>HG995138.1:8951566-10151566 GCA_905333015.3 Bombus campestris | reverse complement strand
AGTTTTAGAGTTTTACAGTTTAAAATCATTACTAGATAATTAGTGGACAATATAAATAGGTATTATTTAATTCATCACACAAGATTCGTACGTAGGAATCATATATTTAATATTTATAAAAGCATCTTCACCTCCATATATTTCAAGTAATTCGAGAGTTTCTTGTATTATATCTGCGACGTTTTCACCTTTTTGTTGCGAGTAGTCGATACCTTCTCCAAGATTCACTGGAATGTCAAATTTAATTTTTATCATTTTTACATAAAATTATAAATATAGATTAAAATCTTACCATTTCTATCTTTTAATAAATTAAGCACTGGTAAGATTTGTCTAAAATACGGTACTAAAGCTTCTCCAACACAATCTGTAGAACGTACAAGATTTTGAAGAGCTCTCAGTGTTGCACACATAATTTCTGGCATTTTTGTATTTAAGGCTTCTACAATAAACAAGAATTTATAAGATCGTATAAACACAATTTTATACAGTTTGTAAAATTATTTATCTAGAATAAAAAGAAAAATCACTTTTAATAGGAATTATTAATTGTGGCACAACAGGTAAAATTTTAGGACCACCATGTTCTAACATGTCAGATATTCCCTGTTCTACTATAAACTTAATCGGTTGTTCAGTTTCCGTTAACCCATCAAAAAATAACGGTAAATAATGATGAAAATCTAAATCCTCGATGTTAACTTTCCAGCTAAGTTTTGTCCCATATTTATCCTTTTCCAATGCAACTGGAAATACACCCCATTCATAGAATTTTCGAAAAGTTGATGGTTTAGGTGGTTGAGGTTTATACAATTCATATCGAGGAGGTTTCTCAACTACAGTGTTTTCCTAAATATATTATAGATAAGTATCAGTTCACATAAATATAACATTTAGAATATTGAAGTGTTACCTGTAAGGCTTGAATGGTGAAAGCAGGAACAATTCTGGGTTTTCTCTTTTTATATCGTGGTAGGTCTTTTCGAATTTCATCCAAAAATTTTGTTTCATTTACCATTCCGATATTCTTTTCTCGCGTTTGATCAAAAGATGATTTGATAAATGAAATATAGAATATCTTATACAATTTTATTCATGAAGAAAATATTAAAATTCTAAACGCGCCACCGTACCTAATATCGTCGATTCATTCTAGATATATTGGGTTATGGTAATTTAATGTACAACAAATATGGATCAAACATGTTTCTTAGCAACTATACATATATTACATACAACTACACATATGTATATCTATATTTAAAAGTACATTTTTATTTTAAACAAGTTTTAAATGAAACAAATTACTAAATATAAAAAATGTAGAAATTCTATTAATATATATATTTTTATTTATATACATTAAATATTTTGCTATATATATAACTATATAACAGTTACTTTACAATTTCTTTGTGGCTTTTGTAGTTTTCTTGAATTGTGGATCGTCAAATATCAACTCCCTCGTTCTTGGCTCATCCTTGTCAGCTGTATTTTATTAATAAGGAAAATAATATATTAAAAATATAACAAATATTTAAAACTAAAGTCTCTTTAAATTTGAAGAAATGAATTTGAAAAGGATATTTGTGAAGTAACTTGAAAATTCCTGTTCCTACAGGAACTGGAATACCCATTATGATTGATTCGGACACACCACAAATAACATCTTTTTGACCATAATAAGCTGCATCAAATAAATGATCAGATGTTTTTTCAAACTGTTAAATAATCATCTATTAGTATTTTTGTATATGTACATAATATATATTTAAATGTAATATTAAGAAAGTATAAATATATATAACATTTTACCGAAGCTAAATTTAAGACTGATTCCTTCATTTTAGCTAAGCCTTGTCTTGTAATACCTAGTACTTCTCCTCTACTAGTCATTAAATCTGCTACAAGCATTGGATGTCTTCGATCAATACTCATTCCATGATTTTCCATCACCAATTTGATTTCTGTCATTATAGTTGTTCTTGCAGCCTCAATTCCTAAAGTTTTGAAAACCTAAAACATCATATTTATATAATGGATAAGTAAATAAAAGTGAATTTTATATTTACCTCAATAGTATTGTTTGAAGTTGTTTTTCTGCCCAAAACGCCAAGAGTTGCCATTACTTCTCGCATATTATTTCCTTCTACAAACAATTTATATCTTGTTTTACCACTTGAATCATCGTTATGAATTACAGCTCTGGAAACTGATGGTAAACCCTATAAATCATAAAAAAACATATACAGTTTAAAAATTATGAAAGTATATTTATTCATAATGAGTATATTAATATGTATATTTTCCCATTTTACCTTTATAACAATATTTGGAATTGTCTCTTTAAGCTGTGTGAGAGCGTAATTTATGCTGTATTTACTTTTGCTTGGATTCACAGTAATAATAGAATCTCCTCTAACATTTACTAATTTTGGATTCAGTCTTAATTTTGATGTACAGATCCTGCATAAATTATCATTTATTAATTTAATTATTTAGTTGTCAATTAATTAAACGTATACTTATGTAAATTTTTATTACCAAAAAATGTATTTTATTTTATGTTGCAAACATAAATTTGTATACTTACGAATAACGTATGGAGTTAACATCTACTTCTAACTTCAATAATTTTATTCTATCAATATCTAACTTGAATAATAAGAAACAATCATCGGGTAAATAAACTTCTTCAATATATTCTGTCACTTCTCCTAAAGTAGTTTTTTCAATTCTGCCTTTTACTCTTCTAGCATATTCCGAATCTACGTCATTTTCCTAGTAAATGAATCAATAAATAAAACATAACATGTTTATTTTTTCGCACACATAGCTATTGAGATCCATTATAATACATTTAAATGTAGAACTTACTAAAGCTGCCGAAATGATTGGAGTACTAATCTTAGGATTTGCATTAATGATTTCTTTAATACGCGGTACACCCTGAGTAATATTCATAGATGCTACACCGGCGAAATGAAATGTTTTTAATGTCATTTGTGTACCCGGTTCTCCAATACTTTGTGCGGCAAGTGCACCTACAGCGGTACCAGGTTCGATTTTTGCTTTCATATATTTTTCTTTACAGGTATGAATAAATTCAACTAATTGAGAAACTGTGAGTCGTTCGAGTTGGAAAATTACAGGTATATTCGATGGAGCATTATATCGCAGGTGTATTATTTTACGTGCTACACCTTTAAGGAATGTGCTGTAGAAACAAATAATATTTAATATCTTATTTTCAGTAGTTATACTTAATACTTACGATAATTCTTGTTTAAATTCTTCACTGAGACATTCACAATCTTTGGAACCTAGTAATTCATTTGTAGCTTTAATTAGATCAGGACCATCTAGTGGTTCTTCATTTTTACACGGCGACTTAGCTGTTACGTGATCCAATATTCTCTTATAATCCACTGGGCAATCTTTTCCTATTAAAATAATTGTTTGATTACTTTGTGATCGATATTATAAGTAATATCTTACCTTCCATGTATGTAGGATCTAGACCATCGCCACCATACAATATTTGTATAATATCTCCCATTGAATTACGAACTGTCACATCATAATGAAGGCACAGATCTTCTAAACTCTTAACTAGTCGTCGTTGCATGTAACCAGTCTCTGCAGTTTTAACTGCTGTATCGACAAGACCTTCTCTTCCACCCATAGTGTGGAAGAAAAATTCTGTTGGCGTTAGACCAGAATAGAATGAATTTTCTACGAAACCCTTAGCTGCAGGGATTTTTGAATGTCTTTCAAAGTGTGGTAGAGCTCTGTCTTCAAATCCATTTGGAACTCTATGACCGCTAATAGCTTGTTGTCCCACACACGCTAATTAGAATGAAAATATTACATAACAAAATATTCTTTGTATATGTATACACATATGTATATAGACAAGCATACCAATCATTTGAGAAATATTGATAAAGCTTCCTTTACTGCCAGACAATGCCATAATTAATGGACTGTTACTTGGATGAAGTTCTTTTAAACATGCTTTACCAGCATGATCACGAATTACTGAAAGTTCTTTCAATATCATTGCTTCTAATGTTTCTTCCTCTGAACAACCAGGTTGGCATACAAGACGTCCTTCTTCCATTTGAGAAATGTATTCTGTACATTTAGAATACCTAAATCATAGTTAAAAACAAATCTACATTATTTGTAGATACTTTCATTCATGATATTTAATAATTTAGAAAAAAAAAAAAAAAAAAAGTACATTTACCCGGCATTTAAGAGTTTTTCTTTGGCTTTAAGAAGTCCTTGTCCTGGTGTAACATCTCCAATACCAATAGAAAAGCCTCTATTCATAAGAAAGAAACTTGCCATTCTTGCTAATCGCCACATAGCTATTGCTGCAATATCTTCACCCCAGTCGCTTAATAGAATATAAAATATATTTTGCTTTGATCCTGAACCTAAAGTCGATTTATCCATGGTTCCTGCTAATAATTCTGAATTTCGGATAATAACATCTGCAATTCATCACTTTCATTATTTTCCTGCAGTTTTAAGGAGAGCAAAAAATTATACTACAAAATTATACGTACAAGAATCATTAATACATAATTCCTGGTTACTAGTATAAGCTCTTCCTTTTGTTTTTAAATTAGCTTTAATATTACAAGTATTGTTAGGTTTCAAAATTAAACTAAAGATTTGTTTCCCTGTCCATAACATATTTGGCTTTAAAATAGCTGGTTCAGGAAGATCTATAGGCATGGCAATATCAGGTCCTGCTAGAAGACAACTAGCTAGTTGACTTGCTTGAGCTTTATTTAAAAACATGTCCTTTTGTGTCAACAGATATCCACCAGTAATGAAATCTTGTGTTGCAGCTATTAAAAGTTCTCCATTGCGAGGTGTAACTAAATTTGATTTATTCTATAAGCAAGTAAATGATAATATCATTATTATAATACTATTTTATACATACATACATATATATATATACATGTATGTTATATATTATATGTATTATATATCACAATATATACGTTAATATGGGACATAATATAATTCACCCCTTAAGCAGAAATTTGCAAAAATTCTTTCCCTGCTTAAGTGTTTAATATAACATTTGCATATTACCCCCATTAAAATTAAAGCCTCTGCTCTTGCTTCTTCAGTTTGAGGAAGGTGTAAATTCATTTCGTCCCCGTCAAAATCGGCATTATATGGTGTACAAACACACTCATTAAATCTAAATGTTCTGTGATCTAATACTTTTGCTTTATGTGCCATGATACTTAATTTGTGCAACGACGGTTGTCTGTTGAATAATACTACATCATCGTCTCTCAGATGCCTTTCGACGATATCACCATACTATTGAACAAAATGTATATAATTATTTTGCTGCACTATAATATGCTGGCCAACATCCACTGCAAATATCCTATTTAGGAAATATAGTCTAAAATGTTTTAACTTGGCACTAATACAAGTGACAGCCTAACGGCGGCCCCATCCTTATCTAATCCAAGCCAATATCGACTCATTCTGGTAACTGACATACTGATAATACACATATACCAATTTCTCTGGCAAAAAGACATTCACGAGAAGGAACAATATTACCAGCGTCGGGTTTATACATTTTAGCCTGTATTTTCTAAATAGGTTTGCAATAATTGAAACCCTCCTAGTTGAAGTCCTCTATTTTTAAGCTTTCCACTAATATACCATATTCCACTATACAATATAATATTTAGGCTAATTATGACTAATTATTTTGTACGTATAAAGTACATAACAACATTTTATACACGTGAAATTACCTGTAACTCTTGAGCAATTTTTTGTCGGTTACCATATTTTAAAAACTTTTTAAATTGTGTTTTCCCTTGTTGTATGAAATTTGCACCTGGATGTATATCTGGACCATTCCTTACAAGTTTTCGCATTAGTTCTATGTTTGACGGATTTACTCTTTCAGGATATGTTAAAATTTTGGCAACATGAATAGGTACACCAACCTAATAAAAAATGTAATATATATATATATATATATATTACATTTTTTTAATTGAATAATATATATATATATATATATATATATATATATATATATATATTATTCAATTTTATTATTAAATATATATATTATTTAAATGTTTGAAACAATTTATTTAAATGAAATCTTACTTGCTCAATCCTCAGATTAGGATCTGGTGAAATAACAGTACGACTAGAAAAATCTACACGTTTACCGGATAAATTTCCTCGAAAACGACCCTGTTTTCCTTTTAATCTTTGAACCAATCCTCTACCAGATTTTTTTGGCTAAAATAGTTCAATAATTTATCGTTAAAATATTAAAGTAAGCAAAAGACTCAATAATTCTTTATAACATACTTGCATATTAAGGGGTATACCAGACATTTCGCTATTTATATAAAGGGCACAATGCAATTGTAGAAATTCCCAATCTTCATTGTACATTTGTACTTTAGCTCCACTTTGTCTATGTTTCTGAATAACATCATTGATAAAAACTATTTCTGATAATTTCATTGTTAAATGATCTTCTGTTGTACCAGCTTTTAAATCAGACACAACACTAGGCCTAATACAAATTGGTGGCACAGGAATTCTTGTCAATATTAAGTCTTTTGGTAATGCATAATCTGAATTCATCAATAATAAAGGAATGTCACTTTCTGGTATTTTTTCCAAAATGCTTTGTACCTTAAAATATGACATAGTTTCTGTAATACAGAATTTTACAAAAAGAGATAGATAGAAAAAAATATTATAAACGTATTTTATTTTTTACCTCCAAAGGATTTAATACATTAATCAAACCACTTTGAAGTACTCCTTCTAATGCTTTATTATCCTCAAGCACATTATTATATTCTGCTAACTTTTGTTGAACAATAACATCTACTTTCTTTTTCCCTTTATACTTTTCATGAACTATTTTAAGCAAACCAGCTTTTTTAACGGTTCCATTAAGATCCCGACAATGTTGACAAACTGTAGTTTTCTTAGCTTTATCCAGAATCTGTTTACGTAATGCTTTACGTGTTAAATATCCTAAATTAGGATTTAATACTCTGGCTAAATAATGCTTTTTGTCTGCTTCAGATAGCATAACATGAGAACAATTCTATGAAGTGAAATATTACAATTATTATCATTGTTATTAACTAATTTGAAGTTAAATGAAATAAATGATAAATTACTTTACAAATAGTTTGAAGAATACCAATGATAGACCTAAAATAACCAACATGAAAAACAGGCAGTTCTAAATCAATGTAGCCAAAGTGTCCAATACATTCGTTTAAAGATTTACCACATGATACACAATTGGTAATATTATTACAAGTACCCTATAAATTAACATTAACAATTACTTATAAAGAAAGCATTAAATCTGAAAAAAAATGTTCTTATATTTTAATTACCATTTTCCTATCGAGAACTCCATATGGAACTGGAGTATGTTCAACATCCTGATTATATAAATTTTTAGCCACAACATGTATATGGGCTTGTCTTTCCATGTTGTGGCGGCCGTCCACTCCGAATGATACATGAGAGCTAATTAATTATAAAAAGTGAATGAATAAAATAGATAAAGAATAATAGATATCAGTTACATATGATAAGCATTACAGTTTTATTATTAACTTTTTCCATTAACCAAAAGATCTAATCAATTAGATAAGTACAAAGATAAATAATTTAACAAGAAATTCAGTTATTCATATTATCAAATCTATATATTTTTCTAAAAGCACTTAATATTAAAAATAATGGAAATAATAACAAAAAATCTATTAGAAAAACAAATTAAAGTAATTTACATACATTTTGCGAGCTACGTCTGTTTCTCTGAATTGTTCTTTTACCATTGTGAAGGTTATATTTTATTTCCTCTTGTTCAATATATGTTATCTATAGTAGAAGCTTATTTATAAATATTATACGATATCAAATAAATAAATTTCAAACTACTGTAAAACATGCACTACTTCTTCACGTAGATCGTGTATTAAACATCCAAAAGAATTCAGAGAATTCTTTAAACACGTGTTGTTCTCTACTCGTGGTGCCATCTCGAATTTGACAGTTTTGTATATGCGATCTTACGCCGCATTACGGCATTACCTACAATCTTATGCCAATTAAACAACCGCTTTGCAATGTTATAATATATGAATGAAACTTCTTTATAGCAATATTAACATTAATTGATTCATATTTTTCTTACTAGGTTAGATTTTATATATCTTTTTATGTTTTATATAACAGAGATTATAAGTAGACTTAGATTCGTTACTAAAATTCAAAATTATGATACCAACATACCAATACTATAACAGCATGTATTGTAAAAGCACGCGTTGATCCGTCATTTATTAAACCAGTGTGCTTTTAATTATATTATCTGTTTATTTTTCTCGTATAAAATATCGTTTAGTTGATCTAAATACTGTGTCTCTATCGAATTAAAGTACGTTTGAAACATGCCAAGGGTAAGTTTTGAAATTTTCTATTAAAAAGTAATAATCGAGGTTAACTACATTTGTTTTCATCAGTGTATCTACATTTTAGAATTACACACTTATCGAAATTAGAATTCAGATTTTATAACTCAATATTTTGTTATTTCATTTTAGGATATACGATCCTATTTTCAAACTATTAAAACAAATTCCAATGTTGCTCCAGCGAAAGCTACCAAAAAACGAATTATTATTTCGTCTGACGAAGATGAGGACAATTCCCAATCGCCACGCAAACGGCCCAAGGTTTTAATATAATTGTTTATCGTAGCTTAAGTTATTAAAGTTTCAAATCTTAGTCTTTACTTTTAAAATGGGGATGTTGTGGTATTTGTTTTTTTAAATATAATGTAATATATTCTGGTTGTTGTAGAAGACAAAGTTATCGGAGAAGGAAACTATTAAATCTGATTCCAATGAAGATATTAAAATCATTTCTCCTGCTGATATGTTTGGTAAAAATCCAGTAAGCAGACAAGAAGCAACTAAGATATCTAGACAGTCATTGAAGCAGGTAATACATATGGAAGATAATAAGAAAAGGATTTAAAATTTTTAGGATAGATAATACCTGTCAAATAAAGGAAAAGAGTTGTAATAAATATAGGTCAAAAAATTATTTTTAATATTACAATATAATTCTTTGTCTTGGTTAAAGCAAGTAACTTGCTAACATACTACATAAAAACAATAAATTATCTGTTCTCTTCAGAAAGTACAAAATTTTACCAATGAAATAGTTAAAGTATGTCTAGGAATCTCTGAAAGGGTACACAATTCTCTAATATAAAGTTATCAAACATATATATGGAAGGAACAGGGTATAGAAATCTTCTGTAATCAAATACTTATTTTATCATAATAAAATAATTCATTATTTTCATGCAGCATAATAGTTCTCAAAGCAAGCAGGTCATTTGTTTTAATTGAAATGAAAATTTTTTATAACTTTGAAAATATTAATTTTTTCATTTATATTTTATAGGACTTATATTTATTAGGACTTTTTTCTTCATTTTCCTAAAACTTCTGAATCCTTCTTCTTATCATCCTTTATAATATTTGAATGATAATATAAAGTAATTATATACATATTAATTTTATTAAATATTATAGAAAGCTGAAGAAGTACCTAAGATATCTAAAAAGTTACAAAAGAAGGTAATATATAATATTTGAATAATGTTGCAAAGTGATTATATATATATTCCATTAAATATTACAGGAGGCTGAAGGTCATAATGATGATGATTTTGAAGCTACCTTACGTCAGTTAGATACATCTGATATTGAGCAGAAATATTTAACAGAGATTAAAGCTAATGAAGGTATCAATCAGTTGTAATAAACAATATGCCAAACTTATTAATATATTGTGTTAATATACTAATTGTTTGTATTTATAGATACAAATTTACATGAAAGCAATATTGAAAATAAAGAAAAAACACCCATTAAAAATAAAGAAGATGTTAAAAAGAAAATGAAACTTGATAAAACAAATCAAGAAAAGGGTAATAAAAAACATGAACCAAAGAATAAAAAACATTCTAATAATATTTCAGATGAGGACATTAAGCATAAGGGTTCTGAAAGTAGTAGCAAATTTAAACATACAAAGAAATCTTCTAAAACTTCATCTGATGCTTCTAAGATGGAAGTAGAATATCTGAAAGAAAAAAAGGAAACTTCTCCCAAAAAGATAGACACTTCTGATGTATATGAGGAAAGGATTGAAAAGAAAAAACAAAATGCTGCAATGTATCAGCAATATCTTCAAAGAGGAGGAGCCAGAAATCCAGGCTCAAAAGAAATCCCTGTTGTATGTAATAAGTGAGGAATATCGCTTGTAGAAATATGTAAATTATATCTAAAAAAGAAAAAAAAAAAAAAAAAAAAAAATGTCTAAATTTCAGGGTGCTGAACAGTGCCTAACAGGATTAAGTTTTGTAATAACTGGCGTTTTGGATTCTTTAGAAAGAGAGGAAGCTGAAGAACTTATTAAACAATATGGTGGACGAATTTTACACCAAATTTCAAAGAAGACTGACTATGTTATAGTAGGTGACCAAGCTGGTCCTGCAAAACTGTCAAAGGTAATATTGATTAACAATATATATTTAAATCTTATTTAGACTTATTATATTGTATATTATAAATTCTTTAGGCTACCAACTTAAACATAAAGAAAATATCAGAAGATGATTTGCTTGAGCTGATACGTACAAAGCCTGCAGGTCAAAGTGATAATGCAACACAACCTCGTACAAAATCAAAAGAAAGATCAAAGAGAAAATCTGCAGAATCTAGTGAAGAATCAACACCAAAGAAAAAAAAAGTTACTGTAAACGAGGAAACGAAAAAAGCAGCAAAAGTACATTCACCACATAAAAGTGAGAGTAGTAAAAAAGAAATGAAGGACTCATTAAAACAAGAACTTTATAATAAAGATGAAAAAATAAAATCTTCAATTGAAAAGAAACAGAATGAACATAAAGAATCGCTTGTACAGGATAAAAAAGAGATAATTGATGTGAAAGATATAAAAATACAAACAAATACTTTGCAAGATGTAAGAAATAATAAATAAGTATAATAGTAATAATATTAGTCAGTTTTTTTATCAGTTTTATATTGTTTAGATTTTTTTTTTAGATAAGTGGGCACACACCAGTGCAGGCATTGGTTGAAAAATATAGGCCAAAAAATATGAAACAAATTTTGGGGCAACAAGGGGACAAAAGTAATGCTAAGAAAATATATGCTTGGTTAATGAATTGGCATAAAAATCAAAGTGGTCAAGTGAAACATACAAGACCTAGTAACTATTTTATTCTTCATGTGTAAAATATTTCTGGTATATGCTTAATACAATTTAAACTTTTACTAATTTTGTTTGTTAGGTCCTTGGGCAAAAGATGATAATGGAGCTTTTTTCAAAGCTGCTTTGTTATCTGGTCCTCCTGGAATTGGGAAAACCACAACTGTCCAAGTTGTCTGTAATGAATTAGGTTTTGATCTTATAGAATTTAATGCATCAGATACCAGAAGCAAAAAACTTCTGCAAGAGGAAGTATCAGAACTTTTATCTAATACCACAATAAAAAATTATTTTAAAGGTATATCTATTTATTAAAATATTTTCTAAGTTAGTTTGAAATAACTAATTAATTCTTATTAACCCGTATTTTACTAATTATACTAATGAAAAAATATAAATCTATAAATATTTTATTTCAACAAATAATTTAAAGCTTTAGACTACAAAATAGACGTTGACTGTTTAATTAAAAAAGTGAACTTTATTATATGGAATATAGAAATATCCTTATATATTTTAAATTACATGATGGTGTTCACAAAAACCTAATAAACAAATAATTGGTCTTCAGTAAGTAATTATTTGAGATGTTTTTTAGTGGAGAAAAGGATTATGGATTAGTTAATTTCAGTTATTATTGCATATATATTATTAGTATTTATTTCTTTGAATGTATTCTTGTAGAACGCATTTTTGTAAGTATAATTGATAGAATACACTACTAAAGTATAATTAAATGCGCTAAAAATATCAAGTTTAAAAATTTAAACAAAATTACATTGTTACTTTTAAATGCTCTATATTATAGATGTTAAAAGCAAACCATCATCGAAACATGTATTGTTAATGGATGAAGTAGATGGAATGGCTGGTAACGAGGATCGCGGTGGTCTACAGGAATTAATTAATTTGATCAAATCAACTGATATACCTATTGTTTGTATTTGCAATGATCGAAATAATCCTAAAATGAGAACGCTTTCTAATTATACATTTGACCTTCGATTTCCAAAACCTAGATTGGAACAAATTAGGGTAAAACAATATTGAATTCAAATATGTTTAATGATTATTCACATTATTTGATTTCTTTCTTTTCATGCAGGGTGCAATGAAATCTATGTGTTTTAAAGAAAATATTCAAATTTCGAACGAAGATCTCGATCGTTTAATTGAATCAACTAATCAGGATATTCGTCAAGTTATAAATCATTTGGCATTATTTGTTGGACAAACTGGTTCTCAGGAAAAAAATAAAAAGAAACATATAAATAAGGATTTGAGACTAGGTCCTTGGGATGTTGTAAGAAAAGTATTTTCCGTAGAAGAGCATAAACATATGAGTATAAGTGACAAGAGTAACTTATTTTTCCATGATTACAATATAGCACCATTATTTGTACAAGAAAATTACTTGATGGTTATACCTCAAGTGCCAAAGTATGTATTTCAGTAAAATAATGTATTTATTCTTTAATTTAGAGTCTGTTGTCTTACATACCAGAAATTATAAAAAGATATGCAAGAAAATGAACTATATTATAAAAAGAATTAAATTCATTTAACAAGAAGTTGTTATCTATGGAATATTAAAAAAAAAAAAAATCAATATTAATTAAATGCCTCGTTCTTTATATTGATTTTAGCATTGTATTTAACGTTATTTTTATATTTTTATATAGAAATGAATTGTTAGGAAGGGTAGCAGAAAGTGCTGAAAGTATAGCATTAGGAGATGTAGTTGAAAAATCCATAAGAAGTAATAATGCTTGGTCTCTGTTACCAATACAAGCTTATTATTCTTCTGTAATACCTGGAACAGCAATGTCTGGTCACATTGGTGGCCAAATTAATTTTCCAGCTTGGCTTGGACGTAATTCAAAAACTGGTAAACTTAATCGGTAATACCATAATTATTAACTTTTTCATTTATTATTATATTTTGTATATGAAATTTTTAATGATATGATTTATAGCTTAATGCAGGAAATCACTTCACATGCACGTTTGGCTACGGGTGCGAGTAAGGAGGCTATAAACTTGGATTACATTAGACCTCTTAGAAATACTATTCTCAGACCTTTAGCAATTGGAGGTATTGAAAATGTAGATGCAGCAATTGATGTTATGAATCAGTATTATTTACTCAGGTTAATATTTCATTAAGATAAGTTATATAAAAATTAGAGTTTATTGTATTATTAATTTTTAGTATTAAACTTTATTATTTTTTATTGTTAATAGGGAAGATCTAGATTCATTGGTAGAAATTTCTCTATGGCCTGGAGATCGTGATCCGTTTCAAATTATAGATAGTAAGGTATGTTATAAATTCTAGATAATTTTTAATCATTTTGACATAGCGATGTATAGAGAGGTATAATAAAAACTCATCTTATAGGTGAAAGCTGCTTTTACAAGAGCATATAATAAAAATTCCGTGGCTCTACCTTATATAGTGAGTGCAACATCAAAGAAAAAAGTAACGTCAAGTATACAAGAAGAAGGTTTCTTAGAAGAGGAGGAAGAAGAAATTGACTCTGATCAAAATGACGATAACATTGATGCAGATAAGATGATTAAGGTTTATTGGAAAATAGTTTACATTATTGAAATTATATGTTTATAATTACGATATTATTTATTGATTACAACGCATTTTAGGCAAAGAAGGCTGGTACAAACAAGAATACTGAATCAAAGGGTAAAAATACTGATAAAACTGAGAAGAAAGGCAAAAATAATAGTGATAAGTCTAATAAACGTGGAAGAGGACGGGGGAAAGCAAAATAACACGAACATCGTAAAATTGGAATGTGATTTTTATTTGGAAAAAGTAAGAATTTACGATTTCGTAATGTACTTATTTATTACTGGATACTTACATATTTTTGTTTTTTATTCTGCAAGAAATAATGCCATAAACTATTATTTGATGCGTCTTTTATGTCAAAACGGACAAATAATTTTTTTGGAGTATTCAATGAGATACTATTCAGAAGAATGTATTTTTTACTCTAATGCTTCAGTTGTTTCAACAGCTGCAAGTTCTGATCTGGTTTGTACACATTCTGGAGCAAATAAATTTTGATAAACTACTACACATTTTTGTATTGTTGTATTTGTGTAGTTGTGTATGTTGTGTAGTGTAGTTCTATTTAAATTGAATTGTATTGTATTATATACACGAATCATATTTTATTGTAAGAATACGTACGTCTTGCTCTAGGTTTCCATCCAATATATTCATTAGTTTTCTTGTTTTCTTCTGTGAGCCAATCTGTCAGCGGTTTAAAGTATTCCAACAGTCCAGCAGAGTCCATGTTTTTCTGGCCTGTAATTTTTTCCATCGCATCTTGCCAAGGTTTCGAGGCTCCCAATTCCAACATGGACCTATATTCCAATAATAAATTTCCATAAATTCTAATAGTCATTTTATATCAAGCGAATTATAAAATTGGATAAGTGGAAACTTACTTTAATAAGTTTCCTGCTGCTTTGTTATTATAAATATCACATTCATGTAGTAGTTTTGAATTTGGATTTTGTGGATCGTATTGTTTTGCTTCTGTACAAAGTGCTTTATGGAATTGGAATTGTACCACAAAGCTTACGAAGTATCTCAAATACTCAACATCTGCTATTATATGATATTTCGCACCAGGGTCAAAATCATCTTCTGATCGATCCACTGGTGGTTCAATACCTTGAAAATCTTCAGCAAGATCCCACCTAATTATTAATAATTAAAAATTTATGAATTACAAGTTAAAAAGAATACATCAGCATTATAAAATCATTTTATATGAAAGGAGATATATGATAAATTAAATTTAATACATTAATCTATCATAATTAAATTATTTTAGTCAATAGAATTTGTAATTTTTTGTTTATATCTTTCTCTTTGTAATCTTTCCAAATTTTAATTATTGTAATTTATATATTAATAACTCCGAGACAGTACTAACCAGTTACAATTATAATTATCTGGTGTGACTCGTCCCTGGAATACATTCCAGCGCCATTTGTCCATCATATATGCAAATGGTAAGAAGACAATTTTTTCAAGGCCTTTCAGGAAAAGGTGATTGATATTGGTCTCCATGTCAGTTGAATCATCATCCAATAATCTAAGATATAATAAAACGTATTTCCATTATAAAATATTCAGTTTTTAATTATCAAATTTTTATATTTTTATACACTATGATACAAGGAATTAATTTATGTAAAGATATCCCTACTAAAAAAATTGCACATATTTGTAGTTGTATTAATACCTTATTAAATTAAATGTATACAAATTATTTCAGTATTTGAATTCATTATATACATTTTATAGATGGACTAATCAAAGTTTGAAGTTCAAAATATATAAATTAAAATTTTGTAAAGTATGTATAATTAATATTATTTACTTAATGGTTTTCAGGTGACTCGGTGTAGATGCGCTAAGCGATATAACGTCGCCAACAGCTTCATGGAATCCAGGATTTGCACCCTCCTTGAAAATGCTGGGTTGATTTTTATATTGCAAAAAATATTCCACGTGACCCATCTCGTGATGCGCGGTCAACAGATCTTCCATGTTAACTCTGGTACACTGTTTAATTCTAAAGTCCTTGCCATCATAAAAGTCCCAAGCGCTCGCGTGACAGATCAGTTCGCGATCCTTTGGCTTTTCTAATATCGATCGTTCCCAGAACAGATCTGGCATTGCGGTGAGATTAATTGATGTGAAGAAATCTTCAGCAACACGGAAAATAGTTGTTGCGTTGTATCCTGAGGGAACGATTATATAAAGAATACAGCAATCTGTCTGTAAGTGTGACTTCTAACTTCTAAGTTTGGTACATTGATCAACATAATGAAAAAAATCTCGTATTTGAAGAAGAATTGTATATCAAAAACTGAAAAGATACATTAGATATAATAACATTGAATTTATATGAAATGTTGGTATAGTAGCTTTTCGATACTAGAAGTAATTTCTAAATATTATTTTTTTTAATTATCAAATGATCTCTAAATATTTTAAGGTGTATGTTATTAATCGATATATCTATTAGTATTTCAGACGTATATTATACTTATAATTAAACATACACTATACTATAGCTTCCTATTTTACAGACATTTTTTGTATATTACTATTTATGCATTAGTATTTACCATTATTTTGATCATCGTACGAGAAGTTTTTTTTTTTTTTAACATATTGTCTATTAATCTTTTAAGGATTTTAGTCCTCTATAATAATTAATATTATTGTATTCTTTATATCTTGCATCGACATAATATTCCTCCTGCGTTAATAAAAATAAATTAGCGACCTTTGAATAACTCCTCAGAATTATAAAGTAAACATTTAAAAATGTTTCAAAAAAATTTTGTACAATCAGGATCAGAGATTTTATATTTAAATGTAAAATTTACAAACATAATATAAACACCAACATAATGTAAGCCGGGCAACGAAACGAATTCATATAAATTAGAATATAGCACAATAAATTCGTTTATGCATTCATAATTAATATGAAATTACAGGTTCTAACGTTATAGAGAGCGAGTTATACAATTTCTGTTGCCAATATTTTCTTTACGAAATAAATTGTACTATATGTATATATATGTACGTTATTAATTGACGTCTAAATGTTAATCAAACCTTGTTTAATCATTGCATTGGTGACATCTGGCATTTGTTTTCCCGGATATGGAATAGCGAACTCTGCGACGTTCGCCCAAGTTTGCGCCCACATATTGCCCAATAAATGTGCTGGGATGGGGCCATCTTTCGAAATGATATCCTCACCGTATTTTTTTCGAAGTTCACGGCGAACGTATGCGTGCAATTGCAAATAGAGAGGTTTCAGTTGTTGCCAGAGTGCCTCTGAAAATATTTTATTACAAATGAACGTAGCGTTTCAGTAATTTTTATTCGCACTTGTAACGAAAATTAGACGTTAAACGGTGTTACTGAAACATTTTTCAACTTCTATTTTAATAAGTATTATTGAAGTCAAAGAAAAAATATTTTCATTTTGGAAGCAAGATGATTATTAAGCTGGTAAGCGTTTCAATAAAATAAAATCTTATATGTATTACGTGTATGTAGTATCGAGAAAAGGGACGTGCCTGACAATGGGCCATACCTGGGGCCCATTACAACATCGGGGTAATTAAAGGGGATCTACCTGACAATGGGCCATACCTGAGGCCCTTTACAACATCGTTGTAATTAAAGGGGATCTACCTGAAAATGGGTCAGGCACATCTGGGGGTAAAAGGAGAGTACATTAAGGAGTCGGGGGAGTTGGAGTTGGAGAGTTGCAGAGAAGACGTGAAGACGTGCAGTTGGAGTTGGGGAGTCGATGGGAAGACGTGAAGACGTGAAGACGTGGAGTTGGAGTTTGGAAGCCGAGTAGAAGACGCACGACGATTATAGTCAGCTATATGTTGAGCATGGCTCATACGAATAAACGAACTTAACTCTCTATAACCATCATTCCTTGTCCTTGCTCTAGAAACTAAAGCAAACACCACATCACCTAAGTTACTACATGTATTTACATAAATACATTCAAATAGTTTATCAGATACTTGGTAATAGAAATCTTACGTCTTATATGTTGATGTAAAGACCATTTATGACTTTACAGTCCCTTCAAATAGAATAGAAATAGTTGTTGGTTTTATCATTGGAAGTCTAATATTCAGTGACAATTGGAACTTATTTTCTTTTGTTCTCGATTTTTAAGCACACAATATTATTGCGGTGATATATTAATTTTACTTTTAATAATATTGTCTTTTAACGACAAGGATTGAATTTAACAAGAGAAGTATATTTCCTTGAAAAATACAATGTATTATATTAAAATTAAAAGAAATATTAATCTTCACAATCACGTTATGTAACGAAAATATTAATTCATCACAGTTCATATATCGATTCATAAGAGGCGATACGTATTTTGTTTCTGAATATTTTCTAGCTCATTAAGTATTTATGTTAAGGAATAGATACCTTTTTTCATCTTTTTCTGGTTGAAAAATTTCGAAACGATTGCTAAACATTCTTTTGTAAACTTTCTACGCTTCTTACGAAATATTTGTATTTTTCTGCAATAAGGTGTTTATAGAATATTTATAAAACATTATTCGATGTTTCACTTGATATTATCGACAGAAATATTTATATTCTAATCGAAATTTCCTAAAAATATTTCTTACAAAATTCGCTACTTCTGTAAACGAATCTTATGAGATATTAATTATAGTAGAAATGTTTCTAACGATAAATTTAGGAGAAAGTCGTTTGGAGCTATTATATTTCTCTTAATATTAAAACGATATCAAATCTCCTTAAAATTTTTATTAAATGTGTATTAAATCTTTATTAAGTGTCTATGAAAAACCAATATGCTGTTATTCTCTATTTTTGTTCCAACTTTTTAATGAAGTTGTAAATCTATGGCTTATGTGATATTTCTTTCTTATTTTTCCTTATAGAATACGCTGTATTACTAATATGTTATCTCTCAATGTTTAACTTACCAATTTGCTCGGGGAAGTCATCAGCCTCGTAATCCTTAAGCCAGTAAGCCGCGTTGTCGGAATAATTGTTTAATGTAGCAGCCAAGTTACTCAATTCAACGTATCTTTCATACAATGGTTTCATCTTTTCACCAGTTGCTTTCCTCCATTCGATCCAAATGTACTTCAATTCCTCCGGATCGTGGCTCTTCATCAAAATCTCCGTGAGCTCCGGTTCCAAAGCGAGATCGCATTTAGTTCGGTTCTTGTAATCGCAGATCTTCGCAGTGCTGTAGATGTTCTCCATGTCACTTACAATTTTCTCGTATTCTTGGTAGCTCTGTAATAAATGTTCGATCAATTATCATCCAGCACTTTTCATCTCCAGTTTCCTCAGCTATACATACAGCGGCTCAACACTCACAGAAATTTCTTATACGGAAACATTTTGAAATTTCGCTGATACTGCAACGAGAAGCGACTATCGTCTTTATATTGGTAGAATTTCGAACGAATTTTTGCAAATCTTCGCAACGATCACCAACAATAATATTAATTTAAACAGTTGACTACCGATTACAGTAACAATCCGCGATATTTAATGAGATAATTTTTACCACTAATTACATCTTCAACGGCATTATTCACGTGGTATACTGATTTTTGTATCAAATATATGTTCGCAATAAATGTCTTGTAACTTCTATACACATTTTCTGGTCCATTTTCCAATTTTACCAATATAATCGCGATAATCGTGTCTGGTTGTACTAATGAAATTTCAAAAAGATTCGCACGATACGCGTAACATATTCGTACAAATTTTGTGTAGTGAGCGTTCAAATACTTTCGCGAGCCAGTGTACTTGAAAGTTAATATGTTGTAGGTTGATAATAATTGAATTGTTACATCTTCGGGAAGCGCTGAACGTCCTAAAACGCTGAACTTCTTGAATTGCCGTCTGACATTTGGGTCCTTAATGTCGCTCCAAGGATACTCGTTCACTTTCTTCCAGGCTGATTTGAAGTACTGTGCCGCTTCTGTGGATGTGTTCAGTTTGTTCGCTAAATTTTCTGAAGTCAAATTCGACGCGTACACCCAATCGGCCAGCGTATACTTGTTGCTCCATTCCGCGTGTTCGTTGTTGATCTTTTCCAGAAATTGTTTGGCCTTTAGCAGATCTGCTTCCGAATCTACCGCAGCGTTGTCGACATCCTGTGACGTTGGTATGCCCAATACCAGCGTCACTAGGGCTGCCACTAATAGTCTGCGAATTTTACATAAATTTTCTAACGTTCAATGGATATTTTAATGAACGTTTCGATAAATAATTTGCGAATATTGAAAACCTAAAGATAGGATTTTTCTAAATCTGACGGCAGATCTTTTCTGAATCTAACAACAGGGCGGAACGTTATAAAATTATGAAATATTTCAGCCAAGTACTCGGAGGCTCGTCAATACTGGTGTAATTTTTATTTATTAACTTAACTAAATCTTTAACTCTATACTAAAATGAGAAATTATATAATAAATATAGCGATAAAAGTAGTTTCATATTTTGATCTAAACTCGTGGCAGGATTTACGCAGAAAAATGAAATATTAAACTGTTTTAATTTCTCAAATCTCTCTGTACCTTTTGCCTTGCCCTTGTTGTATTTCCTCACAACGTAATTATGAAAATTTTACGCCTAAAACTAATAATATTATCTCTAATTCAACCATGCGTCGACAGAAGAGAAGGAGACAGAAAAACACGTCTAAGACGTTTCACTAGAAATCGATCATTTAGGAACGTTGTTATCTATTTTTCTTGTTTTATACTCGGCCATGTGCGACGTTAGATTCTCAAATAGCGACGAGGTCGAGGATAGTCGTTTGGTTCAACGATTCGAAAGTCTACATCGTTTAAGAACTCGTTAGAGTATATTTCATTTGGTTCGTCCGTATCCTTCTAACGAATTGCCACATTGTTGCATTCCTATCAGGCATTGAAACGATCGAAAACGGATCATGGTCCAAAGAGTATGTAGACATCGTCCTTCGAGATATAATTATAGTGAAATTTTATGACTAGTATCTGAAGGCCTTTAACGAGTTCAAAATACGCTTTACATTTACTGATATACAACAAATACTCTAACTCGTACAGTAGGATATATCACCTGTGTTATATAAAATATTTTGAAATATCCTTAATAGACCGCGCTTTCATATTTTTATGAATATAACTAATAAAAAAGAAAAAAGAAAAAAAAAAGAAAAAATCGAATCGAAATAGAAATTTGTTTCATTTACGAAATATTATAACAAATATTTTGCTTTGGATATTTTATACATATTTGCATATTATACGCATTCTCTGCGCTTTTGCATCTTCAAAGTTCTCATAAACGCATAAAAATCCTCAGTCTGATCACTAGCATCGAGAATGAGACACGACTATTACGATTATATAAAGGGAGTAGGTAGCTAGCCCTAATAGTTTTGAAAGATATACATTCGAGTGTAATATGCAAAGTAACGTAAAAGAATCGAATGAAATTGAACGAGAAACTTGGTAAAAAAGATATACCGTGCGATATTTATTTTACACACATATAGGCGATAAGCAACGAGTTTTGATACTATAGTACATTCATGAGAGTAAGCGCGTTGAATTATAATATCGCGTGGCCATAGTGCTTTAATCATCCGCGGTCTTTGTATTTTTCAATCGACTAAAATAAGATAACTGCTCCTAACAACCAACCGTGTAATGTTACAACGCGATAGGAATAAAGGAATAAATCTTCTAACGAATCTGTTCTTTATTTAAAAGTACGTAAGCAAACGCGTCTAACTAAATTTATCATTGTTACAGACAGATTCATGAGGATTCGTGAGAATTCTAATGTTTGGATTGACCAGTCACGTAAAGGAAAATGTTATAATCCAAGTTGGTCGTTGTACAATCGAATTAATATTATCAGCGAAACTCTACAAGTCAGAAATTACAAGTTATTAGCGGTAATAAATACCTTTGCGTAACAGTAGGAAGTTTGGTAAAACGAAACAAACGAAACTTTGCTTTATTTTATCGTAATGTTAATTTTATAAATTATAATAAGATACAAATCTACTTATCCTATTCGATGTAAAATTATGAAACGGTAAAAGAGATGTCTGTGACCTGTAACTTGTAACTTTTTAATTTACTAATAGCTACTACGATCAATTACTAATATCGATAATTTTATCAAAAGTTTCGTACTTTTTATTTAGCGTGCAATAGTTTTCAAGTTTATAGAAACACTATGCCTGATAGTTTAATTAGACAAGTGCAATAGTTTCGTTCGTATCTGTATCCGTTTAAAAAAATTAACAGGATGTAATTATATTTCTGTCTGATTGTGAAGCTAATGATAAAAAACAACACGCGTTGGGATCTGTTGAAACTGGATCGTTCCTCTATAAATGCTTATCAGATTCTATTAATTTTGCTCAAAAATATTTATAATATATCTCGAGCTTTGCTTCTATCCGTCAATATTAAAAAATTATATTTTATCCATGTTCGATAATAATAAAGTACAATAATATAAAGAGATATATGAGATGAATATAGAATCAAATTTGATATTTATACTGCTTAAATGTAACTGATAAAAATGTCTCCATAAAATACACGTATTTTTTGATGAACATTGTATAAGTGAAATTTCCTAGTTGAAACATGAATTTGATTATACTATTACGAAACAAAATATCTACAAAAGTAAATAAACATCACATAATCCTATACAATAATCTATCTTGCTCGTTAATTTGTTATTAACTTAAAATTACTACAGGTATTAATTCTAAAGCAAATTCCACGATACTAAATATCATCTTATTCTATAATAATCTAACATATGCATTACACGTGGTTTACTCTACTTTCTCGAGACCGAATTTGTTCAATTTTTCGCTACATACATCAGATGCTCGTATAGCAAATTTTCCATAGCACTTACAAATTTCACTTTTCCTTAAATACGCACGTCTAAATTAATCTAACTCGTGTACGTTCCTCGTGTCGTTTTGTATTTCTATTTAATAGGAGAAAATATTGTTTCAAAAGCAAATTACAATTCCTGCAGCGAGGAGGAAAAAGAAAGGGAAATAGCAGCGCATTCCGATCGTACGATCGTATCATTTCATATCACGTCGACAAGTGCATAATCTGATAATTATGAAAAGTTCGACCACGATACGATTGGATTTTCGTTACGAAAGCTAGATAGCGAGCAAACGTCTGTTATGTATTTACCAGTGTTGTAACGAACTACAGGAAAAGAGCGAATACTTGCCGATGGCTGGTTGAAAATTCAATAACAGTTGCTAGAACCGTGCAAGTTGAAGTTTAAGCGATCGAATGATCATTTTGTCGAGGCTTGTACGAAATATAACAGATACTCACGGGCGCAGCATTTCCTTTCGTAGCTCGCGTTGAAGTTGGATGAATCAACGGAACAGTTGACCGACGATTATGTTCGATTAAAGAGCAACTTTCACGCGTCTGACAAAATCCCCGTTGCCTTGTGTAACACTCTCTGGCGAACACACATCGAGTGATGTCGAACCACGAGATACGCCAACTTTTATGCATCGTCCCCACTCTCTGCCGGTGTAATGTTTTCCTCACTGTGAACAAACGCGACGTTATTCGCGGCGGACCTGTTCTGTTAATATCGACGGACCCATCGTCTTACATTGTAATGGGATTTTACTCTCGATCCTTCTTTTCGGCCTTTATTATAAAGCAGTTACTTTCAATGTACTACATGTCGATTCCGTGATCTGCTATACGTTGAAAGATTCGTTTATCTTCGTTAGATCGATTCTCTGTCCATGAGAGAGTAGAGTAGCCTGGCTGATGAAGGCTTTGAGCGATACACTTTTTTGCGTGTGAATGGCCATACTTAGAAACATAGTAAATTTACTTCGCGGATATTAATAGTTTCTTGCGTTTTAATATTATCTCTATCATCGATCTACATTGAAACATTTCGAATGCATAGTTAAAATAATAATAATGAATTTATTTGTATTTTAGGCTCATAGATTATAGCAAGGAGGTTGTTGGATTCTTATTTCTAATTTCTCACGTCGTATTATGTTCTTCTATTTCTCTCTTAGTTGCTACGTTATATTGTTAATATCATTGCTTAACTCTTTCTTATCGAGTAGTACTTATTTATCTTAGTGTAGTGTAGTTGTGTTATTAGCGTTTACATTTATATTTTTATATAAAGGTATATTCTTTTAAAAGTACAGTTTATTATTCGTCTAAGTATAGTGTTCTGGCCTTTATGGCTGATTGCACATAATTCAAGATGTTTTTTTACAAATTCTCTGCTCTCAATGGTCAGTACCTGGGAGAAGTTTTCTCTTCTCTCTTCTTGCAGCTCGTATTTTTGATATTAGCGACATATTGATATAAAATATTTCAGGGTTTCTCTTCTCCACATATCACGTAGCTTGCACGTTTCTGCGTCATTTATTTTTATTCTTTTCCCTTTACCTCTCTGGATATAACAAATTCATGCCTTCCGATCGGACGTGTTTGAACAATTATTCTGCTCCATATGCACAGTTAGAATACGAAGTTGAAATATTTCATTTCGCACTTTATGCGACCGAAATAAAAACGTTTCATTTGCCGAACTTTCACTTCCCACCTAAAATGCTATTTTCTTTGAACTATCCAAGAAAACTATCATTCAGTGTCTCAAATATTTTTCCTCTAAATTTCATTCAGTTTTGACACCGACAAACAGCCGATTGGTTTATCGAGAATATAAAACAAAATCAAAATTGTCTAGTTCGACGCTGGCAAAGTAATAACACATTCAGGAATGTGTTATCGTCGTCGCAGTTGATCCTTCGGGTGAACCTATAAACACGAACAGTTGAAGGAACGGCCGCGACCGTAACGTTTGGAAAACCTTGAAAGAACACGTTGCATGGTCGAGCGCACAGAACCGTAGCTCAACTTTCCGCAAGGTCTTGCGGATTCATTTTTATCGCTTATCCCTAGTCGAAACTAACGACCCGGTTGCTTAACGTTATTAACTGGCTGTTCAGACGTCTCAAACGACCAGTTTAACATTCCTGATTCGTAGGGCCGAATGTCCTTGCCTGCTTACACTCTAATGTCCTCTGATTTCTTTTTCAATGTTCGCTGGCGTACACACGATCATCGTTGTACTTCTCGATGATCATGCTCATTTCAAGGGCCCCTCTTACGGCAATTGAATGTAAAAAGTCTCATGCCACTCGTACGACGATTGCATTTATGAGGATCGTTGTGAGATCAGTAGCAACCGCTTTACTTCGAACTATAGTGGCGGACAAAAGGAAGCTTACGAAATAAGAGACACAGAAACACACGACGACGATTTAATATTCAATAAGATCGATGAGTAAATGTAACGTACATCGTAGAATAGATGCTATTGCCAATATGGTAAAACATTTTTTATGCGGAAGTTGCTAAAATTCATGGTATATCGATTTGAAATTTCCCTTCAGTAGCTACTGTATTTTAGGAAATTGGTAAGAACATGACTGATAGAGATACGTATTTGGGAATGATTAAAAGATTGCAGGTTGACTTCCCTTTTGTCAAGGGAATTTGTAATATTTATTTATTTATTTTATTTATTTGTAATAGGACGGAAAATGTGATATGTTTTTGTTGATATTTTTATTTTGATGTCGCCTTATGACTGAGAAAGAAGATTTTAATATGAAATAGATGAAAATGAGAAGAATCTGTTAGGTTCAAAGATTTAGTTGACGATGTTTCTGTAGGAGGCAAAAATAGAAGAAAGTGGACGAAATTAAAGAATTTAAACGTAGGTGGATGAATTTATTACTTGACTGTGAAATGCAACGATTCTGTATAATAGTTTTCCTAATTATAAATAATGATAGAATACAAAATAATTCTCTCTAGAAAACACTATCAAAGATCATCTAGAATTTACACGTATCCGAATTAAAAGAATTTAATTTTGCAGAGAAGTAGATTCCCTACATTGCTGAATGTTATTTTGAACATCATTATTGGCGGCTATAACAACAACAACCTCATAAACCAAAATGGAACCAGTCTCGAGTTTCTCATCGTCATCTAACTTGTATGCAACTGCAGTCCACGAAATAAGTTTTTTCTCTCAGCATCAGCTTTTTTCTGCTCGAAATGAAAAATAACTTTCCTGAAGAGAATATCGTTCTTATTATTATAATGACAAAAAATGCTTGATTCATGCTAATTCATAGCCAGGACGAGTCTCGCTTATCGTATCGTACAATCCACGAATTAAATATACCATGAAAAATGTAGGCTTATGGGGAAAAGATTGATCTTGTGAAACGACTTTCAAGATTTCGTTTTTATCGTATACTTCAATTTTTTTTTATATGAAATAATAATTTTATTCGCTTGAAATATTTTGAACATGTTAAAAAACTGCAGACAGATATTTTATATGACGAAGAAGGTCGAAATACGGTAACGATAGATTTTTTCTTGCAACTGTAGGCATAAAGAGGATTTCAAGGTTGACTTCATCTTTTTTACAGAATTTCTACGCCTCGTTCGATTCCTTCTTTTTTTACAACACGAATTTATACGATACTACGTAGCAGTCGGTAAATTGATATCGATATTTCAATATATTTCTCGAATACATTCAACGCAATTTCGAAAAAATTGTTTGCCTCGCTATTATTATTACTTTGGAAAGCAACTATTAACATTTAGCAAGCAGACTCTCTTCTATCATCTGTGCACATATGATTATCAACGCATAACTTAAAATTGTTTGTTCTTGTGATCGATGATCCATATGCACGTGCACGGTTTCTAGTTGTCTGCTTAATGTATCAACAATATTTCTCCATAACTCACTATAGGAGATTAAAATGAATTTACAATATATATATATACGTAGTAACGGCACCCAATATTATTTAGAATATAAAAATTACCTGTATATATAATTATATCCGCTTACGTTCAATCGAAAATAGAAAGTTATATAATCGATAGAAATAAGATATTCTATGGAAAAATGTTTCTATAGAATTTCATTATTAACAAACTTTATATTTTTGTGGGTTTATTTAAAAAATTGTACAATAAAGCCTGTTACATATATCATTATAAATAACTTCGATAATTCCATCTTCTTTTATGCTAATAATGTGTAAGATATCTGATCATGATGTTGTTGATTTTTATAATTAGATATCGCCAAGATATTCAACGAAATTGTTCCGATGAAGAATCTGTCGCTCGAGATTATATTCAACAAAGGACGGCAACAAATTATATAATTATGAAATTTTATTCTTAATATTTTCGCTACATTCTTAGTTTTGAGAAATAAATAAAGTACGAAAGGATAAAATTTTTCAGCAAGAGAATACACGCGATAAAAATAGTAGTAGCTATTATCAAAACCAGTTAGGAGATTGATTACTTAGATAAGAAAATATGAATGTCGTCGATAAAAATGTGTCAATGTATATGAATAGTTAAATTTCATTTTTAGTTCGATAAATTGATCCGGATGAAATAAATTAGAAGGGTGCTGTGCTGCAACTGTATTCGTCATATATCTACATAAAGTTTAAAATAGCACCCTCGACATAGTAAAGGCATTATTCACGAAATTACTCACATGTTTGCGAATACAACTGGCTTTTAAAGGAAATATATTCACCTGTTTCAGATCGAAATTCCAATCGAATTCACAATACTTAATATTAAATGCGATTTATGCACGGTTAACGTAATTACGAAAGAGCCATAAAGTTCTTTATTTGATTAAATTTTTCCAGCAATTTTTTCCACACATTGATATTTTTAGAAATATACAGTTTAATAATTAGGAACTTTTATTCCGAGAAGAAGAAGCAATTCTAATTGGTTGAAAATCATAACTCGCATTCTACTGTATTAAAAAATAATACTAAAGAAAGATAAGATAGGTGTATGACAAAAAATAGAAAGACGAAAGCAATTGTGTGAAAATATAACCCGAGAAATGGAATTTAACACTATTTTTACTTCGAGAAATTGGCATTATTTTTTAAAGAAAATTAGAAGGTAAGACGAATGAAAAATATTCTGAATACTCGTGTACGGAAGCTTGACCATACTCGTTGAATGTTGAAAGTAAGTGAAATGCATCCCTCATGAGTCAGGCACGATAATAGTGAACCTCATTATTAGACCGCGGATGTTTATGTATTTGAAAGTGCAGAAATACGCAGAATAGACGTGTACATAATGCGAAAAACTATATAAAATATCCAAAGTATATTACTTGTTATAAGCTGCAATATTCAGTGAAACGAACTTTTGCTTATCTTCTGTTTAGTTTAAAAATATGAATTTTCATAAACATTCGCACTATTATTTATAGTTTGAAATACTTATCGTTTGTAAATAATGAGCAACCGTTAATAAAAAGTATATTAACGACTATCAAGATATGGTAATGCGAGGAAAGAAACGTATTTAAATAAGAAACATTTTAGCGTCAAAATGTAAAATTATAATTCGTGTAATGCAAAAATCAAAACAAAAATCCGACCATTTGTAAATAATCCAAATACACTCTGCTAACATAAAACTCATCGTATCGGCAAAGACTGTCTCTTGGAAAAGTAGGGAAAAGAAAGTGTAGTAATTTTAATTAAAGGAATGAAAATATTAGCGATAATGAAATTCATCGGTTAATTTTAAAAAGAATATAACTGTTTATTGAAATTATCGGGAAATTTGCTGATTTGGAAGACACAGTAATCTTACGTAATGACGCAGCGAATATACACGCGCATATTTTCGTGCACAATATCGGTGTGACGAGTGTAACAAATTTAACACGATAAACAACCACACTTCCTACAATTTGCGATATCCTTGAAAATACGAAATTTTCTTGTACATTAGACATACATCATTTTATAAAAAAAAGAGTAGTATGAAATTATAGTAAATTGAAAACATTATCATTGAGAAACCGATTAAATCGTCGTGAAATAATCCTTGATTATTAACTTTGGTAATTGTAGACTCTGCTAAAAGTGACAAAAGCCTCGTATTAATTTAATAAATTATCATCTGTGCCTGGTTCAATTTGCAGATACAATTTTAGAGTTGATAGCTAAACATTAGACGAAATTACGACTAATTTACATTAAATCAATCTGATAAGATTCTGGAAAGATTCAAAATAATGATTAATACTTGTCTCCGGTCCCGTCAATGCCTTGATTTGGTTACACACGCACTCAGGTCGAGCCAGTGACCTGTTGAATTACCGGCAAACTATAAGAACGTTTCAAATTTGCATAGAAGAGCGTAAGAAATACGAATAAGCTCAAACACATTACCAACGCGGTATCACCTCCTGATTTCTACCATTAACTTAGTAATAAACATGGAGATATCGATGAAACCTTACTCTTTGATAAAATCAATTAGCCATCGCGAAACGTTTGATGATGATACACGAGCAACGTTTGAGTTCCGAATGAAATATCGAATTATCCTGAACGTTGATCGATTTACATAGCCATATCACGTAGGAAGCGACGATTTGTTCGAGCAGCGTGCTAACGTTGAAAAATCGCAAATACCGATGGTTCAATGCAAAAACTAATTCTAGCCAAGATTATGCGCTACTTGGATAAGGTTGGAGAGCCGGTGGGAGGCAGCCGCATAATTCTCCCCGCTGTTCTCGGGCGGCCAGGGCCGTCCAAATTCGTATTACTGTCCACCCTCTACCGAGATTCCGACGTCGAGCGCTATACTAATTTCCTGGTTCGTAGCGTGTCTGATCCGCAGACATCGTCACGCGAAGCTTTCGCGTGGGCAGACGCACTGGCCAGCCCTGGAGGCGTCCCGCGTGCCCATCTTCGGTAGCGTCGCGTACGCTGCGGATGTTATATCTGGCGTCGCGGCGCCTTCGAGCCTCAGCCGCTCCTCAGTCGCCCGTCGATTCACAACTCACCCCCACGGTTAGTAATTTTGCCAAGCCTTACACATTACATTTTTTTTTTTTTTTTTTTTTTTTCTTTCGTATATCGAAAAGAAGCATCGAAGAAGGTTGTGTAGTGTAGCGCTCGTTTTGGACGATCGGTGCTTTGTGGTGACGCAAGTGATCAACTAGGGAATCGATTAATAGGATTTTACAATTGTCATGTGGGAATAGGTGCACGGATACCTTTTATCGAGTGTGGAAGATTGTCACAAGGGTTGGACGAAGTAGACAAACTTGGATGAAAAGTGACACTGGCATCGTTCTAGGATTCAACTATTTTGAGATATCGATAAAGATTTTGAAGTAGACAATAATTCTTTTGAAATACTAAAAAGATTTAGAAGTAAAAATTAATTGTTAAATTGATAGAATTGGTACATTAAAGAACGATCGATAATAGAAGCTTCTCTTATAAAATTCTTTCCTTTTGAAAAAAGTGTCATTTCTTGCAATGATTAATAAATTCGTAAGCAACAAATTCAAGTTCAATTTACCTTCAGTACAGAGTCTCTTACTCTTTAATCTTAGACTCAGTAATTGTAGGATGATTTATAAATGTTACGATTGAAGTTTAATTATGAAGGAAAGGAATTATAGCAGCAGAATTGATGGGATAACCGGCGATAAATTCTTTTTCAGAGTCACTAAAAAAGCAGCAAAATGTGCGACGACGAAGTAGCAGCCCTTGTTGTCGACAATGGATCCGGTATGTGCAAGGCCGGTTTCGCCGGAGACGACGCTCCCCGTGCCGTATTCCCCTCGATCGTAGGTCGCCCCAGACATCAGGGTGTGATGGTCGGTATGGGTCAGAAAGACAGCTACGTCGGCGACGAGGCGCAGAGCAAGAGAGGTATTCTCACCTTGAAATACCCGATCGAGCACGGCATCATCACCAACTGGGATGATATGGAGAAGATCTGGCATCACACCTTCTACAACGAATTGCGTGTTGCCCCTGAGGAACACCCAGTCCTCCTCACCGAGGCTCCCCTGAACCCGAAAGCTAACCGCGAAAAGATGACCCAGATCATGTTCGAAACCTTCAACAGCCCGGCCATGTACGTTGCCATCCAGGCCGTGCTCTCCCTGTACGCTTCCGGTCGTACCACCGGTATCGTCTTGGACTCCGGAGACGGTGTCTCGCACACCGTACCCATCTACGAAGGTTACGCCCTTCCTCACGCCATCCTCCGTCTGGACTTGGCCGGTCGCGATTTGACCGACTACCTCATGAAGATCCTTACTGAGAGAGGTTACAGCTTCACGACCACGGCCGAGCGAGAAATCGTGCGCGACATCAAGGAGAAACTCTGCTATGTCGCCCTGGACTTCGAACAGGAAATGGCCACCGCTGCTGCCAGCACCTCCCTCGAGAAGAGCTACGAGTTGCCCGATGGACAGGTGATCACCATCGGTAACGAGAGGTTCCGTTGCCCAGAAGCCCTGTTCCAACCTTCCTTCCTGGGTATGGAATCCTGCGGTATCCACGAAACCGTCTACAACTCCATCATGAAGTGCGACGTCGACATCCGTAAGGATCTGTACGCCAACAACGTACTCTCTGGCGGTACCACCATGTACCCCGGTATTGCCGACCGTATGCAGAAGGAAATCACTGCCCTGGCCCCATCGACCATCAAGATCAAGATCATCGCTCCCCCCGAGAGGAAATACTCCGTATGGATCGGTGGATCCATCTTGGCCTCCCTGTCCACCTTCCAACAGATGTGGATCTCCAAGCAGGAGTACGACGAGTCCGGCCCTGGCATTGTCCACCGCAAGTGCTTCTAAGCGCATTGCTGACGATTCAGCAACGTCGCACGAACGTCGAAGAAACATCGATCGACTTCGGGGAAATCGAGCATACGATCCATCGGTTTCCTTTAAGCAACTCACATGCTGCGATAAAGAAATTTTATCAAAATATCACAATATCCAGATCATCACCAGATCTCATCGAATGTTCATTATTATGGTCATCTGTGTCGCTCTGCAAGATGCGACAACCTGGCTGATCATATATATGTTGACTCTACAACTCTTTAGTGGGCTGTCAAAGTCACACTCATCCGTTGTTTCATCATGACCGAGGATCCCGGCAAAGGTGTTGGTTCTCGATACAGAGCTCACTCGCGGATGGCCATTCCTCGTCTAGTATCGAAACGAGGCCCATGAACGATGCCAGATCGGCTGACCTACCTACCAAATGCATCTTTCGATTATGAAAGGGACATTCTGGACACGCAAGAAGAAAACAGGATCTTCGAGAGAATTGGACCAACTTCGAGGGAAGCTGTGCTTGTCTCACTGTCACGCGAGATCCCTGCACCTTCAACAAATTTCTTAAATCCTACTTCTACCTAGCCTGCTAATTGAAGCGAACTCACCATCGATATATACTTCTATTTTAATTTATTTTGTAAATATTATACATTATATTGCTATATTGTTATACGATATATCAAAAAGTCAAATTAAATATACATTCTCTCATATCATTAGTCATATCTTTCAACTTCGATGCGTTAATTATGCTTTGTTAAATCCGACGTATTTGCTTTCCTTAATACGTACCTAAAATGTACGATGTCCTTGCTCGAGAGCAGAAACCCTTTTGGGAAATGTTCACGTTCGATCTCCTTAAGAATGTTGTTCCGTCTCTCGTAAGTCTGCGATTCTTGTCGACTTTGTCGGTGAAACACCTGTAACGTAAATTGTTACATAAAAATATATACACTTACTTAAAAAGCTCGACCTTAATAGGATTAACTAGATACACTGACTTTTCCCTAGATTTCGATATCCTTTCGCGTTCGCTCCGGGTAAAGTATCGCATATCGGCGTTGCTAAATGTAAATTATTCAGAACTAAGTTTAGAGGATAAGCGATCAAATACGGAAATACATCTCAAACACAAACAACAAACACAACTCTCGTTTAATTATAATTCCACATGTCTATTATCCGTTCGCCAAATATTTACATACGAATTTTTATTCGCTGCACGTGTCGTATGTGTATCTGTTATACACGTGTTTCATCGTACATGTATCCGATATACAGGAATTTATGTAGAAAAGAATTGCTCTTTTCTTCGCGATGCTCAAGTCCGAATATGTCTGCGAGAACAGGGTAAAGTCGGCGCTCGAGTGGTTTTAAAATAACTATTGTTGTGACGTGGACTTAACGAATGACCTTGGCCTAAAATGACTAATCTACTCCTGCACGGTCCCCTTTACTATATATTTTTCTAAATCCACGGAAATATTCGCTAGAAAAATTCAAACTTTCTTTTCTTGGTCAGCCGTTTGGTAATCGTGCAACGTGCCAGGAGTTTGGTCATTTTCGTAATTTTGCCCGCTTCGTTCATCGAAAGCCTTTTCCGTCGATAAGCGAATACGATGGCCGATAAAAGAGCTACGGATCCTGCGATTTATTTTCGTCCCGGTGCGTAATCTCGAAATATTCCTCCTACTGTGATATCTGGGGGAAAAAGGAGAGCACGTATCGCGCAGGGATCAAGCTCGATCCGTTGTCAGCCTACGAGTAAAACTAAATTTGATCGTATTGAAGAAACGATCTGCTCGACACCATTTGTAGCTGATAATTTTACGAGCATCTCAAAGCAGAAAATGCTAATTAAGGTCACTGGTTGCTACAATTCATTTCTTCAATAATTTCTATGATTACGACAAGAATCGAAGAACTTGGCTTTGCACAAACGAGGAATTGTTCCTTTCTTAGTGATTAACGATTGGCCATATTTCAACCATGATAATATTATATCAGTGGCAGCTAACGTGCGAATCCATCGAGACATCTATATTTTCTTTAGCAATCCGTTGTTTGTATTTTATTTCGTACTAAAATTGAAAAATAATTTAAATTTCATGACCCACCGTGTACTTTTCACGAAAAGATCGATGAGAATTATAGTAAACGTTAGGTTTGGCTCAGAGAAAATGTTTGTGGAAATGTATTAATAATTTAGACATCGAATGAATATGGATTAAAATCTGTACGTGCTGACAAAACATAATCTTACAAGAGTTTGTTAAATATTAGGCTTTTGATACTGTCTGATAACTATGATAACGTTTGGAGTTAGAAAAATTTTAATTCGTAGAAATAAGACACGCGATAAATATACTATTTTCTATTTTATGAAGGTAAAAGTAAATGATAAGCATGAAAATAACTTTTCAATTTACAATTTAAAGTAAAATTCACGAAAGATGATGACACGAAGTACAAACAAAATTCACAACGGCACATTTGGTCTTTGTGATATTGAAACTTCTTAGCATTCGTCGTGTCCTATATTTCTAGACGGCTATCGTATTTTGCGGTCCAAACTTAACTCCAAATCAAGTGGAAAAGCTGTCTTTTTCTTACAGAGAAATGACATAAAATTTCTAGTACTCGTTCCTACTCACAGAAATGAACAAAAATTTGAAAATATGCTTCAGTTACGTGCCTCATTTACGTAACAGAAACTACGATTGTCTCTTACTTTCCCATGGAAAAGTCTCGTTCAACAACCAGCCGAGACAATTTGCAGACATTGAAACATTAACAGTTAACAGCCAATTTGCATCTTTCTGAAGTACGATATTAAGTCTAGTATAAGTACTTCGAGAATTTACGCGGAACTCTATTTGTACATGAGATAAATCAGTGCTCCCGCTTTCTATATACATCATACTCCGTGCAAGCAAAGCGCAGCCAGCTCTTACATTACATGGCACTTTAAGCAAAACGATAGAAGCACGAAAGCCGACTTCCGTAATAAAACAAGATGAAAACTTAACTGGTGACTTGGAGAACTAGTAGCGTACACCTTAGCCCCTAAGTTTAACTTAGCTTTCATGGAACATGTTGAAACAAAACAGGCTACTAAACACAAGCTCGGACACAAATTCTCTGATAATCCGTTCGATAAAATTCTCCGTTTGTTTCAGTTAATTCTTAGAACAAACGATTCGCGATCTTAAGATGAGCGGTCCACCGTCTCTTCCGAAAACGGGAGAAGAAACGATGCCTATGGAAGCTCCCTTAGAAACCGTTTTAGAAAAATTATTCTTCAGATACGAAGAAAAGATGCAAAAGAAACGTAACGGTATCTATGAAAACTTCTTTCGAAACTATTTCAGGAAAATTATTCTATAGATTCGAAGAAAAGCAACGGAAGAGGAAACGATATTTACCGGGCCTCTCTTTTAGAAATTTTTTCGAAGAAATCGTATTTCAAATACGAAAGTAAAGAAGAAAACAGAAGGAGAAACGGTACGTGTGGAAATCTTCTTCGAAACTGTTTCGAAAAAATTATTTAGATAAGAGAAAAGATATTTAGAAAAGAAGCGAGAAAGAAGAAACGGTATCGATGGAAACTTGGAAGCCGTGTTTCGGAAAAGATATCCTTCGGATACGAAGAAGGGCCAAGAGAAGAAGCAAAGCGTTATAGAGTAGAACAGGAACGAAAGATGGTAGAAGCATAGGAAGAGACGATAGCGTGAATTTTCAAAGCGGCGCATTTTCCTCGGTCCGCTTAGGGCCTGGGGCCGCCTAGTTCGGCGAGCGTCGCGACGCCACGCGAGGCAAGCCTTTTTCGTGCCTGTCGGGCAAGAAGCATCCCACGAGAATGCGGGGGCGTTCTGACGAGAGCATATATTCGACGTCGGGACGCTCCCGAGGCACAGACGCCACTCCAACTCTGTCCCGTGCACGGTACGTAGAAACTGTTCTCTGGAAACGATATTTCATTTATCACGGACGCTATCGGCTACCACCAAGAACCCTCGACACCATCGAAGATACCGGAAGCCGATCGATTCCTGCGATTGATTTTGCTATATCAATCGGGTCGTAGGATTTTTCAACCGATCCTTTGGATAGAAGAGAGCCATAGTTGGAGGCGTAGCGGTACGCTGTTAGACTTTTAAGGGAGTGGTCGAGTTTCCTTCCGGTATCTCGCATCTGAAATAGCATCGAGGGTTAATTGCGTGTGTTCCGAGAACCAGAGGTAATTTCGTAGCATTTGTGTAATAGAAAACACTTAACTGATTAAATTTTTTTTTTACAGAAGACGACCGATTATTTACGATTTAGATTTGTACGATAGCTTAATTTTAAAAGAGTTCCTTCAGCTGCATCGTGTATGTTAAATCGTATTTTGATATTTGTTTGCAGCTTGTTAATGCGATCTTGGCTTTTATCGAAAGGTTCGGATAGTAATAATTGGTTTTAGATTTTCTTTCCGTCAAACGTTGAAGCAATTGTTTTATTCGATCTTTTGATATCTATGATACCTTTGTTTTAAACGCGACAAGTAATACGATCTGTTTAGGAAAATTCGTCCTTGTAATCGAAAGTATCCAACACTATATATCTGTTTTTTTTTTTTTTTTTTTTTTGCTATTATTTTATATATTTTTATCGTAGTATTTGAAATACTAAATCAGGTTAGTGTTTAAATTTCATATCTATTTGTAAGTAACGAATCAACGAAGAGTGCTATATATATCGGATGCCAGATCCTGCGGATATTTATTTTCTAAAAGAATTTTTATTTCTTATCGTCGATTCGAGTCAATCGTACGGGATCATTGAAATCTTTTGTTCGTTCTATACGTTTTGTGTACACGATATCGCTGGCCTTATTAAGTTACCGAGAATAGTTAGAAATACTATTTTTAGAGCAGAACAAGTTTTCTCGCTTATCGTTCGAATTTTTTAAAAAACAAAGATACATATGAAATTAGATGTTACCACGCTAACGTTTAATTTTGACATACGAGAACCTTTAAATTAGTCCAAGTCGTCTTCGCGTTATTTGATAACATTTAACTTGGTAAATTTGAAATCATTAAACAGCAAGCTCTACAAATTACATCTGTTCTCTGCGCTTACAAAATATTTACTTTAAAACCATCGCATCTTGCTAACACCTATGCAGCGGTAAAACCATAAATTACTATTCCATTTATGGCAACGCAAAATCCAATTAACGATATAAAAAGATATCGAAACCTAAAAACTCAAGCTAACTACTTTCTGCTTGCAAAATTATACATAACTGTACACTTGAAAGAATACTCGCTCTGATTACGAAAGACAGCTGTCATCGACGAATTTCCGATCGTTTTAAAAATTTCCTCGGTGGTGTATCGTCATTTTACGCGCGAATTTCTTCCCTCGATATCGAAATTCTTCTAACCAGCAAATCACGAGTGCCAAAAATACTTGCACGGGGCGAATGGCCGACTCTATCGTCATGTTTAGGCATATTCGAGGTCTTTGCCCGTGTGCGAAGTTGGTCCTTTTGCGAGCAGAGCATAATTTTGGCACGCGCGAGCCACGTCGTTATGCTGTATCTTTCGTGGTCCGAGCGGTGCCGCGGCGAGCAGAGACGATGTTACCCACCATAATCGTCGCTTGCACTTATTAGGGATCGTCCGTCGGTCGTACGTCTAAAGTTAGCGTCGCGGCGCCCCGAAATAGTGCCGCGACGCCGGGGCCGCTTGCCTATCGTTTTATAGGCAACTGGGTCAATTCTGGCGAGCGTCAACGCTTTCCGCGAAAACTTCATCGCGCTACACGGTGCCTATACCGTTTCACTAGCTTCCTACACTTTTGCGTACACACATTTTGTAACTGAACGATATTTATCGAGCGAACGATTGTTTTTTCTTTCGTTGGAGAATTATTTTGAATTCTTCTTCTTGTTTTCATTTTGTTTCCCGAGAATATTTTTCCTACTTAAAAACTGACTCTTAGATTTTCGTTTAGTAAATTAAATATAAGGTAAAGTAGAATTTTACAAGCTATAGAAACCATTTTCTGTGTTGTCGAGTTAAAATAGAAGAATCAGGATTTCGTACAAGAATTCTTTCCCTCGGAACTACCGAGTTGTTAAAAACGATGATAGAATTTCACTCCTAGCTCCTTCAGCTACACATACTTTTCTTACGATTTTGCTCACATGTTTTTCCTGATATAAACACGATTGTTTTCCATCGAAGATACGTTCGAACGAATTTTACAACCCATCAAGTATTAGTGCAATACGTCACAAATCTCCGACAGATTTTCGCAATAAATCAGTGCAAAATATACGAAAACAGATAAACTCGCTACGATAATATTGGAAACAGATAGGTATTTGATAAAATCAAATATTTGATGACACTAGACATCAATGCTATCAAACGGTCATAGAAAGAAAGTAACGATGTGAAATTAAAATTAAAAACGACTGTGATTTCTGTTACAGACACTTAAAATCGAAGAAAAAGCAAAATGTGCGACGACGAAGTAGCAGCCCTTGTTGTCGACAATGGATCCGGTATGTGCAAGGCCGGTTTCGCCGGAGACGACGCTCCCCGTGCCGTATTCCCCTCGATCGTAGGTCGCCCCAGACATCAGGGTGTGATGGTCGGTATGGGTCAGAAAGACAGCTACGTCGGCGACGAGGCGCAGAGCAAGAGAGGTATTCTCACCTTGAAATACCCGATCGAGCACGGCATCATCACCAACTGGGATGATATGGAGAAGATCTGGCATCACACCTTCTACAACGAATTGCGTGTTGCCCCTGAGGAGCACCCAGTCCTCCTCACCGAGGCTCCCCTGAACCCGAAAGCTAACCGCGAAAAGATGACCCAGATCATGTTCGAAACCTTCAACAGCCCGGCCATGTACGTTGCCATCCAGGCCGTGCTCTCCCTGTACGCTTCCGGTCGTACCACCGGTATCGTCTTGGACTCCGGAGACGGTGTCTCGCACACCGTACCCATCTACGAAGGTTACGCCCTTCCTCACGCCATCCTCCGTCTGGACTTGGCCGGTCGCGATTTGACCGACTACCTCATGAAGATCCTTACCGAGAGAGGTTACAGCTTCACGACCACGGCCGAGCGAGAAATCGTGCGCGACATCAAGGAGAAACTCTGCTATGTCGCCCTGGACTTCGAACAGGAAATGGCCACCGCTGCTGCCAGCACCTCCCTCGAGAAGAGCTACGAGTTGCCCGATGGACAGGTGATCACCATCGGTAACGAGAGGTTCCGTTGCCCAGAAGCCCTGTTCCAACCTTCCTTCCTGGGTATGGAATCCTGCGGTATCCACGAAACCGTCTACAACTCCATCATGAAGTGCGACGTCGATATCCGTAAGGATCTGTACGCCAACAACGTACTCTCTGGCGGTACCACCATGTACCCCGGTATTGCCGACCGTATGCAGAAGGAAATCACTGCCCTGGCTCCATCGACCATCAAGATCAAGATCATCGCTCCCCCCGAGAGGAAATACTCCGTATGGATCGGTGGATCCATCTTGGCCTCCCTGTCCACCTTCCAACAGATGTGGATCTCCAAGCAGGAGTACGACGAGTCCGGCCCTGGCATCGTTCACCGCAAGTGCTTCTAAGCAGTTATGCTCGATTCAAATTATTATTACTATCGATATTGTTATTGCTACACCTTTTCCCCCAAACACACCGTTCACTGCCGTACCGCTTCGTCTAGCTGCGACTCCGTTAGTTCAATTCTATCGGCACTGTTTTTACGTGGCGGTGAGATTTTTTCCGACGAACATGGTCTGAACATACACGTCATCTTTTGTATATAAGTTTACATCTACGGAATAAATCAGTCTTATATTCTTACAACTAATCAAAACGTAGCTTTTCATTTTACGATTCCCTGAATATCAATTACTATTTGATAATCGATTTATTTTCAATTCTATTATATCTTTCGTACATTATTCTTCAATCGAGAAGTATCTATTCTTCTGATCGAATCGAAAAATATTTCATCTTTGTTGATCAAACCATTACTTCACACTACATTACGATTAAATAGGTCACAATGTGATACAAACCGGATAATTTCTCATTGGAGTCGTGCATTTGCAATGGGAGGGGGGGAGGGAGGACACTGCAAATATTAGGATCAAATTGAAAGAAAGGGGCGAGCCATCAATTACTATACGTTCGTATTGATAGGCTGTGCTAGATAAAAGTTTTGCATACGTCAATAAAAACTGGGTAAAATATCGGCTTAACAAATTTAAAATTTCTAGAATTTCTAGAAAAAATATATTTATTCGAATCTCAACACTCGTATTCAACATAAATAACATTTTGGAAGGGAATGTAATATACGTATCGTCACCTACCATGCATGGGTTGAATTACGCGAAGGAGTAACTCATTGCTTCTATCAAAATTACCGGGGTATCCAAACGGACTTCTTTACGTTATCGCAAGCTTCGTCGTCAATTTGTTAAAGATAGACGCGCGCGGCTCATCCAGGAACACGCTCCCCTTTAATGCTGGCTTTCTCCTTTAGCGTAGTCCATACATCGAGTGCTTGTCCTGTTTGTGTATTTCGCATCGCAGTATCTGCAAATTTGTATTCATCACGCTAATCAATTGCTCAAGTTTGATAATGTGATATTTATACAAAAGGTAGTCCGAATATCCTTATACGTAGAATTATTTTGCCATCTTCTTACTTCCTTAAAATTGTTGAACTATACACCAAGTACACATGCATGAAAAGAAGAATTTGGTTCTTCAAAATTCCTCCATTCTTCTATAAAGTTTCCTCTTTCTTGCAATTGCAATTTTTGCAATTCTACGTGCAACTCGAATTCTTTGCAACTCTACAATATACTCTACGGTTACGATGAAAGGTATCAACACTTAAATAACAATTATTACCCTCGATATCTTTCTTTAACCGATAATTACATCACTGACAACGTACTTGATTCTCCGCTAAAGTTATACTTTAATCAAAGGCCTGGTAGCAAAAACGACTCTTGTTTATGTTTGTCTTTTCTCAGGAAATTCAAAGAATACCCCGTAGCGTCTTTCGTACATTACAATTTTTCTTAACGAAATATTCATCGTATCGCATTATAACTACGAGCCTGCCTCTAAGTATAATATATCGAACCATATCCAACAGCTATATCTAATTCAATTATAAAGTTTTGGCACAACTGTTCGATTTTCATTCGACGATAAATCAGGACATAGATTTTTCGTAATACCGATTCCGCTAAGTCGTGAATTTTCTGAAACGCGTTACTATCCAAATAGCAAAAAAGGCTTGGCAAGGGTCGTCTTTGTCACGAGCCCCTTAATTTCTACCGATATTCGTATATAAATGAAAACCTCATCACCTTCGAACATTGTCATCTTCTTGCACGGCCACGAAACTTGGAAACTGTTGGTCGATCGATCGAATCACCGTCTCTATGCGTACAAGGGGATTCCGTGTGGAAGTTCGTTTGCGATAAAGACGTGCCGTTTCGGGGTTGAAACACGGCAATGCGAATCTGCGAATCGGTCGCACGGTTCGACGGCGGCTCTTGCAAAAAGGTGGAGGGGATCGGTGGTGGCTCGAGCTACGTGGTCGCCCCGTGCACTCCCAATTATAGAAAGCAGCCTAATCGTCCAATAATTCGATTCTATATGCATTTCATCGGCCGTAAATGGCTGATTGAGCCATTTACGCCCGGCGTTGCACGCAACCATAATATACGGATCGTTTGGCATCGAAAATGACGTCGCGTCCCAACTGTAATTCGGATTATTATTGTTGGCACGCTGCGGCCATATGAAGTCATATATTCGTTTACGAGTATGAATGACAGCCGCGAAATAATGCGCTTGTTAGCGTGGACATTTTAGAGATCAGCGGCCTTAGAAATTTAATATTTCAAGAGAGAAGTTTCGAATCACGAAAGTTCGAAATTATGAAATCAGAGAAATCGAACGTCAATCGGTGAAATTAGAACGATAATCGGTTGGGTTAATACATTTGTTCTAGAGGGATAATATTTACATTTCTATTGTGCTATTTCTATGGGTGTTACGCTTTCGCTTTTATGCTTTTCGTCGTTTTAGTATTTTACTTTTCGTAGATTTTAAGCAGATAAATCTTTTTATTTCGTTCGATCCGATATTTTGTTATCGTTTTATCGTTGTACCGTAAATTCTACGTGCAATCTGTTTACCAATTTTTTAAATTTGCTACGAATAGAGTAATTCCGAGATATTGTCGATTCGGTTAGAGGAGAACGCGCGAAAAATATTTCGCAAAGCAGGGGAAAATTCAACTTAATTTCAATTACACGTATCTAGCGATTAAATTTTAGCCATAACGTGTTTATTGAAAGATTTCTTTTGTTGAAGGATCATCTCGTATTTAAAAAATTTATTCCAGCTTTCTCTTTGGTTTGTCCCTTTTTATTAACCGGACGCGTATCTCCCTAACTTGAATTCGAAAATAACGCAATCCTAAACGAAACATTCATTAATTGATAAACACTCATTCACTACGTATCGTAAACATGGAGATCCACTTTGTTGAATCTTCCTTTCACGAAGCACATTTCGTCCGAACCTCATAAACTTTCGTGTCTATTAAAAGCTACCGACACACCGATCTAAACTTTTCATTCAAAAACATTGCGATCTCAAGATCCCATAAGCTTCACTAAGCTCTATATTTATAGACTGTTACTACTACCAATACCCACATAAATTTTTCTTTTCCTTTCAATTAATTAAGTTCAACTTTGCTCGTAATCGCATTACCAGATACAAATACACCGCGGATATTTACGTAAATTCATATTTAGGACAACTAAAGAAATAGAATCTAAACGAAAATTCGTTTCACCCGCCAAATATCATAAACTTCGGACATTCTATACATTTTTGCACCTTTGATCCTCCCATAAATGCACGAACGTCATGGCTATAGTCATTCGGAGATCGTCTCTTTCTTTCTTCGGCGATAGAAATCAAATGTTCTATCCAGATTTAAGTTGGAAGGAAATTGAATTCCATCGTCTACTTTAAATCATCTCCGTTGTTCTTCGATCGATTAAAAATATTTCCTCATTTTCTTACAGCCTTCGTCTATAACGTAATTTTATTTAGAAGGTGAAACGTACCAGGTACCTCGAATATTTCAACGTATTTTGAAAAATGAAGAAACATTAGACACAGGACACGTTAGGTAAGAAGAACAAGCTGTACATGTGCTCTGTGTCTACCTTCCGGTTAACGGATATGATGGCACATAAATTGGAGGATGAATCAGATTGAACGCCGGTGCCCTTCGACCCTCGGCCGATTAACGCCTAACGGAAGACGGCCCTGGCGCGTGACGAGTCCTTATTTGGATTGGGGGGCCGTCGGCCGCCGCCTCGTCGCGACGCACGGCGTCTCTCCTTCTCGGCGTCACGGTTAGGGCGGCTAAGGACTAGGCGGTGGCGGCGGGCCGAGACGAGTGTTAATGCACGATAGATTTCCATCTAAGGGGCGGATCGCTATTTTCGGCTGCGAACCGATATGGATAAAGGGACCCCACAGAGCCGGCACTGTGCCACTCGCCGCTCTCGGTCTCTTGCACGACGTACGCCCCAAGCGACCATTGCCGATCTCTCGACTCATTAGCGAACGGTAAATCGAACGAGTGTTCCGTTAGTTTGCATCCGCTAAAACAGCGTGCTGGTGTGTAACCGGTGAGCTTTCTTCTTGATCGTTGGATCGAGACGAGGGTTGCACGCATGATAATCGCGGACGATCGGCTCGGTCCTCGTGCCTTGGAGAACAGGAAACAGTGTGTAGAAACGAGGTTTTTGCAAGGTGTAATTCGCGTCGTTTCAGTGACTTCGCACCGGAAATCAGTATCGACCTTGCCGAGAGAGTGTACGAGCACCGAACGTAGTCGATCGTTGCAGGATCCTTGCATGTCGTCGAATCCTTGTTGTGAAGTGATGTTCCACGAATGTGATAACAATGCCTGTGCTCTTTTTAGTATACGCTGCTACCGTTGGCTTTAACAGGCGATTCTTTGTTCCATTTGTTTACGATTAGACGCTCTTCTTTTAAGACAATGAGTAGCGAACGTTTAACGATGATAATTACTCGATCGTATAATTATGATAGTATTCTAATAATCAGCGATTAGATAGCTGCAATATGTCGAATAATTCTTATGACAAATATTTAGTTTAAATTAACAGTTCCTTTTTGGTATCTCCATTCTGTTAAAATTCCTAACGATATTTATCTTGATATTTATTCTGCTTGTAAGTAGTATTTAATGAAATTCTCGATATTTTATTAATTATATCAAACATTCTTTTTTGCAATTCAAATTCTAGCGATTGAAACGGACTTCTTCTACCTATTTCTAATACTGCGTATTTGCTCCATAAAACATCGTATGATTTTTGTCCTTTTACTGATTCAACCCCCTAATTCTCAAACCTCTTATCAAGACGCCTGTGAAGAAGTAAAAATTGCATCAAAATATTAATATCTAACTACTAACCACCTAATAAAAGAAAAAATATGATCGAAAACAAACGCACGAAATACAGGTTCATATGCATTTCAAATTTCATTTCTACAGTAGGTAACGCTAATAATCAAACAAGATGTGTGATGATGATGTTGCGGCACTAGTCGTGGACAATGGGTCCGGTATGTGCAAGGCGGGATTCGCTGGAGATGACGCACCGCGTGCTGTCTTCCCCAGCATTGTTGGCCGCCCACGTCATCAGGTATGGAAATTTTGAAAATCATCATAAAATTCCAATATGTGCGCTATTTTTTTTTTTTTTTTTTTTGTTACTATGTCTCGCTAATACTGTTAATAATCATTGCAGGGTGTGATGGTCGGTATGGGTCAGAAAGACAGCTACGTAGGAGACGAGGCCCAAAGTAAAAGAGGTATACTTACCTTAAAGTATCCTATAGAACACGGTATCATTACCAATTGGGATGATATGGAGAAGATTTGGCATCACACATTCTACAACGAATTGCGAGTTGCCCCTGAGGAACATCCAGTCCTTCTCACCGAGGCTCCCCTGAACCCGAAAGCTAACCGCGAAAAGATGACCCAGATCATGTTCGAAACCTTCAACAGCCCGGCCATGTACGTCGCCATCCAGGCCGTGCTCTCCTTGTACGCTTCCGGTCGTACCACCGGTATCGTCTTGGACTCCGGAGACGGTGTCTCGCACACCGTACCCATCTACGAAGGTTACGCCCTTCCTCACGCCATCCTCCGTCTGGACTTGGCCGGTCGCGATTTGACCGACTACCTCATGAAGATCCTTACCGAGAGAGGTTACAGCTTCACGACCACGGCCGAGCGAGAAATCGTGCGCGACATCAAGGAGAAACTCTGCTATGTCGCCCTGGACTTCGAACAGGAAATGGCCACCGCTGCTGCCAGCACCTCCCTCGAGAAGAGCTACGAGTTGCCCGATGGACAGGTGATCACCATCGGTAACGAGAGGTTCCGTTGCCCAGAAGCCCTGTTCCAACCTTCCTTCCTGGGTATGGAATCCTGCGGTATCCACGAAACCGTCTACAACTCCATCATGAAGTGCGACGTCGACATCCGTAAGGATCTGTACGCCAACACCGTACTCTCTGGCGGTACCACCATGTACCCCGGTATTGCCGACCGTATGCAGAAGGAAATCACTGCCCTGGCCCCATCGACCATCAAGATCAAGATCATCGCTCCCCCCGAGAGGAAGTACTCCGTATGGATCGGTGGATCCATCTTGGCCTCCCTGTCCACCTTCCAACAGATGTGGATCTCCAAGCAGGAGTACGACGAGTCCGGACCTGGCATCGTGCACCGCAAGTGCTTCTAAGGTGGTGCACCCATCACAGGGGTCCGTGATTTTCACCTGCTTTCTTTTCTTTTTTTTCTATTCGTGCTCGAGCTGTGACCCTTTCACGTATGGATTCACCGATGCCAAGGGGAAGAAAGAGAGAAGAAGGTAGAATGGGGGAAAACGGGATTTGGGAAAAGGAAATTACTGAAGTGCCTTTATTCTACACATTTATCAGACTGTACTTTACTTTTTAGTTTGTACAACATGACTGTTTGTTATTTTAACGTTAATTAATTTATTGATAATAATCTCCTCGGCCATTGCAACAAGCCCTTCTCGGCCTTGTCAATATGTATACGCTGACTTACATGTATCGTACAGACACGCACACATACACATACAGATACAAAGGCTTTCTTGAAATCGTAAGCGCACGTAATTTGGCATTTGCGATACGCACGGGGTGGTAATCGACGAGAGTGAAGTATATGATATGGGAAACCATGACCAGGCGCATCAACGTCGGCTCATATTGCTGCCTGGCGTATTGTTCTTATTATATCATATAATTGATGATAATAAAACTGTATTATATAATAATTCAATGTCGGATTATGTGAACCTTATCGTACGTGATATTTCTGGCGATTACTCAAAACAATGACATAATGGACGGGTATAAATTACGATTTTATAGATAAAGTTCAAGAGAATTATTGTGTTTTGGGCTCTCATGACATTTAACTACAGTGTGCTCTGGCAGCTGGCCAGTTTGTGTGCAACTTTAAGTGACTATACATATTTTCATTTCTTTCAACAGACTATAGAGTTACACGGTAATTAAGAACTATTATGAATAATTCTCTGTTCCCTTATCATTATTATTATTATTTATATGACATTGAGAATTAGATATAATGTAAGCGTTAAGTCTTCAAGAGGATTAGATGCTCTATATTAAGAACCAACGATACTTCGATCCAGAAATAGATCTACAGGCTACACCTGTTCAGCCATAACATTTTACGAAGACATTACGGGCCAATTAGAAGATCACAACAAATCCATTAAAATAGAAATAATTGAATTTATCAATTCTCCGTACGATTTATTCGTAGAATTTAATGTTATCGTAAAACGAAACATCTCGTTTATTTCCTTCTCATTTAATTCTATTTATCTATCTGGGTATAATTATCTAAATTACCTAATATTTATCTATTACTCGTTTCGACATCAAAGTAATTATCTCTAGCATCAATGACCGTACTTTAATCCCACAACAAAAACATCTCTCACATCTTTCGAGTTCGAAGACGGTCGATTATAGACTCTTGTTCGAAGGAAAATCCGTAACCCAAGACGAGCGATAAAACTGTGCTACAAATAAAGAAATAACAAAAATAGAGTTGTCGGTACGTGGATGCCGTGGCTGTCGGGGAGTGCATGCCGGGGGTCCCCGGGATTGCCTCCCTAGCCTTACAAGGCCCCCGGGTGACTTACGCTTATTTTGACGCTTCACCAACTAAAATTAGAGCCCGCACTCTTTGGGAGTTTTGGGACGTGTATGCATACGTACGTGCACCTGCATGGGGTGGAGGTGCTCCAGTTTAGGATGACTTTATCACACTCCGTCCCTCTTCGCGAGACAGCCACGTGCTGAAAATGCTAATGCTAGAAAACGGATAGCTTTACGAACAAGCTCAACGAGTAATTCGTACGTATTACGAATCGCTGCTCTTTACCACTTAAATTATTACCGTATCGTATGACTTGTCTTTGTATGAAATAGTGAAGCATGAAAAATGACTGTACAGCATAATTCTTCGATTCATATTGTTATACGTGTAATGGAATAGACGCAGAAGGGAAGAATTGATAATTTATTTTTTCAAAGATAGTAGTCGTTAATTACTTACTTTGGCTGAAAGGAAACTTAAAAATTTATTATCAAACGTCGTAAATAAGATTTATTAGATAAGTTAACGGACAGTTTTATTTTCTAGTTATGTGATAATATAGATATAATGATCGTGGTTTAGGTTATAGATAAATTATGTTCATTGAGAACGGACAGAAAATTATTAGTTTCTCGATGATTGTAATGAAATTATCTTGATCTTCTAAACACAGGTACATATTATACGTATATACCTAATAATTATAAGTAATAATAAGTAAGCGATTTGAATTGCATACTACAAATATTTTTTATTTTTAACTGGAATTTCGCTTTTAATAAAATATATGAAACATTTTCCTATACGCAAGTATCTTTAATAAATTTATACCTTACACATGTCATACTTATAAATAAATAATAAATATATTATTGCAATCTTAAATAATGTCAATTAATTGTTAAATTATAACTTATATTGTCATTTTTAATTTCTAAATATTTTTTTAGGTACGTTGATAAATAATTTTAATGAAATATGCTGAGATAATACATATATATGGTAATATAAGACATAACATATTATTTTGTAATATCATAATTAGACAATTTGTATTAAATAGGTATGAAAATCCTGATTTAAGTAGTGATATTACGTGTATGATTCGAATGCTTTCCTAGACTTTATGATAAAATAAAAAAATACTAAACTTAATCATGTATTCAGTCATCTTCTACGTTCTACATATTTAAGTACGCATGTGTCACAACACTTGCAACGGCGCGTACATATGTTAACGTGGTTCTTTATCAACAAAAAACGAAAAACAATTATTTTCGTAACCTCGAATTCGAGACACGGTACCAGGTACGTTTTATGATCTAAGAACTTTATTTAAATGCAATTTAATAACATATCCTGTTTGTATAAAGTATCGTTTATTTGTGAAACAGTTACAGTGATTATTACTGTCATATGTATCTCGTATCCTATCCTATTAAAACGAGAACAATCAAGCGATGACAAAGATCGCCATTCTTTCTAAAATGTAATCTATGTCTCATCGTATAGTCACGAAAGAAAATAAAATGTTGATAGAAATTCAGACGTATTTAAGTATAAAGGGATTAAGCTAATGATCTGTGATTATTAATGTGTATCTGTGAAACGAGTTACGTTCGTTAAGGAATTTTATGATCCAATTCGAACGAGAATAAAACATGCCGAGGTTGCAGTATAAAACATCAATATGTCAATACAAGTAATATAGGAATGTTTTAGAAACATAAGGTAAACTTCATAAATTATTAAAGTCATTTTAATAAGAAATAAGTTTAATTTAAAAAATAATTTAACAATTACAAGAATATTTGATTTTCTAACGACATAATTTTAAATGATACAGTGACTTTTTTATGCAACAATGCTATGTTAATTAATGCTTACTGAAAAAAAAGCTTGCTATGTTCCCAATATTAAAATTATTATAAAATTATTATATGAATAGCATTTCTGTATTTATATCTGAACAATATGGTAAGTTTTTAAAGGAATAAAAATATTTATTTTCTTTTTTGCAGATTTATATTATATTGGCACAAAATGTAATATTATAAGTAGTATTCTTATATTATATTTACAATGAAAGAAGTTATACCAATGAGCTGGTTGAACCAGATATTGTTGATTTTAAGTATATTAGTTACGTTGTTATCTGTAATTATACAAGAATGGGCTGGTCTGACGCCATTATATATTTCTATTTCATGGGCTATTTTTATTATAATATTATCAGTGTGGCTCAGTTGTTTTTTATTTCAAGTTGCATTAAAAGCTAGTAGACCACTTAATATAAGGTTTGTTAATAATTGGTTATATAACAAATTTGTAAATAATTTGAAATTACAAATTGACTCCAAAGAAAAAAGTGAATGTATTAGTAAACATGAGAATGAAATAAGAACAAATAAAAACACAAATTCAGCACAAGTAATTAAAGAAAAACAAAAGGAAAAGGTAGTAATTAGATCTAGTGGAAAAGATACTTCTTTAAAAAGAAAGAGAGCGGTAGAGATATATAATTTAGTAACAGAAATAAATTTAAAATGCATAAAGGTTTGGTATAAATCTATCAGTGATGATAAATCATTCCCTAATGAAGCACAAGAATTGCTAAAAAAATTACTGACCAAACTGTTTCATAAGATCAGTTTAATAGACAAAATAAAGCTTACTCATAAGCTGTTTAATGTGTTCTTATTACATTTAAAAGAATATCACAGGTATGACGTTTCATGTATATGTTTATATAGTAAATTAATTAATTGTATTATAAACTAATTGTATTATATTGTAGAGCATTACGACGGGTTGAGAAAGGAACTGCACCAAATATCGAGGAAGCATTTAGATATTTACATCCTGGTTCTCGTAATATGCCAGCTTTAGAACATATGCTTCATCGAATGGTTACTATCCTAGCACAAGAATTTTTACAATGGGAGTTAACAAGTTCATTACCATGTAAACTGTTACTATCTATCTTAGCAAAAAGATTATTAATAGTTGTTGAGACAGTAAGTTCTCCAAATTGGTTATTTCAAAATTTATTCGACTTTCTACTGCAACAAACACCAAAAAATGTTGCCAAAGTTCAGAGTAAACAGGAAGAAAATATTTCACATGTAAAAGTACGTGCAGAATTCTATAATATTTATTTTACTTATCACAGATTGTTACAAACTAATAAAAGAACTATTTCAGAAAGTTCTATCCAATGCTCTAGGAGATGGTATAACATCTGCAACAGCAGCTGTGATTCCACGATCACTACCAAAGCCACAATCTGAATCATCTACTAAACCTTTAATTAAGCACGAGAATACCTCGGTATCTATAAATGATAAGAGACCTACTTTACATTTACATAACTTAGGTACAGAACATAGAGGTCTATGGGGTCAAAGTATAGTAGAGATAGATGCTGAAATAGAAGGGGATAAAATATCTCCTGTATATGAGGAACCTACAGATTTTGCTACAACAATTGCTAGACTTAGAAATGTATTACAGCAAAAGTCAACTGTGAATACACCATTGTAGGTATTAATATTTTCCAATTTTAATAAATAATTTAATAAATCAAATATATATCCATATTATATTTTTCAGACATGTGGAAGAAAAATCTTATGTAGTATATGAAGGTAGTCAATTTACAAATTTGTCAATTCCTTGGACAGAATTTCATACAGCTCTTGATGGATCGCAACAACTACTTTATTGTATTCAATTTGATGATATAGAACAACGGGGGGTTGATCTATTTGAAACTACAACTGCTACTGTTAGAAGACAATACCGCGATTTTGCTCAGTTACATACTAGTCTACAAGAGGTGAATTTAACATTTTATACCTATTAACTGTTTTAGGGTACTTTTTGATTTATTTTGTGTAATGTAAAATATATAGATTCCAGAATTAGCACCTATTATGTCAAACTTGGTATTACCAAAAGGCGGTCGTCTTGAATTAGAGAATTATTTGAAAACCTTAACTACACGCTTGGCTAGTGAATGTCCACCGCAATTGCGACATTTTTTACGTCCAAGTAGTAACGCTAATAAAAAAGCAGATGTGGTTGCACCTCGATTTGACAAATTTTTAGTCAAAACAGTAAGTGGTGTTTTTAATACTCTAAGAACAGTCGTTCCAGGTTTTGAAATTGAACAAGAAGAAGAAAATATTCCGTTACCAACGTTAATGCCTTTAGCTGACATTCCGTGGAGATTCGTCGAGAATATTAAATCGGTAACTAAATGTAAATTTTAATGGACAAAATATTTCAAATTGAATGAAATTTATAAATCATTTCAATATATATAAAATTTTACCTCTCTTATTATAATAGAAAAGTCTAGCAGCTGAACTTCAACAATTAATAACTGAAAGAACTGAATATTCTTGCGTGGATTCTGCTTACGAAGCTGTTGATTCAATGGAGAGTGCTAACGATTCTGCATTATTAACTCATTGGTGGGAAACTGTAAAAAGTTCTTATGAAGGTAAATATAATGTATTATAGGAATTATTGAATATGTTGTAAAATGTTTCTTTTCTTTTACTTTTATTTTCAGAGGATCTTGATGATTTGGATTCACATCTAATATTAACATGCGTTGCTGTAGATCTTATTTGTGAATTATTGGCAGGAGTTGGAAGTAATAATGCTTTGCAGCAAGAGGCAGTTGTTCGATGGACAAAGCTACTCTTTGGAAATGTTACTGAACCTGTATTACAAGTAATAATTCATATTTATTTATTAATTTTTATTGATACAAGAAGTACTATTACTTTTATGTTCAATTATGAATTTCATATAATTACAGGCTGTTACCTTACAAATTTTTGATCAATTGGGCAATATATCACTTCATAACGTCCAAAATAAACTTTCTGAGGAACCACTGAAACTATTAAAAAAAAGACTGTTGCAAGAATTATTAGTTAAACTTCCAAATGATGTAAAATTAGTATTTGGCGAAGATGACGCGTTAAATATTTTAAAGTATTTACTTGATTCTTATGAAATAAAGAAGATCAATGTAGACTTAAACCTACAAATATTAGATGTCCTAGCATCTCAGCTATTAAGTACATGTAGATCAAAACATAGTACAACTTTTTAATAATTTAATTTTAATTCAATAACAAAAGGTTGATTCAATTCCTTTTCACAATTTTATTTAGCCATTGATCGAGTTACAGGTATTAGAAGTTGCTAATTACCGAAATATATGTTTTAGTCAAAAGGAATTGATGTGCCATATGTGACTAAATTTGTTGATTTAATAATGTAGAATTATATAAAATTTTCAAAAACAGACTATGTACCTGATTACATAAACTAAGGATGCCAAGTATTTTTTTCATTAATACAAGACTCTTTATGAGTTGTATGACGTAATTCACGCATATTAGGTACTATATGCATTTAAATTCTATATTTGTATTTAATGTTTAAGTTTTGTACAAATATTTATGAAAAATCATTATATTTCACAATTAATAAAAGTCTATCAACATACATCAAATGAAACTTACATGTATGCAAAATCTTAGGAAATTAATACATATTTATTCTTATGAATAATAACATCTAATTTATAATTTAATTAAGATTCCTTCCCTTTGTTGTGACCCTTTTGTTTTTCTAATTGTGCCCTGAAACAAATAATTTTATTTTAAAAAATTTTATGATTTGTATTTTAAATATAAATTAATATAATTTCATTGCTTATATTATGTTATATATGTATATGAAAATTTGTTAACCACTCATAATGCTCTTAATATTTTACAGGAATTTATATTTTTCAGTTTTAAACAATATTGCTATAAATTGCAATAGTATTGCAGTAAAGATATCATACTAATGAGATTGAATTGTTTACTATTTGATGGTTTATAAACCTGAAAGCCATGTACTTCTTAAAATAGTGTTATGATAAAAATTACCTTAATTGTTGATTAAAATCATCTTCTACATCATCATCATCCCAGTTGTCTTCCCAAACACTAATATCTTCATTGTCTTCATCAACTGCAGTCCAATCTATCAAGTCATTCAGTCAAATTGAGGTTAGAATACTGCACAAATCGTTTCAAAAATTATAATAAATGTATAGTATTAAATTATTGTACCTTCCGCAGGGAACTCCTCGAATTCATCATCTTCCTCTAATAATCCCAGATCAACCTTTGCTTTATCGTTCTTGTTTTCTGACATTGTGAAATTTTATAATTATAACGTAAATATGTCACTTACAGAGGTAGAGACAAAATGCGTTTGAATCTTCTAGAGACTTTCCTTGCTGCATACAAACATGAAATAAAAGTTCGAAGCTACCAACTCTGACTTAAAAGAAGAATTCTATAAATTATTATGATAAATTTATTTTAATATAAAGAAATTAAATTATCGTTCCTCATGTATTTTCCTATAAGTGAATAGTGAATGGTATAAAAAGATATTAATTCTATAGTAGTATTCTTCATTATATACTAAAAATGTCATAAAAAATGCTTAAAATAAGTAATATAGGGACTATAGCACTTGGTTTGAAAATTATTGCACTTGGCTTTAAAAAAGTATCTATAATTTAACCAGTTCTCTTAACTAAAGCTGATTATATGATATTAATAATAACAATAAATAATAAAGCTGGTCCGATCAAGATAATTTAATTATTTTAATCTTTTAAATACATATACCGTAATGTAGATTAAATAAATATGCATAATATAAATTAAATAAATGTATTGTAATTATATATTTTGTTAAGGAAAAAATATTAGTAATTGAATTTCTCGAAATCATAATCTCAAATCATCATAGGCATTCAAAATTAGCGCTAGAGAAAGCTAAATCTTCGTTATATCACTAGATTGCGCTGACCTCTGATACATACTTAACATTAATTTACTATCTTGTATGTGCTTTCAGGTATAAAATACTATATTAAGCAAAGAGTAGGGATACAACTATTGTATCCATGCATACCCCTACTCTTTGTTATATATGTATGTATGAATGTACATCCGCTGCTGTATAATGAGATTATATCACAAAAAGTATTGTGTAAACTGAAAAGCATAAATTTTAAATCTGTAAATTAATTATTGATAGCGTATAATTTAACGTTATCAGGTATACGAATTACCAACACTTTTAAGACATTAAAGATACATATAACTAAGTATATATTCGATTATTTTATCGTGTACAACGGAAAATTACTTGTATCCTTTTTTTTTCACGTGACGCAATATAGGTAATCGTAAATATTACGTTTCACCGTTGATAGTTCAATTCATCAGAAATTAAAATTAAAATTGGAATTCATGTCGATAAGCAAACGAGTATAAGAGTGTGCTTACCGGTGTGTCGCATCACAGTGGGGCGAGGGGCAACAAACCAATGTCGTAAATGGAATAACCAATCATTAGGTACTTTTTTCCCTAATCTCCTCGTTTATGGTGGGGACATTCAGTTTCGTAATGATGAAGTGATTCGTAGTCGTAGTCTCATAGTAGTCATTGAGTGTCAAGGAAGATAACTGTTAAAGCGCGATGGGCTTGGAGGATTACAAAGAACTTGTGGCATCATGTGCCTCAATCTGTACAATGGCTCAAATGTCAGCTGGCACGTAAGTTGAGGAAATTAAAAAATTTCGATTTACATATTTTTTCTGAAGTACAATATTCGATTTCTATTAGAAAATATACGTTTTGGAATAGAAGCGTATTACAAACTACGTGAGCGTGTAACTGTTCTTTGATATTGACATTTATATTCAAATTACTTTTTTAATATTCCACGTGATACGCCGAACAATTGATTTCTTTGTTTTTTTTTTTATGTATTGGCAAAATTGAGAGAAGTTGTGTTACTATTATATAAAGCCATCAATTATAAGTTATAAAATTTAAAAAATATGTATATATATATATTAGTAAAGTCCTGGATGTCATGATATAATTTAAATCGTAAATGTATGTTTCTTTTAAAAGTGCCACATCATTTTTTTCATTATTGCGGTATTAAAATATTTAAACCATTTTATTTGCAAATATGCGCATGTGTCGCTCATTTTTTTAAATGACTAATTATAATGTAACAAATATGTGTATATGTTTTTATAAACTTATCATAAAAATAATTAGGTATATTATATACCAAATTTTTATATATGTTTCACATTGACCTTTGTAAATTAAAATACCAAAAATGATAGTATTAATTATGTGTTTGAACTATTATTGATGTACAATGAACACATCTATTTGATATTTTTTATGTATTTATAATATGTGAGATATGTATGAAATTGAGCAATTAATAGCTAGTAACTAATTAGTAACTAAAATTAACAAATAATTACTTTTGATTATGATTTGATATATGATTAATCGTAAATATTTATACGTAAATATTTATACTTAAACTTTGCAAATTTCATTCTCGTTATTTGTACGTGTACCTAATAATAATTTTAAAGGAAAGTGCTGACATAACATGATTCATGAATATATGAAATTATCTAATAGCATATGTTTATATAATAGAAATATAATATACCAATTTGTATAAGTAAATTGCATATATAATATATCTATCATATGTAGATTTATAAGTCATTTGAAATATTAAATTTTTGTATTTTATCAATGTGACTTTAAAATATTGTAAAGATATAAATCAAAAGTTGTATGTGTTATTTTGCATACTAGCTGTTTACATTATTATTATCAATTTGAAGTATATTAAGTAATAGAAAATAACATTTTTGATTGTCATTTAATTGTAGATTGATATGTAAGGATATTTATCGAAAGGGCTCGTCTAGAGGATTTGATCCCATGCCTTTTTTGGGTGGCATAGGAATGTAAGTGCAGTATTTTATTATTTAACATAGATGACATAAAGATAAATAAGCAGTGTGTAATGTTATTCAAAACATATTACCGATTGTTTTGTTCTTGCAAAGTAAAGATATCTAAATATAGTATTAATACTTTTCCCCATAATAGAAATATTTCATGTTGTTTTCTATTCATAACTGTGAAAAAAGTATTATGGATCATAGTATAAGAAGGAAATACATATATACAGACTATTCAGATAGACATGTAGTGAATCAAAAACTTTTTATAGGTGCATCTTGATGCTTCAATATGCATGGATTGTGAGGGATCCTGCAATGATTAATGTTAATGTTTTTGGATTACTCACAAATACAGCATACATGGCTGTATATTATTATTACTCACCACACACGGTACGAGTTTATATTTCTAAATTCAAATGCACGATGCGTTGCTTTCTGGCATGTTACTTTCTTTCTTTGTAACTTGTTTCCCTTTTTAGTTTCCATGTTGAAATGTTTCAATTAATATTCTGTTACGATATACACCATAGATGAAGTTGTATGCTTCGCTGCTAAATTATAAGAAACTAAAAGATTCTTAGAAGCATATAGCTTTAACTTTTGTATATATTTTGCAATTTTCCTTATTGTATCATACATCATGCATCGTACAAGATGAAGCAGAAGTACAATATTACAAGTTGTTTTCTCTGAAGCTATTGTAGATATCAATCTGAAATTTTTAAATGTTACGTGGTGCAGAGGGGTTAAAATTTTAGACTGTAAAATATTGTGAGCACGAGTGTTTTAAGACGCCCATTTTTTTATCAAATAAGATGACATATTAAATTTTCGATATTCGGGCAGATGTTATCAAACCTAACAACTTTTATCTAAGGCACTGTTTCAATTTTGTATAGCTAAGGAATTACAGCGGAAAATAACTTGCATAAGTGGAGCTCCGCGAAGATGTCGAAAGATATCAAAAGAAATGTATATTGCTTCGAAAATTATTTTGTTAAATGTTCAAAGAGTTCCCCATCCGCTTCCAAACACGCATTTATTCTTGCGATAATAGCTTTGCGAACTTTGCGAAAAAATGCTTTAGATAAAAGTTGTTAAGTTTGATAACATCTGTCCAAATATCGAAAAATTAATATCCGATTAAAACGGAATGAGGGTAGAATCACATATCCCACAATATCTTACATCGCTAAAATGTTAGTGCCTCTGCACCCTCCAATACCTGAAAATTTCAGGTTAGTATCTGCAAGGGCTTCGGAGGGAACAACTCCTGACACTTTATCTGCCCCGCCCTGTATACAAAATTATAATATTTTCAGTTTGTTCGATTTTTTTCTTTTTTTTTTTTTTTTTTTTTGTGAAACCAAAATGTACTTGCATCTAGCAAAGTCCTATCTATCCACGAGTAGTGCAAAAGGCGCGACAACCATTCGCAAACACCTGTAGCATTTTCAAGATAACGTGTACGTGTATTTATTATTTGCTAATCTGTTGCACATAGATACGCGGCTGAATATATAACGAGACATTGTCTTTATTGAATTACAAACAATTGTAATAAAATAAAACCACAGGATATCCGATAGCTGGTAGTATAATCGGTCAGCGGCTGATCCCGCATGAAAAATTGTTTCATTTCAACCTTGGCTTTGGAAAAAATCAAGTTTGAAAATGTTTGCGGTACACGTACGTTCAACTCAGCTCAGCGGATTTCACTGTAGACTATCTTCATCCATATTACTAAACGTTTCTAATAATAGTTAACAATTTCAGATGACTTGAATGTCGAGGGCATGGGATAAGGGAAAATGTATATCGCACGAGTGTGAAAATAGTGGAAGAATGATAGAAAAGATAATAATATCGACGATGTTTATAGATACGTGGTCTTCAAGAGTAAAGACAGCCTACTATGAAATCCATCGTTTCAAATTTGATCTTCTCAGAAAAGAAGTCTTCGACTAAAAAGTGTTATTCTTTCTATTCGACTTATTATTGATAATTATCTACAAGAATGCCCATCTCATCGATTTTGATGCTTTCCGAATATATCGTAGAAATCCAAATGTTGAACAGCCGTTTCCTATGTACATATATAACCTTCGCTCGGCCATAGCTTTTAAGATATTGTACAAAAGTTTATTTTGTTTATAATTGTGCATCGGTAACAACCTATGCGTTGGTATTGGCTGCCGGCAGCCTTGCGTCGAGCGGTATAACGACCCAAGCGAAAACTAACTCTTATCTTTTATTTCTGGTACGTATAAACGAGAGTCTGGCGAGTTTGGTTAAAGGTCGGTGCACAACTGCATATACGAGACTGTAAAAAATGTGTGTTATAACTTACGACGTATTGGATTTGAGGTTGAGTTAGTTCTTTAACGAATGAAGTTGTTGCCTAAGATAATAACAATTATTCTTTTCGTAAAATAACATCAATTATTCATCCGCTTGCTATTTTTATAATTAACTCGTTATCATTTCACGTGAGCGTTGCCAGCCGCCTCACGGTAGCCAGATTCAAAAGACTAACGCGAAGCGAAAACCTAATATGCAGATTGGTGTTCTTAATTGAATTATAACCGGCATTTCTTGCAGCCTCGCGTGCGCAGTTGTGCACGAGGCCTTTGAAGGGGGATTCTCGTGTAACAACAATAGAAGGAAATGATTTTTACAAATCTTTTTGTAGACTAACTACTAATTATATGGGACTAGACGTTTTCGGCATGCAAATACGGTCTTGAAGTACAAACGTAATCTTTTTTATGACGATTCTTCTTATCGTTTATTAAATTTTTAAATTGCCACGTTTGGTAACATTTTAAACTGAGAAACTGATCGATTCTTTCGTGTTCTCATTTCAAAGACAGTTTCAATCAAAGCGTTAATCTATCTGCCTTTAAGGAAATTTCTGACGACTGTGACAGATGCTATACTGTATGCAAACAATGATTACATTGTCAAAGACGATAACAAGACTCGTATCCGCTTAACTCGGAATCGTGCTCGCGAGAACATAGGAGAATGGCCACAGTGTATCATAACGCTTACTACTACGATCAAAGCTTACTGCTACAAGTAAATATAATTAGGGGAGTGCAATTTGATAGTCGCCGAATGATCTTAAATTTAACGTCACAATAAGAAGAGTACGTTGATTTCTACAATATGTTCAAAAATCATGGAAATCGGCGTAGTTGGCGTACCTGTAAATATAATTATCTTGTTTTTTTTTTTTCATATAGAACCACTCTCTGTCCGGTTGTACTATCAGTTATCGGACACCCTGTATATCGATAGCGAGGCAAAATTAAGACTTTACGTAGAACCTAAGTTGGTGTTTTGCGAAGAAACTTTGAACAAGTATTTCTAACTGTATCAATGTCCGAATAAATATTTTACATCGTCTTGCGCATTTTTAGAAGGATACGCTTGCTTTAATAGGCAAGGCAGCAGTCTTTGTAGCGGCCTTCCTCGCGTATGCACAAGTGGAAGATCCCGAGAAGCTCGAATTCAGATTCGGTTTGATTGTGACAGGATTGTTTTTCCTCTTAATAGCTTCTCCTCTCCTACATATTGTAAGTAAAATTCCACGAACGTAGCTAATAGCTCTAACAAACTTAACATCCGCGAAACGAATAATACAAATATTATTATTCGTTTGCATAAACTTTTCTTTACATTGTTAGCATTTTACTCTAGCTTTTTATTCAGTTTTTCAAATTTCGATAAATATGTTAAATGTTAAAAATAATTGTCGAAAAACTAGTGCATGCGTATATGTTATACGAATGTTTTATCTTATCAAAGTAGCTCTGTCGATGATATAATGTCTCTTTTCAAATAGTTAGCTATTTTTTTTTTTCTATGCAATAATCGACGAGAAATGTTGTAATCGTCGAGTTACAATTCTGCGTTGCGACAAGAAGTTGTAAAAAGTTGCGAGCCGTGACTAACCACGCGAAATCGTGTAATCATCCAAATAGAAATAACGCAACTGGATTGGAAACTTTCAGATATTGTTATCGTAGAATTTTATTGCCTTCGGTAAGATTTCGATGAAATTTATCGAACTCCTTTAATCACGATTGCGACGTTTTAAAGAAATTAAAATTGATTTTATGTTCTTGAAATTTTTGTCGGTCAAATTAGGATATATCTAACAGCCGTATTATCGTAGTTCCGTTACGTATCGCCTCAATTTCTCGTTGACCGAGATGTTCTTTGCACGCCATCGAGCGTAACAGTATTTTACCAGATGAGATTCATTTTCAAACGCGTAGCAGCTTCTGTGTACTATCCTGAGATATTATACATCTTAGTATCCAATTTATTCATGCACACAGTTCTAAATATACATATTTCTTCGTACTTTTACTTGTCTTCGAACGAAGAATCAATTTAGTTATCGAGTGATTTCTTTGTTAAACGTATTTCTATTTAGAAGGAATGCGACACTAGAGCGAGTTAGAAAAAGATACTCTAACATTCTCAAGCTAAATGTTTAAGAAACACTGCTATTGTCGTTCGCACGAAACAAACAATACGAATCAAAAGTTTCGTTAATAATTTTTTAAACGCCAGACATTACGTTTAATGATAGTTAGATCGTCTGAATTAACTGTATTTACGAAATTTGTTCATACGACTGTAATAATCTTTTGTTTTCTGATTCGTCAGAGGGAGATCATAAAGACAAAAAACACGGATATCCTTCCGTTCCCGCTGATATTTATGGGCACAATTGTTATATTTTTATGGCTATTGTACGGGATTATAATTAACAACGTGTTCATTATCGTAAGTAGATTTCCTGTTTCTTATCTAAACTACTACGAAATTCGCAGATTATCACTCGCTAATGTATTATGTATTTTTAAAGTTTCAGAACTCGGTAGGTTTTGTTTTGTCTGTGGCGCAATTGTCCCTGTTCGTGATATACCCGTCGAAATCGAAAGGCAAAACTTCCAGCCAAGAAAAGAAGGATTAAGAAAAGTAATATTGTAAATATTGGAAGTGTGTAGGATGTCTTGTGCCTCCAACTGTTACAATTTTTCTACACGCCTACGAATTAACAACTAGAATAAGGTCTAGAAGTATGAACTGTATAATAGTTAACGCCGACAGCCTTCGATGTTAATTGTTATATCTAGACGATCCTTATTAAACGACGAATTTTCTAATGAAACGTACATTCTTTTAGATCCTGTATATTCTCGGGCGTAAAAATCTCTATATAGGCTAAGAGTTTGTTTAATGCCGTTATTTTTACTCGTAATCTTTACCAGATTAATTTGTACAATTACCGTGACACGTTAAACCAAGTCATCAATTTTCAATGTGGCGTAAAATACGTATTAGCATAATTTAAGACATATTAGAATATACATATAGAAACGAAATAATTAAAATACAGAATTTGTGTACATTGTGGAAGTTTTACAGCGGAATAATACTTGGATGATTATAGGTAGTCGGAGTACTTTGTCAGCTATTGAAACAGTTGACAAATTTATAAATGTTTCTATCTTCTAAATCATCGATTGTATATTTATATTTAGCAATCTTCATATTCTATGCTATAAAGTAACTTCTCTTCAGTATTGAAATGCAAAATGTTATATATAATCGTGTTTAACATGACTGTTGCGATCGTGAAGTTTATAATTTTATCAGAGTAACATATTTAATTAATCAGTTAGATATATCTTTTAATCGTATAATCTTTAAATAATACTTTAAGCTTAAGTAAAACATTTACAGTACATGAATTTTCAATGTACACAAGTTTCCATTGTCGATATTGTACAAAATATGGTTAAAATCTTCTCCAAGTCTATATTATTTTTAATATCCACGGATTACTAAGCGATATTGTACTTTTATATCTTATTTCTAGTTACACATTTAAACTTCCTATAAAAATCCATTCTTTGTACGTGTATTTATTAATAGTACGCGGTGCGCAAAAAGGGGAGAGATCTCTCCCCTGTTACTCATTCAGTTGTACGTTATATCTAAAACAGCAAGATCTTTTCAATCGAATAACAATGCTCCAAATGATGGTAGACTTTGGTAAGTGACCACGCGCGTTAACTCTTCGTTATTAACCACGAAGAATCGTTAAATCGATTTATTTCTAGTTCAGTCGCAATAGCCGAACGTTTCCTATTATTCGTTTAACTAACGAGACAATCATTTCATTAGAATATTTTAAACGAAAAAAAAAAAAACAAATTTTGAATATAACAAGGATCGCTTTTGCTACGAGTCTTTCAATCTTATCATTTTAACTGTTCACAGGTCAAAATGATTAACTCCACTTCTTGTTAAATTTTAGCCAAGCGTTTGATTGCCCAAACGATTCATCGGTTACGTAATTTCATCAATTCCCTCTACTTGTTATCTCGTGGAGTTAATCGATCTGGCAAGTAAGCGGTTCAGCCGTATTTTTAAAAACGATTTATCTTTTAAAATCACTATTTTCTACTATTCCTTAGATACGTGTAATGATCGTAGCGGTCAATCTGTAGCGTAATAAATCTTATCTTATCTTTATTATTCTCCTGAAAGTCACGGTTACCGACTCCGCTAACAGAGGTGCGTTTCTTCTTCCATTGAATTCATTACGTAAATTCAATTGTATGTCTACTAATAAACGTGTATCTCTCAATGACCGACACGCTCTTGGTATGATGCGGAGCGTGTGTGCGCGCTCGCCTCGGATCCGCGCTATTAACAATAACCAAAGGTGATTACCATTTTACTTTCTACGGGGGCCACGTTACACAGCATGCAAATGCAATATTCTCTTGGCAACTGGCTACGATTCCCTTGCGATTTACGTCTGCGATGGCTCGTTGGTAGTCGCTCTTGGTATCGGCTTATTATATGAACGACGTACATCATCGCTTGACTTTCTGATCGAGTTTGCCAGCTAATAACAGGAAACAGTGACCTTCTATTTAGTAGACAGTAGCATGTCTGGGTATGTCGTGGTCAGTAAAGTGTCCGATTGTTTGACGGGCACCTGGTACTCTATGATTTTGCACGCGTCACATCGAACTAAACGGACGAACGTTCAATTATTTTTCGATCCACGTTTTACCCACGACAGATCTCGTTACGTTTGTTAAATTACAGAAACGTTCGAAATATTGCTCTTCTCTTTGTCTGTTGGTAATCTCGTCGAACAGCGTGACAAGTTAGCAGCTCAATTGTACGTCTCGTATTAGTAGAAAAAGCGCCGGTGACGCGAGTTTCTTGAGTTTTGGAAGTTTCCTCACGATACCATGTAAATGATTTTCGTTGCAACGCGTGTTTGATTTGTGCTACCTTGAGCAAGCAGAGTAATTGTTTGCAGCTTGTTGGAGATTTCGATAATTTCTCTAGCTGCTTTGATAGCCTCATTGCCGAGGAACAACCTAAAGAAGAAGATGGGACGAGGTAAGTGTGTCTCGTTCGATTTTCCATAATGAAATCATCCAATTACTTGTTGATGTTTTGCGTTGGTGTTATCAGGTTTGTTCGTGTCTTAAGTGTTCCGATGTATTGAACGAAGCGAGGTATTACTGGCTGTTACTTCAACGAAATTCGATATTTTATTTATTTCACGTTAAATTAAAAGATATCGATTTCGTAGTTTTCGTTTCCGTTTGAAAATGTACGGCTTTGTCGTTTAACAAAAAAAAAAAAAAAAAAAAAATTTGGAACGAAGCGCAAATGATAGTATTATAGGAAATTTTAGCTCAGCAAATTTTTATTTGGTGCATGAAAGAATCCTTCGTGAAGCGTGAAGAGACTAGGTTTGATAAAAATGAGTCATTTGTCACGTATAAGTGACGTTTGTGTGAGCAAAAATCAATAATTAATTATTGTGTAATTAAGATACCATTTATTACCGCATCTAGCGTATTCATTAAATTTCATTTTAATTTCAATCTTTGACTTTGCGATTTTCATCGATCTCCACGACCGCAAATGTACTTGGCCGTAAGAAATTTTTGTCAAACACGGGAGTTAAGAAAGCTTGTATCGACAATTATTGGTAAATATTTTGATGAAACGATCTTGAAGCATCGTTGGTTCAAATATATCAATGTCAAAGTTACATTGAGAAGTAAAAATAATTTTGAGATACGTGCTGTCTTTCCATTCCATTCTGAGAACGTTTCCAGCGATCCACGTAATTCGAGAAAACTGGCTCTGTAAAAGGTATCGAAATAAAATTTGTCTCCTTCTAAATAACCGTGTCGTTTTTGTACGTATATTATCATCGGTATCGTTCAATGCAGAGAATTTTATTCTTAAAAGTTTGAAAATATCGAATATTTTTGTTACCATGGTCGATCTTCGTTTAAAATTCTGTCTTTAAAACGTGACTAACGAAAACATCGTTTCTCTTCTGTGAAGAAGAAATTTCATACGGTCCTGTGCTAAAAGCTTGAGAACAATATGAAATTCTTGCAACATTCTATTCCTCTTTCCCATGTAAAACCTGTCGCGTGAATGTTTACACTGCGTGGAATTTCTGTTTCGCATCGCAATACCATATTATCATTAATTCAAATAAATGAAAATCGTACGAGTTCTATTTCATATTGTATATAAATGTATATAACGAAAAAGGCATGGGAAGATGCCTTTATGCAATAGAAACATAACCCGATATTTGTATTTCGTATTATACTATGATATTACGGATTCCGTATTTACCTTAACGAAAATACGACAAAATTTCTACTTTCTTAAATTAATGTCGTAAAACATAAAAGAAGCATGATTCACGTTCGACACATTTGGACCGCGATTTACGTCACGAAACTGTGACCAGCTATCATAATGCAACAGGTTAATTGACTTGGGGCAACGTGACAAAATAAAATTAATATCTTTCTTCGATCAAAATTAATATCGTTCTTTCTCCTTCGAAGAAAATACGTGTACAGCCAAAGATGCCTTCAGACGATCGCTAATATCGTCAATATTTCTAGGTTTTCGACGAAGATAATTCGTCGATAAATATCGACAGTATCGATGATACACACGCGTGTATCGATCCTTTTAGGTTAAGAATATCGAAATACGGTAGAACTTCGTTTATACGAACCTGTCCAACCGGGGAAAGAGTCGATTCGTATGCGTCGACGATTATGAAAAGTGACTCGAGTCAAGAATCTAGTATAAATGAGTTTATCGCTTATTTCACGTTGCGTTTATTTACGTTACCCTATAATCCGAAACCATCTTTGCAGAGTAGTAGAAATCGAGCGGTAGAATCGAGTCGCTTTTGCGGAAGACGATCGTTTTGCGTCCGTTGAACGGAATTCGTTTCTTTCCTCAAGCGCAAAGCTGTAAATATCTCGAAACGAAAAATAAACGATTTAAGGCACTTTTATAATCATCCACACGATGTAACCACGTCATTCATATGACAGGAGTCCACTTATTCCTCCCCACCACTTACGATTTTTCGTTCAATCGATAGCAGCTCACTTACGTATGAAAGGATTTCACGAAACATTTCCTCTTTAAGCGGATAACAATGTCGCGGACTTGTATCGACTGCGAGGCGTTACAGCGTGTCACAGTAGTCGTACAACGCGTGCCTCTATTGTTTACATGTCAACGACGTTCGTAAAAGCGGTTCGTTGGTAATAGGAGCACGGTTAAAGTTCGGTTAACGCTAACCTTACCAGACTCGGTCGAACGAGCGGTTTCAAAATTTAATTTAAAATCGTACATTCGTCTATTAATCGTAATTCTTATATTAACAAATATTGAGAAATTGATCGATCGATGTAGGAATTCATATAAAATTAGACGAACGAAAGCAATTACAATGAATGTACAGATTTCAATAAAATTTTAAAACTGCTGATTCGATCAAGTCGGACATTACCAACATTTCGTTCGTACGGACGGAGTTCCACTGTATTGACAATATACAGGGTGTCCCAAACTTAAAGCGTAAGGGCTTAATCTATCGAAATTAAAGAAAGAAAAAGATACGCCGCATAACGTTTGCGGATAAACGCTTCGTTAGAGAGTCATAAGCAAATAACGATCATATGTATGAAACAGGGAACGACGTACTTTCCATCTCGGCGCACAAAAATTACCTGTATCGTTGTGTAGTTACACGTTTTCCACCGTGCGGCGTTTCCTGTGGTTATCGGTCATGATAATGATGCAGTAAAAAATTATTAGCTAGTATTTTTAGTTGTTCGTTTGAGAACGTCGTCCTTGCGCTCGGACAGGAGCTTCGCGACAATAAATTGATGAAGATGAACAATGGAGTTAAAGTAACGTCTCGCAGCTTCTGAGAATTTTGTCGACTTTCAGGAACTGCGATTTTCTATTCCTCGCGTTATTTCCTCGGGCAAACTCGCTTCCGTGAAATAAAACTTCTCTTTTATAGTTCGCCGGGAGTAAAAATCAAGCGGTGACCTTGGAGGCTGAAAAATTGGTTCATCACGATTTTCTATCCATCTTTCGCCATACTCGGCAAAATTGTATGTACTTGGAAGAATTAACACAAGGAATAAAAAACGCAATTTTTGAAACTGAAGAAAATTCTTAGAAATTGCGAGATGTTGGCATTCCGTCGTTCACGAACGCGAGGCTCGTGCCTGAACGCAAGAACAACATTTTCGAACGAGCAACTAAAATTTCTAGCTGATCATTTTTAATTATCTTATTATCGTAGGAAAATTTCAAAAGCTGTTACTTTTTTGCCAAGTACACCGAAAGACGGATAGGTCGTGGAGGACCAGTGCGTCGGCCTGCAAGGTCACCGGACCTTACACCCCTTGATTTTTAGAAACCATAAAACGGAAGGTTCATTCCACGGAAGTGACTTTGCACGAAGAATTCACGCGAGGAATAAAAGACGCAATCCCTGAAATTCAACGAAATTCTCAGGGACCGTGATATGCTAATTCCATTGTTATCGATGCGAAGCTTCGAATCCGGCCATGGGACATGGAAGTGCTACCACGTGATAAAAAGACGCGTGACTACACCCACATCATAACACGGTCGACTTTCGTGCGCTGTAATGGAAAATCGATCGTCCGTCTACTTCATACGTACGATTACTCCTTTGTAACTCTGTAACGCAGCGTTCATCGACAAACTTTCCGTAACATTCTTTCCTCTTAGCTAAGCCCTTGCTGTTCGACGACTCAAGTACGCAACACCCTGTATATCGACAATAATCTGACCGCATCCTGAAAGTTTCGAAGCTTCCTGGTAAAAAAACAGCGATAAAAGGAAATTGCAAGAGAAAAAAAAAAAAAAAAAAAAATGGAGAAGAAAAACGAAGAAGAATTCAGTACGGCGGTTTTCGGTGCTGACAAACGTGGTCGCACGAAGGAAGTTCGATCGCAGCCGGAAGAGTCGCGTGGATGGCGCGCATCCACGAAATTCATGTCCGCGCACGGCTTCCCTTCGTGATTGATCCCGAGCGTGCGCCTCGGCTCGTTGTTAGTATAATGTTCACAGACAGGAAAATAGCTAGGTTAACGCGAGTGTGTTCCTGTTCTGTGGAGGTGGACTCGTCGTAACACCTGCTGCATCCCCTGATCCTCTCGTCGCGTTCGAGTCACGTGGATCAGCTGATGGTTCGTATAACAGAGCGCACGGTCAGATAAACATCGTAGAGAATAAGAGCTGCCATTGCGGCCGTGAAAATGTAGTTTCCGCGATCCCAAGATACGTGTGCTTAGGGTAAACGTGCTTGGCAGGCATTTCCCACCAGTCGAGCGTTCACGATCCTACGTACACGTGCTCGTATTACCTTTTCACTACGTATAATACAACATATAAGAGATGCTCGAGATTCCACGAGCGCGAAAATAAAGGAACATCGCGCCAAATGAATACGATCGGTCCATTTTTGTTGATCTTTTGTACGATTTGCCGGGTGAAAGAAGTATTGAAGTATCTTAGCGGATACGAGATAGTTGGGGGGCAATGAAAATTTGTAAACTTTGGGAATAGGTGGTAAATTTCTATGACGTTTCGCAAGAAACGAATAACAATTAGCCTGGGTGTTGTTTTAATTAAATTGATTAATATTAGTCCGCGTGACTAAACGGTATTCATATTTTTGAGATACTCGAAGGAAAATCGAACTAAATTAGAGTCGATGCGACGAATTAAACGATTATTGTTTCATGAAAAAATCATGGAAAATACGATTTCTCATGTTTTTCGAAAAGAGACTGCAAAGGGCTGTAACGTTTATACGTAGACCATAGAAATGATTCTTTGGATCGTCGAACAGAGAGATTCGTTAATTCTGAGAGAATTCGCAGAATAATTTTGTTCTGTATCGAGTCTAATTAAGCTGTACATTTGTATTCGCCTAGATATAATATTCAACTACGACGTTGTTTCACGTTCCGAATTGATAATACGTCGGTAGGAACGCGATTACTAGCATACGATATTCGGTGTGTTGATCGAATGAGAAATAATCAAATCGTAATTAAAAAGCAATTAAGCGAGAAGTTATTGAGGAAATTGTTAAATGAGATCAATTGATCGCGAGGTATCTTTTTACGATGAAATAATTCTGTGATTAACGATCGAATATACTCTATAATTACAGTCATGCATATAATTATTACCAGTCTTATACTCTTGACTAAAATATAACAATTAAATTATAATTACGTTATAAATATGAACGTTTCACGATCATCACGCGATACACGTAATAAAAATGTATGAAACTAATTTCTTTAATGTCAGGATCTCGAGAGGCTGTGATTTATTAATTAAGCGCCGATTATTATTCTCGGTAATTTTTTATATTTAATCAGCAGCATAAAAAAAGTGGTCTTTTATATAAATCGCTTCGTAAATTGCAAACTTTGTTCGGTATGTTCGATACATACGGACGTTACATAATTTATTTATTGCAAATAAATGTTCCATTAAACGTTCGTACAAACAGTATATTAGCTACAGCTAATAGACTGTATACTATGTACCAATTAACGTCGTTAACGATCGATACGAGGAATATTTATATAGAAATTTCTTGTTCGTAGGACGAATATTTCTTTCATCGCAGGATGATGCATATTCTGTTGATAATTTATACGCGATTCATAAGCTGCAGGATCTTCTGTTTTACGGACAAGTCGATATTTGGATCGTGTCTCGTTAGACCGAATGGGGTATTTCTTTTTTAAAAATTATTCTCAACCTTTCGCTTGCTACTTTATTTTCATTGACGTCGTTCGCACACTGGATCGTTTACAGTCTGTCACACAAGAGCGTGTCTGCGATATCTGCGAAACCTGACACCTAATCAGAATGAGATAAAAGGAATGTAAACAAACGAAAACTTCTCTAATACGCGTTGCTGAATACCTTTCAGTTTCATTTGAAACAGTGAAAGGAACAGAGCTTTTTAATATGAGTGCCGCGTACGCGAAACGTCGAAAATCGTCTGGCATGGGCGAATGAAAACAGAGATCGTGATTGGAGTAATATAATATTCACTGATGAATCTTCGTTTTGGGCATGGTGTCCTATTAGGCGTGCTTGGACTATCCATGGAAGAAGGATGATTCAAAGAAGTGTAAAACACCCTATAAAAGTGCATGTTTGGGGTTGCTTTAACGCACGCGGTTTTGGGACTTTGTGCGTCTTTACAGACAATCTGAATGCACAAAAGATGGTGAAATTGTACCAAAGGGGACTTCTCACATCCGTGAAACGTTGGTTCAACCAAACCGAGGACCAATGGATATTGCAAGAAGACAACGACCCTAAACATCGAAGTCGCATCTGCACCCAATGGAAAGCGAAAAACGCCATCACAGTACTTCCTTGGCCATCGCAGTCCCCTGATGCAAACCCTATCGAAAATGTGTGGTCCCTAATGAAATGCAAGCTGAGAGGAAGACGTATCACAAAAATAAGAACACTTGTACATCACATTCGAAAGATATGGAGGTCGTTACCAGAATCCTACGCTCAAAAATTAGTCGAGAGTATGCCGAAACGATGTCAAGCTATAATCGCTAATGGAGGAGATTGGACACCCTACTAAGTAATAGCGTATTAGTGTTTTACATGTAGATTCAATTCATATAAATTTTTTTACAAATATATAAATATTTACAGAAATATCGCAGACACGCTCTTGTGTGACAGACTGTAAGTCCAATTTTTAAGGACAGTTTCTCGGATTTTCGTGCTGCAACAAATCCCCGACACTTTTTCAATAATACTCTTCCAAGTTTCTATAATATCATCCAACAGATTTTATCGCTACATTTTACTTTAATCGTCTTGAGAGAAAAAGCTTGAAAAAGCTTAAAGGAAAAATGTAGAAAAAATGAGAAACTACTGGTCGACTCGGTACATACAATAGATGGAGGATTAATTGGCAATAAGCGTAAATTGTTCGTTGGTTTTTCGATTTTTCTTTCCAATTTGAATAAAACTGGAATAAATTCTCCGTTTCAATTTTAATTCAGTTAAACGGGATTATATCGAGGATTATAAATAACAGAAAACAGCAGAAGAATAAAGAAGAATAAAGGATATATATATATATATATATACGTAATTTGGAAAATTTTTCCTAAACTGTCAACGTGGTCGATGTACTTTTTCATTCGCCTTTTCGAAGCAAGTTCGTAAATTATAGACGCCACGGAAAGTGGAACGTTTCCCTGTGCGTTCACATGGCAGAGGCACATCCAGAAACGGCAGCCCTCTCTCCCATTAGACTTAATATCAATTTAGAGCACAATACAGGGAGTATTTCGATGCCGTGTAATTTGCTTGAACGTTCGTTAAGTATATCTGGACAATTATAACCGTATCCAATAACGACGAGGTCGCACGAGTCGGTCAAATGGTCGCAACACGCGCCTTTAAGGATCTTATTAGCTAACAAGACACGCTAAATTCTGAATTTTCAAGAAGTATGAACAACGATGAAAAAACGAGAAACAAGAAGAATATTAGACACGTACGTTCGTATAAATCTGCAACGAAAATTGCACGATGAAAATTGCCGAATTTTTCCAATTGTACGTCAGTTCGAATAACTCGAATTCATTTTTCAGAAACTGTGACATCACGGCAAAGTAACGTATGATATACAATATGCATGTATCTGTATCACGTTCTTACGCTTGTTTCTACCGATAAATCGAAAGCAATTCCTTTTTTCCTGTTTTTAGTTATTTAACGTCGCATCAACCGCTTACGGTTTGTTATCAGCGACTTAAAGCTCGATTCACACTGGCGGCCAAAGCTACGTCACGATCGATCAAAACCTGTGAGGTTTATCGAGGCATTCACGCTAAACGACGAGAAACGATCGAATGCTAATTTCGATTATATCTAGCGAGATGCGTCGCAATATCTTTTGCGAACGAAATCATCTACTTTGCTGTAGTTTCGTCTAAATTCGATCAAACGTTCGTGCTCCGTATTTCTTTTCGATCGTTGATCGCGCAAAATCTCTACGTAGCAAAGCGACGTCGATAGATTTTCGTTTGACTTAACCGAGTCGATTTCGGTAAATCCTTCTCGTTGGATTACGCGTAAGGAATTTGGATGTCGATGGGTGTCTGACCGATCCGATCGTACCGTGATCGCTGGTGTGAACGAGGCTTAAGAAGCAAGTTCACAGTTTGTTATACGGTTTGGCGAGCTTCAGATAATTTAGGGTCTTCGGATTGTTTGTTTCGACCTTTCGGTTCGGCTTTACGTCCAGTTATCGTCTTAAAATGTTGCTCATATGCTTTGTTACGTTTATATATCGTTTATATATTTTTTTTATAGTCGACGAATCGTGGTAATCGAGTTGCGAAATTGCGTAAAGTAATCGTCGTGAAATTCGTCGCGCGAAACGCTACGTTTTTGACGCTGTTTGTATTCTTTTCACCGATTTCCCTTCTCCGAGAGAAACGCGAATAAAACACAATGGTGAAAAAATTCTAATAAGAATCATAAAACTGCCTTGACGTATCATCGAGGGGAAGGGAGGACGGTTCGTATTAATTTGAAAGGTTCGAAGGGAGAAGGAAATTTGGTTGCGAAGAACGCATAAATCCATATAAATGTGCTTGAAGAGGATTTTCCGAGGGACTAATTATTCGTAACGAGTGTAGGGCAAAATTACTGCGTAACCAAAGTTAGGTATCGTACAGTGGTGACAGATGTTGTGAGACGTTGTCCGAGACTCGTATTTACAGAAACTTTCATATGACGGAAGTTTCCTGTTGGGAGATTGGAGCTTCGATATTTCACTTTGAAATGTTTTCAAAATTATTCAGTAAGGACGTATCAGAAATGAAAATTGCACGAGTTCGTAACGCGTTTAATGAAAAAAATTTGTCAAAAGTCCTTGTAGAGTTATGCGTACGTAATATTCATATCGTGATGCTATGCACGTTGATTTGGTTCGATTCGAAAATTCTGTTTTCATTCTTCTAAAAATGTCCATGACGAAGAGAGGTGTAGTAAAATTTCGTAAAGAATAGTTAAAATCAAAATGAAATGTTAAATAGAAACGTCTGTGATTATTAGCGAAAATAATAACTACTGCCGATTTCTTCGCGAATCGTCTTTATCTAATCGAATTTTTGATACATCTTTGACGTTAAAGAAATGTATATCAAACGTAGAAATTTTTCTTACTTTAATCTCCGATTTCTTTAAATACACTCGTTCAAATTACACTCACGTGTTAAAAGCTGCGATTACATATTAATCAATTGTTACTTATGTACATACATAAAATATAAGAAGTCTACTAGATGAATATTACGAGTCTACTTACTAAAGAAACTAGTTTCTAGCAATTGATATCGTGAACACACCTATCGTTACTCGTAACACATACAAAATCTTCAAAAAATATTTCTATTGGAAAAGGTTTCTTCTCCATTCTTTACAAATCTATTTACGAAATAAAATACTCTTGATAATTGATATGAACACACCTATCGTTACTCGTAACATATACAAAATCTCCAAAAGCTATTCCTATTCGAAAAGGATTCTTCTCCATTCTTTACAAATCTATTTACGAAATAAAATACTCTTGATAATTGATATGAACACACCTATCGTTACTCGTAACATATACAAAATCTCCAAAAGCTATTCCTATTCGAAAAGGATTCTTCTCCATTCTTTACAAATCTATTTACGAAATAAAATACTCTTGATAATTGATATGAACACACCTATCGTTACTCGTAACATATACAAAATCTCCAAAAACTATTCCTATTCGAAAAGGATTCTTCTCCATTCTTTACAAATCTATTTACGAAATAAAATACTCTTGATAATTGATATGAACACACCTATCGTTACTCGTAACATATACAAAATCTCCAAAAACTATTCTTATTCGAAAAGGATTCTTCTCCATTCTTTACAAATCTATTTACGAAATAAAATACTCTTGATAATTGATATGAACACACCTATCGTTACTCGTAACATATACAAAATCTCCAAAAACTATTCTTATTCGAAAAGGATTCTTCTCCATTCTTTACAAATCTATTTACGAAATAAAATACTCTTGATAATTGATATGAACACACCTATCGTTACTCGTAACATATACAAAATCTCCAAAAACTATTCTTATTCGAAAAGGATTCTTCTCCATTCTTTACAAATCTATTTACGAAATAAAATACTCTTGATAATTGATATGAACACACCTATCGTTACTCGTAACATATACAAAATCTCCAAAAACTATTCTTATTCGAAAAGGATTCTTCTCCATTCTTTACAAATCTATTTACGAAATAAAATACTCTTGATAATTGATATGAACACACCTATCGTTACTCGTAACATATACAAAATCTCCAAAAACTATTCTTATTCGAAAAGGATTCTTCTCCATTCTTTACAAATCTATTTACGAAATAAAATATCCCTGATAATTGATATCATGAACACAAATATCTTTACTTTTAATACTATAAAATCTGCAGAAAATATTCTAATTCAAAAAAGTTTCTTCTCCATTCCTTACAAATCTACTTACGAAATAAAATATCTCTGATAACTGATATCGCGAACACACCTATCGTTACTCGTAACACACATAAAATCCCCCCAAAATGTTCGTCTTCTACTCTATTCCTTAAAAAACCCGCTAAAAAAAAAAAAAAAAAAAAAAGAAAGAAAAATTACTATGAAACAACGATGCCGCGAGCACGTCGTACGGTCGATTTCATCGGCGACATGGCACCTGCACCACCAAGTTCTATCTACCATACGAGTCGCGTTAACGTATACAGTATATAGTATACAGAAGGATCCTTGATAGCGATCGTTCGAATCCAGCAGGCGAGGGAGTTGCCCCGGAAGCGAAGGTGGATTTCGTTTCCTAAAAGGCGGTCGAGATCCGCAGCTTCTGACGTCGCTGTAGTCTTGACGAGTCGACGACGGAAGGAAGAAAAGGTGGGAGCAGGGTGAGAGGGGGATGAGTAGGATAAGACGGAAAAAGAGGGAGTTCCTGGCCGGCCGACTATTCCGTACACGGCACACTGTCCCGCAGGACACGTGAATCGACGCCTTCGCGAAATGTGTAACGCGCCGCTCTAACCAACTCGAGAGGATCTCCCTTTCGGTTTCCCTGGCCGACGAGGCGCACCGCCGCGCGGATTTTCCACCACAGTTTTAACGACGATTCCTTTCGTGCGCGCGGGTAATGTCGCGTCTTCTTTCCGGCCGCAACTTCCAGAACGAGTGACGCAAGTGAAGTGACACACAGTCGATCGCACGGTCGAGAACCGTCCCGCAGAAAGAATCTCCCCTAAACGGTCGCTATTTACCGCTTCTTACACCCGTGTTTCCGGTTCTGGGCTTGCGACCTTTCCATTCTGCCGTCGAAACCAGTTCACGTAAGTGAGGCGAATGCTTTTTACCAAAACTTTGTATCTTCGCGCGGACGCTTCTTTTTGTCGCTACGTTCGAATCGAAGGGAGAAGCGAAGGAATCGGTTGAGAGATCGCGCTGTTACGCTGTCGGAATGTTTAAGGATTTGCGATTGTACTTGGCGAGGTTTCGTGCCAGTGACTCGATCGCTTTTTATCAAAATGTTTCTTCGTCCAGGATTTTCTTCCAACTTCCTAAGAGATCGTGTAATAGCAATTTCGTACATTCGTTTTTCCGATCTTCGCGAATTATATACATTGCGGAATTTGATACGAGTGACGCGTATATAAAATTATTTTCAATAATCATTGCTTCTTGCTTCTTACCGCACGCTCTTCTCGTCTTCTATTTTATATTGGAATTATTTTGAAAAACGAAACGATATCGCGAGATCGAACGATAGTCGTTTGATACACCGTCTGTTCTTTAGATTCTCCAATTAATCGGCCAAACTTCTCGCGAGTGCCGATTGCTTTTTATCGAAACGCGGTATTTTCCTATTGAAACCTCTTGAAAAAGGTGCGAGGAAAGAAGAGAAAGAAGTTGAAAAGTCGAATGATAGTTATCTGATACATCGTCGATTCTTTAGATCTTGCAATTACGCGGTCAAATTTAATTCGAGCGACGAGATCGCTTCTTTCAAACGTCCTATCTGTGGATGTATCTTCCGATTATTTTTCCAGCCTGTTTCGTGAAAGCAAGAGAAGAGGAGCGCGTTATCAGCAGATCAAACGACTGCCATTCGATACACTGTCGGTTCTTAAGATTTTGTCATTACGTTGCCACGTGAAATAACGATGTTCTCGATGTATAACCGCGCATTGTAGTTGACTCTACGATCAGTAACATTTCCGATAAACACACATTCTGCTATTTTCTAATAATCTTTGGAGAAAACACGATATTTGTTAACCGATACACATAGCAGTGTTCGTAGTTCTAACTGGAGAATCACGTGTATGTACATCGTACGTAGGACATGGGTAACGTGTGTTACGAATATTAAAGGTTTCTAATTCATATTCATCGTGCCATGTCTAATTCTATTTAAATATGTAGCTACGTGTGTATCGTCATATTATTTAATTGATACATGGACATTTGACTGTCTAAGTATGTTTATTCGAACAACTTGCGAAAGAAGGCTATGGATTTACGAATATTTAGGTTTCAAGTGAAACTCACAAATTTTAACGTAACGTCTCTCAACAAGATTTCATCGATTAATCCTCGACGAAATTAGCAAACATGTATTTCGTTCTTAAAGCTCGCAGGTATATAAAGTTAAACTGCGAATATATTTGTTCACTTAACGAGGTGTATTAAAGAAACTGATCTTTAAATAACTCTTACTCTGAAGATATTGTAATTTTGCCCAGTCCAGTGATTAGAATACTATTTTTTTTTTTTTTTTTTGTAATTTTCATATTTAAAGTATTGATAATCGACATTTGTAAAAATTGTTCGCCTCGAACGAAACTCGATGTGATTCGATCAAAATTGTAATAATAAAAAATTGTAACCTTTTGATATTATATCGAACAATTAAAAAAGAATTGTTCGTCGAGTATCTTTCAACTATAATTATCGCATTAAATAACGTTGAAAGCAATAGAATGTTAAAAGTGGAATTATTCGAAACACCAAACGCGTCGATTTAACGACTGTCTAGTTCGAATGTTCGCCTCTCGGTTCTAGAAGATTTCTAACGAGAACAGAAGCTTTTTAACGCAACGATAGTTCAGCGTTTTGATAGACGAAACACGAGAACGGATTACTATTTCGATATCGTTTACTCGAGGTTAAAAGATGAAAATCGTCGTAGCATGTTCATGACGTGTGCTTGAAACAAAAACAAGTATTCAAGACATGCATGCATTTATTACGCGAAATGCAAAAACGTAAATACAACGAGAACGAAATGCCGCGGTGTATCATTGAGCATGCAAGAAAATGAGCGTCGCGGAATCGTAGACCGGCCGTTAAAATATTTCTGACTAACAAAGGAATAAAATCCGTGAATCTTTCAAAGAAAGAGTTCCTACAATTACCTAAAGTAGTTGCAGTCTCTTTCTCTCTTTAAGCAGATGTCTAGCGCGAGCGTTAAACTTGTGCATTAAATACGCGCATATTAAACACGTGAAAATTCCAAGATAATTCGCAAAGTTTTCGCCAAATACGAACTATCTTGCAATTTTTTCCAAAGTTTCTCGAAATCCTAGAATTTTTCAACGATACTACGAGCGTTGGAACGCGCGTGAAAAAGAGCTACGCAAAATAACGGGGACCGAGTGAAGTTCAATAAATCAGGTAGCAGCGAGCTTTGAAGAAAATGTGCGACATTTGAATCCGAGTGATGTAAATTACAACAAATTACACTGTACAATAAATTATCCTACACGGGGAATATTTCTTCTGTATCCAAAATTCCAAAGAGTCGCGAAACCAATGAAATTGTTTTTTAAACGTATTAGAGTCCTAGAATTTGTTAGCAACGCTCTATGTTGGAACGACGTAGAGAAGAGAATCTTCAGAAAATTCCTAATGCGTATTTTCATCGAATGGTACACGCATAAACGATCCTACGCGTGAAAATATCTTTTCCATCGAAAGCTGTGGAAAGCTTCGGATAAAAGTTGAACCGATCACACTCGGCGTTCACAACAGAAAGTGCTCGTTAAAGTAAAATCATTAATAGGGAGGGTGTTTATTTCAGGATATTTTTCTAGTGACTCCGCGGTCCTCCGCTAGTCCATCATATAAATAGAAGTTGCAGATGCGGCTGCCAGATATGTGTGCTTCCATTGATCGTTTGAAATTTATCGTCAGAAAAAGAAAGAAAGAAAGAAAGAGAGAGAGAGAGAGAGAGAGAGAGAGAGAGAGAGAGAGAATCGATGGTATTACGAAATTCGAGTGATATCGTTTTGTATCGTGAACGGTATAATTTCATTGGCAAATACACGAAACGCGAGTGAAATTTTGTTCTTTGGTAATAAAACTGGTTCTGATCGTTTCGTACTGGTGACGTTGTTTTTCGATTTCGTCCACTTTTCCAATAATCTGTAGGATAATGTACGATAATCGACAATTTCTTTGAATTCCACGGTGCTGTGATTTACTCGTTAAGATCGACTGAACCTGGACGATCGTAAGTAATTTTTCGAAGAGACAGTTTTTGGGAAAAGGCATTCTTTTCTTTTTTTTTTTATGTAACGTTAACGAAAGATCGGAGTAGAATAAATTTAAGAATAGAAGAAGAACGGACCTTTGGAATTAATACGAATGAAAGTACGCGTTGGAAAAGCTGGATAGCTGTTGTTATTTATAAAAGTATATTGAACGAGGGATCGATGAAATTTTGAAAAATTTAATTTAATTGAATTATAAATTTCATGAAATTTTCTAAATCAGGACCAATTAGCACATATTCTTTAACAAAGTATTTAGTTAGAACCGGCATTCTAAAATCCGAAATATTTCCAAGCATCTTTTCTTATATTTTAAAAACGGTTATTAAAGTCAGAAAACAGCCATGTCCCTGTGAATTTCCAAATGCAAACGAACATTTCTCTAATTATTAGTGGAATTAACGACTCTTGCTGATTTTTTAATAGGTCATCGCGACCCAATTGATTCTTTGCTTCATCTCCAATGTTAACAGAATAAATATTAAGCGTGAATATTTCTCAGTTGGTTTCGTGAAAACACATAATTGCACGGGACGAGTTAAAATTAGTAGATAATGTAATAACTGTATATTTTTGGATATTGTGTAATATCATCTCTACGATCTAGAACCGCGACGTTTGATCATACGCCGTTATTTATGCTAACATTGAAGTCGTCCTTTCATTTTCTCTACGCGCAGAATGTAAAACTCACCTGTTCATTTAATTATTGCAAAACAAAATCTCTACAAATTGCATCGTAATTATTTCAGGGGAAATAACTCGCAGCACAAAGGTTTAACGAAGTGCTAAAAATTTAACCGCGATTGAAAGTTAAAGTAATTGACCGATGAAGTTTAAACGTAATTAAAATTAAAAATGAGACTCGAAAGTAAAATTCCGAAGCAAATTCGATTATTTTTTTAAATTTACCGAAACGATAAAACTTTTAAAGCTACGTGTTGCCGTTAAAAATGTCAGACGCTGTAAACTGTAGCTCAACGAAATAACACGTGGAATACGATAAAAAAATAAATAAATAAACAATTTACACACAATAAAATTACCATATAAACAGTGACCAATAACAAAATAAAAAAGCAAGTATCAAAAAGACGATGATCGATAAAGTAATTTCTCAAAGCGAAACGGAAGCGCCAAAGTACAGACTTCTTCTTTATTTATTTATTTATTTATCGCAACTTTAAAATTTGCCCGATCGACGTTCGGTAAATTCTGTCACGCTAGGAAAAGTAAAAGCGATCGCTGAAAAATCGCACGGCTACGCTCGGCCACAAAGGAAGGTGGACTCTCGTTTTTCATCCGCGGGCGAACCTATCCGCGTATATCCATCGGTAAAGGTGCATACGTGAGCGAAATTGTGAACGGTCTAATAATAACCAGGCTCTTACTTATATGGACGCTTGATTTTAATTCAAGCAAAACCGTCGGCCAGACCTCGTCCTTTGGTGCGCGGGGTCAGTGATCATCATAATCGAAAAACGCGAGGAGCATCCGAAAGCGGTCAAAATCGTCCCGCGTATCGCTCGGGAAATATCGTTCCAACGCGAATTCCTTGATCTTCGGTTATTTTCGTCGGTTATGGTAAAATGACTTGGTCCAGCGACAGCAACGGGCCAGAATAAATCGCGACAAGTGAGAAGATTTCTAAAGTTTATTTCGTGCAATAAATATAAAATCTAGCTTTTTTATTATCCGACCTGGTATCAATGCCAAGAAGCGATGTAATAAACAGTTTGCTTAACATAGTTGAGTTAAGTGAATCGGATTGCGTCGGATATTTGCATACAGCAGGCTCGCGAAAATATTCCAACGCTCTTAGAAGCTTTTCATATTTCTTCCTATTTATCGTTCTTTCTGTCCTTTCTTCTCGGGTTAGAAATTTTTTACGTTTGGATTGTTTCTTTTTTTTTTTTTTTATTTTTTATCTGTACCATTGGTCTTGTGTCAACGTACGAAGCGATATAAAAATTTCCGTGTCATCGAATCGATACGTTGGTCGATCAATTGAGAATAATAAGTTTAAAAGTTACAAATAAATTACTTAATTGCTTGAAAATTACTTAGAAATAAACTTACATACTATACTATACTATACTATATTACTATGACGAATGTAAAAATACCATTACCATTCGTAGCTTTGACGGCTCATCGACTTAAACGTCCAATGATTAACACGATTCAAGACAAGTTCTAAATGTACGATCTCTTCAATGAAATACAGACGGTTCGTAATAAGATGTCGTCTGTAATTATTGAAATATCGAAGGGATCGCACGTAACATTTATATTTATTGTAACTTTTATGACATTTGTTTACCTTACTATAATACAACTACTTTAACGATCATACGTCGTTACTTTGCGGCTACTTTGTCACATTTATATTTATATTTATATTATTTACTGTGTTTTATTTGCCAGCAGTTAACATAAGCGAGATGAAAAATAATCGATGGAAAGAAATTTTCTAATTAAATGTAACGCGTAGTAAGATTAAAACAAGACTGTTTGCAACGTATCTATTCTTATGACAAGGATTGGAGATCGTTTAAAGATCATAAAACGTAAATAGGCTAGAAGATCGCTTGAAATTAATTGAAATATGCGATCCTCTAGAAACTTTTTTATATATAAAACATTTCCGTTCAAATCAAAAGTTCGCTATAACGAAACACGACCATCTCGATCATATTCGTAACAATCGAAACGAATCTGAAATTGCATACAAACGTTACGAGATATCTATCGGACCTACATACCTTGCAAAGATGACCAAAGTATTTAAACAGTCGGTTATTCGTTATATTAGTAAGCCAAGATATCTGAATGAGACCATCTTTATCGTTAATTGTACGTTTGTGACTATTGCCACGTATCGGCAATTTCTGACCAGGTGTAACAAAATTTGCACTAAATTTGTCGCAATTTCTATAGTTTATTATTATTATTTTTCTTTAAATTTGTTTCAAATTTTACAATTACAAATCACGATGTTACAATGACGATGGTACGGTGGCTCGATACAGTGGCAATGAAATTTCGGAAAAGTACGTTTGTGACTATTGCCACGTATTGGCAATTTCTGACCAGGTGTAACAAAATTTGCACTAAATTTGTCGCAATTTCTATAATTTATTATTATTTTTCTTTAAATTTGTTTCAAATTTTACAATTATCAATTACGATGTTACAATGGCGATGGTACGGTGGCTCGATACAGTGGCAACGAAATTTCGGAAAATTTCGCATAATTCACGTAACGTGTTGATAAAAATTTATCGTGCTAAGTGTTCGAACACCTTTGCGAGCGATCGTATCTATTTTTGAAACGGGATAATCAAATGTAAGTTAAATTAAGCTCCTAAGAGCATCGCTTTTATCGAGATATCTCAAGCGATCTACTTATGCACATAGCCATCGACAATTATCTGATAAGTGTATCTGATGGAACAGTAGAAAGCCAGAAATGAAATCATAAAACAGATATCGGTATGGTAATAATTCAGTTGCACGAAAGATATTTGGGTAATTTAATAAATTGAAATGCGGATGATAATTTACACTATCTTCTTGGAAGAAGCAAATTCTGGAAACAAATCTCTCGGTTTTCAGACATCGAATATTAATCGTATTAAATGTACGTAATAAAGTTGAAAATTGGAAATTAATTTGAAACGAGTAGAGTATTATGATATACTGTATATATAGATATATTGTATATATAAGAATATCATTCCGTACTTCAGAGATCTCATTTATCGTTAAATTATTTGTCGTTGCGTTTAGTTGCAAGAAGCTTATGGTTTTAAGAAATTTAAGAAATTTCCTAAACTTAACGTCACGTATGTATCACGTATTTGACATATCATTGATAGCTTTATGATCAATTTCGTATCGACACACCTAAAATGCACATTAATTCGCAACGATTAAAGTACACAATAAAAAGCAGAATAAAAATTTAAGAAGGAATTTAAAAAATACGAAATTTACGCTGATATCGAGGTATTTTATTTTTCAATAATAAAGTATTTTCTAACATTTCTTATATTTTTCGTTTTACGGTGTATCATCGAGGCACGAGGTTGATTATTAATTGGATCCAATTGGAACGTTATAACTGTACGCGACACAAAGTTAACTTCTTACAACTTTTACGATTTTCTCGTCCCCATGTGATTTTTCTTTTTACAAATATATCGTTCTTTGTTTCAACGTGTCTTCGTTCTCGGATTTCTGCTTCTTTCTGTACACGGTGCATCAACTATTTTAAGAAGATTAAGTTGAAACATTTGAAATGTAAAGCATTTCGGAAATAAATCAAATGCACTCTGCTCATATCTGACAAGCATTTCATTTTAATTCCATGCTGAATTATTATACAGATGTAAAGTGGTGAAATATTACGAGCTTTGTGTCATAAATCTTGCATGGCCCATTCGCAGAAGACTCTTCGCCTTCGGATGAAAAATATTTTACGGACAGCGACTTCAAACTTTATATCGTATCCTATCTATATTATATTATATCTGTAGCGACCAATATAACAATTGTTCGATGTTTTACGTTAACAGTTTCACTAACCATCGTATCGGTTTTCATCGTCAATTCATCATTCGCCAAAAGATCATAATCGATGTTTTCGTTTTTAAGAAAACGGTGTGACGCGGACCGGCGTTTACCTCGGATAATCGAAAATTCGGATAATACGGAAAGATCTATTAGCGTTCATAAATCGTATGGTAAAACCATAGAAATTTTGATAACACGATATTGTACGTGCATTTAGACTTAATTCGTTATTTAATCGGTTAAAAGGTCGATTAATCGCTTTCACCTGGCTACTTACACTTTCGTACTCTTCGTGTTAAAATGTCGAAAAAGGAAAATAAAGACAAAGATATGATAAAGTTTGAAGCAGCGCGGATAGTACAGAACTTTGGCTAGAAGAGACCCGGATTACCGAGACTGCATACGGCACGTTAATTCATAACTTTTCTATTACGGAAATACGATTAAAATTTAAGAGGAAAAGAATTGGAATTAATTCAAATAAAAGCTATTGTTCATAGACGCGAAGGTATTTATTATATATTTATTGTTAATTATTATTTGGAACCAATAACGAATTAATGTGTATTTTAGTTGTGGCGATAGAAAACTATTTGATCATAGAGCTGGCAACAATATGTCAAATATATGATATATTATCACATATATGACATATTAAACTGTCCCAAAAGTTCCTTTAGTTTCACAAGGAAATAATAGATGCACAGCGTTTTTTCTTTTATATTATTTTATTGGATCATGTGCCATCCACTTTATTCTACTACCACAGAATAGACCACACATTATTCAGTGAAATAACATACAACATAAAATATTGTGCTTCTATTATTTTGTTCTATTACTACACAAGGGATCCTACATAATTCAATAAGATAATATAAAACAAAAAATGTTGTACTTCTATTATTTTGTTCTACTACTACAGAATAGACCACACATTATTCAATGAAATAACATAACACATAAAATGTTGTGCTTCTATTATTTTGTTCTATTACTACACAAGGGATCCTACATAATTCAATAAGATAATATAAAACAAAAAATGTTGTGTTTCTATCATTTTGTTCTACTACTACAAAATAGACTACACATTATTCAATGAAGTAATATAAAACATAAAATGTTGTACTTCTATTATTTTGTTTTACTACTACAGAATAGACCACACATTATTCAGTGAAATAACATACAACATAAAATATTGTACTTCTATTATTTTGTTCTATTATTACACAAAGGATCCTACATAATTCAATAAGATAATATAAAACAAAAAATGTTGTGTTTTTATCATTTTGTTCTACTACTACAAGATGGACCACACATTATTCAATGAAGTAACATAAAACATAAAATATTGTACTTTTATTATTTTGTTCTACTACTACAAAATAGACCACACATTATTCAGTGAAATAACATACAACATAAAATATTGTACTTCTATTATTTTGTTCTATTACTACACAAAGGATCCTACATAATTCAATAAGATAATATAAAAGAAAAAATGTTGTGTTTCTATCATCTTGTTCTACTACTACAAGATGGACCACACATTATTCAATGAAGTAACATAAAACATAAAATATTGTACTTTTATTATTTTGTTCTACTACTACAAAATAGACCACACATTATTCAGTGAAATAACATACAACATAAAATATTGTACTTCTATTATTTTGTTCTATTACTACACAAAGGATCCTACATAATTCAATAAGATAATATAAAAGAAAAAATGTTGTGTTTCTATCATCTTGTTCTACTACTACAAGATGGACCACACATTATTCAATGAAGTAACATGAAACATAAAATATTGTACTTTTATTATTTTGTTCTATTACTACACAAAGGATCCTACATAATTTAATAAGATAATATAAAACAAAAAATGTTGTGTTTCTATCATTTTGTTCTACTACTACAAAATAGACTACACGTTATTCAATGAAGTAATATAAAACATAAAATGTTGTACTTCTATCATTTTGTTCTACTACTGCAAAATGGACTACACGTTATTCAATGAAGTAATATAAAACATAAAATGTTGTACTTCTATCATTTTGTTCTACTACTGCAAAATGGACTACACGTTATTCAATGAAGTAATATAAAACATAAAATGTTGTACTTCTATCATTTTGTTCTACTACTGCAAAATGGACTACACGTTATTCAATGAAGTAATATAAAACATAAAATGTTGTACTTCTATCATTTTGTTCTACTACTGCAAAATGGACTACACGTTATTCAATGAAGTAATATAAAACATAAAATGTTGTACTTCTATCATTTTGTTCTACTACTGCAAAATGGACCATACATAGTTCAAGAAGATAATATAAAACACAAAATGTTGTGCATCCATTATTCCCATAAAAAATGAAAGGAACTTTTGGGACAATCTATTATTTTACTATTTATCGTGCCACTAATAACAAGTTTTCAACTTGTACTTCGTTGCATCGAATAGTAAGCATCGTAGAGGTACAGAAATTGGCGAATTACAAGATAAATCGTATAGCTCGACTGGGAATCCTATTTTATCCCATCGTTTGATGTTAACGGAAAGATCGACGCGTAGAAAATGAAATAAGAACCTCAAGCTATCAAACTCTTCGTTTTTAACATTCTGTATCCTTCTTCTTCTTCTTCTGTTTATAATAGGAAGCGAGTGAAAATTAGCGAAGATGTACGGCCTAATTTTGGAAAACATGTCCGAGTACATACGACAGGTGTACGGGGAAGATAGATGGGAGGAGATCCGACGACAAGCATCCGTAGATCAACCCAGTTTCAGCGTTCATCAGGTCTACCCTGAGAATCTTATACCGAGATTAGCGAAGAAGGCTATTCACGTATGTGTTTGTTAATTTCGTTGCGCAAGTGCATGATTAATGATCGATTGTAAAAGGAACACATGACTTACAGTAGTCGGAGACAAAAATAAGTGGACATTTAGTGGAAGTAGGTATCGATGAAGTTTAATCAGACTAATACTAATACTATATACTTAATACAGTCTGTCACACAAGAGCGTGTCTGCGATATTTCTGTAAATATTTATATATTTGTAAAAAAATTTATATGAATTGAATCTACATGTAAAACACTAATACGCTATTACTTAGTAGGGTGTCCAATCTCCTCCATTAGCGATTATAGCTTGACATCGTTTCGGCATACTCTCGACTAATTTTTGAGCGTAGGATTCTGGTAACGACCTCCATATCTTTCGAATGTGATGTACAAGTGTTCTTATTTTTGTGATACGTCTTCCTCTCAGCTTGCATTTCATTAGGGACCACACATTTTCGATAGGGTTTGCATCAGGGGACTGCGATGGCCAAGGAAGTACTGTGATGGCGTTTTTCGCTTTCCATTGGGTGCAGATGCGACTTCGATGTTTAGGGTCGTTGTCTTCTTGCAATATCCATTGGTCCTCGGTTTGGTTGAACCAACGTTTCACGGATGTGAGAAGTCCCCTTTGGTACAATTTCACCATCTTTTGTGCATTCAGATTGTCTGTAAAGACGCACAAAGTCCCAAAACCGCGTGCGTTAAAGCAACCCCAAACATGCACTTTTATAGGGTGTTTTACACTTCTTTGAATCATCCTTCTTCCATGGATAGTCCAAGCACGCCTAATAGGACACCATGCCCAAAACGAAGATTCATCAGTGAATATTATATTACTCCAATCACGATCTCTGTTTTCATTCGCCCATGCCAGACGATTTTCGACGTTTCGCGTACGCGGCACTCATATTAAAAAGCTCTGTTCCTTTCACTGTTTCAAATGAAACTGAAAGGTATTCAGCAACGCGTATTAGAGAAGTTTTCGTTTGTTTACATTCTTTTTATCTCATTCTGATTAGGTGTCAGGTTTCGCAGATATCGCAGACACGCTCTTGTGTGACAGACTGTACTTGTGCTAGGTACTTAAGTTATTTCGATATATGTATGTATATCGTTATAGTAAGTGTTGGGCAAGGTCTTATTTATCGATCAAATAACAAATAACAGATTGTGACAATATTTTAATCTTGAATAAGATTTCTTATTTAAACAAAAGTCATTCGAACAACGCCAGAGATAATTTATCGTTCTATTTTATTTTTCATTTGGATTTAAATTGCAAGCAAATATACGATAATACATAAATAAATGTTTTTTCGCTTTTGTCTTATCTGTTTCATTTTGTACAATGAAAAGAAGATGAAATTAACATGGCTATTTTTCGATGGTCAGGTTCACATTTGCTTTTTAAAACTACTCGCTTTTCGAACAAGTCGTCCGCAAGACTATTCTATCTCAGCATATTCAGAATAATTAACGAATATCATTAAGACTAAAAGTTTCCATTCGAGAGACGAAGGTGGAAGCTCTCACAAACGCATCAACAAAGTTGAAAAAGAGAAAACGTGCAAATGGAAGGTTTCGTTAAAAGAAACATGCCTCCCTTGAAGCCATTCGACTTTTATCCGATACATTTTCCGATATATTTAACCAGTTAGCTGTTGCGATCTCTTTGAAAACTCTGCAAAGCGTGTACCTAAAATATGTCGCAAAAGGTATGCGATGACGAGTATACTCGTCAAATACGGAATACGCGTGGCTGTTCTAGCATAGAATTAAGAATTAAGAATTGCAACGAAACGACTATTATTATTTATTACTAAATTACAGGGCTCGCCACAATACGAAACATTGGCATTTCTTCGTGACGAGTATACTCGTCGAAAACAGCTAATCGATTAATAATATCGAGAACATCACAGTTTAAACTCTTAGGCGACTCACTCTGCACATTGGCAGCCTGAAAGAATACACAGATGACTTTCTTTCTACGTTTCCTCGCTAATGTTACATTTACGTGACTATCACGTGCTGTTTCACCGTCTGCTTTTTTAATGGGTTAATTAGAAAAGCTTTACTCTACCTTATCACTCACGTACCTTTATACCGTATACCCTGTGTATTGATATCGTTTAATTCAATCGAATACATTTCTAACTTGTACTACAGGTACTTGGCGTAACGGAAAAAGAATTTTTCGATCAGATGGGTGTACACTTCGTAGGATTCGTTGGCCAGTACGGTTATGATCGTGTGCTTTCAGTACTTGGGCGTCACGTAAGAGATTTCCTTAATGGATTGGACAATTTACACGAATATCTGAAATTCTCCTACCCTAGGATGAGAGCGCCTTCGTTTATTTGCGAGAACGAGACGCGGCAAGGTAAACAACATCCAAATGAGTCGCATGTACCGCGAAATTACGCGATTCGCGATTTCGCACGATCGTCTCGGAAGGCAAAACGATCAATTGCATTTCTTGTAATAAGCTTTGCGATGTCATTAGTCCAGCTACACGATCAACGTTCAATTCTACAAAGATAAACCACTCGTTTCCACAAGTTTACAAAAAATAGCGCTTTTAACGTCAATAAGTAAGTTTTGCCCGATTTTCAATTTTCCGAGTCGATCAGTGCGACCCTCGCGGTTGCCTAGATTTTACATTTTTACCAGCGAAAGAACGAAGCAGCATCGAGCACGCGTCTATTAGCTAAAAAGTACTTCTTTCGTCGTCCGCTGTCATCCTCGTTACTCCCAGTCTCTCACTGGTCTATAATTACGAAGCGCTAAAATAGAAAAACAGACTATTCGTAATATCATCGGCTAAGAATAGAATTCGTGATGTACATTTACTTTTATTACGTGCATTGCAGGCCTGACCCTCCATTACAGGAGCAAACGACGCGGATTCGTTTATTACACGATGGGTCAGATAAGAGAGGTGGCCCGACACTTTTATCACAAGGAATTACAGATCGAGCTGGTGCGCGAGGAGATTCTATTCGACACCGTGCACGTCACTTTCCAGCTCACCTTTGATAACAGGGCCTTTACCCAAGCCTCGTTGACTATGACGCGCGAAGAGAAGCACTTGCCAATAGGAGCCTCTGTCTTGTTTGAAATATTTCCTTTTTGTATCGTTTTCGGGTATGTCGCAGCAAGATTATTTACATCTTCGTTCATAGAGTATCAAGACACCTACGAAAACTGAATATCAAACCGTGAAATCCCGAGGAATCTTGTTAGAAACTCTTAGGTTCACTGTCCACGAACGTCAGCGGAACGTCGTATCCGTCAGAGTCGCTTCGTAGACGCGCAAGACGTTTGATACATTTTGTCGTGTTATTAAAATGTCTTCTATCGCTACGTTCTTTATAGTCGCAACGTGTCACCAGCGATGTCATAGCCGAATTTGTGCTCTTTCGCTTTGAAGGAACACGGCGGATCGACGCTGTCCTCGTCCTCGATTCGTACGCCGACGAGACGAGCATGAGAGCACCGTTCGTTCGTCGTGCTCGCTGCGCGGAAGAGCACTGCTAACATCAACGCGTCCGAGAGATGTTGTTACGTCGGCTGACTTTCTACCTGGGCCAGGCTACATACGGCGGGCAGGATGGCAGCCACATGTCCGCACTTCCTTGTCGCGGGCCCTCAATAGCCTCAAGGACCCGTCATAAATCTCAGAAAAATCTGTCTAAGATCCTACGAGCCGGATACAGCATCTGCCTAACAAATATTCACGTGTTTAGTACGGGAAAGTTATTTCGCACGTGCGATGCCTCCCACTAGCAACTTTCCTCCGAGGGCAGCTGGGACCCTTCCTAGTCTACCGGTCATCTTATTAACCAATAAGAAACAATGTTCACTACCCTCACTTTCCTAGCCAAAATTGCTATGAACAAATCACCTGATCCCATGCGCTAGACACACCCATCACTAGCTCTCCTCTGACACAGCATCGTCACTTTCAAGTTAGTCGTCGTCCGTCGTCAGGACAATACACTCCGTAACGGGTTCTACCCTTACGTCTCAGTCTTCATTCGTCGTCAGAACACTAAAGTCTGTAAAGGGTTCTACCCTCAAGTAAAAAATCGTCACTCAACGTTAAATCGGTCAACACGTTTGTAAAGGGTTCTATCCTTAAACTCTTACTTCATTTGCATCGACGCATCAGAGTACCTCTGTATATTCAGTAAATTGTTATAATAAACTCAAGTTATACTTGTTAACTCGGTGTAACTTCAATCTAACCACCCCTATTATCGTAACTGAAATAAGGGGAGCGATTAGTTTCGCGGCGTCGATTGTTTAATCGTAACGGGAATTTACGACTCCCGTTGACGTGCTTCCTCGCGATCGCGTCTCTCCGCGAACGGTCGTAACAGATGTCTTCAACCGATCAATAACGTCGTCGATATTTCGAGGTTCTCTACGAAAATGCAATTTGTCAATAAATAATGAGGATATTGTATGGACCATACAGGTTGATCCTGTAGCGACACTCGACGGCAAACTTTTCAACGGGTTCTGTCCCGTGGCTTGCTACACAATGACCCTATCCTCGACCGGACGACGGCAGAGCTGTGGTTAGCGAAGTTGGTTACGAACGTTCAAGACCAGGTTCGAATCCCGGCACTCACAGTCCGGTTCTTTACGCAATTTCTAACCGAGAAGAAGGCAACAACCCGGGTGAAGACGAAATCTCGTACACCAGCAGCACCTATCACCTCGATCCTTTTACTCGAGAACCTTGAAACATTGGCAAAATTCACAGTCTAAGCGAATGCGCGTCTACGAAGCGACTCTTCGTGGACAGTGGGCCCTTAGATTACCTTGCTTGGGACATTGGAATATAAAGAATCTACATATTCCACTATCGATTAGCTAGTTTGCAATTAGCTGCTACAGCATCGGTGACGCGTCTAGACGAAGCTAGTTGCAACTCTGACGAAACGTCAAGTGATCTGTTCTTCTTGAAAACTGTTGGATTATTTCATTTGGAACATTGGAATATAAAGGATGCACATATTCCGTTGCAAGTAGCTGACACGGCATCGGTGCGTTTCTAGAGATCACCGATGAAGGTAGTTGCAACGCTAGCAACGCAGAAACGTCTCGGTAAATAATTCCTCCAGGATGCTTGTTCGGCCAGAAAATCTCAAGCATTTTTCTTACCTTGGCAAAGCTTCTATCTTTACTGACGAAGTTTATTTATCTTTTTATCGATCGGTCTGCGTGTACAGCGCGTAATTAAGCTTTCGTTTTTAGATCAGACATGATCGTAAGGAGTATTGGAAATTCTTTGATGGTAATATTGCCTGATCTAGTTGGCAAAAAGATTACACACTTCTTCGACCTTGTCAGGCCGCTCATTGCGTTCAAATTTCACTCGGTACGTATATTTTTGGAAAATCTTCTACTTTTGTCACCTCTCTGTTCATTCTGTTTTTCCTTATTCCTTCGTCCTTTCCAGCTTTCCTTTATTTTTAACTGGCAATACGAACTATTTCCCTTTGGCAATATTTTCTTACCATTATTTTATTCTTTAATCTCTCTTCTCTTTAGTTTACTTCATTGGATCTTGCCAAAATCTTGTCTTTCCTTCTTACTCCTGTTCTATGTTATAATTTACATCTATAGCTTTTATTTCTCCGTATATTTAAACCACGAACCTTTGCACATTTCTCAGCAAAATTTATTTATTATTTGGAGAATGGACATTACGAGAGAAAAATGTAGAACACCTCGATCTTCGTTTAGGTCTCGTTTCTTTAATTAGGTTCATACGTCGAATTAGATTGTGAAAATAAGCTACGGATGTTGTATAAATAATTGTTACCTGTTCTTTGCAGATTTTAAACAGAACGAATAATATTTTCGAGCTAGTCACCGTGGAACCAATTCTCACAGAACGGCCACCAGATCGACAGAAAGATGAAATTTTACTGAGCGACGAACTCGACTCGGTAGATGACAGAACCTTGAGATTGAAAGGTAATTTCTTTGGCATTTCCGTTTAACGGTTTACACTTGTAAAGATCGATTATTCTCCGACTTGATATTCTTATTTCGTCTCGTTGACAAATTTAACACTATACCATTTCTTTATATCGTGTATTGTATATCTCGATTTTTCGTACTATGTTTTAGGCTTTTACAAATATTCCACTTGCAACGAGGCGAAAAATTCGTTGTTACGTCGAGACTCGTTCTTTTTTGCTTAAATTAGATCGTGTATCGGTGTCCTTCGACATTATCACTTCGCGCAATGGAAATATTATTTAAGATAACGTATATCGTAACGTATATAAAAAAGGTACGTGAACGGTTCTAGCGAAAAACAAGCATTTTCTTTGTAAGACTCGCGGCTAGAGTGGGAAACACACGAAGCAGCGATCGGTGTCCTGTGGGAAATTATTCGGTCGATTACTTCGAGCAGTCGTATATTTTCTAATTAATTTCTAATTAATCGAGCCTGATAAACTCGGTGATCGTAGCTCTTTTTATCGGGCTGTAGTTAACATACCACGTTATTGAATAATATATTGTTGCAATTTATACAAATTTATTTGCTATCGCCACGTTGTTACGTATTTTTGTAAATATATTAATTATTCCGTTGAATTAATTGGCCTACCGATGCAAAGGGCTCCACTAACCTTAACAACAATTTTAAATTAAAAAATTCTAATATCTGTAAAAACTTTGTCGATTTTAAATTGATTTTATGTCGCCGTCAATTTGCGAAACAAATATGAACCTAATCAGAGTCTTCGAAATTTCTTCTCAATTTATTTTTAGTTAAATTTTTTATTAAATTGACACGTCGCCTGAAATAATCTACATGCAGAGTGTCTCGCAAGTTTTCGTAAAAGCTATTGTAAAGTTATTACGGAACGGTCATGGGACGCGAAGAAAATCATTATTTTCTTTCTATAAATCATTTTTACGCAACACGAAGAAGACTAAATTCGGTGACTGAATTCGAACGAGACGTATTTTGAAACGTTTTTTCTTTAATTTAATAGGCGATAGTGACGAAAAAGAAAAATTTTGGTTCTCTTACTCTATTTTCTATATTTTATGTATAGTCTGTTCCAAAGATAATGACTCTGTCTGCTTTATAATTTAGATTGTTAGCTCCGAGAAGAAGAGAATTTGCGCAATTGTAGACTGGGAAGTTTATTGAAATATTCACGTTAAACACAGCCTTGTTCGTCGGCATTGAAACACGCGAAATAATGAAAAGAACCATTAGCAAATTATCGATAAAAGAATTATTATCTCGTTTGAAACACCGAGGCCGTAAAACACCCATGTGTTTAAGAAAGGAGAAAATCTTTGCCGACTAAGGCGATCGTTTTAATTCTGAAAAATGTTATCTAGAAATGTTTCTATAATTGAAGCTTGCACACGCTTTTGGAACAGACTACGTACGTATGAAGAGTGCAATACATAGACATTGTTATTTAATGGAAGCTTCTGGTTTGCAATTTAAAAATCACCGATTTAGAGAGAAAAAAACACATATTATCGAATAACACGTATAGTTAAAAATATTTTCCGAAATCGAAGGTGTGAAAGTTTCGGGCGATTTAATTCGAAACGAATACAGTGAACCGCGTGTTTCGCGTTCGTATAATACGAGACAACGTAAAAACGCGATAGACAAAGCAATTTCTTCGTTTCGACATTGATTGATTGAACCTTTGTAACAAATATCCACGACGTTCATTAGGTCAGATGATATACATGGATAACTGGAAGATGATGATGTATCTTGGTACACCCGTTATGCCAGATTTGAATTCCTTGATCGCAACGGGTCTCTACATTAATGATCTATCGATGCATGACTTTAGCAGGTATCAGTGCATTTCTTTATTACTTCTGCCTTCCTAAGTTGTCTTAATGTACATGTTGTTTCGTTTAAATTCGAGCATCGGAGAAAATTTTATCGAGGTATCGTTATTTATCATTCTTTTTTTGGTTTTGTTATAATCTGCGTACGAGCAATCTATCATACAATAAATTCACATGGATATTATCGATATTATTTAACTCTGTATTTAAATCTGTATGGATTTTGTACTTGCACTTGCACTTGTACTTTGTACTTGCACTTGCACTTGCACTTGCACTTGCACTTGCACTTGCACTTGCACTTTGTACTTGCACTTGCACTTGCACTTGCACTTGCACTTGCACTTGCACTTTGTACTTGCACTTGCACTTGCACTTGCACTTGCACTTGCACTTGCACTTGCACTTTGCACTTGCACTTGCACTTGTACTTTGCACTTGCACTTGCACTTGCACTTTGCACTTGCACTTGCACTTGCACTTGCACTTTGTACTTGCACTTGCACTTGCACTTGCACTTGCACTTGCACTTTGTACTTGCACTTGCACTTGCACTTGCACTTTGCACTTGCACTTGCACTTGCACTTGCACTTTTTACTTGCACTTGCACTTTGCACTTGCACTTGCACTTGCACTTGCACTTTTTACTTGCACTTGCACTTGCACTTGCACTTGCACTTGCACTTGCACTTGCACTTGCACTTGCACTTGCACTTGCATTTTGTACTTGAACTTGCACTTGCACTTGAACTTTGCACTTGCACTTTGTACTTGCACTTGCAATTGCACTTTGTATTTGCACTTGTACTTTGCACTTGCACTTGTACTTGCACTTGCACTTTGTACTTGCACTTGCACTTGCACTTGCACTTGCACTTGCACTTGCATTTTGTACTTGCACTTGCACTTGCACTTGCACTTGCACTTGCACTTGCACTTGCATTTGCAATTGCATTTTGTATTTGTACTTGTACTTGTACTTGCACGCATTTGCACTTGCATTTAGCATTTACCTTTTGCGCAAATGTTTCGTACACATTGCAGTCTACTTCTTGAGAGCAGACCTGAAACTGCAGCGTGTACGAAACGTTGGGGCAAAGAACAAACGAAAAATTCAAGTGCGAAGTGCAAATACGAAGTGCAAGTACAAAGTGCAAGTGTAAGTGCAAGTGCAAGTGCAAGTGCAAGTGCAAGTACAAGTACAAATACAAAATGCAAATGCAAATGCAAGTGCCAGTGCAAATGCAAGTGAAAGTGCAACTACAAAGTGCAAGTGCAAGTGCAACTACAAAGTGCAAGTGCAAATGCAAAGTTCGAGTATAAAGTGCAAGTGGGAATGCAACAGTTACACGATTGCCGCGGAAAATCAGTATCACGATGATTACGATAAAACATATTGTATAGATAGAAAGCATGTGTCCCTTCTGTTATAGAGATCTGATGCTTGCTGGCACTCAACAATCGGTGGAACTGAAGTTAGCTTTAGACCAGGAGCAATTGAAAAGCAAAAAGCTAGAGGAGTCCATGAGAAAGTTGGACGAGGAGATGAAACGCACGGACGAATTGCTGTATCAGATGATACCGAAACAGGTGGCAGATCGTTTGAGGAACGGCGAGAGTCCGATAGACACGTGCGAGGTAAGAGCAATGTTTTCAAACGAATCTCCGTTGCCTGTTCTACGTTAATAAATCGTCTATCGTCCATCGAATACCGATACTACGGAAGTATTTTTCTTTGTCACAAAGCAGCCAGTCTCTCGTCATCGTCGATGTTAAAAACCTTACAACTCGAACGTCTTTATAAACTTCGCGAATCACATTTTTTCATCGCGAACTTTATAACGCGATGCAAGATGATCCGATGTACGAACGTACACGGCAGTTTCCAATCTTTGAACATTTTAGCGTATTATTTTAAAAATTGTTACTCGTTTAAAGTCATCGGTAATTATTTTCCAAATTATTTCATCGAAACAGAAACTTTGCAATAACGCGTACAGATAAAAGTTGTTCGGAACACCGATCTTGACAACGTATTTCAAGGTGGTTGAAATCGATCAAATCGTCCCCTTTGTAAATAATTACCAAATTACCGATCGCCACGTTTACCGAAATTACGTACCGTATCCTCTCGTTACAACTACCATTTACGCTATCGTACGTGAAAGCGATGGATGTCGAAGAAGAGTGATCATCTCTGACCGTGATTGATTAACACGTTTCACTATCATGACTATTTCAGATGTTCGACAGCGTTTCAATTTTATTCTCGGACGTAGTGACATTTACAGAGATCTGCAGCAGAATCACACCGATGGAGGTGGTGTCCATGTTGAACGCGATGTACTCCCTTTTCGACACGTTAACAGAACGGAACCGGGTGTATAAGGTATTCTTAGGTAGTAAGAGTTAGACATTTATTCGTCCTCAAAATCATTCTCTTGCTTTATTCCAGAACGCGACGCACAATCGTTAAAAGTAGCCGTGCGTCTTTTTCAAAATTCCTTCTTAAATCTTGCTGCGTTCTTCTCCGTCATCCTCGATGCGATTCTACTCTTCTAACGTTAAAACGTTAAAAAAAAAAAAAAAAAAAAAGAAGAATATCACCACACGTAACATTCGACGTATCAAATATTTTAGCGGATTACGTACGAAGAAATTATCGTTGAATATTTCAGTCACACCAATTAGTAACGATTTAATTAATTGTTTCGTCGGAACATCGGGAACGTTGTATTCTTTGCGAGAGAAGAGGAGATGGAAGATTTGTAGAAACTTGAGAACCACAGCACGGTTAGTTTGATTTAACCCTTTCGCCTCAAGCGCCGTATATAGGCGGCGACCACGCGACGACTCCCGGGTTCTGCAGTCAATAATATATTTTTTCGTTATCGGTAGAACGTTTCCTGTTGATTTTATCGATATATTGGATTAATCACTTCTTAAAGTTACTCATAGTTGAAACAACATGAAAACGTTTCGCGCAATATATTTCAAACATCCAAACGATCGTATACCGTTTCATCCTAAAAATCTGTTAAATCTATTGACAGTGAAACGATATTTCATATACGGTTCTTACAAGAATTATTGTTATTTAAGACTTAGGAAAACGTATATACAGCAACCACGCACACTGTGCGTATCTCTGACGCGCGTTTCCGTTCAGTGACAGTACCTCGGTGAATTGGACTGCCGAAGCGAAAGGGTCAAACGTTCGTTTCCACGTATTTCGATAGTTCTTTTCATCCAGCGTATCGAATATTTCACGTACAATAGTTGACGACAATCTTCGCAATTTGTTCCGTTAGGTCGAAACTATCGGCGACGCCTACATGGTGGTATCTGGTGCACCAGTGAAGGAGAACGATCACGCGGATCGTGTGTGTGATATGGCGCTCGATATGGTCGAAGCGATAACGGACCTCAAAGACCGATCTACAGGTAAATTCCTGCGGCAGGTAACTTAATTTGCAAATTATATTTCGGGTAAAATTTTGTTCGCGTTAAGAAGATCGATATATTTCGCGAAATGTTTTGAAAAATTGATTTATGTACAGATACCGCGTATATCAAAAGAAAAGATACGTTTCACGCTCGTCGTGTATATCGTTGCTAGTAAAAGCGACGTTATAGAAAGATTATTAATTATCTACAGTGCTGGACAAAAGTATTGGCACAGCATGATTGTTATGATAGAAATGCTTATAACTACTAAACAAATTGATTTAAACAAAAAACTTTTTGACGTATTTATTTATTATCTATTCTAGTTTATTACATAACAAGAGCAACAATATAAATAAAATAATACGCAAAATAATAACAAAAATATATTTTTTGAACATTTTATGGGTGGACAAAAGTATTGGCACAGTAGAATATTTACGCTTATAACTAATTACATAATAAACTTCTAATATTTTGTTGGCAGTCCTTTTCTTTTAAGGACTTCCTTTAATCTTCTGGGCATCGAGTGGACTAATTTTTTAGTGAATTCAGGTACAATATTGCTCCATTCCTGCAGAAGAACTTTCTTCAAGAAAAACGAAAGAAACCACAATTGAAGAAAGAAAAATAATATTAAATTTATATAAGATGAATAAATCTTACAACGAAATTGCACAAATCATAAACAGAAGTCGTTTTACTGTGCGTTCAGTCATAAAACGCTTTAAAAGTGAAGAAAATCTAGAGAATCAAATTAGGAGTGGTCGCCCTTCTAAGGTAACAATTCGAGAAAAAAGGAAAATCGTAAATATTGTAAAGAAGGATCCAAAAACTAATTCGACTGAAATTGCTTCGATGTTAAAAGCTGAGTGTGAAAAAGAAGTAAGTACCAAAACTGTACGTAGGGTATTGAAGGATGCCGGTTATTCTGCCCGTGCAGCACGAAGAAAGCCCTACATCAGTAAAATAAACCAAAAGAAAAGAGTGGAATTCGCGAAAGAGTTTGTTACGAAAGATACTGATTTTTGGGAAAAGATCATGTTTTCAGATGAAAGTAAGTTTAATATTTTTAAATCTGACGGCAGAATATTAGTATGGCGAAAACCCAACACAGAGATGGACGAACTGAATCTGCAAGCCACCATGAAACATGGGGGTGGTGGTTTAATGGTGTGGGGATGTATGGCATCATCGGGTGTAGGAGAACTTATATTCATTGATGAGATAATGGATAAATATGTATATTTAAATATACTCAAGCAAAATCTTTTGAAAAGTACTCAAAAATTAAACCTCCCCAGGGATTTCTATTTTCAGCAGGATCGAGATCCTAAACATATGGCGTATATTGTTCGTCAGTGGATAATATATAATACTGCCCACACATTAAACACACCACCTCAAAGTCCCGATATGAATCCCATTGAGCACGTGTGGAACGAATTGGAAAAAAGAATTAGGAAACATAATATCACAAGCAAGTCTGAACTGAAGAAAGTTCTTCTGCAGGAATGGAGCAATATTGTACCTGAATTCACTAAAAAATTAGTCCACTCGATGCCCAGAAGATTAAAGGAAGTCCTTAAAAGAAAAGGACTGCCAACAAAATATTAGAAGTTTATTATGTAATTAGTTATAAGCGTAAATATTCTACTGTGCCAATACTTTTGTCCACCCATAAAATGTTCAAAAAATATATTTTTGTTATTATTTTGCGTATTATTTTATTTATATTGTTGCTCTTGTTATGTAATAAACTAGAATAGATAATAAATAAATACGTCAAAAAGTTTTTTGTTTAAATCAATTTGTTTAGTAGTTATAAGCATTTCTATCATAACAATCATGCTGTGCCAATACTTTTGTCCAGCACTGTATATGTCGGGTTAAGATTGGAATTTTGGGCGCGTAACAACTCTTCGCGTGGATTAGCCATTGTTCCACAAAGCCGAGATTATATTTACACGTATATACAAGACTATCGCTAAGCTTAACAAATAATAAGACTGTTACGACGGCCGACTCCGTTCCTAGACCAGGCCACACGCCGTGGGCAAGCTGGCAGCCAGATGTCTTCACGTCCTTACCGCGTACCCTCGATAATCTCAAGTACCCTCTATAAACCCCAGGAATTTCCTGCTAAAGGTCCTTCATACCGAACAAACAGTCTTCCATTGATTTATTTCCTAAACTCATTGTGCATCACGGGTTGACACGAGAAAGTTAGTTCTTCTCACGTATGCAGCCTCCCATTAGCAACTTCGTCTCGAGGGCGGTTAGTACCCTTCCTCACCTAAGAACCCAGCAAACAGCCAATTGACAACGAAGCCTATTTCCCTCTCTCATAAGGAAATCTATTCCTTAACGAATCAGTTCATCTCATGTCTTCGGACCCACCCATCGCTTGCTTTCCTCCGCCACGGCATCATTGCCAAACACCACTGATTTACCATCTTTCGAGCGGTCAACACCTTTGACCCAATTTCTAGCATTAGATCAGTCACATACTCAACTTGTACGCACGCATCAGCGTAACTATTCATAACAAAGTTGTTGGAATAAATTGTGAATCATACATTATCATATTCGTGTCGCATTCAATTAACTACCCCTGTTATCCTAAACGAAATAGGGGATCGGTCATTTCGCCGCGTCGATTATCAAATCGTAACGGGAATTTACGACTCCCGTTGACGTGCTTCCTCGCGATCGCGTCTCTCCGCGAGTGAGCGAAACAAAGACTAATGAATAATAAGTTTGATTAATAATAAAGTTAATGAATACTAAATTGTACGAATAATAAGATTAACAGATAACAAGTTTAACGAATACTATTAATAATGTCTTTTTGAGTTCAAACGAATCCACGGTCAACGGGATAACTCTTTACTAAGCGCAATTACGATTGTCGAAATGCTCGATGTGTCACTTCGAGCCCGAGCCTATTGTCATAAATCTCGGACACACATAATTGGGTTAAATCATAAACAACTACTTCCAAGTTTTATTATTTAGGTACAGCTATAATGAAAAGTCTAGACTAAAGTATTGAAAGTCTTGCTAAAAGTTCCAAAAGAAAGGCCCCGATGTCCTTTCATCTTCGACATATATTAGGTTGTCCCAGGAGTAAATTTCGCTTTAAAAGGAAACAGCAGACGCGCAACATTTTCCAATAGAACAAAATGGATCGTAATTAAATAAAACGATATAAAGCAAACACCGTTGCGTGTCTATTATTTCCTTACGAAACGAAAGAAGCTCTTGAGACAATCTAATGTATAGGGAAGAAATGATTCAGAAGGACGATATCGACGACATACTTCGAAGTCGTTGAAATCGCACCTGGCTCCTTTATCCTGCGTATTCGTCTCTTCTTTTCTTTTTTTTTATTTATTTATTTATTTATTTAATTTTACAATTTGTCCAGAAGGACATTTGGTAAAATGTTATAACTTGAAAAATATAGCATGTGGATGGTTACCCCCAGCGGGGTTCCATCTTCCAGGTTGTTTATTGTTTTTCTATTGCGAGGTCTGCGGGATGCTTCTTCTTCAGTCTTCTTTCTATTACGGTTTCTTTTGTTTCTGCAACTAGCTGGTTTGGGTGTATTGCAAGTCTTTCTTTGTACTTTTTTGCGTATCTAGCGATTTCCTCTTTAACTGTTGGAATTTTTAGATCTTTTCGGATGTCCTCATTTCTGACGTACCATGGAGCGTTAACTAGTGTTCTTAAAATTTTTTCTCTTCTTTTTGTTTCTTTTTTTTTCTAATGATTGTAACACGTTTGTAATTTCCTGCTTCAGGTCTTCATCTTCAGATACGAGTCGGTATCCATAGCGGTGCTGTGGTGGCCGGTATAGTCGGCTTGAAAATGCCACGATATTGTTTGTTCGGTGATTCGGTGAACACGGCATCTCGTATGGAGGCAACCAGCCAGGCGATGCAAATACACATATCAGAATCCACGCGAGAACTATTGTCACCGTCGTATAAAGTTAAAGAACGAGGGGAGATAGAAGTGAAGGGTAAAGGTATGAAATTTGCGTTATGAAATATTGGCTTTGCAACTAAGTGATCGGGGATTTTGTCAATACCACCTAATGGGAAAATCCGCAATCACTTAGTTGCCAATCCAATATCACAAATATCGTCGAGATCCAACGAAATGGTTGAAGAAGGTGTCATCGAAACGACTCCAAACGCGCAGAATACAGAGAATATCGCGCGTATTTCAGGTACGATGAAGACTTACTGGTTAGAAAAAAGGGAGCATAGATCGTCGTCGACGAAAGGAATTACCATTCAAGAGCCGCTACAGTGGAACACGAGAAACACCGAGAAGAGAGTGTCCGCGGGGACGCCGGCTGCTTTCACGGCAGCCACCATGTACGAAAATCAAAATTGCTTGGACACGTTGTCCAGGAGAGGCTCGAACATAGTCTCGCCAACGCCTGCAGATTCGGCGTTCATCCCCGAGGAAAGAAGAATTTACTCGCCTATCACGTTTCAGGACGTTGCTCGTCGATCAGTGGCAAATTCACCGACGAAGAACGCCGACTCGAAAGGTAACTAAAATTCTGAAACGATAAATCATTTATTCGTAAAGACGGTGACGCGTATGGGGTGCTAGAAAGAGCGCAAAGAGTCTGAAATTCTGATGGCTTGTAATTTACAAAAGCTACTCATTGGCAGATGTAAGAAGATACTCGGTAAAGATAGAACCGAGCGTTAAATTTACAGTTTCGCACGATATTTTTGTCTTTTTACATTCTACCGTTGGAGTTTCGTATTTCACGCTTCCGTCTGGGTTTCCATGTTTTCGAAGTTTAGGCGATGCGAGAAGCTTAAGGTGGTAGAAGCACAGAGAACGAGGAACACGAGACGCTCGAGTTTCGGTTGAGACGTTAACTCGGTGGTTGAAAGTAGAGCCAGGAGTCGGAGGACAGTGAAAGATAAACGAAAGGAAAAGATAGAACGAGAAATTAATTGGAACGTTGTATCTGTACGAGGCAACGATCCAAAATACGCGGCAGAGTTTTCAGGCCAGACGTAATTATACGTTTACGTGTGCTTATACGTATCAGCTTGTCCACGTCTTATCGTGAGATTCTCCGACGAATCGAATAATTCGAAATCTAAATTTGTCGTCGAAAGGGTTACGCAGTGATTCGCAGATCTCAACAGGCTCCTTTCTCCTTTTTTAATCCAAGCTAAACGCGGTAGCTTTCGCAGCACGACCCTGAGAATGATATTTCGAACGAAATGGGAGACGACTAAATGCCACTAAAGACACCTTGCGAGAGAAACAGAACGAACTCTTCGGCCGACTCGATAGAATGAACTCATCGGAAGGTCATTATTCGTTACAGTGATCCTTACCAGTGAAACGTTAATAATTTCACCCTTAAAACCTGTTTACTTTCAGAATGCAGGTCGAACTCGATGGGTGCGGTGATGACCAGGAACTCGGAGATGTTCAGCTGCCTTCTGAGCGACACCGAGGAACACTTCAGACAGCACAGGGACAGTTTATCGCCCCGTGCGGAGAACCGATCGGCCGGGATACACCCGAAACCGGAGCTGAACGTGACGAGCTCGAGTTCGTCGTCGGAGGAGTCTCGCGACGACAGAGCTGCGTCTGCCGATTCCGACGTCTCGAAGCGACAGAAGAGCAAAGAGTATTACACCACGTTCCATAGCGATCTCAGCAACTCGCAGTCGTTGACGCATCAGGATCAGTGTTGTCCTGGTTTCACGATGTCGAAGAGCGGCAAAACGCGCCATCAGAACAACGGATGCTGCATCGCCTAGTAGGGCAAGCTGCGAGTCTGTCCATCGATTTGCCTTCCCGACAAGTTGACCTCGTTGTTTCGACGGTGCGTACACCGAGCGTGATCGAACTCGTGGTTGCGAGTATACAGAGTGTCCCACGAAACTGGGACAAGCTACAGCTCTGAAACGGTAGAAGATAGAAAAGAAAATTCGTTGGATAAAATTAATCGAGGGCGATGGTAATTAATCGCTTTGAATATTCCGAGATCGCCTAGATTAGCAGGATTTAGAGTAGCAGGATCGTTCAGAGACTGACAACCCAAGTAATTCCCACACGACGACGATACAATCCATTCTGAAAAGATTCTTTGTTCGCAACTTTAGACGTTTCTCGCGATATCAGTTTGATTCGAACGATTACGACGTACACCTCGACGTACACTTTCGTCGCGAGTTCGCACGAGCATCGGCTCGTTTCCCGCGTAACGTTCTCCACTCGAGAACCTTTTCAATTTCGCGAAAGATATCGCGCGACTGCTTTGACACGTCCGTTGAGATTTTCTGTAACGAGAGGCGGGCGGCCATCGAATTCCCGCATCCTCGTGATCTTATCGCGGCTTGAAGAAATAGGGACTACCTTAAGATTACATTAAGAAGAAAAGAAAAAAACTAAAATTGAGAAAAATACATCGTACGATACCGTTGAATTTTGTCTAGCGAGATTCTCTTCTATCTTCTAACGTGTCGGAACGACAGCTTGTCCAAGTTACGTGGGACACTAAGTATATCGTTCATCTTTCATCGATCGACCACTGACACCCTTAGGACGATTTGGAACCCGCTTATATTTCGCTGATGGTCGCTTGTATACTTTGATCGCGGGATTAGCGTCGCAGAGCGTTGCTCCGAGGTTGCGTCAGTCGTTGGAAACTGTCGTTCGAAATATTTTCGTTTATCGAATTCGAGAGAGATAAGTTTCGACGTTTCGCTGGAATCGCAGTTTTAGCTTTGCGACGGTGACGAATGACACACGCTACTATCAAAGTGTGAACTCCGATAAAGCTATACTACAGCCAGCACAAGTTTAACACACTTTCGGTGCGAGAGGAAATTGCGCCGTTCGACGCAAAAATTCGATGTTTCTCGTTGTCTTCGTTTTCTAGTTGTTCTACTATAAACCTATCGTTTCATTCACCGTACGTATAATATACGAATATCATAATGTACATTATCGGTCAAAATGTGAAATCGTTAGGTAACCCCATAAAAGGTAAAAATTTGTAAGAAAGCTTTCTACGCGAGCAATTTTATTCGAGCAAGAGATACCACGGAATTGATTTCGAATTAATATGTCTATTACGTTTCGAGTTAATCGAAATAATAAATGAAATTGATAGACGATTCGCTGTATATGTAAAATACAGTTGAGCAAGTGATTTCAATTTGACTGATAATGTACGTAAAATGATACCGAGGAGAGAGTATCGTAGTAAACGAATCATGGAATAAGGCAAGCTGAATAATTCCATTTTTAAGAATATGCCTTAACTTCTCCGTTAAAATGCACGTTGATCGATTAATTTGTCGGGAATCGAACGATGGATGTTTCTTCACACGCAATGTTGGAATTTTTGAATTTATGTACCAGATACGTAGACATAAATTTAGAATTCTAAGCGATGTTGTTTTAAGAATGTATTTATTATAGATATGTTACAGACATAAGAAAGATAAGCAAAGTGACGTTTAGATAGTAGCTTAAATTATTGAATTTTTTAATGTTGCGAGGAACGAAGAATGTAACATCAACGACGAAAAGAAAAGACCTCGATCAATAAAAAAAAAAAAAAAGGGGTAGAGATTTATTATCATCACCTTCCTTTTAATCGACATTCTATCGATTATAAATAATAAAAGTATCATGTCTATAAATGTTATGAAATAATTAGACTGCGGATATTTAAGCGACTCGGTATCTTTATAAATAATTAAAACGAAACCTAGGTAGTTTATCTTATCTACCAAATATAATAACAAACGATCAAATATTTTGCATATATATTCGCCTATCTTCATTCTGTGTATTTTTGCATTCTCAAATTTCCTAAAAAAATGTATAAAAATCCGCAGTCTATTTACGATATATGTATACTGACTCACGATAGTATTACAACACTTACGATTTTAGAAGAATTTTATGTCCATATTGTATCTGTTATATTAAACGTTTTGAAACTTTGTTAGTACTATAATGAAAGGTATTTGATAACGAAAGCTCATTGGTACTACGATTCTTGTCACGATTGTATGGTCAAAATACGAGATCAGTCTGAATATGAATATAAAAATTGCAAAACACTTATTGCAAATGCGTTAATAGAACATTAATATACAGTTACAGATAGCCACCCGAAGCATAATAATAATAATAATCGTTAAATATAGTCTCACTGAATATTCAGGTTTAATAATGTAACGCTTAATTGACTGTTTTTAAATACTTTTGTGATCTCTACGAAATATAAGTACAGGGTCTGTTCGACTAACACGTAAAAGCGGACAGGACGCGATTCTTTACGCGAGTTTGAAAATTTATCGATTATACTTGAACGCGGCTGATTTGGAACTGGACGGGGTTAAACTATCAACGAGAAGTTATTCTACGCGTGGAAATAAATCAGAAACGTAGAATGATATTTTCCTATTTAAAATTTTATTTTCAAGAAGATAGAACGAATTTTCAGACGTATTTTTCTTGCAAACGAAGAGTCTTACGAACAAATGTTATTCTCACACGTAAGACGACTATGCGACGATTATTTATACCTGTCGAGCCCGATCAGTGAGATTGCCACGTTCAATTGTACTTGATAAATTTTCGAACTAGATTTTCTCTAATCATCAAAAAGTAAGCCAAGAATAAACAAATTTCACTTCATAGTCTTCTCTCGTCTTTCCGCAAGCGATCGCGTCGTGTCCGCTTCTGCGTTCGATCGCATCCTGCACACGCGTTCGTGTTAAATGTCTCGTAGTTCTATGTACAGACATTTTCAGATCGATTTGAAACGTTATCAATGTAATCATGGTAATCGAGTTTCGTAACAATGGCAACAACAAATTTCAAAATGTTTTCTCGTATAACGCACGCAATACATTGTCCGCGAGTAGTCGAATAGTTTTCGCCATTCGGTGTACAAATAACATTGTTTGCTGTACGTATAACGCGTATTTAATATTTCAAACGACAGTTTGCAGCGACTTGGCCAGCGCACTAAAAGGGAACAAGCGAGAAACGTAGAGGCACTTGGTTAGCTTCTACGCGCGAGGTTTTAGCGGAAATTCGAAAGTCGACCGTGTGCGTCGTCGATCGAAACCGACGTTCTGCGATTCTCAACGATTGCAATTCAAAAGTGTCTTAAATGAAGTTTATATATAGTATATTCTTGTCACGTAAGTCAATATCGATACTCGTGTATCGTACATTTTAAATCGAATAAGAAGCAGAAACTTACCGGGAACTTAGGTTTCTTTTAATACTCGTCGCGCGTGACTCTTCCAGTTTCTCTGGCAGATACTCCTTTCGTATCCGATTGTAATCTTTGTTTTCGCGAAGACGGTTCGTCGCGTCGATAGCTTTAAATCTATTAATCGTAGGTGACGTTTATCACCGATCGATCGACGAAATACGATAAGATGAGACGTAGCGGAGCGAACGAGAAATTGATCAGATAAGCGAACGAATTAGCGGAGATGTAGTCTCTTTTCTTTTTCTTTTGATAATTAATTTTAAGCTTTGTCCGTGAAGAATATCGTTTGAAATGTTTGCCTGCATCGATCGATTAATTAATCTTGATCTCAAGCGTTAATTCGTTACGATAATATTACAAAGTTCGAACTATTTCCTGTTATAACTTGCACCTGACGTTATAAATTACGCTAAAGTCTGATAGGTTCATTTACATTCAATTGGCGTAATAAATTCATTTTGTAACAATTCGATTGGCGCGTAATCGACAGAAGATCACGAGGTTAATCGGTATTTTCTTTTACATTGATCTGTTGAATTTTCATTAGGTTAATTTAATGAGAAATATCATGCTGTAAGAAGTAACATAAATAATAAATATGTTAAGTATTTTCAATATAATTATGGATGTATCTCTTGATATTTATGCTGTATTTTATAAAAACAATTCAAGAAGAAACCTCTATAAATTTAATATCGTGCCCTTAACTGAAAATAAATTTTCTTCGATCGCACGATATGTCTGTTGGCTGGCAACGAACGTTGCTCGATATTCTCAAAAGAATAGTAATCGTGTTACGTTTACAAAACGATACGTACGACTTTAGACAGAATCTAAAGAGATACATATAACAGATACGTAGAGAAATAATTTTAAACGAAAGATTAAAAGACTAAATATATATATACCTAACAACATGTTTTGCTTTTTAAAACGAAGATAACGAGCGTTAGGAAGTCGTTGTGTATTTTCAAACTGTTCAATTTGAAATCTACGACCGAAGAATTGTATGCAAAAGAAACTTAATCCTGTTTCTTAAAATAAAAATGACGAATATATATAAGAACTCGTTATATATGTAATTTTCAAATTTGCAATTGTCTCTTAATAACGTTACTTGTAATAGCGTAATTAGCGTAATTATTATTTCGTCTCGTTATTACATTTTTCTGGATTTTGTTGCTTGCTCCGGATTCTAATGCGATTGAAAACTGTTAGTCTTTACGATTATATAAATATCGAGAATAAAAATTTATATCGCGCGACACTTACTACCTTCCACCAACAGCTTTTATATTCATTCTAAGACGAATCTCTGTTCGTTTCTTGAAATAAAAAAAAAAATAAACAATCGAGTAACATCACACGCACATTCGCAATACCGTTTTATTCTGTATTATTATTCACATTTTATTTCGGAATCCAGCGCGATATTCACGTCGGATGGCCGACAAGAATAAATTCAAATAAACAAAGTATCTCGACTATAAATGTTTGAACATAAATACGTTTAAAAAGTTTTCTCGCAAATGAGATATTTTATTTCCAAAAAATACGACTATTTGCTATTTACAATTTGGAACAATATTTTACACAGCTGTGACCAATACCGGCAACCAAGAACTGTACCGCAAGTTAGATATTCATTAATTAGGAATCGATGCTGTATCCTTTAATTATAAATCGAAACTGGCATGTTAACTTCGCAGAATGTGCCACTTCGTTTTACGTATTTTCCAGATTGCGTGTTCCTGCGTGAATAGTCGATTTAAAAACGCCACTTCAGTCGTAGATTTCTCATTCGCCTTTGATTCTTTATGCAGAAATAATAGAATTTAATTAACGCAATTCAGTCTTTGAATGAAATAAATAGTCAACCGTGGTTTCGCCTATCGCTTGCAATCGTTCGCGTGACAGATTGAACGAATCAATTTCGCGTAGTTGTTCCTTGAATATCGACTATGAAACGGAATATCTAATGACAGTAATCGTCCCTGTAGAGCGGATCTTCAATGTTCTAGAATCCATAGGTCTGGCTAAACTTCACAGGCCAGTCTTTGGGAAGTAGTCGTGGAAAATACAGTGAAACATTGAACGTCTCGGCATGGATAGTACTCAATATGAGTACTTGAGACTCAATAAGTACCTTCTATATACGATCGGCATCTGGCCGTATCAAACTACTCTGCAAAGGAGTTTGGTTGCAATCGTTTTCGTTCCCATCATTGTTGTTCAAGTGATCCTACAGGTATTGATGCACATTGCGAAACAAATATATTCCACTTCACAGCCAGATATTGGATTTTGTTTATAAATATCTATATTTGCAGAGCTATTTTGTCCACCGCAACGAACCTCGAATTATTCGCACCTCGACTTATTCCACCGATCAGTTACGTTACTCGGTGTACGGTCTGCTGTTCGTTAAAACCTTGTGAAACAAATATCAACGTATCGAAATAACCGCGCGTATTTTGATTTTCGTTCTGCTGTCAAATATAGTCTTACAAACGTTATATTTTAAATAGTTTCGACATCCGATCGTCTTCATACTTTGTCAGTGTAATAAAGCGGCGAATGATTCAACGAACGATTTAAAAAACAATATTTTTATCTACAAGATTCCTGCATCTTTGGCATACGTTACTTGGTCGATTTTCCCTGGGAAATAAATGTTAACGCTTCGACTGCCACGGTTTTTCCTGTGACGCCACGGTGATCATCGGTGACCGGAGCGCTTGATCTTCTTACAATTGTAAAAATTGTACGGAAATAGACAGTTAGGGTATCTTAAATATAACCGATAAATAGCAGATACTTTAAAATAAAAGGTGCCCCATTGAGCGATTAAACATTTTTATTAGATCAATAAAAAAAGAGAAAGAAAAAAATGAGAACAAATCTTGCATCTAACGGTGCATCGTGTTTGCATCCATATCTTCGAGGGTAATCTACGAATATTACTATGAACACAGCTTAGAAAATAATCGTAGATTCTGCTTTATAATCGTATAATTGAAGTTAGAAGTGTGCACATACCTTACCATTGTATATAGAATGAGCAAATACCGTTTACTAATATCTTTTACACGTTTCAACGATATATTCCGCACGTTTTGCTTACCACGAAAAACGAATGCGAACGGTTTGTTGAAATAAACGAAGCCTCGTTACAATATGTCGCTATCGACTGTTATCAAAGCGTCACGATTGGTCACCAATAAGATAAACGGTCCATCGGGGAAGAATGTCGTCTTACATCATCGATTTATTATTATTTTGCCACTATATGCTTTGAATAATAAAAACACTCTCGTGGCGTGCTGAGCGAAACGCGTGATTTCGGCGTGGCAGTCAAAGTGTTAATAGTTGGTTTGCATGTAACGATGCTTGAAAATTAGTACAAGTTGAGATTCGCGTAATCATTTCCATGTTATTTTACTTTGACGTACTCTGTATAGTCTGATGTGAATGTAATAGTCTTGTCTTATGTAACAGTCATTATTATATGCCATATGTATATTATTAGGAAATTTTCATTTCTTCTCTCGTGGAAAGTTTTACCGAAATATCAATTTTATTGGAATTCTCCTTTTGGAATATTCCTTTTTTTTTTTTTTTAGGGTGGCGGAATAGTGACTGCCATAACTGCCAACGACATAGACTCTTTTATGGAAGGTTTCGCGCCTTTTATGATCAGTTTGATGTGCCTGGCAAAGTATATCAATTTCTTTTACCATTTCAAACAGGTAAGTTTGCCGCGTCTCTCGTGACAAAGTTAACGTTAACGTTCACGCGCGATTACACAGATGAAACGTTTGATGGATATAATGCGAGAAGACTGGGAAATTTATAAAAAACTGAGAAACGAGTACGATCTTCTTCGTGAACAATACGCGATAGGAAAGAAAATTACTATCAGTTTTGTAGGTAAGGCGACCCTGCAACTTGCGATACAGCGTTTAAAAGTGATTAATACTGTGAGTATCTCATACGTATTAACCTTCCAATAACATTTATATTAGTAACATATACGATACAATATATTGTATGTATATTGTATTGTATATACAATGTATTAATAACATTTACGTCACGTATCCTTAACGTAGATCAATTGTAAGAAAATTTGAGTGTTCCAGAAACCCGAGAATATTTTATCCATTTCACTTTGAACCAATCGCCTTATCGTTCAAACATAATATCTATGTATTTATTATTTTTTGCTCTTTGGCTTTAGTTTTCCGAATTCTATGTTCACTTATTCTGATCTTATCCTTTACCGAACGCTGTATAAACTCTGTTGAAACTTTCGATAGATAAACTTTTATATCGCAAGCATCTTTCAAGATTCTCAGGATATCCGACAACGCGTGTTAAAATTCTTTCGGAATTACTAGGTCGAGCGGAAGATTTTATACCGAGTTGCTATTATCGTTAAAATATTCTAAATCGATTTACAACTTTCAACAAATAACACTACATACAGTAACTAATATAACTGATATCAACAAATTGAAATTGCACGATGCGTGTGTTGTCGATTACATCGAAGATTAAAGCGAGTTCCAGTCAAAGCGATCTTTATTTCTTCAAAAAAAAAAAAAAAAAAAAAAAAGAAAAATGTGCAAAATTGTTCAATGAGCGGTGGAATTTGTTAGATTCTTCGGCATACGAGAACTTTGTCTCGCGTCGCTCGAAATTCAGATTTTATTTGACGAAATTTACGAGCGTCCAAGAAAGTAAGAAAATTGGAAAAATGAGAGAAAAACGAAGGGGCAAGGAAAGCAGACGAAATGGTGCTTTCAAATTTCCGCAATTTTAATTCGTAACGTTGACCACAGCTTTCTTATTCGGATTAATAACACCGTTTGCGGCGATGCCGTTGCTGCTGAATGCAGCTGACGCTTTAGGACTCTGCAATATATCCGACGACCGACCGTTGGCGTTTCGCGTTGAACATTTCGTCGACGTGGACAGATACTACTTTCCTCTTTTGGTGCACTCGTACATCGGTACTTTAGCGTACACCGCAATTGTTTTGGCTATCAACTCGATAATAGCTGTCTATGTTCTACACGAGAGTGGACTTTGCCAAGTTTTAAGGTAACCGTATTAACTGTATAGATAGAAATTTCCGTCGAAACTATCGATCGATCTCCGTGCGGTTTAGTTGTCCTTTGTCGCGTAAATTTCACGAAAACTTCGTTGTTAATACGACTACGAATAGGGCGAAAAATTGACAAAGATCGCGATATTCATTTCGATGTCAAAAGTGGTATGGAAAAGTAAGGTGAAATTGAAAAATAAGAATAAGAGAAAAATTGTTGAGAAGTAAGAATAAATATCTATCGAGCAATCAATATTTTTTACGAAGCTTTTAAAATCTTAGCAAAGGTTTCTTCGAGTGGTAAGGTATGTACGATATTTGTGCAGGCAAAAGGTGCATAAATTCTGACAATTCCTTAGACTAATTTATGGACACCGAACGGGCTAATAACTATTTAACGAACAATTCTGAATTGCTGAAATTAATTTCCTCCAAAAGCATCGGATATCAAAGGTTTCAAACATTGTGACTCGATGTTACAAGGGGCAACGAATTAATACGAAATATTATCGCATATACGTTTTTAACGTTAGCCGATTTAAAAACGAGATTTCAACGTTTAATACGAATACGTGGATAATACGATTGAATTGATTTCTCTTACATGCAATCTTCGTTAATCGAAAATTTCCAGATCTTTTCCATACTATCTGAAACGATTACGATAAGCTACCGACTCCTGCGAAATTTGTGATTTTATCATACTTTAGAACGTTTAGAATTTTTCAAATTGTCACGCACAATTAAATAAACTAGCTAACAAGAGACATTGTCTACGATGGGATCTCATTATTTTTAGTACGAATCGAAATAGCGCTCCACGAAGCTGATAAAAATATTTTGAAAAATGCTGTTGCAACTGATTTAGCAGCCAGCTCCATTTGTCGTTTATTAACTTTCTTTTATGAGAAGTAAGTTACAAGGGTTTATTTTGTACAGTGAGTGCCCGTTGTCACATCGTAATCGAATATTATTTCTTTACAAAGAGAAGCTCTACGCGGTCGTTCAAAGATATTCTAATAGATAAAGCGATCAAAATTCGCAAAAATAGATGCAACTCCCAAATTAAACCCCAAAGAGCAGATATTTATCCATTTATAGCGTGTCGATTTTAAAGCTGCAAAAATGCATAGAACGTACATAAGATAGAAAAATCTAGGAAATACTCAAAGTATAGCACTTGTTGTGATATTTCTAGCGAATAAAACGATCTTTTCTTTTTCCTCTAATCGTAGTGATAGAAATATAAAATTACATAAATATCCACAGTGTGGTGATCGTTGATAGTATTGTTTAAAATATTTTTGCCAACATTGTACACTCTTTCAAATACTCTTTCAATCTGTATCGAACGACTAATGCAATTGCATCGTGAACCAATTAACGTTCCTTATAAGAAGATAAACGAAAAACTGTTTTAATCGTGAAATCGTAACTGTTTAGATTCAAGCTAGAAAACTTCGTGGAAAGCGACGCGATGGACGTGAAACTACATGCCAATAAACGCGATGATAAATGGTATCGAAATGCCAGGGACTGCGTACTATTGCACAAACACATAATCGAGTCAGTATTATTAATCGTCTCAGATTCTTCTCTATTCGCGTTCTTTGTCACGTTTCTCTTCCTTTCTAAGTGTTTCCAATGAAATAAAAATATCGATCTTTACATCTCCCCTTCGCTAATCAAGATTCGCTAATATACTCGAGGACGCAAATACAACGTCTTACTTGCTTCAGATAGGATTCAACATGATTTGCGTAAGCTTCGCACAGTTCCAGGTCGGTTTCCAATTCGGATCAAGTTCATTTTATCGTTTGTTTGCCAGCAAGACGATATATACGTTAATTGTTTGTCATTGCGATTAGGCGGTAATAAACATACAAGAAAACGCAGCCTTGGCTTTTAGATATGTCTCGGTGACGATTTCCTTGCTGTGCGATCTTCTGTTCGTAAGCTGGCCAGGACAACAGCTGTCGGACTCCACCGAGCGTATATTCGAATTTACGTAAGGATTTTTCTCTAACCTTTTCTATCCATCGACTTTCTTCCAGCGAATGAAAAGCGCCGAGAAAGGATCTGCGTTAATTAAACGCGGAGTGTCTTGTAGTTTGGCATGCAAATTTTGTCGGTACGTTATACGAGTAAAATCAAGAACAAAAATGTTGTACGAAAGTACTGGGAATTTGAGGTTTCAGTAAAAAGTTGTAATAGAAATATGAAATACGAAGGCAACGATACTTTGGTTATAATTTCTATGATACAGGCTCTAATTTCACGTCGTGTTAGATTTTGATGGTCGGCTAATATTAGAAAAATTAAAAGTGGAACTTTCGATGAGAACGTTCCACTATCTCGTGTTACGTTGGAAAGCTTGTTAATTGTGTGTATCTTATGCACTGTTTAAAAATGATTGAACAAATGACGATAGTTTATCTTATTCGTATGCTTTTTAGTATCTTCGATATGAAAAAATATAAGACAGACGGATAAATAAATTATTTAATCGTCGTGGATTGCATGGAAATTTTAATAGTAGGACTTTTATAATCGTGCAAATTTCTTTCCTTTCTCAGTGGTAAATTTCATGTTGTTTAATAGAGTTTCATGTAGTAGTCGAGTAGTTGATTCTAGTCTTACTTAATAAATAGATTCGTGAAGCAAAGTAGACGATAAATCAGATTATGTAGATTAAGGTAGAAATTGTAGATTACAAATTAAAGATTCAAAGGAACGTACATATTTTCAGAACAAACGGCAAATGGTATCTATCATCGATTAATTGCAGGAAGCTTTTAATCATGATGCTATCGAAAAGTATAACGCCTCTGAAATTAACAGCCTACAAATTCTACACTTTAAATTTAGAGAGTTTTAGCGCGGTAAGATTTATTTTCTACATTGATCATTCCCTAAGTCGTCATGAAGTCATTCTCAAGTTTAATGATCATTCAGGTCCATATCATACTATGATCGCAAATACCAAATTTTATACGTATATCAATGTTAACAATTAAATAACGTTAATCGAAGGATCACGTAAACCATTGTTCGTTTAATTAACATTGATTTAAGAGAATCTCGTAGTTCATTTTTATTCGTACAATGAAACTTTTATTTGATCGCTCCATCAGAAACATCCGTTTTCACTGCTGCTACTTTGTCAAATATTATTTTTGTATGTATTGTACATATGTATAATATTATTATCTTCAGACACCAAGCAGGTAATTAAATTATTTACTACATTTTTATTATCTTTCGCGTTTTAAGGTTGCACGAACATCATTTTCTTACACCATGGTTTTATGCTCCGTTCAATAATTATCAACCAATGAACGATGATTATTAACGATTTGCAAAGAAGAAAGAGAGTTTATAAGAACGATGCAAGCGTTTGTTGCCATGAAAGAAGCGTAGGTATCGTAAGGATGACTGAACTATGTACTTGAAATAAAAAATAGTCTAATTGTTACTCTTTTGATTTTCTTTTAATTGCTATTTTTTTAACTCGTTAACTAAACATTATGTTTTCAGCTTAATCCTATTTTTCTTCCATTATTTTTTTACGATATAATTTTAGATACTACGCGAATGTACTTGACGTAGATATATCGGGTTGGCAACTAAACGATTGCGGATTTTCTCAATACCACCTAATGACAAAATCCGCAATCACTTAGTTGCCAATCCAATACGTAGTTGATCGATTAATTCCGCCTAAGATCTTGCCATCTCTGTATAATTTTTCAACATACGTTTATCGTCTTATTTCGTACTTTCTTCACGCTCTGACGAACAAAGGTCAGAATATCAAGGGTTACCATAGTTCTCCTTGCCATGACCGATTCCACGCACATGTTGCCCTTTGGATTCATTCCGCCCTTTGAAGATTAAAATTGCTCTCCGATGGTCAACGTCATAGACTGTGACGAGTCGTTAACAAGTTTTTATCGACATTCGAATGACTTGTCCGATAGATAGGTGAACGAAAATCAATTAAGCCCAGGTGGGAGGTGGGGCGCGTGCCGAGCCTCTGATAGATCGGCGTTCCCGGTTTCGTTGTCGACAATCTATTTTTCTCGAAAAGGAATCGGCCCCCGGCAGCCATATGGCACGCCAAACATACGGTTCGTTTCGACGAACGTGGAACACCGTTCGCGCGTCTTTCCCTTTCTCTTCTGAAACGTAAGATTCGGAAACGCAAGCTTCCAAAGCTTAGTCGATCGAAATTATCGAATTATTGGGTTGGCAATTGAACGATCGCAGATTTTCTCAATAAGTGGTATTGACAAAATCCGCAATCACTTGGTTGCCAAGCCAATACAGCGATTACAAAAATGATAATCGAAGAACGCTCGTAGGAAACACTGTAACTGCGAGCAAGAAACAACTCTTCCAAGACGAAGGGAAAACTTGTGCATCGACGTGGTCCAAGTACATGGAAAAGAAAGATACTTTCTCATCGCGAAGAAAACTCAACGTTCCATTCGCTTAACGCGGTTTACCATCGTACGAACGTTGGTCGCGAATCTGGCGAACGTGGCCTGGAAATTTGCGAACGTGGTCAGCGAGTTTCGACGTTTCTCCCGAATCGTCGTTCGGTAGGTTTCCGGTCAATTTTTGCGTCCTTGCCGGGTTAACGGACTCGAATCCTTGGAAGGACTGTACGTGTACGACCGAGCGTTCACGGGACAAAGTTTTTTCCCCATCGGTCGGCCGTCTTTATCCTGAAATCTGCCGCGCTAGCCAGGCTAACACCTTGCGGCTCCTTTCGTCATGCGCCCTAGTTGCTCGTTGGCGCAGGGCACGCGCCGTGCCAGGGGCCCCTTTCACAGGGGTAGATCCCAGTGCAAGATGGATATCGCTAATTGTCTCAAGGCGATTCGTCCCGAGCAACGACCGTTGCATTCTCATACGATCCCCTCCATTTTGCCCGTACGACCAACCATGGGTCGTACGCTACTTAATTAAGTTAATTAAACGAATTGAAACATACTGGAATTTTGATTGTTCGAAAGATGGCAGGAGGAATACTACATTCGTTTTTTACTAATTCGCAGCGTTATTTCAGATACTTTTTAGAATGGATCGTATGGTTCATTTGACGTGTACGTATGTTGTATGCTATTCGTGGAATATGGAATATACGGTATACGACATGTGGACGGAGCGAGGATTAAAAAGTGGCGTAATTTTACGAAATTGAATTATGACAGTCAAAAACGACGAATGTATGATATAAATCGGACGATCGATTCTGGAAAATCGAGTTTATTTTGGGAATAATTAAATTAAATACAATAACAAATTTTATGCAAATTTTGTAGTTAAAATCGAGCAATGACGAGTGTGCACATGGAACGCAGTTAACTGGCTGAGGGACAGCCTTCGCGTAGACGGAATAAGAAACCTCATCGAGTTCCTAGATATAATTAATCTAATGTCAGAAATAATATAAAATAGTATAGTAGTCGACAACCAAGCAATTGACGCGATTTAAATACCAAAGAAAAAGGACAAAAAGATTCGATTTGGTACAAAAGTTACGCATGTAACTATGCAATTATCGATTAAAAATCTTCTTTCTTCCACAGCATGGGATTAGAAAGACGGTACAATGTACGATACGCGACGACTATCAACTAAAAACCAAAGACTATACAAGAACATACAACAGTGTACAAAGTGTGCATCGTACAACTGTCCACAGTAGTCAGCGTGTAGATTTCATATTATGAGAAGATTATTAGAGAAACGGTGCAATGTATGATACGCGACGACTATCAACTAAAAACCGAAGACTATACAAGAACATACAACAGTGTACAAAGTGTACATCGTACAACTGTCCACAGTAGTCAGCGTGTAGATTTCATATTATGAGAAGATTGTTAGAAAGACGATGGAATGTACGATACGCGACGACTATCAACTAAAAACCAAAGACTATACAAGAACATACAACAGTGTACAAAGTGTGCATCGTACAACTGTCCACAGTAGTCAGCGTGTAGATTTCATGTTATGAGAAGATTATTAGAAAGACGATGCAATGTACGATACGCGACGACTATCAATTAAAAACCAAAGACTATACAAGAACATACAACAGTGTACAAAGTGTATATCGTACAACTGTTCACAGTAGTCAGCGTGTAGATTTCATATTATGAGAAGATTATTAGAAAAACGGTGCAATGTATGATACGCGACGACTATCAATTAAAAACCAAAGACTATACAAGAACATACAACAGTGTACAAAGTGTATATCGTACAACTGTTCACAGTAGTCAGCGTGTAGATTTCATATTATGAGAAGATTATTAGAAAAACGGTGCAATGTATGATACGCGACGACTATCAATTAAAAACCAAAGACTATACAAGAACATACAACAGTGTACAAAGTATATATCGTACAACTGTTCACAGTAGTCAGCGTGTAGATTTCATATTATGAGAAGATTATTAGAAAAACGGTGCAATGTACGATACGCGACGACTATCAATTAAAAACCAAAGACTATACAAGAACATACAACAGTGTACAAAGTGTACATCGTACAACTGTCCACAGTAGTCAGCGCGTTGATTTCAAATTACAAAGGAATTCTCTGAAATGCTGTCGATAACCAAAGAGGAGCAAGCGAAAGCAATACGCTAAATTTTACAAGCAATGTTAAAAATAAAAATGATCCTTCTTCTTGAACGAGTAGACTCGAGGATGTTTAGAACGTACGAGTAGAAAATAAGAAAAATCTCTGTGCTCATGGAAATAAGATCGCAATAGGTGAAAACCGATAAACAACCGTTACTATTGTTATTATTGTTATTATATAATTTTCTTTTGTTCGTCACCGTAGATAATTGCTTCTGGAGGAACTCGAACGTTTACAACGTTTACGTCATCGTTCTACGTAAGTATACCGATACGAAAAGCCATAGATATTCGTCTCTACTAATTTTTAACGCTATTTCAGATATCTTTTAGATAGTAGGATTTATTCTACGTATTTTAAATATGTTGTACATTATTCGTTGAATATTCAACACAGGTGTAATTGCTCTCGGAGGAATTTGAACGCTTGAAACGCCGCAACGACTCGTCGACTGGCTCCTCTTCGTCTTCGCTTTTTTTATGATTATTTTCTATTTGTAGCGACAAACAAGATTCACATATTACGCGTGCTCATTGTATTTCCTCCATCAAGAAGACATCTGTCGTCCGATCGACGCGAAGAAGCGAAGCAGCGAGACTTTCTATCCTCCGAATTGTAAATGGTACAAAGGGCGGAAAATTGGAAATTCGAAGTAAATTATCACCGTGAATCCACTCTGCCAGTTTCGGATCGGTGTTTGAAATTCTTTACGAATAATAAAAGATGTTTCCTCGTTGTCACTTGTACGCTTCGATGCGATTATAAATGCATTTCTCGACTTTTTAATCGTTTTGAAATGTAACAAATTATGCTTTGTAAAACACAATGAAATAAGGAAAATTACTTGTAGTTTATCGTAATACAAACTACGGCGCTTCGTCACGAACAAGACATCGATTACGAGAAAATTACCCAACGTCCTTCTCCATCAGCCCAGATAATTTTGTATACGATAAACCTACATCGAACACGTCCCTCGCAAATCTCTACACATTCTCCGTGTATATTTGCATATTTTATGAACATCCGCGGTCTAATTACCAGTGTCCCCACAGCGGGACCAATGGAATGCAAGGGGTCGATAAGAGTCACCGTATTACGTTGCTCTCTCGCGATCTTCGCTCGTAAACAGTTTACCAATTTTTGTGCGTTTATGGCAAAGTCCGAAGGAACAGAAACGCGCATTCCGCGTTCAAAAATATAAAAAATATTCAAAGTGGAATATACATTACAACACTACTTCTATTGCTCGCGTATTGCACATTGCACGACCGCAAGTTCGTCGAAATTCAAAAGGAAATACGCAACTAAGGACTGGAACTCAACTACCGGAATACGCAAATAAGAAGATAAGTATCGTGCAATAAAATAAAAAAATATACCTCGATATTTAACAAACGAAACGAATTTCTATTCGGATTCCGTTTAAAAATATAATAAACGCGCTCGTATAAAAATAGAATAATATAAACGTCGAAATAAAAATGCATGAAATTCGCAGCTCAGTTGCAAGCTTCTGCGACGTTTGCTCTTTAAACTCTGGCGGCGGATCGCGCAGCATCGAGCGAAATTTCAATCAACAGGTACGCTGGTTCCTCGCGTGCCTGTTATCTAAATCAACAGGTTACTTCTTCCGCCGTTCTTCGGCAAGCGTTTAGCCGCTGTGTTATACGGCGGACCGATAAAGGGCTCGGACACAGGAAGGAAGAAAAGAAAAAAGGCGAGCACGACGAGCGCGGGTCGTGGTGGCGGGTTTCTGCGGGGTAAAACGGTGCCGGCGAAGACAAGGAGAGGGTAGATGCAGAAGGAGCCAGAACGGGCCACCAGGTGCACTTACAGAATGGACATAAAACGAAGTGGGAACCATATGTTGATGCGGCGAAGGACGCCACGGCACGCGCCACACTCAAACTCCAGCTTTTACGTGGCGAGCATCGCTCGCTCCTCTCGATTGTTGACACCGCTGCTGTTGCTCGATGAAACGACGAAACGATCCCGGTGCTTCGCGTACTTTGCGTCTTTTTAGAATCGCTGCAAGTACAGGAAAATACGTGGTTCGATGGTCGACGATCGATGCTGACTTTTCGATCGACAACCACGTGTTATTTTAAACGATGACTTTAACGTTTGCCGCCATACGACGGAAGATCGCCGAAGGCGGATGACCGAAAAGACATTCGTCGAAGCTTGGTATTTCGGTACGAGTGAAACGGAAGTTAAACTGTGTTTCGGTTTAGTCGAATCTCGATGGGTAATTGCGACGAACGTTGTTGATTCGACACGATCGAATCTCGTATCATGTGAAACCGGCGCGCTATCGAGACTATTCTGTGATCGCGGTGTAAATGTATCGCTAACGTGGAAACCTTGTCGATTTTTATTTTCACGAAGCAAAGTAAAAGTGTTTCCATAAGGTGGGAAAGTAACTGGAAGAAGAAGAAGAAGATTGGTCGTCGATCGTCATAAGGATCCTGCAGAGCCTAGGAATTCTTCAGATTCGCCGCTGTTGAGAGGGAAGCGTCGCCTGGAACTTCGACCCGATGGAACAGCAAAGAATATCATCAAGATCGTCTTTCGAATTGTCGAGATTTCGCGTTTGTGTTGAGAATTAATCTATTTTTAATGAGATATCGTTGGAAAGTAGTTAAGCGAGGAAAAGGATGGCTCTACTGTCGAACCACCACGAATACCCAGTTTCTACTGAAAACGTAACAACTACGTACCCGACGACGACGAGGACTTACGACACTTTATATCCGTCGCCGTACAATTCCCCGAATTACGACTCTATCAAGGTTGTATATAGTGAGAATTACGCGCACGAAGGTGAGATCACCCCGCAGAAAGCAGCAGAGACGATCAGCTATGGGAAAGAGGTACTTGCAAAATATTCCAGAACGCCGGATTCGTACGAAAGAAGCACGTTTAGCGTTCTCACACCTGTAACGCCTCAGAGGTAAGTTGGTATTTTCGCTTCGAGTTCTGCGAATATTTCTCGCCGACTCGTCCTTACAGCGTTTCGTATACTTGTCGCTTGTGCGAAATCGCGTATTATCGTAGCTTTGTACAAAACCAAGTAGCAGTGTACGTTTATGTAAAAGTTGTATATAATTGTTTGGATGGAATTCGGTCGGAGTTGAAGTTTCCTACAATGTTCTTTTATTTCGACGGATATCGAAGGAAATTTCATTTGAACAAGTCTGGTAAGCAAGTGATTTTCCTCGTCATCTTCGTCCAGCCCTCGTGTAGCTGCCTTCTTTCGAGATATATTCTATCGATAGTCCAACAACGATTTTATCGTAATCAAACGGCGTGGCAAAACGTTTAATACGGTTGTTCCATCGCACTTAATTTGTAAAATACAATCAATGTGTATAATTACGATTATGTATAATTATGAACGTTAGACAAGCGTCGAGATCATCGCGAACGATCTGCTTTTGCTTGCTTCGAGCGTGAAATGACATTAAGATAATTCCCAGGTTTGAAATCGTAACACTAGCGTGTTAGCACAGCGACTATCGAAATGACTAAATCGTAAAAACGATCTTGATAGTCCGTTACAACGCATGTGTATTTTACACGATATTAATACAGCTGGAGAACAAACGACACGAGGTAAATAATCGAAATAGCTATAGTAGTAACGTATATGAGAAGGATGTAGAGCAGCATTTTTCTTGCGAATGTGACTCGTTACATGTTAATCGCGTGGCTTGAATGATCGCATTATAATCGATATAATTTCGATAGGTACGAGCCACAGCACGCGATAAATCATACCGCTTCCCCGGGAACGATGCTGCACGAGGACAGTTCCGTGGAGTATCATCCGCCAGCCTATTGCTACGAAACTCCGCCTCAAGAACAAAAATTTCAAAGCCTGGAGGCCGGCAAACCAATGCAGATGATGGTCGAGCAAAGAAGCAATTGTTGGGAACCTGTTACATCGGCGCAGGTAAATCTCAATGGATCGTAGTTCTTAATTGAGAACATCTCGCGATTTTACGACCAACGAAAGTTGTCTCTGAAAAAGATGACGCAAGATCGTATGATAAGATTGAACTGACGTGGCTATTAAGGAGGTATCTTGAATTAGAATGTTCTAAAGCAGCGTCTTATTGTGATTTTTTTCTTTTCTTTTCTTTTTTTTTTTTTTTTTTTTTTTAGAAGGGAAAGAAAGAAACGAAGTTATTGAATTTCGAGGTATAGTTTTATATATATTTAACGAATACAAAATAATTTTTTTAAAGTAAAAAAGAAATTATAACAGATTTCTAAGCCTATTTCATGGGCTGCAGTTTTCAATCGGCGTGAAAGATCCACCTCGTAATTCTTGAACGAAAGAAAAAACCAAAAAAGCATTAAATTGTTATATATTTTTCTTCTCGATGAACTAAAAAAAAGAAAGGCAGAAAATGGTGTGAAATTAAACATTTTGGCGGGTTTAAAGAAAAGGTGTGTTTTATAAAAAGAAGAAATAAACGTTAAGACGCTATAACAATTATTTAAATAAACTTTTCGACCAACTTATACGAATATATAAAACCATACCTCAAAATTCGATAACTTCATTTTCTTCCTTCCCTTCTAAAAAAAAAAAAAAAAAAAATCACAAAAAGACGCTGTTTTAGAACATTTTAATTCAAGACACCTCCTTAAGACGAAATACTGCGTACGTGGGAGTATGTAAACGCGTTTTATGAATGAAATTTATGAATAAATAAAACAGGTAAAGTTTGGAAGCAACGCGAAGATACGCGTGTGTAGAAATTGCAAGATATTTAGTACAGAAAAATATTTATATTAGCTTGTTCGAAAAGTTTCTTCCATTTTATGAGGAAATAACAGACGCATAACGTTTTTCATGTTATTTTGTCGAATTACGTACGATCCATTTCGTTCTGTCGAGGTAAACACCGTGACATTTCACAGACTTGGTTTCACGTTTGTACGAAGGTGCATCGTTGTAAAAAACACGTTTGCGAAAGAAAGATACTTTCCGGACAACCTCATATACATCTATCGATTTTATTCCATTGTTACAAGAAACGCGGTGCATCTATCGTTTCCTTAGAAAACGACAGAGACTTTGGGAACAGTCTAATATATTTTTAAAATATTTCTATTGGGTTGACAACTTTGTCATTAGGCGGTAACGACAAAATTCGCGATCGCTTAGTTGCCAGTCCAATATGCGCATTATCGGATTAGTTTCAAATTTGATGAACAACGTCGTATCTCGTTAGAGTGGGAATCAAATGTCCAAATTTTCTTGGCAAGCAGTTTGCACGATCGCGGCTGCAATTTTTTCTATCGGATGTTAATTTCGATTCGCGTGACAGAAGCCTACGTTCGGACAAGAGAATTCAACCGGGTATTTATCGAAATTTACATGGCAGATTCGTGAATATCTCGTTTCAACGCACGGTGCTCGAACACGTAAACGACGTAACTAATCTGAACGAAGCTTCGTCTCGATACATCAACTTGTCGGATCGACGCGAGAGGCGAATAAAGGTTAACGAATCAACTGTCACGAATGAAAGATTTGCATTGACGCAAGATGTGTAAATTGGTTTTGTAGAAACAAGTGTCGCCTACCAGCAGCCCTCGCAGAGGAAGACGACGCTCCAGGGACATTCCACCATCGCCGAGCGTGTTGAAGCGCCGGCGTTTGGCCGCGAATGCGCGCGAAAGACGTCGAATGAACGGTCTGAACGATGCTTTTGATAAATTACGCGAAGTTGTACCAAGCCTTGGGGCGGATCACAAGCTCAGTAAATTCGAGACGTTGCAAATGGCGCAGACCTACATCGCCGCGCTCTGTGACCTTCTTCAGAGACACGACGGCAAGTGGCAGTGAAAAAAGGATAACTGCGAAAGGTCAACGTTCGAGTATCTACGTTCTACGTATGTAAACTATCGCTTAAAAGTATTTAGAAATGTATTTTTTACGTATATCAAAATATTTTCCAGCCTGGCGATTCCAGTGTTGTGTTAACTCGGTGTTGACTAATTGGCAATGAAATTACAAACAAAACTGTAATCGTATCGAGTGATGATCGTTATAACGTAAAATGTACAAGTAATCTTCTGACAATGTGTTTAGATTTCTAAGTATGCAGGGCAATATTTATCGTATTGATATGCGTTGTGTGTATTGCGTTCTTAATTAATTTCCATGTAATTCGTACTTTTTATTCGTGGATCGTACGCGATTACGATCACAGACGGCTAATAGTCCAAAGATATATTAGATAAACTGAAATAATTATTTCATTTTTATGTATATATATAATTATTATTAAATCGTTTTTAAATGTCTACGTATTATCGTAATCTATTTATGTTATTGCTGTTGCGATACATATTTAATATCACTGCTAATTTTCTGCTACGTATGTAGAATTTAACATAGAATTTCATTTGTTTAATGTAAATTTATTCAATATTTTAGTCGATAAAACGCGGTAGGAACGATAGAAATAGTGGGAAAACGTAATTGAAGGAGTAATAGGATAATTTAAAAGATCGGTGCCATTATTGTAATATTTAAATAAACACTAATTTCATAGGCGTCGTAAACATATTGTATTTATATTAAAAATTAATCCGAGATCGTAATAATTATTTATCGTTTAAGAAGCTTTCAAAATTTTTAATTATCGCAACGTTTTAGATTCGTAACATAGTACCATGCTCTTCTACTTTCATTTATTAGGTTGTCCGAAAAGTGTTTTTTTACAACAGTGCACCTTTATACAAACTAAGTCTGCGAAATGTCGCGGTGTTTAGAGCAAAATGGATCGTACGTAATTCGACAAAATAATACAAAACAATAAACGTTCTACGTCTATTATTTCCTCATAGAACGAAGGAAACTTTTCGGACAACCCGATAGTTTATAAATTAACGTTCGAGAGCAATGCCAGTGACCCGTGCGTTTATCGTATATTTATATATTTATTGTGTAGCTAGTCAGGAATTGGAAAAATGCGATTTCGACATTTATCGAGCTGGAAACAATAATATTTCGTACCGTGCGTTTGATAGAATAAGTAATTCACGAAGCCAAAGAAGAATCGTCGAACGACGTGAAGATTCGAGGACGTCGACTAACCGTAAGTGATAATTTCTAGATTAAGTCGTTTAAAAGAAGATTCGTGTGAATATTATATGAATATGTTATGGGAAATTTATATCGATGTAAACTGTTGTAAATAAAATACCCGAAGATTCGAACGAAAGGTTTCCTCGTGTTTTGAAAATTTCGAAAGTAAATTAAAAATGATAATCTCTTGTAAGTCATTACGCGTTACGCATATCATTCGACACCCTCGTCCATCCAAATTTTTCCAAACCAAAGAACTGGCAGCTGTTTTCAAAGGCAAAACGATCAAACTTGTCCATCATCCTAAAAGCGGAAAACCAGAAAAATAAATTTCGAAGCTTTGATAAATTAATTTTCAATGGCAAACATTCAAAATTGTCAGTTTAATAGATTAACGATGAATTAATAAATTTGTATATCTATGGAATACGTGTAATTGCGCTCGCTAATACCTTGCCAGGGAATCTAACGATAATAATCATTAAACGAATAAATAAAATTTACTTATTCAGACAGTATACATACTGTTACGTTTCTAGATATATCGTTCGGTTTACGTTACCGTTAATTTCGAAATTCGGGTAAATGGTAGTTGCTGCCACCAGAAACAATCTAAGGATTGCTTCAATTAGAAATTTTTTGTCGTCGTTATCTTTTTCGATGATCCCGAATTGTCGTATTCCTTAGTAATTTTGTCGACAATTAAATATCGGTGGGTAGCGTCGACCGATGTTTAACGCGATTACCAACTAAACTGCACGTTTCGGCTAACCCGCTACGCGCAGGAGTACTGGCACGGGAGAGGATCAAAGTTGGCGAAAATAAATGCTCGTTTAATCTAATTATATCGTAAAACAAATATTTTCCACGACAAGAGTTTATTCTGATTTTGATTGGTTATTAACAGAATTATTTAGAATATTCGAATTTACAATCGTTCGCGATACGCTTTACTAATTACAAGATTTGAATTTAAGTGACTTTCGATAATTTACAAATTGACAAATACGAGCACGTCGATTAACAAAAGCTGACAAGAACTGAGAATTAAATGAAACAGAGAATTAAAACTAAAGAACTAAAGAATTAAGGAACTTAGGAACTAAGAGCTAAGGAAGTAAAGAACTAAAGAATTAAAAGTTAAAGTAACTGAAATATCAAGACCTTGAGGAATTGAGAGCTAATCGCTATAAACATAGAAATTACTTGCCAAAAGTTGAGTAACTGATCACCAAGAACCCAGGAATCAATCACCAAGCATGGACGAACTAATCACACAGAACTAAGGAATTATCCGAATAACGAACAATGATCACAATCTGAATGATAACGAGCTGAAGAATGATAATAACGAATGTACTTCCAACTTGCTACGTTTATTTATAGTTTGCTCTATCGTAGAAGAGGGGGGAGGGGCGTCATGTGGCGGTTTGCGAAGCTCGAATTCGGTTTCTGACCAATTTGTTAAATTTATTCGAATTGAAACACCGTCTCGCGCTATTGGTAGGTTTTAGCCTTTGTTACGGCGCGTGCGTAGCGCGAGACGTGACAATACGTATTCATCGTGAAATCAACGTAAACAATGTTTTGTATCTAATTAATAGAAGATGGCTGTTTTGCAGTACAATCGTTGCATTTTCGACCAGTCGCGAGGAAGCGCGTCAACGGGACTCGTAAATTCCCGTTACGATTATAACAATCGACACCACGAACAGGTCGATCCCCTTATTTTTTTGGGGGGATAATAGGGGTGGTTGATGTGGTATAACACTGCGACTAACACATTATAATATCTATATTTCCAACAACTTGATACAAGAAAGAACTACATCGTGGCGTAAGGTACAAGTGTCGTAGACGATCGTTTAATGGATGAAGACCCGATAGCGAGACGCTGACTGTTCTCAAGTTGGAGAATCAGTGTGGAGATGCGGACTGGTCCATAGACGAGATCGAGTCCGAGTAGATACGTTGATGTTGCCTGGATGTAATAGAAGCAATCCGAGATGTTGATCGATCAGTAGGTGACTTGGCAATTGTCGACTTGGTACCGATGTATTGACTGAACTAATGTCGTAGAAGCAGTGAAATCCGTTCTCGCGTTATTACGGAGGAAAGCTCGACGTGGGTGTGCCTTTTGAACTAAAACCGCGGATTCGTTGTTCACACTTTTCGTTAAAAAAGTGAAGGTAACGGTCCGCGATGCCCATTCGCTATAGCCAACGTTAATAATCGAAGATAAGAGGAGGAAGTCTCCTGCCAACGTGGTTCATGGATGTCGTTATTTATGGGAAATACCTATTTTTCTGTTAGACGAATATCCGCTTTCTCCGTAATTTGTAAGAACGTGCAATAAACTTAAGGACTGCTCTAAAGACCATCCATAAACCCGAAATACTTACAGGATTCCAAATTAAGTTAAAAGGTTTCTGTTTATGGTAGTTCCTTAGGTTTATCGAGGATTTGTATAACGGTGCGTGGGCCTTGCGGCCAGACCACGAGGGACGTCGCACGGACCATTTCACGCGACGTAACACAACGTAAACGATGTTTTGTATCTAATTAATAGAAGATGGCTGTTTTGCGATCCAATTGTTAATAAAAAGCGCATATATAATATAACATAGTGATATTACTCTACGTATAAGATAAGCATAGCGAGAAAAATAAACTGAAAGACCGGAATCTTTTGCGATTCGTAAGGAAAATAATAAAGATATTATCTACAGAATTTTCAAAGTAACAAGTAAGCAGGTTGCCCTGTCGAAGTCTTGGAATTTCGTTCGTTTGAAATTAAAAAGGAACAGTGGTTGGCGAAGGAACGGAAAGAAAAGGATGACAGTGATCGGCAATCCTTTTCCACGCGGCAGATTGGCGAGATTGAAAGAAAAAAATGTCTGTTTGGAGGTGCGTGGGCGGACAGCGGCACGTGCCGCACAATAGAGCTCGTTAGCAGTTTTGCATGGATTCTCTCGTTTCTCTTTTTCTCCATACGGAGATCCACCTTTCTGTAATAAATAGGGATTCCTTCTAATCTTAGATGCTCGACGATTAGAGATCGTTAATTACTCGGATGGACACGTGCCACGACTGATATACTTAGCGAAAGCTAAAACGAGATCACGAGATTGCTGAAAATACATGGAATGGGGTAAAATTCAGAACTAAAATGTTGGTCGAGTAGAAATACATTGAGAAAAATAATTTGTTATATAATTTACTCGATTCGTCTTCCATTTTTTCATGATTCTGGATCGACTAACGAGTGATCTTTTACGAGCGATTATTACGTCGATACTCGGTTTTACGTTGAAGTTTTTAATCATTTACCTGTACGAATAGAAACTGTGATCGTCCAACCAAATACGTATATCGTCCTGCTCGTGTATTTTCGACTTTCTGAAAAGTTGCAACCAGTAAAAGCATATAAACCTACGCGTAAGAGATAATTAGAAACGTTTTAATCAATCTTGGAAAATCGGTCGTTCAATTAAATCAAAATTGCAACTGTTAAAACTATTTACGTAAACCGATATTCTCAAAAGTCGTAAAGCTCGATCTAATAAGCTCGAGTGAGTTGTTGGTCGTTTATTACAGTCGTTGATACGATTGTACATAATTAAACAAAAAGTCGGAAATAAATTATATTTATTCGCGATTTTATTTATCACCTTCCCTCGGAGTTATGCGAGTCGAGCAAATAACGATAATCGTATGGGCAAAACGCGTATATACCAACTTCTACATGGAATTAATATCGATAATAACGGTGATAAAAAGAAAATCGAACAGAAGGCAAATCAGCATAGCAGAGGTATCTTATTTTCATAAGATCTTCGATATGAAAGCGTGAAAGTGTAAGAGCGAAGAAACACGCGTGCGTATCCTTTTTTCTGTCGATGAAGATTTTGTGGAAATTCGACTCGCTGTCAAACAGACGTACGCCTGGACGTTGCGTGTAATCGAATTAGCGACGCGAATGGAGAGTGACAAAAGAGTACAATCGTGAAATTTCTGAAAAAGACAACACGTTTCAGTTGCAAGCTGAACGCTGAAACGACGTTCGGCTGACAACTGAAACGTGTGTTCGGTTTAATGGAGTACGCGGGAAAAGAACAGAGCAGAGAATTCACCGGACGAATTTGACCGAGCTGAGAGCTGGAGTTTGGGCGTGACCAAAAGTGGTCGACCTTTCGAAATTGCTATTTCAGGTAAAATTCGTGCCGCTTATGATCTTTTACGCTGGTTTATTCGACGACACGAAACAGCGATTTTCGCGCTTCTCTCGTTGTTGACTCTTTGGTGCGTAATCCGATTGTAGTTTTTGGTCGATCGACCACGGTTTGTTTTTTTCTCTACACGCAGAACTGCGTTAAATTTGGAGTAAGAATATGGAAAATATTATTCCAAGTAACCTAACTATTCTCTTATCTGATCGATCAACATATTTCTTTGTGGAGAAAAGAAACGTTCCTTTTCGATTAATGTCTTGCAAAGCAGTTTAAGATGCTTCAACTCTTACGAGGCGTCGACAGGGAATTTTCATCGATTTTCGTCTCGATACTTTTAAATAAATGTTTATTTCCTTTAACCTATCGTTTGTATCTTTAATAATACCAATAACTTCGATTAGTTTTATTTACATTGATTGGAAACGTCTATGTGGATAGAATTAACACCGTGGAATTACAAAATATTACTGGAAGTTAAATTTTAATTAAAAGATGGGTTTATAAATATTTCTTCCGTTATTGATATAGTCTGGCATCAAATTGAGCCACAAATATGATCCTTCTCTCATATTTGTTTTCTACTCGATAAATATTTTCAAAATCTCTTAGATCGATTTTTATCACTTTACATATCTACGTAATTCTGCATTTAATAAGATATTGTTCGCGTGTAATTATTTCAATGTAACGATATAACGAGAGATCAACGAGATCATCTTTTCAAACCTTCGTTATTTCTCACTGGAAGTAAAACATTCATCTTTTCTGATGTTATTTCGTTCCACGTTAGAAATCATTTACGTAATATTAATTTTATAAGCTTCTCGTAAATATTGCGATGTGAACAGCAATAGGTCCTTGTTCCAGATAACGTTCCAATTGGACGTTGTTTCAAATGTTTTAACAATAAGAACAAATATTATTAAGAATATTTATTCAGGCGAGGATGTCGTTACGTCCTTTCCAAATCTCAATGTACCGGCAACCTTTGGGCAGAAGTGTAAATTACAACGTCGAAATAGTTGGACAGCAATTTGGTCATAGAGGGAAAACAGCAACGAAAGGGCGGTTTCAGAGTTAAACTCGCGCGCGACCGACGATTCTTCGGCAGAAATTACACCCTAATTACTGCGACGTGTTGTTTGATAACGAGCCGTAGCCACGGTCCTAAGTGCACGGCATCCTGAAGGAAGAACGATTCGTTCCAGGTTTGCGAGACCGAGCGTACCATTGAGAATTTTGTGACACCTCGCTACCCTTATGGTGTCAAAGCCAGCACCCTCTATGGAATTACGACCCCAGCCACCTGACTCCGTGTCGAAAGATTTTGCCACTGCTCTCTTTCTCTCTCTCTCCCTCTTTTCGACCGCAAAACTCGTTAACCCTTTTCGTGATGAAAACTCTCGTTGACCTAACCCGCAAGAAACTGGAACCCATAGGGGTTTGTGTTGGAAAAATCTAGTCTGACCTGGCTTCAGAGAAATAATACGGTCAAAATTCGTCTCGAGTACTCCCATGGCGCCGTGTTTCTTAGTTTTTTTTTTTTTCGGAATCCATTGTGTTTGTCCAGTATAACGTAGACTTTCCTGGAATCGAGGGAGCGGAAAGAATCGAGGGAGGAATCGAAGCTACGATTTCCGAAAATGGCACGGTGTTCTGTTCGTGCTGTTTTGTAGAGGAGTTTAAAACAATCTGAGAGAGTAAATTACCGAAAGTTGCATAACAATGCAAAGATAAATTTTATTGTATCCTCGATAGGTAGATGGAGATTTCAATTCGTTTATGAAGTATCTGAAGACGTAAGATTGTTCAGAAAGCATATAATTGCCTAACTATCCTTCGATTTAACCTACCTTACCTTTTCGTCTATTCACTAAGAATCTTTCGTCCAAGTGGCATTCTTTCAATCATATTCGTAAATTATATTTGCAGAAATTATATTACATTTTCGCCATAACATAATCAGGAAATAAACCTGTCTTAAGTTTCTTTTCATCACGGATATTAAACAAATTATAGAAACTAAAAGATTCTGTCTTACCTTTCTCTAGTAAGATATGAACTTATAGTTACGCTATAACAAGCAACGAAACAGCAATTTAGATAAAACTAGAATGGTGTTAAAAACAAGTTGAAGAACGAAAACTGCCAAAAGATGAGGTCAAACGTCGCGTCGTTGCTCATCGACGATGAACTAAACTTTTGTTGGAAAGAGTGAGAAGACAGAAACAGAAAAACACCTCAACATGTGTTGAAAACATCACACGTATATGGTAGAGTAATAAATTTCGAGTGTTATTTATATAACACACGGATTTTCTCTTCTCGTTCAAGTTTGATAACGCGTGGTGACGCGTACACATGCGTAAGTATCAAATCAATTTGAATTAAAGTCATCACAATACACACAACACTCCAACCCAATCTCGAACGTTTTTTGAAAGAACATCAGTGCGAAATAATGAAGAGAGGAGAGGCCAATGGTCACTGCCATTCGAAACCTATCATTTCACACACTTGGTGAAAAAACGCGATAAGACGACCCCACCAGTGTCACGAAACACCGTTGGTGACTAAAGAAAGATAGAGGAAAGAGGTGCGATTTATTGAGAAAGTCGTTCGATGTAGATGTCGACGCCTCGGACCCCACCAACCTATAACGTTCGAAATCGTTATTATATAGAAACTCGTACACAATGCGACCACTAGCGAGAAACCAGTTACACTTTCTGCAACACCTATGTACTGCAAGGAAGTCTGATAACTTGTTAGCCTACCGCTAGGCGCAACAATAACGACAACCGCAGAATTCGCCGTACCTTTCTTTCACAGACTGAATGTCGCAAAGGTAATAAACGAGGACGATCGTTAAAATTCTAGAAGCGTAACACAGAGAAATGATATTTCTGTTGACAAATGTTCGAACAGAACGGGAAGCAATTACGAAACGAGCATCGGTCATTTTAATTAATTAGGGAGATAAGCGCGTAGGAGCGGTTCGGAGGCTAAGCTAATTAACTTCGCATTTTCAGATTTTTTAAACTTTAGCCCCGAACCACTTGCTTCGTACTTCTATCGCGCAATTTCGTCGATCTTATCTAATTTTTGTCTCGGACAGTTACTCGATTCTACAAACGAGTGGCTCGTTGCTTTTACCCGGATACTACGTATCGCTGTTTTGCTGCGACAGTAGTGCAACTCAAGGAAAGCAAACTTTAGCGGTAGAGGCGTTTCGAAATTTACAAAGAAATCTTCGCGAGTTATTTCAACGACGTTACAAGGTCGATTTAGCGCAGGATGTGACACTACTCGCGAAAGCAGCTCAACCTTGCACTTGCAGCGTCACGAAAGATGAGCCAGGATTGTTGCAATACTACCAGGCCAACTAGATAGCTATAAGCAACAATTTTATAATATTCTCTAACGCGTAACCGATGGCATTATAAATATATCATTTTACGCGCCGAAGATGCAAACATAATGCTTTTATTCGTTAAAAGTAAATTCGAAATCGTTCGGGCTGCGCCATTATCGAAGTAAAGCAGCGACGCATAGTTTCGGACGAAATCTTCGCAATGTCCAAGTAAGTGGAAAACGTGGAACGTTTCATTGAGAAATTCGTCCATTTCATCCGCAACGTGTATCAACGTGTAGCAAGACGAGAGATGGTTGGTTTCTTGCCACCGCAGCTTTCCACACGCCTAACCAACGTCATCCTCCTAAAGTCTGCGATGTGTCTCACGGTGTGCTGAAACTGTTGAAAGCGTCGCCTAAATTACGCTTCGATTAGGGTGATGATCCCGAGAATTCGTAATATCCAGTTGTATTATATCGACGCAGGTATTCGAGCAACCGCAGAGGCGTCGTGATGCGGCGACAGAAGTAGACGCCAGGAGAAAAAAAGTTGGCGGCGAAATTGCCGAATTCACGGTAGGACATCGGCAACAGCGAAACCATGCATCGTGTAGTTATTACAGTTTTAGAAAAAAATTAGACTGGACCGCGTGTCGACAGAAACGCAAATGCTCGCCCGCTTTCAATGCAAAACTCGTATCTCTTTCCTTTCTCTATCGTCGATCGACCTCTTGTTCGCGTTTTTCGCCTCGTCCGCACTTACGTAACCGTGATTCTTCGACGCGTCAGTTGCTCGAAAATAAGAAACTCGAAATCTCCAACGTGTAACTGCTTCCGAGCATGTAACAAACCCAATCTTTCGACAGTAACATTTACAAAAGAGAAAATTGTTTTTTCATCGACGATCCACCGAAACTTTGATACATATATTATTACTTCGCACATATTGTTTCAGATATTATGCGTAGTACGATGTTACGAAGACAAAGTCATGGGATCTTCAGCGAAACCAATTCTGATTATTTCATCGTAGAGCATCGAAATACAGGTTGTTATAGTTGCATTTGCGGGTAAATCCAAATTTTAATCCAAAGAGCGCAAAGTTGATAGGAGTTTGAACTTTTAGAAGGTTTATAAAAAAGGGACGAACGTTTTACGTGTGACTTTATGTTTAAAGTGCAGCCCCTGACTCCGTGCTGAATTTGACAAATAGACGTCGTGTCGCGGCTAAGCTACGCTGTATAGCTGTTCCAAGTATGTGCCATTGGTAATAATTTTTGTAAATTAAATATTGGTTCTCGCGTAATGTCCGCTCGTATTAATACAAAAGGCTTTTAATAGGCGTATTTACTTCCGAAAGAAAGATAAATACCACCGCCGTGGATGAAGATTTGCCTCGTTAAAGACACCAATTATTATTTAATCATCAGCACGCTGCTCAATTTCGCTCGACTGTCGAACCATATGTTTCATTGTCCGTATAAATTGTTACCTCGATGTCAATTTTTTCGGGCTGCAATTTTTTACCTCTTGTCGTTGAACACGTACCATCGTATTATCGACACGGCACGCGCCCTGTCCAAAATATGGCGAACAGATGATCACGATGAATACCCCGAAAGCTGTAGGTGCATTCACGGTAGACATCGAAATTTCGTGGACGATCGTTTCGGTATCACGGCTGAAAGATGAATAAGCTTCGTGTGCCGAACAAGTGTTTCCAACGGATCCAACCAGATCACGAACGAACAGACATTTTTTGTTCTATCAAGCATCTGGAAGCTCGTGCGAGATTCGTTTCTGTCGTAGAAAAGCGGACAGCAATTACACGATACTCGAATGACAGCTCGTAAATTAAGTCGAAACCGTTCGTTCTAAATTCTATGATCAGGATTTTTCGAAAAGCTTGGGACAAGTACGAACAGACTGATATGTTTGCTTCAGCGATTATCACGTCTATAGTTAAAGGAAGGTATAGTTTAATTCCTTGCAGTCGTCTCGTCGAGTTCAACCGTTGTGAGCCGTAAAGACAGCATCGCCTTGTAACGCGATTTACATCTTGAACTGCTTTTCCAAATTCACATTTAGGGTCAGTGACAATATCCGCGTATTTTTATGTTCACGAATGCGATCAAATAAGCAGAATCTAAATCTAGACTTCGGAGTCAGATCAAGTTCGCTTTATAAGTAAATCCAATTCGTAAAACACGACGTTCTACGTATTTTCCGTATTAAATTTCCACTCAACCCGATGGTAGAAATTAGTAAAAAGGCTGTCAAAATTACATTAAGCCTATATTTTCCCACAAGGTTCTTGCAACTTTGATTTCTTCTCGTCTAAAGTTTGTACAGTGTAACCCAACGCAAAATTGATATACTTTGGGCTCTGAGAACCAGAAATAGAAATTCGCTTCACCTGCTACGCACTACAATAAATATCTATGTTCTGTAACTTGAAAATTTCGTACATTTTTGCATATTATACGCTTCGTGCGCATTTTCGTGCTTTCCAGTTTCCCACAAATTCATGAAAATCCAGTCTATTCGCGTCGGTAATCACAAAGTCGTGGTAATTATAGCGATTGTATATTTAAAATTCGGCTAAGCGACGAACAACGCGAGCACAGCCTGCATCGTCCATTAGAAACGCAAAGAACGATGCTTGTCGATTCGTTTATATTCCAGTTTTGTCCTTTACTTGTCGTTCGAAAGGGCCGTATGGAAGCCATATAGCAACTAGAAATTGCTTGTCGATGACAAGGTCGCTCGTTACGAAACAATTTTTAACTATCGATTCGCAGTGACAGCGTTCTGCCGGCCAATTAGAAGGTAATTGATCCCCTGTGCTACGTTTATAGTAGCCGGTTACCAAGCACGGTCACGCTTTGATGGTCAGGATGTAACCGATGCAACAGATGACACCGGCTTCTCGATGCCACCACCCAAGCCTATCACTACACCAGGGATACCGCATTTATTCTCCGCCCCATAGACTCGTGCCATGTGGCGATCCCTTCGTCCACGTGGAACACATCCTCCGACACGTCATCGATACAGTTAATTTACGACCGTGCCACGCTCTGTCCCGAACGGATATACCTTTCGACTTTGGCGAACCCAAAGGATCGGCTGCGTTCACAGGATTGACGAAACCTTCAGGTTGTGGATTGTTTTCTTCCAGGAAGGTTTTGGAACAGGGCGAAGCAGTAAGCATACTCGTCGCATCGTAAAGTAGTTCGGATATGTTTGTTTATGGTTCAAATGTGTAGTACGAATTTAAAGTTCAAATTAATGTTAAAAGTAAAGCGGTGTTTTTATAACACGGTTTAAGAACTGCGGAAAACGTGCAACGCGCTATCTCCAGAACGCAATTTCGCTGTGCCACGGTTCGAAAATTGGAGAAATTGGAGTCTGTACAAAAAATAAAAACAAGAATAGAAGAAAAGTTTGAAAAAGTTTGAACAGAAGAGTTTGTTTTTAGTTCGTGGATTATCGATGCTTCACGCTCGAGAATTTGTTTATAGGAAAATGGCAACTCCAAGCTTTTCAGATAAAAAGTGGATGATACTTTTTACGACTAACATAAATAATATTAATGTGTAATATTTTAACGCTAATCTAACCAGGCCCGGCCAAACGACCGGCTTCGAACTTCAATATATGTAAAATCGTACATTCGCTGTTGTTTCTTCCGTTCGTCCAACTCTATGTAAATTCTTAATCAATTTCTCAATTTTTGTTAATACAAGAATTTACACCAAGTTACATGAACGAGAGAAACAACAGCGAATGAATCTTAAATTAAAGTTTGAAGCCGATCATTTGACCGGGCCTGATAAGGCTAGCGCTGAATTAATTATTGATCTTTCGAATAAACACATGTCTCTTAGTTGCAAAGAAGTACAAACAGCGTGCTTTTGTTAATTAACTGAAACCTAGCGTTATATAGGAAATATCCGTACTTCTATAATCGTAATATTACAAACGTACCAAAGTCTATATAAAACAAAATCCAACACGCTCGATTCCAAACTTCGATCGACCTACCAGTAGAATTTCTAGAAAATTATTTCGTAGATGTATCGATGTCGAAAATAAACGAAGAATCCAGTGTGCTGCACGAGTAAATTATCACTTTTTCGGATAAACGTCAACGATATTTATCGTTCTTTGAGAGATGGTCGCAAATATTCCGCAAGAATTTTTCATCCGCGAGAAGCTGCGAGAACGACCACTTTTTAACATTCTTCCGTGTCGGAGTCTACGAAAAATTCGACCGACGGCAAACGCGTTAAAAGAACGCACTACCGACAAGCGTACCAGAGTCTGTAAGACTAAAACAAGCTTCTTCAAAGTAGGCCGCATTCTGAGCGCTCGGAACAAACGCGTTATCTCCTCGGGGTTGAGTCGCGTGTAGCCAAAGCCAAGTACCGTACTTACACGAACCAGGTAATGATGCAAGTCTTTATCCTGGCTTTGTCGAGCGGCACTTCGCACAGTGTCGTCGAAAGAATATTCGCGGCTACGTTCGCGACGATTTCTCGAGCTTCGACAGGAAACGTCCATTAGCGTTCCGCTTAAACGACGATTTATGGCTACGGTACCCGTTTCCTTTTCTGGCCACCTTCTTTTCTTCTTTCTTTTTTTCTTTTGTTTTTTTTGTCGTTCCTTCCCCTGCTTCGCCACCCTCGCCTTGTTCTCGTTTATCCGACAATTGTCACGAAAATCGAAGTATCAGCGAGTCACAGGTTTACAGTATCGGGCGGCAGGTAACTGGTGAGTTTTTAGCAACGAGGCTTCCGAATCGGTCAGGTAATTTTAACGACGATGTAACGCCGGCGTCACCACCCGTCATAAAGCACGATCATCGCGGAGATCTGTCTCGGGATGTCTCGGCTAAGTGAAGTATCGTGTTCGTGCACCGAAGTTCGACTACCACGGATTTGCTGATTCGATCAGCGACGAGCTGTGTACACGCAGGACGATGGCTACCAACGAGTAGAATTATTTCGTTACTGGGGCGAGCAATTATATCGGTGAATTTTATTGATTAGATATCGATTGGATCGTTCGTTCAAGGAAATAACGGTATGTCAGATTGTTGGTTTCACGGTGTTTATTAGATGACATTTTTGTGATTCGTCTGCAGTGTTGTTACTTTCGAAAATATATGTCGAAGATGAAAGGATATCGGGGCCTTTCTTTTGGAATGTTTGGGAAGGTCCCCGATACTTTAGTCCAGACTTTTTATTATAGCCCTGCTGAAATAATAAAAACTGAGAAATAGTTGTTTATGATTTAATCCGATTACGGATGCCCGAGATTAATGACAGTGGGTTTAGGCTCGAAGTGACATAATGGGTCGTTGAACGCAGCCACGGTCACGGGAGGGACGTGTACCCGATAGAGGTATGGAGTAATTAAATAGCTCTCCTTGGGAACAAAGATTGACCCAAGGGATACAGAGAGGTACGGAGAGGAGCACATAAGGGCAGTTCCACTTGGTCAGAGACAGGTAATTGAGTTATACTTGTACCGTTGACAAGTACGTTGAGTCGCACCCGAATCGTGGATCAGTAAGTCGAGTTCGACTTAGACTGTGGAAGAAATCGCATTCGTCATCCCGTTGACCGTGGATACGTTATCGAGTCTAAGATCATTGTCATTCGCATCCCGAGTACCTGATTACCACGGTTACTTGTCAAATTCTGTCACAATCATAATTGCACTAGTAAAAATCTTCGCTCTTGCGTAACAACAATGTCTAGTCCAAAGAAAGATTCGTTACACGCCCCTAACCCTAATGCTAACCCGACATATATTTTCGCCAATTCTCTCCATTCCTTTCTTTTTTAATTTCTCACGAATTCACGAATATCTTCTAGGTTCATTGTAAGACCCGACTCGCCCAACGGCGATTGTGTCGGTTATAAAAATTCGAAAATGAATAATTGCCGTGCAAATTTTATTTCGTCGCATGCAATTGAATGGAATAGAACGGTATAGTCGGAAGCAAATTGTTGAAGTAATTACTTCAAGAAAAACTCTACATCTCTTCTTTTGTATACCCATGACCTGGAGACCGTTGCTACGAAGAGAATAGAATTTAGTGGAAAATTCAAAACAAAGTGCCCTTGAATATAAATGTTATTTTGGGTGACAATGCCTGGAAACAAAAATGCTACAAGTAAATTTCTATTGCTGTTTCTCGTAGCCTTCATTTACGGCTACACACCAAGGTTAACTTTTTGGTAATGCCCTATACTATAAATGTACGAACGTGCTCCCTATTTTATTCTATTGTATTGTAACACTAAAAGAGCGAGGGTCTGGAACAGCACACGCCATACCTGTGCTTATATTTATTTCAATATATTTTTTCTATTACAAATTCGTCCATTCGTTCCTCTATCAGTCAACCTCAACACGAATAAGATAAAATCAGACAGATACGCGGCATCCTAGAAGATTAATGCCGATTGCTTCGTTTAGTTGTAATCGTAGCGAACTATGAACGAGGTAACAGCGACGAAGCTATTGGGTTGTCCGAAAAGTTTCTTTCGTTTTATAAGAAAATAATAGACGCACAATGTTTTCTGTTTTATATTAGTTTATCGAATTATCCACGAACATAATGATAGTGTTACGTTTCTAGATATATCGTTCGGTTTACGTTACCGTTAATTTCGAAATTCGGGTAAATGGTAGTTGCTGCCACCAGAAACAATCTAAGGATTGCTTCAATTAGAAATTTTTTGTCGTCGTTATCTTTTTCGATGATCCCGAATTGTCGTATTCCTTAGTAATTTTGTCGACAATTAAATATCGGTGGGTAGCGTCGACCGATGTTTAACGCGATTACCAACTAAACTGCACGTTTCGGCTAACCCGCTACGCGCAGGAGTACTGGCACGGGATCAAAGTTGGCGAAAATAAATGCTCGTTTAATCTAATTATATCGTAAAACAAATATTTTCCACGACAAAAGTTTATTCTGATTTTGATTGGTTATTAACAGAATTATTATTTAGAATATTCGAATTTACAATCGTTCGCGATACGCTCTACTAATTACAAGATTTGAATTTAAGTGACTTTCGATAATTTACAAATTGACAAATACGAGCACGTCGATTAACAAAAACTGACAAGAACTGAGAATTAAATGAAACAGAGAATTAAAACTAAAGAACTAAAGAATTAAGGAACTTAGGAACTAAGAGCTAAGGAAGTAAAGAACTAAAGAATTAAAAGTCAAAGTAACTGAAATGTTAAGACCTTGCGGAATTGAGAGCTAATCGCTATAAACATAGAAATTACTTGCCAAAAGTTGAGTAACTGATCACCAAGAACCCAGGAATCAATCACCAAGCATGGACGAACTAATCACACAGAACTAAGGAATTATCCGAATAACGAACAATGATCACAATCTGAATGATAACGAGCTGAAGAATGATAATAACGAATGTACTTCCAACTTGCTACGTTTATTTATAGTTTGCTCTATCGTAGAAGAGGGGGGAGGGGCGTCATGTGGCGGTTTGCGAAGCTCGAATTCGGTTTCTGACCAATTTGTTAAATTTATTCGAATTGAAACACCGTCTCGCGCTATTGGTAGGTTCTAGCCTTTGTTACGGCGCGTGCGTAGCGCGAGACGTGACAATAGAAATATAACGAAATGGATCATACCTAATTCGATAAAACAATGTAAAACAGAAAAATTGTTGTTTATCTACTATCATCTTATAAAACGAAAGAAACTTTTCGGACAACCTATATGTATTCTTATTACATTTGTTGTATATAACGAGACACGGTGGCCACTAAGTATCATATCGGATCAATTACACCCGAGTATAGTTTCAAAGATCCCCCTTGCGAACATGAAAAGCTTCATCCCTTTGATTTGTACACCCTATGAAACACTCGACTGCTAACCCTCCCTCCTGTCATTCGAGTTTTCTCTTTCCAACTCGGTCGACCGTAATGAAACCTAAACTGCGTCAGAATCATAAACCGTGTCATTGAAAATGTAAATTACGAATAACAAGCGAGCTAGTATTAAATAGTTGGTGCGTACGATTCTGTGTGGATAATATATAACATTCTGCAAGTTTCTCGACGCGATGACGATACACAGAGAGTTCTGAAATTGTTAGAGAGAGAGAATAGTGCGCGAGGCGCTTCAAACGAAGAACCAACGATACAAATTTCTTCGCGTTATTCTGCAAAAGAATTTATTTTAATTTTTGCGCTGTGTATTTTCCGGTTTATTTTTCGTATATTTTCAGGTGTTTTGCACGAGTAAATATATCACGTATTTCGTTCGGAATTTCAATGAAAGAAGAAGGTTCAGTACGAAAAATACACATAACGTACAATAATGTACATTGTATTAGTTTGTTCGAAGAGTTTCTTTCGTTTCATAAGATGACAATAGATGAACAAGAATTTTTGTTTTATATTATTTTCTCCAACTAGGCACGATCCGTTTCGTTATATTTCGATTATTATGTTCGTGCATAATTCGATAGATTAATATAAAACGAAAAACATTGTGCGTCTATTATTTGCTTATAAAACGAAAGAAACTTCAAGAAATACAATCACCGTTGTACATTTCGTAGCTTAATGTTAAAATTTATCGTCACTCGTAATAGGTGGCACTTTCAACGATGATAATTTAGAAAAATATTCATTCTATTAAACAATAATTGCATGTTATACAGCGTGTTCCTAATTTAAACGCGAAAACTACGGGAACGTGTCGTTCTCGCTCTACTTTGAACAAAATCGCCAAGGAAACAAACCGAAAAGTCGTCGTCTTTTCGCTCATTTATTTACTTATTGATATTTTTTCTCCATTCTGAGAAAGAAACGAAAGAAACTTTTCGGACAATCCAATACATTGCACCATCTGAAAGCGTTCAGTCGATCGATATGACTCTTGGATCGATATTATCGTCGATATGCAAGGTTCTCGACGTTTTATCAACAATATAAAATATCGATTGTTGGATACGTGTATTTATTTATTTACAACGAATCTCTTCCCTCCGAAAAGGTTGTCGACGAGTGTTTTAAGTATACGTATTAATTAACACTAGAACTGCCACTGCAGTCGAGATGACTGGTTGTACAATTTTATAAACCCAGCTTCGTTTAGCGACCATGGTCCCAGATGTATGAATAATCCCAAAAGGCACCCACTGAATTCCTTCAGTACGAAACCAACGAACCGATAAGTATAAAAATATTCCGTTACGTATTTTTTAAAGACCAGTCGCTTTGACCGGTTTCGGTAGAAATGGCTTGGTCTTAACCGCGACGACAAAAAACTACCTGAAGCGGATCCGTGACAAACGAGAGATTAAGAACCGTCGGTCCCTTACGCGCGCTAATATCGAGAACCTCGAACACCACCGACGAGTAACAAGTATCGGCAATAATATCGACCGTCTGGCTTCTTTAAAAGTACTATCATGCAAAATGCAGGAAAGCGAACCGCCAACGAACAAACTTCTCTCGAAGGCACGCGAGAAGCGAATTTCTTTGAAAGGAACTCCGTAGAGAAGCGAAGAAAATGAGAAGGTCGAAATGCATGGTTTCGCGTATAGAATTCCGGAGGCGATACCTGTTCTCTGGCCACAATGTAACGATAGGTTGGCCGCGTCGCGTAACGGCGTCCGCGTGGCAGCGTAATTTCCCCGAAACGAAAGACTCGAGCGCGAGCGTGCCGTTCGTGGCAGAAGTGCGGCTCACGACGCGAAATAACAACCAGGGGACGTATTATTCGAACAGGGTCCAGTTATCCGCGAAAGGGTAACAAAGGGGTTAGCAGAGAGACCGCGGCTAGAAACGATCGGTGTGCGTACGAAGGTAAAAAGCGAAGGGCAAAAGCGAAGCGAGGCGAATCAGCGGGGCGTGACCGAGGCGAGGGGCAGGCTGGCGCGATTGCGGGCCACGTGCCGGTCGCGTGGCACCAACCGACGATTGGGCCGCGATGCGACGGCACGTCGGGACGACGGGACGCCAGGAAGCCCGCTCACCGTCTCTCGTAATGTCCTATTCCGATGTGTCATGTGCGAGAGATCGTTGGGCCCAGCGGAGCACGACGGCACGCGACCACGGAAACCTCTTCTTCCTCTCTTCACCTTTCTCTTCCTTTTCGTGCACCGCGAGCGCTGCCTGTTTCGTAGCTGCCCGAGCAGCTTACGCAGGTATAGGAGAGACGACGTCGGAGCTGTTTGGCCGGTTTCTCAGTTTTTCACTTTTAATAAATTACGTAGACAAGACGCCGGGTCATCCCACGAGTTTTGCTACTTTGTCGTCTTAACTCAAAAGGGCGTATCTGCAATTTACGTTTTTTAAATCGAGTCTTGCGCCGTCGTGTAGCGGCGAAATCGTTTATTTATGCGCGTATTGAAGTAGGAGAGCCGCGTTTCCATCGGGACTCAAGATACGACGATTTATATTTCCAATATCCTTTTTTTTTTTTGTTTTTTATTTTTTATTATTTATTTAGACGCGAATTTCGACGTTTGCTCGTCGAATGGTCGTTTTCCTCGAAAACACCTTTCGACCGATACCGCGGTATTTAGAACAGAATTTGAAATATACTTGTAGATGCTATGGAAATATCCAACCATCGTGTCTTGTTCTACTTCTCTTCGGTTTTCTCGCAAATACGTTTTACGCGAACCATCAAACTACCCCTATGGATAAGCAGATCTTTCTGGTTTTTACAAACGTTGCAATTAGTCGGCTTTTGGGACAAACAAGTATGGATGTCGAAAAAAGGGGAGAAAATAGGGGAGAAACATCGCGATTTATTTCAGCTTATTAAAATCGCCAGATGAAAAAGTACTTTGAGTTATTCCATCGATTGAAAATGATACTCGAAGCGTATCGTGCTAATTAAAATACTGGAAACGACAGCGATATAAAAGTGGTAAGAGAAGACAAAGGAGAAGACAATAAGCCATAATTCGGGTTTTCGAATCTAGTCGGCGAATAAAGAAGCATCTTCCTTCGAAATTCTGTTCGATCTTGCATAGGTAATTTGATCAATCGTAGAGTAAGATACTACTTCTATATACATTGACGTAAATTTTCACCGAAGGACTTGTCGATAAAATTAATGACAACGAACCAGTGATGTTAAAATAAAACGAAAATGATTATATGGTGTTGGAACAATGGAAACGTGTACACATATCGTGAATAATAAAAGCGAGTAAAACGTTGAAACGTTTTTGCTAATTACTTCAACTTTTGCTACGAACAACGTTAAACCTACAGATTGTTATCCTTTTGTTAAATGTCTTTAAGCGGAGTCACGTTGGATGGCAAGAAGTTAGCACATGAGACATCGTGACTCTTGGAAATTACGTATCCGTTGTTCTTCATTTAGGATTTATTGCCGGTAACGGGAAGATGATGACTGTATGGTTATCTTAAGTATCGTCCCCTGTCTCCTTCAATCTTCCGTGTTTTCATCGCCATCAAGCTATCGTTATAAGCCGTGTGATTTACATTCTTTTACAACCATCGTAATATTTTGCAAGTGCAAACAGCACGTTTACGTAAATGATACTACGATTAGAAATCAAATCTTCCTTTTTCTTTTTTTTTTCATTCCATGAATTGCACGTTCTAATGGAACACATACGTGTACGTACGTAACGTACTATGATTGAATTTTGAACGTACTGAGAATTACGTACGTTTTGCGATACGTATGCGAAGATACGTTTCAAATGGGAATTTAAGTTTATTAATTTGAGTAGATCGATGTAATCGAAGTTTAAAACGTGGTCGAGGCGCTGCGAATTTTTACGCAAACGCATATCTTCATAGAAAGTTGATGAGAAAGAAGGAAATTCGTAACAAGTACGCAGACGTGGATAAAAATTTGTCTTGCGTTTAGGAAGCTTCTATCGTGTCGATATTATTTATTTTACACGTTCAATATAATTTGCATATCTTCGAGAAGCATAGGATATTTCGTGTATGTTCAAATTTGGATTAGACATATATAGATAGAATTTCAGAATTCCCAGACTCGTTCTTTTCGTTCCTCGCAATTAGCGGAAATAGTTAGAACGATCGTTGAGACGGCTGCGACTATTCATTCGGAACTTTCTAAGAAGATAATATATGAAACGCGCTAATAACCTTTTGAAGTGAAATTTCTAGATTGACGTCTCTTCAATCACGTCAAAGTAATTCCGTTCGATGTGATATTTATTTCAAAGGAATCAGATTCACAAAGAAGAGTTAATACCCGGTCGTCGATAATACCATAATCTTACAATAAATCAAAATTAATAGAACGATGATAGAAAATGTGTGCGAGGATGCGTGGCATTTTTAGAGCTTTCTAACGGTAAGCGAGATCAGAAGAAGACCGAGTATAAAGCGGAGATTAATATAAAATCAGCAGAGCCGCGTTACCTGCATTTTAGAAAAATACGCGAATAAAATGCAAGGATGATTACAGAAACAGTAATGAACGAGTATAGAACAGCTGATCTGGTGTAACGGTGTCTTTTACGCATAAATTTCTATAACCGTTAAGATAATAACCTCAGTATAGATATATTATCGCTTATAATCGCGGTATCATTTACTCGATGACAAGGGAAAACCACGAATTTTTTACTGGACAATGTATTGGATTGGCAACTAAGCGATCGCGGATTTTGTCAATACCATCTAATGACAAAACCTGCAATCGCTCAGTTTGCCAATCCAATACGACGTGCTTGAATTTCTAGCTACTTTAACTCGATACTTAGATAGTTGCAGCGAAGAATTGTTAGTTTAAATTTATTTAAAACGATTGAATAATAATTCTTTGCTGATAATTCTTCGTCTTTTCTATTTAATTTCCTTCAATCGTATTTCATCCTACACCGATTACGTTTACTTTCAAACGCGACGAGTACCGTTTTACAGCAAAGTTAATTAAAATCTACCGAGGCGATGATACACCTACCGCGAGTCTTACGGTGTATTAAAGTAATCTCAAATTAGAGGAAGACTAATAACGATACGAACATTGTAGAAAAAAAAAAAAAAAAAAAAAAAAGAAAAAGAAACGTGGACGGACAAACCGTAATGTGTATGTTTAAGAGCAGCAAGGTGTTAAAACGAACGTTCCAGAGGCCAATTCTATGTAGCACGCGACTAAAGCACGCGATTTAATTCGAGCAATTTGATTTACAGCTATCACGCGACCGTTGCGTACTCGTGGGTAACGACCCGTTGCAAACGAGCCAAAGAGGATGCCTTCGATGGAAGCATCCCACTACGTGCACGTGAATTCCAATGAGCCCGATGCATTTCGACCGTTACACTCGAGACGGCTGCCGCCGCTTCCACCTAATCTACGAAATCTCCCGCCAAAACAGAACGTTCTCTGTCAACCGTGACAGCTTACGACATAGCGAATACTCGGCTTTACAGAGAAATAACGTCATTTTAACACGTCCAGATGAAATTTTATTTTACGTGCGACTTGATTAACAGATGACAAATAAACGCGGATATATTAAAAAAAAAAAAAAAAAAAGAAAATACCATTCAGCGTTTTTTCATTTTCCGACGATTCTATTACGTTTAACCATCGAATTTTTAATCCTGTTGCGGTGCTGCATAAGATGGAAACGAGAAATCACGCGTGTTAATAATATTCTCTCGCGTCTTCTCCAAATGTATGAAATTTTCTAACGATAAAAGAGAACGATCCGTCCGAAAAGGATTCAAAGAATGCAACGGGGTTAAGATTTTGTACGTTATCATTTTGATGCGTGCTTTAAATCGGCCCCAAGGCCAGACAAACGCGAATTTTGTTGTTCAAATGTCAACCTCATTGTGTCGCGGTATTTTGAAACGCGTACGTCGCTGTAACAATTACAAGGAATAGATTCATTGTAGATCTACCTGTCTATAATTTGTTTAATCTGATTTGTTTAATCCGCGAGAACGACCAAGGGGAATCTCGTTCGGCGGAGATACAGGCGTGTGCATAAAATCGGACGAAGGAAACACGAGACTCGACTTCTTCTTAGGTGTGTGTCAGGTATATGTTGACTTTCGCGTATCTCTTTTTAGACTTATTGGGTCGTTTAATGCGCATGAAGGCAGGGGCCTAAGATAGGTCAATTTCAATTTGATGCATAGCCCTGCCTAATGATTTATAAATTGGCCTGACTCACCCCACGCGAATCCTGTCACGCTTCATCGCCATTCAATTTTCGGTAACATGATCACGCGATCAATGGCCAATCGTCTCTCCTTCTTCCTCTCGTCTCGCTACTCTGCAATGGAAAGAGAAAAATAGCAGTAATTACTTAGATGCAATATTCTTAACGTTATCTAGCATCAAAATTAATTGCACACAGTACGAATTTACGAGTATACTTATAGAAGCGTTGCGTGTAAATATAGTAATTACGAGAAGTGTGAAACAGGTTCTGGAATGTCACGCGTGACCACATATTGGAAACTCGCGTTCCAAACTATTTCAGACGTTTGCGTCTAGCGGAAGAGCGACGATGTAGTTTGTTAAAGTGTAGTGTAAGTTTGCGTGTAAGGTAAAGTACGTGAAATATTGTGCAGGTAAATGAAGGCGTAAAATATAAACATAATAAATGTAATTAAGCATAGAATGTTATTTATATTAATTTAAACATCGGTATAGAAGTTGTTCGAGAAAGGAAAAGACGTAGTGAAGAAATATCGTTAATAGCATTCGTCAATAATATTATGTGCGTCATTATTTGTTATTTTTCGTAATCCATCGTATCAAGCCCGATGTGTCTGGTATATTCGAGCTGATGGAACGATAAATCAATTTAATCTCTGCACAAATAATTATGTCGCTTGTAATATTCTAAATACCCGAGTCGTTATAGCTAATTTCCTGACTCTCGTGCCACCGAGTGATTAGAGAGACGTAGTTTGAAATAAAACAAGTTGAAGAAGCGGACGAATGGATTCGAAGATATTGACTCTTTCAACGTAATTAATAGATGCTTTTAGAGGAAACGAATAACATTAGTCCAACTTGCACTATATTAGCGTGTACGACTAATGTTATTTATATTTTTCAAATGTCCAAGAGCATGACAAAACAGATGTTCCATCTTCAAAATCAAATTAAACAAGTTGCTATTTGCATGGAAAATAGATCGACGATGAATCGGATTTTAAAATTACTTTTCTATAAAAATTGTCAATATCTGATATCGTATCGTTTACTTTTACAGCTCTCGAGCGAATACGACACTATGTAATAATCGATAAAATAAAACCTACTGATGTAAAGATATCGGTGTACAAAGAGCTCATCGAAGAACACAAGCGGCCTTGTTATCAGCCACTTTCTCTTCATCGCGCAAAACGAATCAATGACAAACTTTGTGACTTCCTTTTTAAAAATTATTGCTAGAATTACTGATAAGACACTCGAGTTTCAAGTGCCGATAGCAACGAAGTCGGTTTTATTTATCAGAGTACACCAATCGCTCTAATTAATCTTCCTGCCATCTTCACACGTCGCTGGGCACACCTTGCCTGTAATTACGTTACTCGTGCGAACTTCAAATTGCCCTCCATCCGACACACTTCCTACATTACATGCTATTTATTTACGCACGTTTCGCACATCTATACGAACATCGAATCGAACGAAAGCGAAACTATCGTAGAAATGTTAATTTTTGCCCTGTTGAAAAAAGCATATGACGACTATTAATTTCTTTTTTTTTTTTTTTTTTTTTTTTTGTCCAGACGCGCCAAATATCGTCAACGGATGTTTCTGACTTGTACGTTTCTTTGATTGCTCAGACATTATATCGTTTCAATCGATAAGATTTTTATTTGTTAGCGTCGGTGCATTCAAACGGTCTATTTAATTGTTCGATATTTTGGTCACTTTTCTCATCGCACGACAAATGTATCAATTTTATGGAATAGAATCGTATGGCTGTCTTTGGCTCCGTGTCTTTTTCAAATACAATATCTCACTCCTTTTTGCGTAATTTTATTTGGTTTCGTCAGGAATATCTCGAGTATGTTTATAATACCAAAATTTGGAATAAGTTTCTGAAAGTAGTAATCTGTGCAGATAAGAGACAATTTTTATCGAAAAAGTATCAAAAGGTATTACTTTATACTCGTGTAGTTAATAACTATCTGTTCGGGATGCTTTCACGTAGGTTACGGCATTTATCAACATCATGACCAATCATTTCCCCATCACGGAACATCAAGCCAATCACGCATCTAAAACCGCCAGGCGTATTTAATGAAATATCGATACGTCTCTCGGTTTGGTGCACGAAGCGTGCAAGTTTAATCAATTTATATCAACGTTCACCAGTTAGAAGCGATAATTTTTCATGTAACTTTTTGTACCCTTGCTACATTTAGAAGAAAGATCAATGTCCGTTTTGTTTTTACCTGCTTCGGAATTAATCAAATTGAAATAACTGATTTAGAAATGTGTACAGTGAATTTAGCAAAATGCGATATCTACTTATTTTGTCCGAGGAACGCAGCTCCGAAATTATAATGCAATTTTCATTTCTTCTAAAAATAACGTTTAGATGTTTTATTATTTATATATCTTCGCCATCCATACACTGTGCCTGTTTTATGGATACAATGTGAACCTTAATTCTAACGTACAAACCAGTATAACGTTTAATTCTATGTTATACCATGAAAAATTGTATAAAACAATTGTATTAAGAATACATCAATCTGCTCCATTCTTTAAACTATTCTCTGTCATTTTCATATTGGAAATTTAACCAATAAATCGATGTATTATTTAGAAACTTGGGAATCGAACGATGATGCAACAGTTGTCGGAATAAAAAGTCAAATAATAAAAATTATAAAATAAAAATAACGATAGAATACATATTATATGTAGATGGTAAAAATACGTCGTTTTCCGCTCCTATTAAACCAATATAATTCACCCTTTTTGCATAAGCCACGTTATCCTACCACCAATTACAGCGATGTAACTTATCAAGCTGCTTCGCCGATCCTCCGTGTACTCTTAATTCTCGTGCAGCGTTCAACGTGTTAATAAAAGCTGATCATCCACGGTACGATATTTCTACGCTTTGATATTACACGTTTGACGGTGCTGCAGTCACCAGGCTGACGAATTACGACGAGTGGTAATGGCGAAAGAAAAACGGGCATTCGTTGTTTTAAGGTGCTATTATGGTAATCACCGGTGGGACATAAATTAAAGAAAGTAGCGTGTTGCCCGAAGGCGTCCGCGTGTTCTGCCACGAGTAGTCAAGATGACGAGGCAACTGTCAGAGCTCATAGTCACTTCCTAGGTGGCGATGTACCCGGTGCACCTGGTCACCCGTTATCCGCGACCAGGATAACGTCGATGCTCCTACGATTCTCCGATTAACGCAACTGCCGCCTGTTCTTACTCTGCCCCTTTCTCCTTGTCCTCGATTTGTCTGTTGACTAATCGTAAGAAATCCGCGACCATGATACATGACCGATCGCGACGTACTTTCGTCTCGAACCGAGCAAACCTTCCGATACTAGGCCTGTGTCAATGAACGCTATCTTTCAGCTACGTCTCGATCGATCGTCCGCTGTTTCTTCCAACTCGAGTATTTTATTTCAGCGTGTTATTCCTTCCGCAATTGGCAGAAATTGTCTATTACCTTTTACGCGCATCGTGTTAGTTCTTCGATCGGAACTATCGCTTTTTACATTCACAGCGTTTTCTTTGGGTATGTTGTTAGGTTTCCTTTTGACAGAAGTCGTCTACTGTTTTTTTTTTTTAGAACTCTAGTGTTTGGTTGTGTTATTAGCCTTTCAATTGGGAGACGCTGTGCAGTATCTTTTGCAAGGTGAATATTTCGTTTGAGCACGTTTTAGTTCTACAATTGGGAGGAATTTTCTACTATTTCTTAGGATTCGAGGATTTTGCCCGAGCGTGTTATCACTTCTTAATTAGACTGAAACGCGGAACTAGCATTTTTCAACTCCGGCGTCTCTTCCATAGCGGATGCAAATATTAGATTTTTCATCTTCGCGCGTTTTTTTAAATCACGTATTTATAATTCCTCGGATCGCGATCACGTTGTACGCGGTTCAATGTTCGTCTCGACATCTCGCGAACATTCCAGTTCACCGTTCCACCTCAGACTTGGAACAATAGAAACAAATAGATACCATCAGAAACACCATCGAATCCTGAGAAAACTCTAAAGTATTCCAATTAATAGCATATACTCTTCGTTCTTGTTGACCAGGTTTCTTCGTCGACTACTTTCTTCTCTCATCTTTCAACACGTTAATCTTATTCGTTTATCGACTTGTATTATCATTAAAAAAGGAAGAAGAAATATTATTTCAATTTTAACGATTTTGCGCCATTTATCGATTATTCGTGTTTGTAATCTCTCGTCACGACGTTAGAAGACAGTTTCCTTCAAAATGAAGAGACTCTAACGTACAACACAGGAAGGAAAGAAAGCGAGTTATGAGTTTCGGAAGACGAAGGACTGCGAACGCGTAACGTTTACGGAGAACCGCGAGGAGAAAGATTCTCCGCGCTTTCTTTGCGTACGAATAAATAATTAACTAATGGCCAGAGTGAAATTCATCCGTTCGGAAGGTGATCCTTCGGAACGAGTTGTCCGGCGATATATCTTCGACGACTAAATCGCACGAAACAGCGCGAATAATCCAGCCGCAAAGTCTATTCGTTTTCAAAAAGACAAATCGTTATTCGTTTAGAGGCTGTTGGTGGACGATACGGAAAAAGTGACGCGAGATAAGTGAAACCAAAGTTCAAACGTTCACGGACGACTTTCCCCGTAGCTGTTTTCGACTCGAACGCAGTTCCATGGTTAGACACGCTTTATCGTTGAAACGTTCAGTTAGAAAAGCGACGTACGGTAGAAACTACAGTTTTGTCGCGCAGTAACGAACGCATTGTCGAACGGGTCGTCCGATTCGCGTCTTTGAAATATCTGTTTCACGGACAACACGATTATCCTACGTACTTTCTTCTTTCAGATTTCTTCTTGCAAGCATAGTACGATACGTGGTATAAATTATTACATGTATTACGAAACAGGATATTGTATAAGTATTTGCAAAAAAAAGAGAAACATTTGACGTGAAAACTAAGGAATAATGATTGATATAAAGCGGTGTAACGACATAACGGTCTAGAAACAAGCAAATAAAACAAAATTCGAGAAATATGGATTTTATGGATTCGAGAGGTGCGCGGATATGTAATTTGTAAGTCAGACGCTACTATAGCGTTTAAAAGTGATAATCTAAATACTTATTTGGCGAATTAACGTATTAGAATAATTACATTGCTCGTCTGCAATTTAATATCGTACGACAAAGAAAAGTTAGCTACGGCAAAATCATAAGCAAAATTCCACTTATTAATATAGCGATGTTTGAATGCTCGTGTACAAACGTATATATACAGCTATGTATACTCTAACGCCGTAATTATTATGGTCGTTTGTGTTTGAAATACATCAATCCTGTCAGTGGCACGCGCTCGTTATGTAATTTACGTTTTCGTTACATCTGCGACATTTCTCTCCTAAGATGAATCGCTAAAAGTCAAGCGTTTTCAAAGAATACTAGATTTATGGTACGGAGAATTTGATAGAATCCAGACGAGGGGAAAGGAAAAGGGACTTCTTTCAGAGTAGATGAATTAAATTTCGTGAAATCTACGGCGGCTACAAAAACTAATTGTTTACCTGTCTACCCTCATTTTCCAATGCTGCATTTTCTTAGCAGATCGTTCGGTTCATTTCCACGGTAATCGAGGTTTTCTACCGAGTGCCAGGAAATTTAATGTACTTCGATCTAATTAATCGGTACGGGTATAAGCGTTGTAATAAATACGACGCTGGACAAATAGCTTTTCTTGTTTTATACAGCCACTGTATAAATTACAACTCTAGAGGAACTGTTATATGTATAAATATTAAGAAGTAAATATCTTAGTTCTTAGAGGACTGACAGGAAATTTGGCAAGAAAAAATAATTAAATTCGAGTTATTGTACGTACCGGTGTACGAACAAACGAATATGAATAAATACATTATAACAGAACATAATAGATTTGTACGCACCGGTTAGTAGTGGCGAGTTTTTGCCAATGGCACGTTCTTAAAATGTTGGAAGACACGGCACCTGCCTATTCTCGTCTGTTTATGAGGGGAATTACCACGGTACAAGATGCAAGAGGGATTTCAATTAACACTATCGATCTACGTAACGACTGCAACATTCGTTATATCGTAAGTTCTATCGAACATCGAAACGTTTGATATATCATTCACTATAAATCTTTTTACTACTTCGAAAATTATAATTATATCGATCTACTTCGGTCGGGATTCACATAAAATATCGATCTGATGTTAGATCACACTAACGTTTCGCAGGTGCGCCACTACACCTGCGAATGAAACAAGGATGCAGGAAATTACACCTTACGAAATCATTTAATCTTTCTCTTTAGCAATGTTTTCTGCTTCTCATCAGCATAGATATATGTCCTATCAGTTTCGTACATCATCCTGCATATTCGTCCGTGAATTTCATTTTAAATCCTGAAATCCTCCTTTCTTCTCTGTCTATTCTATAGTCTCGCTTATTTTTATTATTTCCTTTAACTATTTTTCTCGGTCACTATTATCTCGCTTATTATATATTATATTTGTCTCTCTTTTTCATATATATACATCTTGTATATTGACTCGCTTTTCTCATTCTTTACCCTTTCGTTGCCTTCTTTTGCGTTTCTTTCTGACGTTAGAGATCACTGTATCATATATTGGGTTAGCAACTAAGCGATTGCGGATTCGTCAATGTCGAAGTGGTCGCAACTTCTAAGGAAACTCTACATCTGGTTTTAATTTTCTTAAGCATCGAAGCCATCGATAGCGATAGACAAAAGATTGGGACGAAGGCAAACCATAAACGGTAGACAGGCGACGTTGGCTTCGGGTTTCTTTTTCCAGTCGTAGAGTAGCACTGCTAGCGTGCGGATCTGGACCAGCTCATATACATTGTATTCCTTCTCTGTATTTACACTTCAGCTTAAAATATATATATTTTCTATCTCACAATTTATCCACGCGTCTCTTTGCATTCGTATACACCTAATAACCTCAACAGTCGATACCGCCTAATGACAAAATCCGCAATCACCTAGTTGCCAACACAATATCATATCATATTATGTGTCACGGTATTACATGCCAATCTAATAAAATGAAGGCGTGAATCTACTTAAAGAGTAAGTTAAGCGCCAAGACCTCCGACATTTCGCTCTAAATTCCAAGCTCGATACGATTTTCTCAATGATTAGGCTTTTAACATCGACACGATACTGTGATCCTTTACTGGCTATAAATACGCTCACGAGGTTTCACTCCGACTTTCTGAAACACCCTGTACAATTTCCACTCTCAAACGATTACTTTTCCTTCCAAAGCACTTTCTTAACGTAACGAGGCCTCGTTGGAAATTTCCTCGACATCGTGGCGCTCACCAGCCAAGATACTTCCCGGACGGGTTAAGAATAACCTGCTAACGATTTTCCGGCTCCTGTAGAGCTTCGTCATGCTTGCAAACTATCCTTCGCACGGTTATCACACGTGCAGATACCGATACAAGCGTAGGTCGCGGACTACGTGTGATCTTCTCTTCGATATGTGAACGCGTGCAGCATTCTGTGTCTGTTGCGTCCGAGAAATGGCTACGAGAAACACAGAATACGTGGTCGGGATAATCGGTAGTTTTCTTTTTTGATATTAATCTCGTACCGATTGCAACTTTGTAAGATAACAGTTTTTCCTACTCGGAGTGGATCACGAAATTATTCGAACGTTTCCGCGGATTTTTTACCTACCTATCGTAGAAAACGTTTTGAAATTTCGTTGGCACGGTGATTAAAACGCGATTATATCGGTAAGATTGGCAACAGATTCGCGAACACTTATTGTGGAAGTTACGAGATATTTATTGGAAGTAGACGCTCTGCAGCAATCGGCAAACTGTTTGAACAATCGATTTATTATTTTACAGCGAGGCAATCGTTCGCATTAATCGTACGTTTCACGCTACTCTTCACGCTGTGTATACCAATTCTTTGCTACGTGTATGTTCGCGATAAACGTCTCGTACCTTCCACATACATATTTCTTTTACATTTATTTATTACTATGCTTATTTATTGTACTATATTATTATTATATCATATTTATCTTATACATATTTAAACGTTACCGATACAATCGCGATACTCTCATTACCGCCCTAACGAAATTTCAAAGAACTTACGTATAACGCGCACGATATCATCGGGCAAAACGAAACTTGCCCGGTAAACATTCGAATACTTTTACAAGCGCAAAATACATAATCGCGTACGTATGGAAAGATTAGACAGACGAATACTAAAAAGCGAATTTCAAAGGTATTAGCAGCGACAGACAGAAATCTAGCGAATAAGTCTCGATTCAAAGGTTCGTTAATTAATTGCTAATAATTTCGCGAAACGGTATAAGCCAAGGTTTTAGCCGGTATCTTGTGGTATTCCAGATGCGCCAGCGAAAAGGTTAACCGCCTGGTGTTTTTCACCGCTTTCTTTTCTCTCGGTTGTACGCGTCTTCTTACAGGCAAGTTTGCGGTGCTCGATGTGAACGTAGCTTTAGGATCGTACTCGCTCGCAAATAAGTAATTAGCGCTATTAGACGCGCGTGCTGCGTCGAGCCGATGGTAATTAGAAATAAACGATCCGACCGGTGGAATACGCGTTGCGGCGCCGCGATACGCTGCCAACATTCGCGGTGTGTTTAGCGAATAGCTGTTCGTGCTTTAACCGCCTAATAAATCAATAAAATGTTGGTAAACCTCGTAGGAAAAGCAAGGTGGTACGCGTGAAAACATGCTGAACCGACGAAACGATTAGCATCGATATTGTACGGTGCGAAACAGATGAATAACGATGATTGCACGATAAATTGTTCGGTTAATTCTTTCTGGCCTACTTTGATCCGAGTGCTATGAATAGGACGTAAAATTGATTTATTTCGGAACGTGTTTCTTTCCCATGAAAAACGTAGAAATATCTCGTAGACGATTTAAGAAATGGAACATCGTTGTCGTAAAATTCGCTTGATACGGAGAAGATTATTTGTATTTTCGTATCATACAACGTCCGAACGGGGAGAACGATTTTAAAAACGTCTTAGAACGTAGAAATTTAGAATCTAAACGAGAAACTATGTACACGTGTATATAATTTATTAGACGTTATTGTGGGTTATTATCAGCGATTCTTTTCTCTTTTTTTTTTTTTTTAACTTTCTCAGACCGAAACTTTTCTACCAAAGTAATCTCGAGGGTAGGATATTAAAATCGTGAAAGCTGAGTACCGTCACTCGCAGTCGCGATACCAGTTGCCTGCAACTTGAATTAATATCGCGTAATTAACCAAATGCTTGCGATAATTGACTTCGCTCGAGGCTTCGTGCAAAAACGAATAAAGTAATAAAGATATTGATATTGTAAAAAGGGCGAGTAAAAATTAATTATGGTATTGCTCTAACTATGGTGTTATCGGAATTGTCGCGTTAAAACAAACCTATACTAAATAATCAATTTCTTACGATCCTATCTATGTTGCAGGGATAGACGAATCCATGGTGTACAATTTGAAATTACCACAGCAGCATATTTCAAATCTAATTCAATCGATGTTACAGAGAAAGAAGTTGCTTGATAGACCAATAAATTTGCCAAACATTTGACAGTGTAATTCGCGTCTACTACGCCAAGCTGTTAACTACTTGCTGTGTAGTACTACTGTATAGTAGCTGTTAATTATTGCTGGTAGAAAATCGAAGAGTCGAGCCTCTTATTCTCTCATTGATGTCCCCAAGCATTCTCGTTTAATGGCATCCCGGCGATGCCTGGTAGCGAGGACATTCACTATCTTTACTTCGTTATAAACGCCTCTGGAAAACCACCGTGAATTAAAACGAGCAGTACCACTCGGATCTTCGGGTTTTATTGGTCAGTTAACAGATTATTACCGTTGTTAATTACACTGCAGCTATTTAGAACGACCGAAAAGTAACTGTACAGTATGTGTGCGGAAGATGCTTCGTACCGACGTTAACGAAACGGTACACTAAGTATCATCGTGCCGGAGAGTATTTTTACGCGTGTACCTAAACGATCGCACCTTGCGCAATAAACATTCGAGGAGAATTATCGTATACCCGGGCTATATTTTTCGAGCAAATACTGCAACCCTTATTGACGAAATGGACCTTCTTTTTATTATTATTATTATTATTCTTTTTTCTTTTTTCTTCCTTTTTTTTTTTTTTTTTTTTTTTTTTTTTTTTTGATGTTGGGGAACATTTCCTGGGTTTTTATTAAAATTGTACGAATACTATTTTTGGATAATTATATATTCCCTGTTGTCGTGATTTGTTTTTGTTTCTTGCAGGTTTTATTTTTATTCCGTATCTGTTGTTTTAATTGGTTAATTTAATTAATATCGATGAATTATAGACCGATTGGATCGAGTTATTTAACTTTACGGGACTTGATCCTAATTTGTTATATTTTACGTAAAGAGAGGAGCATGGATAACGTTCACTACGTCGAATATAGAGATATAAATTGAAAGCAAAGATACTTTAGGATTAAGTAGGTACTTATGGTTTAATACCCAGCTGGATCGGGTAACGTTATAACAAATATACGGTAGAATTGAAAAGACTCCTGGTTACCTTGACATCTCGGGAAATCTAAAACGTTAGAAGATAAATTCGTATCCATTCGACGAGTTCCTCGAAATGCAACGTTAATTCGAAGATATATTTCAACGAAACCGAATAGATAATGAGTTATTTTAGATGATACTTCTCGTTAGCTTAGCCTGTATATCAACTTAGATCCACCACAAACTGTTGCGGTCATCGACGATACTACCAGCAGGATAATTATAATTTTTCGTATACAGAGAGTTGTATACAGTAAGCGCCGAGGATATAAAATGGGGAAAGTGCTTTTAGCAAGCTCGACTTCATTTATTTTGTAATTATTATCCGAGATAAAAAATATAATAGCCATTCTATATTCATGGTGCCTCGAAATACAAGAAACATATTTTTCTGCCGCGTGATTATCCTGGCTATCGAATCATTTCACGCGACTATCGCAGGTCGGATTCATCGGGATAATAGCGAAACGGTAATGTCATCCTCTGTTGCTTGGCTTTCTCAAACTCTAATCACCGATACGAACCGTTAGCCGTAGAAATTAATGAATGTCTTCTCTCTGCATAAAACATTGGACAGGCGACCTCGTTGCGACAAAATTTATCATTGTTGCAATTTATCCCATCTACCGTGAAATTAATAATTGCCCCGGAAATATGCTTTTGCCGGGTCTGCGAGTTTATACGCGAATATCATTGAATTTTTTTAATACGAATCTTAAAACCTTTCACAAATTAGAGGTATCTTATTATTTGGACTGGCTAACGTTTGCGTTTAATCGTAAATACATTTTTAGACTTGCCGTGGAACTGGATGCGGAATTTATTACTATTATTTACATATTCATTCAGTTGATTTATTTATTAAACAACAATTATTAAACAGACAAAGATTATTTGCCATTGATACTGTCACGTCTCGCGCTGCGCACGTGCCGTAACGAAGGCTAAAACCTACAAATAGCGCGAGACGACGTTTCAATTCGAAGAATAAAATTTAACAATTTGGTTAGAAACCGAATTCGAGCTTCGCAAACCGCCACATGACGACCCCCTCCCCTTCTACGGTAGAGCAAACTATGAATAAGCGCAGCAACAAGGAAGAAATATTCAGATAATTCCTTAGTTCAGAGTAATTAATTTTTTAGTTCTGTGTGATTAGTTCCTCAGTGCTTGGTGATTGATTCCTGAGTTCTTGGTGATCAGTTCCTCAACTTTTGGCAAGTAATTTCTTGGTTTATAGCGATTAGCTCTCAATTCCTCAAGGTCTTAATATTTCAGTTACTTTGACTTTTAATTCTTTAGTTCTTTACTTCCTTGGCTCTTAGTTCCTAAGTTCCTTAATTCTTTAGTTCTTTAGTTTTAATTCTCTGTTTCATTTAATTCTCAGTTCTTGTCAGTTTTTGTTAATCGACGTGCTCGTATTTGTCAATTTGTAAATCATCGAAAGTCACTTAAATTCAAATCTTGTAATTAGTAGAGCGTATCGCGAACGATTGTAAATTCGAATATTCTAAATAATTCTGTTAATAACCAATCAAAATCAGAATAAACTTTTGTCGTGGAAAATATTTGTTTTACGATATAATTAGATTAAACGAGCATTTATTTTCGCCAACTTTGATCCTTTCCCGTGCCAGTACTCCTGCGCGTAGCGGGTTAGCCGAAACGTGAAGTTTAATTGGTAATCGCGTTAAACATCGGTCGACGCTACCCACCGATATTTAATTGTCGACAAAATTACTAAGGAATACGACAATTCGGGATCATCGAAAAAGATAACGACGACAAAAAATTTCTAATTGAAGCAATCCTTAGATTGTTTCTGGTGGCAGCAACTACCATTTACCCGAATTTCAAAATTAACGGTAACGTAAACCGAACAATAGAAATAAAAACGTAGCAATACCACAACGTGAATATGATAGAGCCTTGCTCGTTCGAACTAATCGTAGGATCACACGCTGTCCGATCACGTGTGTACGTTAATTGTTCCTCCGACTGTGAGAAATGCGAACAAATTTCACACGGAAGACGTTCCAGTCGATAAAAGATACTCAAACTCAAACGTTTCAACTTTTTCTCCCTCTCATATTCGAGCTTCTTTTTTAGTCTGTTCGTTGAGACGTCAACGCAGAACGTTGCACGATCTCGGAGACTATGTAACAAATTGAGATCCACTTTTACGAGTCTTCTGGTTCCTAATTTCCGAAAGATAGAAAGAAAAAAAGAATGCGAATGCTATACGTTGATCTCGTTCTATGAACCGACACTCCTGGCTATAGATCAGAAGAAAAAGAAACAAAGAGGGCGTTAAAACGGTTCATTTGCGATGTCAGATATAGTGCGAGCTAATCGGATGTAGATTCGAGTGTAGCCAACGCCCACGCTTGTCTACTTTTCCTAGGATTAACGATCCGTTAGTGAAAAAAGGGCAGAAATTGGCAGGACTGGGATCGTTTTGCGCCAAAGGCGCAGCCTCGGGAAGGCTCGAAAACGCCGCGGCCAAACCTGTAATTAGGACACCTCGGTGTGATTCTAATTAGGGGCCCCGGTTTCCCATAAATCTCGGCCTGTTACAGGGGTCATGTTTGAACGAACCCCGAGGAATCGAGATCTTAAATCATCTGGAAAATCGAGCCCTCGTTGGCTAACAGAATCGAGATGGGTAAACGCTCGCCTTCGTTAAATCTGTTTGTAGCGTTTATTTACTGATTGTCGTCTAACGAAGGGAATGATGTTAATTTGTTGAATTTACGTTTCGTATAGGGCGCATTGTATACGATAAAGTCTTCGTTTTCTCGCTATTCGACGAATGGATGTTGTTCGAAATGCTGGACTCTTGCAGCGATGCAAGCGACAGCAGCAAGTTGCTCTGATTTTATTTTGGAGCCCATCGGTGTCTCAGAATGAAGTAAAAGTATAAATAAGTAGATAAATGAGCGAAAAGACGACGACTTTTCGGTTTGTTTTCTTGACGATTTTGTTCAAAGTAGAGCGAGAACGACACGTTCCCGTAGTTTTCGCTTTTAAATTAGGAACACGCTGTATAACATGCAATTATTGTTTAATAGAATGAATATTTTTCTAAATTATCATCGTTGAAAGTGCCACCTATTACGAGTGACGATAAATTTTAACATTAAGCTACGAAATGTACAACGGTGATTGTATTTCTTGAAGTTTCTTTCGTTTTATAAGCAAATAATAGACGCACAATGTTTTTCGTTTTATATTAGTCTACCGAATTATGCACGAACATAATAATAAAAATATAACGAAACGAATCATAACTAATTCGATATAATAATACGAAATTGCTCGTCTATTATCATCTTATGAAACGAAAGAAACTTTTTACAACCTAATGTATATTAATACACGTGCCTTCGGCAATTAGTATAACGTGAATTATGTTACCGATAACGTTGTCGTCGTCTCACGTTACTCGTCGTTGTTCCACGAATTAAATTTACTCGATTTTTGATTCGACGGAATCCAGAAGCGTCTAGAAACGTTTCGACTCGGTCTTTAATTCTTTCCGAACACAGTAGCTACGTTGAAGAGTCATTACTCGGTTTAAAATTTGTTTGTTCCAAGAAATCGCTGAACCAACAACCGGCGACCATGTGAATTCGATTAACCGATTTCACGACCGCGCTAACCAACCGTGTACCTACTTAAATACTCGTTTACGCGTGTCTTTGTGACCCGTGTACACGTGTCTTCGATACCTGAATCCACGTGTCACGTGCCACGTGCATTTCAAAATCGCGATCTCTACGCCCGATTCGCGTGGTTCCGTTCGTGCAACTTGCAACCAACTGGAAAGTACCTACACTGGCGTATATCAGCGCGGTATATGCATCGGTCGAACGCGAATCATTACGTTGTAAATCATCGGCACGGTGGACCGAACTGTAACTGTGCCGCGGTCAACTAATAATCAATTTATGCCCTTCATCGGCCGCGATAAATTTATTATTGCTCACCGGCGTGTTATCCGTCCCCTGGCCGACAGATCGTTCGTTCCTCCGTCGCTATTATAGATCGATGCTGCAAAGAACGTGCGTGCGAGCGTGACAAACCGCCACAGCCAACAGGATTGGATCATACGTATGGCGAGTTGATTGCATTTGCATACATGTATTGCCCAAGCAATCGGAAAAATAGAGTTTCTTTTGGGTAGTACACGGCTTCCTGTATCTCTCGCGGTGCTCTGCCGTCAGACACGCGGCTATAACTTATAACGTAGCGGACGCGGGGATTTATTCCCGCGTTTTTATTTTCATCTCGGTTACCTGCTCGTGATCGAAGACTGGATGTGCAGCATGGACATCATAAATCATTGGCTCGCGTGATTTCAGGCTGAAACGGTGCGCGTCCATTGATTAAATAAAATAAAATTAGCGGGAAAGCGGCATGGAATATTAGCAATTTGTCGAGATATCGAGTACGATGTTGCTTCGCGTTATAATTACGCGCGATGGATAAGTTTCGAAACGGTAGCCGTGCGTAGGTGATGTTACGCGTTTGGAAAATATCGGCTCTCGATAAAATTTAGAGGATAGTGGTTTTGAATGGTACAGAGCTCGGGTGGAGAGAAAAGTAGCAATAATTGTTGAGATATGTGTAATTTTATGTGCTAAATTGACTGCGTGGTATGTGAGTATGGGCGTGTGTGTGCGCGGCGTCTCGAAAACGAAAGAACGTAAACTGTTCCGTAGTGAGTCGTGTGTGGAAAGGCATCTGGTATGGAAGGTAGTGAGAGAAGGAAGTGTTGAGACACGTGCAAGATCGTATCGATTAATATTATTGGAATCGTTCGCTAAATAAATGCATAATTATTTTATTATGAATATTAAATGGATATTTAGTGTTTCTATACCTTTATTTCGGCGGTTAAGTTCCAAAATCATTAACAATAATATTAATATCAGGTTGGATAAAGTTTCGCGCAGTTGCAAATAATAATGTGCGATTCGCGTAGGCGGGTACTGGTAGAGTTTTCCATGCGATTAGAATGGGGAAATTCAAAATTCAAAATTCAAAATTCTCTACAGCTATATAGAAGCTTAAAATTTTGAAACGGCGTATTATTATTTAGAAAATATCTTTGGAAAACTCGGATAAAATAGAAATCATCGTAGGCAGGAAGTATCCCATAAGATGAATATAAATTAAAAGAATATAAATTTCGTATATTCTACAATTATTTTTCCACTAAAACACGCAAGTTTTAAAACGATACGATAATAGTTCGTACAAAATTAATATAATGAAAATTAAATTAATACGAATCGATATCAGTTGCCATTCGCGTTACTAGCAAACAGAACTAGCAATAAATAGACAAAATGCAACTAATCGGTAGAAGCGATAACTTCGCGCGTCATCCGACAAGTGTATAAATAACAAAAATAAATATTTTTTCCCAGAAATAAAACAATTTAAATTGAAATACGAACGTACACAAGGTAATCGTATATACAGGGTGCGGTCGAATAACATGTACAAGGGGGCACGAAGCGATTGCTTACGAGAAGATAAGAACAAAATATGGAATACAAATTTTCCATTTAAGGTTTACTTTTCGAGAAAATCGAGTTTGGAAATGTATCGAATATACTTGAAGGTGGCTAATTCTGGATTGAACAGTACTAAATAATCGACAGGAGGTCGTGAAGACAAGTCGAAAACGTGAAATAAAATTTTCCCATTCGGGAATTTCATTTTCAGGGAAATACAGTTCGAGCAAATTTAGTTAAAAATCAACAATCAAAAATTTCTGAAATTGACTATATTCCAATATACTTGACAAATCTTCAAACTCGATTTTCTCGCGAACTAAGCCTTAAACGAAAAAATTGTACTGCAGATTTTCTTCCTATATTCCCATAGGGAATCACCTCGTGCCCGCGTGTACATGTTATTCTGTATGTAATAATTAGCCAGATTTTCGATACACCCGATATATGTACGTATGTACGGAAAACGAAAGATCTCTTTGCATAGAGACGAAGCAACATAATGGTCCTTCAGAGAGTACCAGGTCCGATAGATCGATCGATGGTCACGCTCGAAGACGGGATAGTTGCTGGTGAGGTTCATTTGACGCAAATTACTCGTATTCATTATGATTGACCAATTTTGTGTAGCGTAATAGCGACAAGTCTCGGCGAAATAATGTCTCGGTCATGAAACTGCTATCTCGATGCTTAAACTTATCGCTCGATCGTAGGACATGATTCGCTATTGAAAAATCGGAATCAATGCACAGAAAGGACGAGGAAGAGATAGGCTGCGACGATACTCGCTGTGTATCGTTCATCGCCTCGCTTCTTCCTCCTACAGCGTATAAACAAGAGGTGGTAATGGCTAACCGGATTTTTAAGAACTCCATGTTTCACGAGCAACGTGAAAGGATCTCGAGAGGTTCGTAAGTCGATCTGAATGGAAAATACTATATTACATAGAAACGGATTGTCGAAAATATTGTAGTATCGTGGACGAGGGGCCTAGGGGGTTTCGGGCGAGTTATAAACAAACGGTTACGGAACATACGCTGGGGCTAAGACGAAAGACAAGGGGTTGCCAAGGGATCATAAACGAATTAACAGTTTTGTGAGTTGGGAGGTCAGAGAGTGCGAATTGCGTTGTCGAGAGAGCGTTGGATCCGTGGTGAGGGTGAGGAGAGTTGCAAATTAACCATCTAATTGTCTTAATTATAATACGTTACTCTATACTAATTTATTATTTTTAATTATGTTCGACTTAATTATATTATAATCATCCTCTATACATAAACCCCTATAAATTGGTAATCCCGACGTGAATTGAACACGATTAAACAATTCTCTACGTTGGTTATTTATATATGTTTGTGTTGAAAATGACAACGTGAGTTCGTGCTCGCCATTCGTATGCAGATGAGCTAGCTACACTAAATAACAACCAGAAGATTGTTCTAGATACAATCGATAGGTTTAAAATGTTCTTTTGTTTTTATCTCTAGTCTGTGTAAAAATGTGCGATAAAGGTTTCTCGGCTGAGAACGGTGTGATAGATTTATCCAAAGAATAAAACAACAGCTATTGTGATCCTACCACTGAATATAGAAATAATAAAAATTTGTTATATATTTTGTGAGAATCAAACGCTATGGCGTAACACGTTTACCAAGCTACCTAGAGGAAAATATGAAAGATCTGCGTCGATGTGTTTTAAGACTGTTAAGGAACATGACACGAACGACGCTACCCTTTTGTGCGCGTTGCTCTTTCTTTGTGGGTCGGGCACGAAGGTTCGGCTCATTTGTTGCGTATTAGCAGAGGATAATGAGCTTCTTGAGGCTGCCGCCTTTTGCAAACAGCCAAGTGACTCCGAGTTTCCGAAAAAGAGGAGGGAAATAAATGAGGTACGCCCACGCAACCCTGAACTAAAATTTCCCTGGGACCGAGAATTTCGAAGATCACTGGTTTGCGGCTGCTGCCGACTCAAAGTTAATCGATTTTGCCTCGTTCGTCTCGTTACGTCGTGTGAAAAAATTGCCACGTCGATTATTATATTTACCGTTTGATACGAAACTGTGTTTGATCTCTTTCAACAGACTCGCTTTCCTAGCAAAAGGGTCCGAGAAGAAGGAGCTTATTCCGCGAAGCTCCAAGGTTATAACGCGAATGAATTTTATGTAATTGTTTGTTCTTCGTTTAAGTTAAGAAGAATATTTTTGTTTGTCGTAGCTTTCGTTTTCTTTTATGCTATAACATCGAACGAAATAAACGATTTTGTCAATTTTTATTTTAATATTACGACAAATGAAGAAACGACGTTGACTTTATAATTATGCGCGAAATTGTAAGTTAGTTAGCAGTAGTTAGTTAGTTAGTACGTTCTATTTTCCCAATTCTCTCCATAAAAATATGAATCTCTGTATACGTCGACAGCCTAAATATTAAATTACGCCAATTCCAATGGAACAATGTAATTCGTTTAACGCTGTTATCCTAAATGTTTCTGCAACATACCAACAGGAGATCGTTTATATAATATCTATTAAATCGGAAATGTTCATAAAGTGTGGCGAGTCTAAGTGGTATGACAAACTCGAGGACCAACATAGCTATTTACGTTGGTAAAAATATTCGCGTACAATAAGATTCGTCAATAAAAACGTTTTCGCGTGAATTTGTCACGTCCGTAGCGTGAAACGTAGAATTCACATGTTTCGCAATATGTGAACTTGAAATATCGAAAACTGCTTTTCCTTGTTCGTAGTATTCTTAAGCAATAGTCTTTGCCACTGTTACGCCAGTTCTGCTGTTTGTACAACGTATAAACGTATTTTCAAAGACGTTAGAACAGTAAACCAGTTTTACAGAAATATTTGCAACGACTTGGGTTGATAATAAAAACTCGTACAAAAGAACTTTTACGAACCAAAGAGGAGATGCATTAGGAGCAGCATTAAAGGTAGTTTTCCATGGATTTTTATAACAATTTCGTATTATATCTTATTGTCGTGTTGACTTAGTATTATCTTTTTATGCGTTTAAATCTTAAGCTCTTTTCCCATCTTTTTTACACTGACGCTGCAAGTAAATTCATTGTATATTCTTCTACGAACAGTTTGAGAAACAATTTACGCTATAATTTAAATATTGTTCGTGCATATGATTCATCATGATGAATAATGATTTTTTTTTTTTTTTTTTAACGTAAGTACGTAATACTTGACGTAAATTAACGGTACACACGGCACACTGTATAAAGTAGCTGGAATACATACATTAAAGGAAGAGATACGATCTCTGGTAAAAAGCGAAGATTTAGAAGGACCAAAAAAAAAGCAAACCTCTCGAAGAATCTGCACCATCTACACGGAATGGACGTGCACCGAGCGCAACCCTCGTAAACCAGTCAAATTTGTCCACACTTTCCAGCCCCTCTGTATTTAAAGTGCCATAAAGTACGACGGCGACGAAGAGGAAAAAGAGGACGAGAAAGAAGTTGCCAACGAGTGGCATAATTACTTTGGCCCTCGTTTACAGGTTGCAAAGTATCTGCGCGAAGGACAATGATTTAACGTCCAATTTATATTCTTGCGAAGCCACTGTTTCGTACGTTCTATTCGCTGATAAATTGCGTAAAGTAAACAAACGTATACATTTTTCTTCGTATTATCATCCTTTCCATTTCCAATGTTATTTTCTCTGATTAATAATTTTTATCCCAAGCGTTTGAAATCTCAGGCGAGATTCACCTCAGTTGTATAAACGTCCAAAATATTTGTGTACATGCAAAGTATCGCGAAAATGTTATTATTTAATTTTCAAAAGACAGAATCGCAAATAAACGATACGCGACGTTAATTTTGTTTTCTCCGTTATTTATAGCCTGTGGTTCGTTTGTACGGCTATTGACGGGTCAAAGGCCACATTTCGCGTCGTCGATAAAGGCAAAAACTAGCAATCGAATGGCAACTGCAACGAGAAGGGGCAGCATAAACAGCTGTAAATTTCAAAGAAAATTAAAAAAGAAAATCTTTGCAACCGTCGTTCTTCTACGCGGTTTAATCTACGAGGTTGATCGACGTTGCTTCTGAAGTACTCGAATCCTTGCATGTTTTTCAAACAGACACTTTGAAACGATTTACAACAACAGCTATCGTATAGCAACTCCGGCCGAAATCTCCTCCGTGCAAGGATCACGAGATGGAAGCGTGTCCGCAGCGAAAAGTCGGTGGGAGAGTGGAGGGAAAAAAAGAAAAATCGAACAGCGGCTAGTTGCCGTGTCTCGAATGTCAAGAACGCGGCGCCTCGTCCCATGACCGTGCGTGCCACTTGATAGAGCGTCTTTCTTTCGCGTCGATCGTCTTTCGACTCTACCTTCCAGAGCCCCCAGCAAAGAAGGACGAAGGAAGACGAGGGGCGTGTCCGGTCGCGCGGCTTCTACAAAGAGATGCCCACTTCCCTGTGGACCCCTTCCACTCCTCCGGGATCCCTTCCACGTGGGCCCCAGGAGTCCTCCATCCCCACCATCGGGCCCTAAGAAAACTGGGCAGCATGGTCCAGACCACGAGATCGCCAGGTAAAGTCAGTTTACGCAACGCTTCCGTACGCGAAGCATACACGGCCATCCAGAGGATCCCGTGAGTCCTTTCGATTCTTTCGATCAGTTCCACGCATCGATCGAACATGATATATCGCGACAGGATCAACCAATTAGTAGTTTGATCGTACGTTCTGTCCTCTGGCAGGGGGCCGAATGTTTCTATCGCGAGAACGTCAACTTGGTCAATTCGCTCGTTCCACCCGACGAGATGACAGTTGACTGAGAAGATCGTTCCTTCGAACAGTTCCAGTGTATCATGTTCTAAATACCGCGTTACACGTCGTCGAGTATCGTTAGTTCGAGTAAACCGAAGAGACACAGACGTTCCGTGAGAATGACCGCTTACACCAGTTTCCAACAGTACGATCTGTTAGACTCCGAGGGTTACGGGTCGGCGAGTAGCCCAGAGTCGAATCCGCGTAGCTGGATCCATCAAGAGATCTATCCTCAACCGCCGAGGTCCAGGGGTAGCAGTTGCGGTAGCGTGAGCTCGTTGGATTGTCAAAATCGCGAGTACCAAGAGATCGGTGCAGCGAATGGGAGTTTTCACGTAACCGCGACTGGCTTCAACTTCACCGAGTTCTACGAGGGTTACTACCAAGAAGGTTGCCGAAACGAGCACCAAATCGGCCATTCGAATAACACGAGGACGGCGAAGGAGCCGGCCAGGCCGGCGTTCAGGATGAACGAGTGCGCGGAGAACGTTTACGACGGTGTATCGACGAGCCGAGCCGAATTCACCGGTGAGAATTCTACGGCCAAACAAAGCGCCGACACCCCGCCAAAAATGGAGCACCACACGAGCAATATCTTTAGCAACGGCAGGTGCGAGTTCGGCCAGAATCAGGAGAGTTTCTTCGCCGCCAAGAGTTATGGTATCCCGAAAGGTGATGGTTTTTTGCCTAGAAATAACGGCAATCCTTATGGGCAGAGGGGCGACATTCTTTATATGGGTGCCACGTACAGCGTGCAGAGAAACGAAAGCTACGTTCAGAGCCAGCAAGGCGGCAAATGCGAGCCGTCCAGGTACCACCAAAAAAACGACGCTCTCCACGTCTCGCCGATGGAGTACCACGGCCAAAAGGCGAAGGAGAGCATGCAGAAGATCAAAAACGGCACGCCGGGTATCGAGGTGTTGAGAAAGAGACGGCTGGCGGCGAACGCGCGCGAAAGAAGAAGGATGAACAGTCTGAACGATGCCTTCGATAGGCTACGGGACGTCGTGCCTAGCCTCGGCAATGACAGAAAGCTCAGCAAATTCGAGACTCTGCAAATGGCGCAAACGTATATCGCGGCGTTGTACGAGCTGTTGCAAAGGGAGTGAAAACTCTTGCGACGAAAAGTTCCAGATAGCCTTCGAAGGACCTACTTTCTTCGAAAGAAGGAAAAGAACGACGAAAGACAAAGGCGAGGAGCGTTCCTTTCCGCCGAAGAGAAGAGTCGAGCGCGTAAAAAGGCTCCGAGCTAAAGTACTGCATCAATTTCGAGCAAATTCGTTGACGGAGGGACGCGGATGGCCAAAACTGGCGTCTCAAAGTCTCCGGTTCTTGCAACCGGAGCGTTGTTTTTCGGATCACCGTGAAATCTTCCGTCACCTGCGAGAACGAGGGGAACTGTCGCTACGTAGTCGCTCATCGACGACGACAGAAACGGTCTTGAAACGATGTTCGAGCGAACGTCCAGCTGGAAGAACGCCAGGACGAATGGGGTCGAGCTGAATATCGTCGAAGCTTCGTTGCACGATTCACGATGTCGATCGGCGCGTAAAGGTAAAAATGGTACGTAACAAAAATCACGAAGCGTCGTTATCAGCGCAGATATTAACGATTACAGACTAAACTAGGGAATCGTCGAGTTTTCCAACTTTCTCGTAGAACGTGGTCGAGCCGCATTTCTCGACGAGGAGAATTTTAGTTTCGACCCCGGCGGATAGTTTAATTAGCAATAATTGCCGCGTGCAGACGCGGTACACGATGCTACTCGTTAATGCTTTTTCCTCGTTCGGCCTTGTTGCCGGATTCCGCGATATTTTTCGCTCGATCGAACCGCGATAACATCGTTGATACGCGAAACGGAACGAGTTTGATGAACTTGCTAACCCTAAGGGATAAGATCTAAGGGAAGGAGAATAGAAGATGAGATTATTTAAGCGTATTACGAGACAGGTCGACGCGAAATACATCTCGTTCGCTTTACTTACGGTTTAAGGATGATTTACGCTATCCATACGGACATCGTTATGGTACAAATTTCGTTACGGTATATCATTGTATAATTCTTTATACAGCGTGTTACGTTCAACCATAAATATTTTTCTATTTATGAGAATTAAATTTTCTCCGTTCAATAATTAAAAATAAACGCAAAATAGTATGGAACGACGTGCACTCTACGATACGAAGAAATATTCTTACGTCGATACTGTCAGATACCATAATGATGAATCGCTACTGTAAACGTTATTGGACTATTGTCCGAACGATTATTTTCCTGTCCGAATGCATAACGTAGATGGATCTTTAGACAAACAGCGGAAACGAGCTTCGCCTGAAGTTTCATTGTAAATAGTAAAATATCGTGTAGCGTGTTTTAGTTGTAGGACTTGTGTAAATATCTAATTAGATACAACTAAGTTATTGCGACGTTGTTATAGGTAATTGTGTACATATATAAATGAACGGACAGGGATCTCTCGATCGCGATGATCGATCCGTATGACTGCGAAAACGTAATATCGTCTGCAGGCGAGATTCACGACGGTACTTCATATTGTGAAACGCGTGGCTGATCGAATCGTTTTTAAATCGTTGACTTTTGGAACGTACGACGACTTGGATTCCGTGTGACAAAAAATTAAACGTCGAGCTACAAAAATTATTGGCTACGAAAATTATTGGCACGTCGTTGTGTCTGTTACAACATTTACGTACCAATCGACTGCACTCGACGTACGTGTTAATGGGACTAGAAAAATTCGAGATACGACGATGAAAATCGAACGTAGAATCCGATTAAAAACGCTTCGTTCGAAGCGAAGGGTAGGTGGAAACACATTTTGTAGCCACTGTGAATGATTTATAAGAAGAAAATCGATGGCAAATAACGACGTAAGAAAAGATTAAGTACCTCGTCGATTACAAGGGACAAGGAACTTTACAGTCCATTAAAAGATTTCAAGATAAACCAAAGAATCCGTAGGCGTTAAGTAAGACACTGCGTTGACCTCGATTATTCTCCCGGTTACAAACAATTGTATACAGCACCGGACATATAAAATTGGAATTACACTCGATTTAATTGTATTGACACGGTACGATATTGATAGAATCAGTTCTATTTGATTAAATTTACATACGAAATGAAATTTTGTGTCGTTATTAATCCTTAACTATAGATCTCTCGTCTATCAGAGAAGGTTCGACTCTTACTTCGTTCTTATTAGATCACAGAGTATTGTGCTAATTGTATATTTTTACAAAATACGATCTAAACAGACGTTCCACTTATCTTTTCCATATCGTACGTAAGCTTACGCTCTTAAATTCTTCACGTATGCTCAATGCATAAAAATCTACGATCCGATCGTTGCAATGTCGATTTTAGCAGAACTTTACAAGTCCGAGCACTCGAGTACCTTCATCGACTTATATCTTAATCGTATAGCATAAGGATCGCAATGGCAAAGATATGGACGCGCGTAATTAAGGGTTAATACAAACGTGTTTAGAAACGTTTTTGAGCAAGTCGGACAGCTTGTCGTTTTTTGGAACGGACTGCCGATTAATTTTTCAAATATTCGCGCGTTTCGTCGTCTGAAACGTTTGCGTGCACGTCGCTCTCGCGAAGGCTCTAAAATCGTTTCCCTCGGGATCGACGCGACACAGAGACTCGATAGAGAAGTTAACCGAGGAAGAAAAGCGCGAGGACAGGTTTTTAGGGTTCTTTCTCGCGAGGCAAATGATTCGGCCGGCCGATTCAGCGGCGATGTTCCTCCCGCAATTAGGGATATGCAAAAATCGGAGGACAAATGGCGGTGGTCGGCCACCTCCACTTAGCAGTCAATCACAATTAAATACAATTTTGCGCGAGCTTCGGGGCCTGGTAATGGCGCAAAAAGAGAGCAAATTGAAATCTCCTAGCTGACAGAATGATAGATGGTGCCGGCCAGACGCGAAAACACGGAGAACGAGGGAGAAAGAAAGGGGAAGAAGGAGGGAGAAAGAGGGATAGAGACGGAAGAGAGTTACCTTCCTTCCCTGAACGTTGTGAGAAAGCTCGGCTCTCTTTGCTTCGAGCCGAGAATCGCGACGACGAACGAAAATACAAAAGTCAAGCGGCGGCTGACGTTAATACCGCTATACCGAGCCGATTTCTCCCGGCCAATATCGTTAATCCTCTTCATCCAGAGAGAATGGCAATCCGATCGTACCAGGGAACAACGACATTGCGCGTAGCCGATCGAACGATGCAGGAAACTCGCCACTGCGATGCAACGTGACTACACGAAATCCTTCGAGCCGATTACCATTGTTTTCTCTCGGCGACCACGGCTGAACGCACCAATTTCGAGGCAAAGCGTTTTTCTTCGCTAGAAATTGCACGCCAAAGCGCTTTTCATTCGCTTATTACCGTCAACTAGAACGAGTCGGGCGCGTTATTTGGCGCTCGATCTGTAGAATTTTCCTTGAAAAAATATCGAGCACCGTGTACGCTTTGGAATAATCTGAAAATCACGAATTCCTCGAATCCAATAGCCACTAATTTAATATCCGTTAAATTTAACAGCGTGCTTCCCATCTTGGCGCGTGGACGAGGAAAAAAGATAGCGCAGAAAGTGCATCGTTCTTGGTAAAATCTAATTAGAATCGTCCGTGATCATCAACGAGCGCAATCGTAATCACGCTCTAACCTGATCGTCGGGATACCGTCCAAAGTGAAAAGATCGGCTTATGAAAAACGCAAACGTCGCATTATCACGCACGCTCGATTAAGCCGTAGAAATTAGCGCTCGGCGGGCAGGTAGCTCGAAGACGGTAGCGACGATTAATCGAGGCTCGAACAAAGGAAAACCGGCCTCTTTGTGCGCGGCACAAATCTATTTCCGCGTAGCTTCCTCAATTAAGCCGATAGAAATTTATGCGATTCGCTCGTCGATTAGAGAGAAAAGGCTAATTATTCATCGACTCGTTCGCTCGAATGGAGAGGATGTTTAACGCGTGGACAGCGAAGGAGGAACAAGGGGGAGGAAATGATTTTAACGTCAAAAGTGGATGCTACAGGACTGCGTGTGTGGCCTGTCTTCTCCTGGCTACACGCTCCTTAACCCTTTGCCGTACGATCCGACTTTCAGTTTCCTACAATGTCGTGTGCTAACAAATAATTTTCTTTTTCGCGAATATATTACGCGCACTGTACGAAACCTTTTAAAAATTTCGTTAGCATCTTAACGAGACACGATTGCATTGGTAAAGCTTGAAACGGATGCGAAAATGTATATAAAAGCTACCAAATATTTATCACGAACATAATCGATCTAAAATTAGCATAAAGTACGAACAATAACGTTAAACCTACAACTAGTTGGAAAATCGTCCAACCGTATACCGTGGTTTACCAACACAGCGAATTGATTGTTCGAACAATTTGATGACGTTTGCGAAGCGTGTGCTTCCAATTAATATCTTGTAACTTCCATATACATTTTCATATCCGTTTCAAATTTTATCCATATAATCTCGATAGTTGCATCTCGTTGCAGCGTTAATGAAATTTCAAACGATCTCTCGTGTACGTACAGACATACGCAAAAAGATTGCACGAGCGTTCGAATACTTTCGCGAGCCACTGTAAAGCTACTTCGAATTTCCTACACTGCCAGGTCGTTCCCCTTCGTTTTCCATTTCTCGTGCGATCTTTTACACTGTCCGTGCCGCGAGCCTGTGATTCGCGATTTTCACGTGTAAATAATTCCGTATCACCAGTCTCGCTCGATATCACATTATTTATTGTACGGCAAGGGGTGGACACGCTCTGTCTCCGTTCAGTCACGGCGCCGGCAAACAACGCAGGAGTCGCTAATCGACGGACGAACGCGCAACGTCTTCATCCGTGGACATGGGTCGCACCATGGGCCGCGTTTCGCCATCATAGCAACGCAATTCGTCTTCCGTGCAGGATTTTGCACGGCTGAGTAATGAGAGGATACTCGATACGCTTCAGGTCCGCGGTAATAGTTACGTGTTAAGCCGATGAAGAGAGAAGACTGTACGATGCGCGGCAAAAGGGTGGAGGAAACGGCCGAGTGAAAGAAAACGATTTCCGACTAGCTGAGGCGATTCCGGTAACGCAGGCAGTTTGTTATTCGCCGTGGAAAAAGTGCATTCGCCACGCGAGGTTTTGTTTATTCGCGTAAATATAGCGAGTACGTATTACGCGGCCGAGACATCGCGAGCAGAGACGTCGCGTCGACCCAGAGAAACGTGTTTCGGACGCAGATGGGTTACTACTTCTTCGGAGTTTTGTAATCGATTCGTTTGGCGTTTTCTTCCGTGTGTCTCTATTCCCAGTGTGAAAAGTTTCAGACGTTCCCAGCGTGTGAAATTTAATGTTTCAAGGTTCAACGTACGACGCCAGTTTTACACCGAAGTAACGAAAAAACGTTCGGACAGAATAAAATATTTGTACGATGGAACGTTTGGAAGGATGGAAATTCGAAGTTATTTTTCCTGCGTCCAGGTACTCTAGGTTTGTTCTAGATTTTATTTTTAAAAACCTGTACATTCCTTACGCTGCTTACAGAAATAAAACATAATTACGTCCATTGGTTAAATTATTCGCGATACAGAATAACCGTAGGAGCTTTCAAACGTCTAACGTTTCGGAATATCGCGGAACATAGCGTAGGTAGATGAGAGAGGCGTGTTCTTTGCGACTTGAAAAACAAGAAGAAGGATCGGCCCTATTTTCAAATTAAACCTCGTCGTCGTTTCCATTCATTTTCTGGATGAAATGCGCGGTTCGTTTCTTCTCGCGTGCTCGTCTTAGACGATATTATCATAACTCGCTTCTAATTTGTGGACTAGCGACGAGAGAAACGTAAAAGAGACTGAGGGCTCTGTTTCGAACGGCGCCCTTCAAATTACGGTGTTTTTCGAAAGTATTCGATGAAGATTCGAGAAGTGATCCGGCTATAGTTGTAACAAACGTCGCCGTTCTTTTACCAACGAAGCGGAGCGAGGTTTGCTCGAGAGACGAGATTACGTAGATCGTAAGATGCGAATTTTGCGACGCGATCGTATTTCGAGCCGGTAACGCTGCTATCGAGTACCTTTGTAAATAAATCGTACGCTTTATTATACCGTTGTTACGATACGATGTTAGACGATAATCTTAATTTAAGAGGAGATTCCCTTCAGTTAGGCAAAACCAATTCCCACCAATAATGTTCCTCTGATGAGACCAAATGTATTTAAGCATGTGCAATGTTGAATAAAAACCACTTGAAAAATTCAAAACGTTTTACGTTTATTACGCTTTTTATCCTGACATTTGTAAATTTTATCCTGATATTTGTAGACCCTTCCACGAATAATACGCTATCCCTATCGAACCTATTAAACCTATCAAATGATAAGATGAAATATTCCAAACGCTAGAAACGTTGTCGTGATTTCTATTTCAATCATCACGTAGCATCTTAATGTCAATAACCTTCGATCGGATTCACCTCTATAACCATCACCATTGTTTATTACTATAATTTTATAATTAATCCGATAGATCCAACTATTGTAGACGCGTATCCGAGATCGCCGTATAATTAACGTTTTCCCCGTTCCATTTCCATCTCATCGCATAGCAGTTAAGAATTCAACGAGAATAAAGCAAAAGAATATACAAATAAAGAGAAAATTCTAACTTTGTATGGCATCTCGACAGAGGCAGAAAGAGAAAGAGAGAGAGAGGGAGAGGGAGAATTATGCAGATTTCGTGGCGCGTTTGAACCGGATCATCGGGAACACTCGTAAGTATACTATTGGGATCTGGTAGATTATGAAAATCGATCGAGTCTGCCTTCCATAATTTCTAACTCACGGAACGAAGAGTCGATCGATGGAAGACTATCGTTCGGTGCATAAGGATGCACATTCCGGTTCCACTTGAACAGCACATCCGAGAAGGACCGCTTAAACCTAAACTATTCCTCGAGGCCATCGGTTTTTTTCTAGGAAGCCTAGAATATAACTGCGCCAACGATTTCGAGGACGCGACGAAAAATAAGTAGCGACGTTCGCCAACCTTCTGCACGTTCGACGATTCTCGAGGAGACGATAATGAAACCATTTCGTTAGATCATTAGGCTAATCCCTCGAATTCCCTCGATTTTATTTGCCTCGACTGTCGTAGCCATTATTTCGTCCTGCGCGTTAGACAACTTGGTTTTCGTCAATTTTTCTCGAACTCTTCTAGCTAATTGTTATATTATTATATAAAGAGTAACATGTCACTGGAAAATATCTATTGAGTCGCTCGGAAGCCACGCTGATCAACTGCAGAAATTAAAACGGATGGAAGAAGGACGATTATTTATATAGATGTTATTTTTCAAAACCCCTTACAATTTACAATCACCCGCGCTATCTGCTTATGATAAATAATTTCACGAAAATGTGAGAAGACCCGGAGCACGCAGGTTTATCGTTATCGCGTCGAATGTTTCATCTTGTTACGCTAAAGCGACGGATCAGCGGGACAAGCTTTCTCTCCCTTCGCGGTAACTAAATTTACATGGAAGACGAACCTTCGCGTAATTCCATAGCGGAAGTAACTTAGAAATAACGAACGCGAATAAAATTGTACGCGTATCGCGTCTGGATCGAGGTTGGATCTCGTGGTAAGGCGACGAACGTAAGAAGCAGGTTGACGTAAATTAGAAGTTCGCTTAGTCCGAAAATGTGCTCGGTACGCTTTAGACCCTTACGTTCGAGGTTTCCATTCCACTCGCTCGTGCAACGTCGTCAAACACACGCGCATAGAGGAGAAGAAAATAAGGAGAGCTCCACCTGTGGCCAGCGCTGACTCAAAGCGAAAGCTCGGTCGTTTAACTGCCGATTTCCATTCGAAGGTGAGTAGCGTACGCGCTACAGGTAATTGGTATCTTACGCGGCCGTTGCGAGAATAAATCGATCGTAGCGAATGTTGTTGGGTTTGATAGAATGCCGGATAGCGGCTCGCACAAAGCGACCTTCGTCTGGTCGAGTGAACCTGCTACCAGCCAGACAAATTGATACCAGGCAACGCACTCACTCTCCCTATCTTTTCCGCCTGTGCACAGGGGTACCTTACGTGCCTGCAGTAAGTACGGGCGCATAACTCGCAGAGCTCGATACGCCGCTGTTGGAAACGATCCATGCAAGTTGTATAGGACTAGCTGATGCGCCGCTTACAACCCCCTATTAACTCGAAATAGTCCGTCTTAGTCATTTTGTTTGATCTATTGTTACATCTTTCTATCACACTCCTCGTGCTTCGTCTCCTGCGATCGGTGCGACCCGTGATACTTGCTTTTCTTTCGGTTTCTTCGTATCGGTTGCTCGATGCTGGCAGACATTATGAATCTCTGTAGTTTGATTGTACGAGATATAGGACGGTCCTTTCTCTTCTTTTTTTCTTTATTAGAATTGGTAGTTTATTGAAATTTATTGAAATTCGATTGTCTACTCGTCGACGTTTCTTCGTTTACGTATTCGATAATGCAACGAGTGTTAATGAAATAGATTAACGAGGGTGAAAAACAATTCCTATCGCGTTTCTGTGGAATCAACAGATAATAAATTGTAATCGTTTCTTTGAAAATTGACCGACAACGCGTCGAACTTTGAAACGCTACTCGTGGATCTGTCTATCAGCTCGGGAAAGCCTCCCTTGTTTCGTTTGTAGTTTAGAGACTACATGAATAAACAGCTTCGCCTGAATGTTCCGTTAGAAATTTTTGTCGCGGAATTATACCGTGACCCGTTCCATTCTTGCAATCGTCGAACACTTAGTTACGTTATAATTAAACGATTATTCCAAACTATTATTTAAATTAAATCGTAGCCTGTTACAATAATAAAACGACGAAACAGAGGTATCGTTCATCAACGCACGATGTTTCTTGTAATTCCGTAATCAATTTACATTCCGACAAAAAGAAACGAGCACGCAGATGATTCGAAGCGGTGACGTAGAGCACAAACTCGTCGACGGTCGAGGGTTAATAATACGAAGAATAGTAAAATTATGCTATTCGTAGTTCTCCGTCGGCTAAAGCTCTAAGCCATCTTGTTCAACGGCGAAGGAACAGAGAACGCGATAAATTAAAAACGACGTCGAAACGTGGAGGAATGTGTCTAATGTCGGGACAATCGTGTTTCGTGCGTGTCGCAGCTGTGACAAGACGTTACGCCGCAGTTTATTTCGCGTGCTCGCAATTTCTTGATAAATTAGATACACCGCGGTATCCCTCGAGTGTTTCAGTCGGTGACGATTACAAGCCGTGATAATAAAGTTAATGCGCGTGCTCGTCGTACAATGAAGTAAACCGCCATTATCGCGATTACTGTTATTATTGCAATTATGACGATTGCTCGGGGTAGGCTCGTCGAGAAGGAACGAGCATGAATTACGCTTTCAAACGCGAGGAGCTGCGCGAACGTTCGCGCCGATGTATGAAAATTAATCGTCTGCTCGAGAGCGCGCGTATTTACGCATACTTGCGTACATTAAATGTATAATAATCTAATGACGTTCGAGTATTATGCAAATAGTAACGCCGGATAACACGTGTAGTAACACGTGACAGTAAGACGTGCGAGAATTTGATTTTCAGAAATAATATGCGATTAAAAAAATGACAAATTTATAACACCGCTGGTGAACAGTAATTGTAATTCTTATCTGGTATACGTTTTTCCAAGTGGAGTAATTAAAATGAATTTCTCTCCAATCGCTCTTTGTAACAATAGCGCATATTTAGTCTATTGTTTCTATTTCTTTTCTTTCATATTGGTTTTAACATCGCGTCGACTGTACCTATTCAGAGAAAGATTTAGTAGTTAGATTCTGTTATAAAGCGACATGTATTTCATAAAGGAGGAAACGTTTGAAACTTCATTTTTGCTTCGATCTGGTTGCGTGGGTGATCGTATTTAGGGAAATTTAAAAGGACGTGTTTGACGATCGTAATTTGACGATTGCAGACGTCGCAGATTAGTAGATGAAATTCGGATTAGATAGGCGCGTGTGAGTCTGAGACGTGGCCAATTCTAAGTTTCTCTTTAATGCAACTTGGTGTCGACGATCTTCTTTTATAATCGAAAATTAATTCTCCAAGTATTAGGAAACATAATTGGACGAAAGTTTAAACCTTTATTATGAAAACCCTTTGTTATAAAAGTTTCTTCTATTACGGCGAATGATATTTACAGATATACGGTAAAGTTATTCAAAGTGCTTGCGAAAAGTGTAGCTTCAAACGCGTACAACGTTACTCGCCCGGTCTAGATTTCTTCGGTTTGTACGACGAACAGTAAGAAACAGAAAATAATTTAAAAGAAAAAGTAACTAAGTAGATACGAGTGCAAACGTTTTCACGTAAATCGTTTTAAATGCCCCGGACGTCCACGCAGAACAGTAGGACAGGTCCGGGTTTCTTGATGTCTACATGACTTTGCTATTTCCTCGATCTCGTTTGCTACACGTCACCTTCGGTATTATGTGCTCGTGCCCGTCGTCAAGACACGCGAATGTTCACTTGTCGCTTGAAAGCAATTCAATACCTAAATTTCATTTCATCGAGCGATATAGACACAGAGACTTTATAAATAAAGAATCGATACAGACTTCGCAAAGAGAGATCTCGATATCCTTCGTTCCCGATAAATCTCTCGAATTAACGAGTGAAGCTTTCTCATCGTCTTATTTAATTAATTTTATTAAATATCTTGAAGATAAGCTTTCTAAAGAAAAGTTATACCTTTCCGTAAAAAAGACTCGTAGACATCTTGCGATGTCTTAATTAGGTTGTTTAGTTAAAATTAATTGTAATTATTTCTAGAGGTTTTATAACGGTCATTCGTAGTAATTATACACGCACGATCATGAAATTGAATTATCTTAGATATAAAATTAATTAGAAGCTATGAAGATTTTCTTGTCGAAATTGAGACTGAATAATTCTCGTTGTTTTATTTCATTACATATTTTGAAGATAAGCTTCTTACAAGAAAGGTGTATCTTTTTGTAAACGAGGATTACAGACATCTGACGATTTGTTAATTAGGTTGTTTAGTTAAAATTAATTGTAATTATTTCTAGAGGTTTTATAACGGTCATTCGTAGTAATTATACACGTACGATCTTGAAATTGTATTGTTTTAAAGATCTCTCCATTTTTATGTCGGAATTGAGATTGAATATTATTTTATCGTCTTTAGCGAATGTTTTCATACGATATAAAGAAAAACGTATAGCTATTCATCAATTGAAAACATTCACGGTCTTCTCATTATGCTAAAGCCATGACAAATTTGTGGAATCTATACAAAATCCAATCTATATAGTCAATTTACGTATAATTAGTATAATTTTGTTCTTTCCTCGCACGAATGTACTATTCATGAGAAAAGAAAAACGCAATAAAATATACAATAACGCGAACGTCACAATATTTGAAGATCATACGATAAGTTCACTTTTGTCGATCGTCTATCTGACTTTCGTGCTATTTGATGGCTAAAAAGAAGTGCATAATATTTTAATACTAAACTACAAAAATATAAAATGTGCTTCTAACTCTACTCGATCACTTTCCCTTAACAAAACTACCCACGTAAAATTAACATCGTTCGATCGAAGAAGAGCAAAAATTCCTACACTTATAGCGTCTACGCGTATCCACGCGTCTCTATATATTTTTATATCATCGTTATCCGGCAGTTTTAATTTTATTTCAATTTCGTTTACGTCTATACCGCAGAGGCAAGTGTAATTTCATGGCCATCAGGCTGAAATAAATAAATAAATAAATACGTACATACGTATCCATGTCGAAGGATGCAGGACTCTGAACTCGCCATCCTCCTTCCAAAACTAAAACGTACAAAACGCAATCCCTTCTTTCACAGTTCGCGTCCAACCTCGACCAACGAGCGTCTACAAAAACACGGAGGAACTGTCGCAACGCTCTCCATACGCCCTGCATCCTTTAATCCTTCGTCGTCCCTTTGAATAACAGATAACAGAATCGCATCAGCCATGCCGAACAATCGGCCCCTGGACAATGCGCGTTTTTCTCGTGGCCGCGGAACACGGCCTGTTGCGACTCTACGATTACCCTGGCTACGGCCAAGCAACGGGTAGTAGGTGCTGGTTTTCTGGCAATGTCCTGTGCAACGCACGATATAACAGTTACACAGGAGACAACGGTGGCCTGCGTGGACAGCACGCAGAGAATCTTTTGCATAGAATCGGGAAGAATCGAGGAGGACGGTCGCGGTCGAACTCGCCGAGAGTCGAACGAATAGCGCGCCCGTGGCGAACGCATTGATGATTCGTGCATTCCACCTGGGATTAATCGATTTAACGGTTCGACGGGCCGAGCAGTGTCCACGGTGCTATAATTTGATGGAGTGGCGTACAGCGTACATCTCTTTCGCGTCATCCACGTCCGATTCATTGACCGTGCGTTTTCGCACTGTCACCGCGTAACCGTTGCCGCGGTGCTCGAGCCGCCGCGCCGCGGACAAAGCGGAGGCGAACGAGAGAATAACCGAAGAGAGTATATACAGGGGGGGAGAAGGCTGCGCAGGGGCAGAGGGGACGATAATACGCGGCCACACGATCATTAATTCAAGTTTGCTCGCAGATATTCTCGTCTTTGAACACGGAAGCTATCCGAGTCTCTCCTTTCTTCCTGCGGCACTGTCTCCGCTTCGTTGCTTGGGCGCTCCGCTAGGCAAGCTCCACGAAGACCGAGACACGATGGATCGAACGAGTTGACGAAAGAGGCAGGCTGTTTCCCGACGGAGCAGTGGATTTTTGGACTCGACGCAGGTGAACGATACGACGCATGGCGACACGTAGGATTTTACAGGTTTAAGGAACATCCGAGTGCGGATAAAGAATTAGAACGCGGATATTTATACGAATTTATATTCTTGTAATATGTAATTAATTGGTGCTGTGTATAATTAATCCTTTAGGGATGGATGTCGTCACAACGATGGTAAAATTTGTCTTCAAGCTGTAAATATTTATTGTTCACTAGTTGGTAGCGTCGATGAGAAAAATATAACGACCGCAAGGTGTTAAAAATCTGGAATCTAAATTTTGGAAATTGTTCCACCTGTCGAGAGATAATAATATCGACGTAAATTAAGTTGACGATGTCAGCTGTCTCGCCTTCTATATTTCTAATAGCGTGCAATTCTATGCCACCGTATCATTAACTCTTAATTGGTATCGTCGTATCGATACTGGATCCTACATCGCAATCATACATCATAATTTTGCTTAAACTAATTATTATGTTATATTACGTACCTATTGCTCAAATTACTTTTACTTTACGTTGTACATGATAACCGATAAACGCTCATTTTAATTATTACAATGCATTAGATTGTCCGGAAAGTGTCTTTCTTTTATAGACACTTCTTTTACAACAACGCATCTGTATACAAACATGAAACCTAATCTGTCAAACGTTGTGATCTTTAGTTTGACAGAACAAAATGGATCATACGTGTAGTAACCTACAAATGTGTTTGTCTTATTATCTAGAGCAAGGACAAGAAAGGATGGTTTATTCAGAGTTAAGTTCAAGTTTATTCGTACCAGCGATACTCAACACAAAGCTGACTGCAATCGTCGTACGTCTTAAACTCGGCTTCCAACTTCTCAACTGCTTGAACTCAAAACTGCCCCACTCAATTGCTACTACTCAACTGCTTCTCCACAACTAACTCAACTCCACTCAACTGCTACTACTCGACTGCTTCTCCACAACTGACCAACTCAACTGACTCTACTCGACTCTGCTCGACTGCCTAACGTCTTCTGTCTGTTCTCCAGATGTGCCTGACCCATTCCTAGGTAGATCCCCTTCAATTACCCCAATGTTGTAAAGGGCCACAGGTATGACCGATTGTCAGGTAGATCCCTTTTCCCGATACGTAATTCGATAAAGTAATATAAAACTGAAAATGTTGTGTATCCATTATTTTCTTATGAAACGAAAGAGACTTCCCTAATACAAATGCAAAATGTAGATGAGATTTTAACATTGATAAACTATCTCAAATAATTATTCTAAAGCTAAAGGTCAAGCCACAAACTCAGCCCTATCTACGGTCCAACGATATCGATTGAAGCTTAAAAATATAATATCGAAGGAACGAGATCGTATTGATATCGCAACTTCTCAGCTCCAGTTAAACTTTACGCTAGTTTGGACGATCGAAAGTCGAAAGTTGCTGCGCCGAACGTTCTCTGAAGAGCGTCGGTGCTTCCGGCGAGGAAATGGTCAATGGCCAATCGCGTTTTCAACTGCGATGAATGCACTCTTGCTTATGGATTTACGTTCTTGTTGCGCGTGTGTTTGGAAACGGGATACTGCGCCTCTTTCCAACGTCCAGAAACTCGTTTTCCTTTGTACGAAGGTAAATAGTCACAGACTCTTTCTACGCGAAATGTTAGCAAAGACTGATGTCGATGGAATATCATCATTGTATATTTAACCTTTGCGATTCTTAACGACTGTAACTACAGAAATTATTTTTACCACTAAACGGCAGTCAAGCGCAAACATATTAGTAAACGCAGATAGATAATCTTCGACTGATGCATTTAGGAGTCTTACCACAGCGAAACGGAGTCGATGCATTTTGAAGTTGTGGGCGACACGTTTCTCGCTTCAACTTCAAATCAACGTTAACTTCTACGCAATCTTCTTAATCAATTTATATTTTAGAGTTTTGCTTCCCCTAGAAAAATTTCCGGACTAATTACGACAGAGCCAATCTTTGTTCGAATACGAAGATTGATAATGATATCCGGATGTTCTCTTATCCGAGCGTGATATTTCGCAGTAACCTTTTTCCCTTTCAAATACGTTCGTGCTCTTGCACCATGCGTTCTTTCTTTTATTCTTTATTTAATTTTGATTACAGGAATTTAGTACGAAAGTAATAGCGTTCTAACCGTCGAAAGAAAATACGGCGGAGTTAGAAATTTCGAAAATGGTGTAGGTGCAACAGAATTGGGAAAAATACACAGCGTTCGAATAGACATAATCACAGATGTTAGAAAACGGAAAGGTGATATTGAAAATAATCTAAAGCGCGTGAAGGGCTCGGTTGCTGGCAACGATATGAAACCCTTAAACACATCGATGCAACGAAATGGTTTCATCGCGATAAAGGCGACGAGAACGACGATTTTGCACGAATGCAAACAGCAAGCGAAGGTGACAATGGACAGGTGCGTTCTCGTGGCGAAGCATTCGTTGCATTCGAAAAAGGGCTTCGATTGTACAAACTACAAAAGGAACTCTATGCGGTTAAATATGCGAAAGGAATTACGCGACTTGGCAGCGAAAAAGAAATGGCGTTCATAAATATTTGAAGAATCTATCGATTAATCTTATCCCGTATTTAAATAAATGAAATTTCATGTCAGAAAAATGGCTGTTCCGTTATTCGAAGATTCTATTAGCCCAACAATTTCCCAATTAATTCGGATATGTCCCGCTGTAATATCAAAGTTTCAATCTATCTAACAAAAGGTTAAAAGATTGATAAATAGCACGAATCAACGTTTCTTAAAAAATCTGTTGCTAGTTGTTTTGTATCTTTTATTTTATCAGTTACGATTTAACGATTTACAGGCTCCTATACGAGCGGGTGTTTCTACAAAATCTCGCAATCAGAAATTGATCCGATGTTGGAATTTCCTATATAGCTAGATCACTGTAAGAGAGAATTTGTTTTACGCCCATTGGCGACGAGTATCCGAAAGGAAGCAATAATTATGAAATGCGATGCAGAAGAAGCGCAAAACGAAGAAAATCACAGAGATAACTTCCTCTCTCAGATTGCGAATGAATGAAAAATCTTTTTAGTGTACGACCAAGCGCGTAATAGCCAGTTTCTTGGAAAAGGTTTAATGCGTACAATTGCTATGGTATGTTAAGAAATCGTCGTTTACACAGTATAAGTACGGTAGTTGAGCAAAAGGCGTGGATTAATTCCTACATTGACGTGAGTTTTTATTTCGAGCCAAAAACCTGCCCTATCGTACGTATTATTATGTATGTAGATTTGCGCTTCCTTTTTTCATCAGCTTTAAACGTATAATAACATAGGCTTCTGAAGTAAAACGAGTACCGAATCAAATAACGAGCTATCTGGTGCTAATGGTATAGACGATCATTTTATAATTGTTAATGGGTGTTAGTTTAACCGTAGAAGAACACATACAACCGTATCGGTCGTCACGATTACGTAAAGTATTTCTGGTTGTTGAGATATGTGTAATTTTATATGCTAAATTAATTATGTGAGTATGTGAGTATGTGTATGTGTGTCCGCGGTGTCTCGAAAACAAAAGTATGTAAACTGTTCTGTCCTCAGTCGTGTATGAAAAGGCATCTGGTATGGAAGGTCGTGTAGACAAGAAAGTGCTGAGACACGCGCAAGATTGTATCGTTTAATATTATTGGAATCGTTCACTAAATAAATACCTTTATTTTAACGATAAAGATCCATAATTATTAACACTGGTAAAAGATAACCATCAATTTCTTAACCGAACGTTGTTCCTTTCGACGCGTATCGCGCATTTCGAAGGTACAATACGTAGCTGAATAGAATTGTACGTCGTACGATTCACGAAACGCGTGAAATTCCAAAATAAATGGCGAATATCGTGCTTGAACGCCGAAACTTGTAAATCGTTTTGCAGATTTAAACGTGCAGTTCTTTCGAGTTTGTCGATAAAGTGATTAAGCGTGCCGAATCGTTGAAAATACAGATATCATTTTAAAAAACGCATTAGCGTGCTTGAAAAAGTAACGTGTGTACTTGCGAACTAAATAAGTGAGATAAAAATCGCGAGTTTGGTCGTTTAAGATTGATAAAAAGAATTGTACCGTTCGACGCTTGGTCGCTTCTTGTCCAAAGTCTCTGCTTCGCTCCTTGCTTCCCTATTTGCTACGGTACTTGCGCGCCTGAACTGTAGACGTACGGAATGGAGACATATACGGTAATGACATGAAAATTTATAGCAATAAAAAATGAGAGAATAAATACAGCAACGAAACGGGAAAACGAATAGGCGACGAATGACATCGAGAAACTTCACCGCCGTTTGGCGCATATTTCGCTAAAATCTCACTGTACACCGTGTTTTCCCAAAACCGGCGTTTGGTGCGCGCCTGATCGACTTTCAAGAGCGTGAAAGGTGCGCAAAGAAGCGCATTTATTCGCTGTAAGTGCAAGGACACACTGCCGTAGAATAATTACACGAAGCTTCGCGTTAAACTGGCTTCATCCTCTGTGATCGCTTCAAAAACCGAGAGAGAAGTTCACCAGACCCAACAGCATTCAAACTACGCGAGATCTGTGCGTAATTGTGGTCCGTAATTAACACTAGAACTACCATACCAATCGAATTGACTGGTTTTACAATTTTATTTTAAAATTCCTGCTTCGTGTTATACCTTTTTTCCACTATGACGCAATGACTTTCGCAACGATAACTAAAAGAATGATATAATGAACTTTATTTTGTTTTTTACGTATTTAAACTGGAAATAATTTTGTACGAAGGCTGCTTATATCAATGCCAACCAAATTGACTGGTACTTGTCAAAGTGTAAAAGGGTCCTGCAATCTGTTTATCGAACCTCAATCAACCAGTTTCGTCGTTTTCTACAACTTTTCACGCGCTTTTTAAATTTTTCCTGCGTATCATTCGATGCGATGATACCAGTTATCAGGAAAATTCCGGATCGATCGCCAGATCGCTAGATGCTAACACTAAAAATACCACAGCAGTCAATGTTACCGGTTCTACGATTTTACAAATGTGCCAAGCCTCGTTTAAGGAGCATAGTCTCAGATGGATTAATAATATCAAAAATCTACTACATAACATGGAATTCCTTCTGTGAGAAAGTAATAAATCAATAAATATACAAATATTCTATCATTACGTATTTCTTAGAGACCATTCATTTCGACTGGTTTTGGTAAAAATAGCCTCGTGTTAACTATCGGTAATTCTAGTGTTAATTAATTAACTCCGCGTATCGACTTAAAGAATCGCCATTCAACGGAAAAAGGTCTCGTTAAATATTTTAAAGTCGACAAGTTTCGGCTTGGAAACGTCAAGCTCGTAGATTGTAGATCGTTACACGGCGCCTCGAAATTTCAGTATCATTAACCAATCAACGTCAGGCAAATCGACGCGGAGTGTCGTATCGCGGCTCGCAATCCAAACCCTATAAATAGTCACGCAGAAGCGTGTATAGTCGGTAATAACAGATCGAGACCACGGGTTTGCCGTCGATCCGTATCGTGTATCAAGCGCGAATATACGACTGGTCTGGATCGCGTCGATAATTAAATAGCCGACGCGCCGACTTTGCGAGCATTCGCGCGCCTCCCTCCTATCTGCCCCTTTTCGACGTCCATCGCGGACATCCGTTCGCGGACGTTCACCACGGAGAAAGACATCACGCGCAAATCGTTCCCCTATTTCACGGTTTGCGCAACGAAACGCTTCGTGTTCGTGCGATCGACGTGATCTTGAAATTCCTCGCGTTTTCCACACGTCCAAGGCTGACCGTCTTAACGATCCACGACGACAGTTAGGGATCGAACGAGCGAGTACAGTGTCGCGTCTGACCCGTTTCGATCGAAGCGGCTGATCTATTAATTCCGGCTAATTGTAAATATTTCACAGTCGAGAACTGGTGTCGTTAAGATTGTAAGATCGTTTATGTAGCTTCGGTTGGAGTAGCAGCGTGGATGTGACGGAATTTTTCAAGTGGGACGGGTTCGATTACTTTGTTTAGTTTAAAGCTGCGTCTATGTCACTGAGTGGCTACAGAAAGTGTCTGCACAGATTTCCCACCGAAAGGTTTTTTTATTAGGTTCCGCGCTTCATTTGCGTGGCGCTAAATTTTTGTAATTGCCAAATAATACGAAGTTTAACATAGCTGGGTCTAATTAATCGGTATATAAAAAATAAACGCAATTGTGTACAAATACCTTTTGCAGTGGTTGTATAACGAAAACGCGTTATGCAGCACGCGTTATATAACACGTTACGGAAACAAAGAGAACAGTATCGCATAACGATACTATATCAAATGTATTCCGTTGTATAGTAATGTACAGAAGGTGTTAAAAACATTACGCAACGTAATGCATCGTAGGTTCGTTGCAGCGATGTAGCGAGTTAATGTGCGCGACTTGTGTTTGCAGTTCCTGGCAACGTAATTTCCTTTGATCCTTTAAATTCTACCATCTAACATTTAACTCGCTATTATTAACGAAATTAATTATATGTTACAAAAAAGGACGCTACGACAGCATCTGTAAATTATTTACAAAATAAGAATAGCAAACTGCAAACAATCATTTTCCATTCTCGTTTAAAATAAAATCTGCCCAAACCCTCGGATAGACATTATAGTCGAAGCGAATAGCGTGACATATCAAAGCTCGCTCCCTTCGACCATCGACATAGCGAAATTAGCGAGGGCCGATCACGATAGGCGAAAAATCAAAGGATTCGGTCGAGACTTGCCCGGAGGTCGACATCGTCAGCCACACCTGCCGCATCGGCGTTGAAGCGAAGAGAAAAGGGTCTACGAAGAAGAGGAAAGAGTTTCTAGACGACGCGCATCGTGTACGGAGCATGGAGATTCCAAGATGCGCCCGAAGCCGACGGACACGCCTAGTTAAAACGCGTGATGGATGCGCGAAAAAGAGCGCGAAAAGCAGGCCGGATCCGTGGCCGGGCCCCGTCGAACATCGGTGGCAGATCCCGAAACTGATTCGCGCGCCGTTACGCGCGTCTCTTTCGCTCGTACGTTCCATCTTTGCGATCTTAACCGCCGCCGGACATGCAAATTATTATCCGTCTCTAGGAGGGGGAGATCTCTCGCCTACTGCAACCGTGACTTATCATGCTTAATTACACGGTCTACCGTTGAGTTATTGACTGTTTTATAATATTAAAGAGGCGCCAATTAGCCGAGTCGATGCCTTGATCCGCTTTCGTTTCCTTTCAGGGGGTAGCATCCTGTTCGACTCGCGTTTAGATCTGCTTTTAACGCCCCCTCTTTGCCCCTTCTTCGGGATCTTCTTTGGATCAGGGATTCGCAGTCGCGCGTAGTACGTACGTACAGGGTGTCTTGGTAAAACTCTTTCGAAGAAGAGAAATGCCGGAGGAATGAATCGTTTGGCTCGTTGCATCGTTGTTCATTGTTGCGATGAAACGTTGCATTTTCATGCTCATATTTTTCGAGGCTCGGATGTTACCATGGTTCTTTTTTAAGCAGAACCTTGTGTCTTTTTGTGTATAGATGTTTTTTTTTATCGCCTACACTGAAGTGTTTTGAAAAGTATCTCGACTGCTTGTTTCAAAAGATGCGTCGATTTTTATCTCGCCAAGTTTACTTTTACCTATGGGAGGCAAGAGAAAGAGAAACGGGAGGGTATTTTTCATGTGTAAAGTTTTACGAAATTAAAGTGAACGCATCAGAGTATCTCTTAAACGAAGCATTTTCAAAAATATATACCTTGATACTTTTGTATAGGGAATAAACGAACGCATCGACCGACGTGTAAAAAGTACAAGGTTCCGTATAAAAGAACGAATGGAAACATCATTTATTTAACATCATCGTCGCATATCGTGAAAATATGTTTCTCGAAGGAAAAAAATTCGTTGCTCGAGTATTTTTTCGTATCGTAAAAGGTAACGAAGAAAGATATCTATCGCTTTGTAACGGAATTACCGAGCCACCCTGTATATGTGTATGCGTGATAATATATAACGGAATATAAAACACCGATGCATACATTTTGGAAATAACATGGTACCAGAAGGAGAGGTCTGTTGCGATGGCACGGTGTCCATGCGAAATTGTTTAGTGGGTAATCACTATGCCAGATTTGACCCTTTAGCTATCGAGAAGAATATAGACTCTTTGTGCGAGAAATATCGGTATAGATATCACCGTCTGGGACTTTCGACCTATTATTGCTATCATCGGAACCTCGTATTTCATTCGACTTTTTGGTACTTAAGAGGTACCATTTTGCATAATCCTTTTCGCAGAATGCACGATGATACGAAGAATGTAAAATAGGTTGAAACTCTTTTCTAACAAGGGAGAATTAAACGCGTTGTGCTAAAAATATATTCTTCAATTGTATTTCGTATTCGTGCGTTCCTAAAAATGGTATTTAATATACGTGTGTGAATGACCGTGCAATAAACGATGTTTAATAACTTTGAAATTCTACCTTGGATCTCGTTTAATTATGTATATCAAAAATCCTTCGTCTTTGTTTCTGCTAGAAGTTGAGATTCTTCGAATTCTACTTTGAGTTTTCACTCGTCCCGCATATTCATAGAAGATTTTCATAAGCGTTCGAACAACTTCGTGCACGTATATACATTAACGTCAATGGTGTATCGACCACCAATATCCTCCCAATACTTACAAATAGCAATCTACAGTCTGTCACACAAGAGCGTGTCTGCGATATCTGCGAAACCTGACACCTAATCAGAATGAGATAAAAAGAATGTAAACAAACGAAAACTTCTCTAATACGCGTTGCTGAATACCTTTCAGTTTCATTTGAAACAGTGAAAGAAACAGAGCTTTTTAATATGAGTGCCGCGTACGCGAAACGTCGAAAATTGTCTGGCATGGGCGAATGAAAACAGAGATCGTGATTGGAGTAATATAATATTCACTGATGAATCTTCGTTTTGGGCATGGTGTCCTATTAGGCAAGCTGAGAGGAAGACGTATCACAAAAATAAGAACACTTGTACATCGCATTCGAAAGATATGGAGGTCGTTACCAGAATCCTACGCTCAAAAATTAGTCGAGAGTATGCCGAAACGATGTCAAGCTATAATCGCTAATGGAGGAGATTGGACACCCTACTGTAATAGCGTATTAGTGTTTTAGATGTAGATTCAATTCATATAAATTTTTTTACAAATATATAAATATTTACAGAAATATCGCAGACACGCTCTTGTGTGACAGACTGTATATACCTATCTGCTTTAAGTACCTGCTGTCTCTACACGCAAAAATTCCCCACATTGCAAAGCGAATCTATCGTGCGCTCGTTTAAACAGCCTGGTTAAACAGTTATCGAATGCACGTTTTCCTATCTAAAATAATTTCGCAGTATCGAATGATCCATAAACGCGTGCAATTCGTGCATCAAGAGCTACGAAACCATCGATAACCGCGAGACACCGCGAGAGACCTGAAAATTTTCTACAGTGTAAATCGACGCAGCGAAAGTTGGCCAGAAAGAGGAATTAATAATTCAAACGCGAAGAATAATTATCAATTCGAGGGGCATCGCGCCCGCCATAATTCCATCCAAGAGTTTTTTCATTACAGGGGCCGACGTACCATTTTTCTCATTACCCGGACACGTTGTCGGCCAATTTTTCTCTCTAGTTGAGAGCGTAGCCAGTGGCACGAGAGTGGAGGCTAAGGGAAGCCGACGATACCAGTTGGGACAGTGGAAAAGGGTTGCAGCGAGTACCGAAAGATACATAGCGCGATGCCTTCAGCGGACACCGACCCATTTCTCTTTCGCGCCTCTTTCTCTCGTTAACGAAACGCTATCGCTCTTTCAGCCACGGCGTGCGCGTTTAAGCGCCGCCGGTCCCGTTGCGCTGATTTCACTAACGAACCCAGCGATTTATATCATCGATCGAACCGTGTCCGCGGTAGGCGAACTCCGACTTACTTCGATGGTTCATTGTTAAACAGCAGCCGGCAGCCAAGAACGACCCTTATCGTTTGCATTCGCCATCTTATTCGCCATAGGCACTGATCGAACGTTCCAAACAAACCACTTTGGGATCTTCTCGATCGTTGTGCGGGTAATGCTTGATAATTTTGTCTGCTTGAGACAGACATGGACGTTGATGAGATATACGACTGAGAAAATCGGGAGGTTCCAGCGTAATTTTGTAATTTCAACGTTTCAACGTTTGATTGCGAGCAATTCTACGTGTCGCGTGTATTTTTCGTTCAAGTTTTGCTACCAACAGCTTCTACCGTGAGCATGTTACGATACAGAAAATGGCTTGGAACCAAAGGTCTGAAAGCGTGGGTTTGTAGAAATCAGGAGCTCCGTTAGCTTCGACAGTGCTGACAGTGACGCGAGCAGAAAAATAGAATTTTCGTGTTAACTTGCGAGGCAACTAAGCATATGTTTGTATATGTATTGATTTCATTTGAATATTATATCTTGAAAAATATCTGCTACACTGTAGGAGCTGCGTCCATCTCAATTATAAATAAAATAGCTTACGAAAGCATTCGAACGCTTATCACCGAATTTTTTACGAATATATTTTACGGATACGAAGATTATGTAACGTAATGACACTCGACTATCGTAATTGTAATAGAAAAATTTCAAACCAATTCGAAAACGTATATACGAGTCGTAGGACGCTTATCGTAAACTTGTGTATACTTGGACTCGTTATGCACATAGTCTCGCTATACATTGTGGCTTATTAACGCGGTGAATAAATCGATCGTTCAAGAAAATTGATCATCCCTGAGAAATGCGTGCCTCCAATGGATATCTTGTAAGTATATTTCTGCATACATTCCCAGATCCGTTTCTCGATATAGTGCTGATGAAATTTCAAAAAGTTTCGTACAATGCATATAAAAAGGTTCGTTAAAAAATGTATAAATAATTCTGTGATAGGTGTTTGAACGCTTCCGTGTGACGATATATTAAACAAAGCATTTCATTAGAAATTTCCTTAGCACGGTGGCGAGACACGACTATTCTGATTACATTGGTAAAATTTGAAACACATTTGAAAATGTATATACATGTTGAAAGATATCTATTGATATGTTACAAGTTATTGTACTATATACTGTCACGTCTCGCGCTGCGCACGTGCCGTAACGAAGGCTAAAACCTACAAATAGCGCGAGTAAGCGGTTCAATTCGAAGAATAAAATTTAACAATTTGGTTAGAAACCGAATTCGAGCTTCGCAAACCGCCACATGACGACGACCCTCTCCCCTTCTACGGTAGAGCAAACTATAAATAAGCGCAGCAACATGGAAGAAATATTCAAATAATTCCTTAGTTCAGAGTAATTAATTTCTTAGTTCTGTGTGATCGGTTCCTCGGTTCTTGGTGATCGATTCCTTGGTTCTTGGTGATCAGTTCCTCAGCTTTGGCAAGTAATTTCTTGGTTCATAGCGATTAGTGCTCAATTCCTCAGGCTCTTAATATTTCAGTTTCTTTGGCTTTTAACTCTTTAGTTCTTTAGTTCTTTAACTCTTAGTTCCTTTATCTCTTAGTTTTCTCAGCTCTTAGTTCTTAGGTTCTTTAATCCTTCAGTTCTTTAGTTTTTAGTTCTTTGTTTCATTTAGTTCTCGGTTCTTGTCAGTTTTGTTAACCGACGTGCTTGTATTTGTCAACTTGTAAATTATTGAAAATCACATAAATTAAAATCTTGGAATAAGTAAAGCTTATCGCGAACAATTGTAATTTCGAGTATTCTAAATTTCAACGATAACTCTGTTAATAACCAATTAGAATCAGAATAAACTTTTGTTGTGGAAAATATTCGCCTTACGATATAATTAGATTAAACGAACATTTATTTTCATCAACTTTGATCCTCTCCCGTGCCAGTACTCCTGCGCGTAGCGGGTTAGCCGAAACGTGAAGTTTAATTGGTAGTCGCGTTAAACATCGGTCGACGCTACCCACCGATATTTAATTGTCGATAAAATTACTAAGGAATACGACAATTCGGGATCATCGAAAAAGATAACGACAACGAAAAAATTTAACCGAAGCAATCCTTAGATTGTTTCTGGTGACAGCAACTACCATTTACCCGAATTTCAACATTTAACGGCAACGTAAACAGAACAATCGAAATAAAAACGTAAGAATACTATATTAATAAGCCAGGATATAGAGCGAGAACATGTTTAGAACTAATCGTATTTTGTGGCGATAGATACTCTGTAAAACCATCGTCTCGTGTAACAGCTAGGCGACGGGAAATATAAACACTTAAGACAAGAGACCGAACCCAACGATTAGCGGGCGGTCCACCGAGACGTCTTCGACAATCGTAACAGAACACACAGAATGTTTCCGACCGTCACACCGAACAGTGCGACGAACCGCTTGTACGCGCGACCACAGACAATAAACCTTGTTGAGTTTAAAACCGCATAATTTATTGTTGCACCCATAACCACCTCAGTATGTTTAACACTACTACTCGTGCTTTGTACTAATTTTCCATTAAATTTACATTTGCAACAAATATTTTCTAACTTTTCGAATCTGACTATTACGATCACGATACTCGCGTCTCGTTACAACGCCAACGAAATTCCAAAATGTTCCGCACAATATTCGTATGAAATGTTTGCGAGACCGTTCCAATACTTTCGTGTGCCTGTGTAGGTACACAAGTACGTTCCGATTGATAATCCAGAAATAAAACAGAATGGTATGGTTTTCCGTGGCCTGCAGTGCAGGCGAAGAAATCGAAAGGATCGTTACCGTGGCCGGTTGTGGCCCCAGTCGTGGGCCGAAAGCTCTCGTGGCAAGATACTAAGTCAGAGTTAAGGTAGGTCGGGGCGTAACCCAGGATCAAACGAGTCAATAACTCGTGCCGTGCCTCCTCCACCTACAATGAGAAATCGCCATGGTGTACAATGAATGTGGGTGCGCGGTGACGTATCGTCGAAAGGTTGGCGCGCGTATTCGCGCATGCAGCCACGTGTGCGCGTTGATATGTCTTCATGGAATCGGAACCTCGAGCGACGGGACATTCCTCGTGTTCACGAGCAGCGTAAAACAGCCGTCGCGTCGTAAAAATTCCTGGCCGCGATCTAATCGAAGAAACAGAAAACCGGCCGTATTCGCGGGATAGCTCTTTCCTATACCGCGGCTATTGTCAGCGTTTCGTTGTGCTCGTTTCTATCGTTGCATTTACGCGTTGTTCCTTTTTCGCACGAACTGGATAATCTTGTTCCGCGCGATGACAATTCGGTGGAAAACGCGTCGATATACGACGATTCAATGCGAAGATTCGATGAAATTCTGAAATCTCTGGGGTATTGTTTCGAACGGATCGTCTTCTGGCTTGAACCCTTTGCACGTTGGATTAATTCAGTAGCAAGAAATTGCCACGGGGCGTATTTCTAACGAAACACGTGTCATAAATCGTTGTTATTTATTACTTTTTAGCTGAGAATTTCCGTATTCGTTAGCGATAAATCTTTGCTTGCTCGATGATCGACGCCGTGGACGATGCGGCAGTTCACAGTTCGAACTCTTGTCTAGCACGCGATAAGTTAAATATTAATCGAGTTATTAGATTTAGATCAGTGTCGCATGAGTGGCTGCAAGAGCGAAAATTCGTAATTTTTGTAGAATCCCGAATAGTTAATATGGGTAAAATATTAACGAAGATTAATGAAAATTGATCTTGCGCAGCTACCTGAGCGACTTTACCTGTGTGTCTGTTCACTGGAAGGTTTCAGTAATCGAAATACCTATTTCTAATCGTATTCTTAAAGTTTATAGTATACCGCACGAAGCGTCGGCTATTACACATAAACATAGAATTCTTTTGAACGATACAAGCGTATTCCTCGCTTGAATTTTTATTTAACAGAGCCTTTAATCCCAGTTACCAGGTCAAAAATCAACAGCAGAGAAACGTTCTTCGCCAGTAATTTCGATAAAATGGACATTGCCAATCTTCTCTTTTACCTTTCGATTCCTTTTGAGAAGGAAATAATGTGCAAATAATAAATAAAGTCGCAAATAATGTGCTGGAAATAAGAATGCAACAGAATGCTCCGAGGGATAATAAGAGAAACCTTTAACGCCAGTACTGATACAATAATCGGCCTGTGATAGGTCGGTATTGCTATCGAAGGAGGATCCAGTTATTCGGTTGGTTCGGCAGCGAGCAGAGTTATTTTTTCGTTATTTGGTCGTTTCGAGGATGCTCGTAGTATATACGGCTGCATATAATGCGAAGCGTGGCTGCGTGAGGCACGAGACAATAATAATTCATGGCTGGAGGGCTCGCAGCACGCAGCCTATGCTCGCGATTCTAATCCTTGGGCAATTTGCACAGAGCGCCGTAAAATAAGAGGCACACGAGCCACGGCTATAGAGTCTCTTTCTCCGCTCTTTTGGATCGGCCAAACACGATTCGTAGAAGAGGATTCGCAGCGGTGAGCGGATTGCGAAAAAACGACCAACGTTTTCTGCCGGATGTCTCTCAAAAGTGACGCTTCTTAAGCTCCTTTCACATGTAACGATAGGTTACCGCGATAAAACGAGCGACGAGATGTTTGACCGCTTGTTTCTCTCGCGCGATCCGATCGTTCAAATTAGTTTGGATCGGAGTCGGACATTTTTCGAATTGTTTCGAGGATTAATATTCACCTAAGATAATTTAATTAGTCGGAAAGAGGCGATCGAATATCTTATCCGCGTAATTTTTTATTCGCGGCAAATTAATCGCTCGTTCGAAAAATGTATTCCAACAATAACCGCAGAATTGTTCGAATTACAGACATGCGTTTGTTGCTATTTAATTTTGTTCGAATTTATAGGAATGAATCCTAAGTCACGTTTATTCGCGATCAGTTTCAATTTTTATCATTAATTTTAAGAAAAGAGCTTAAATAGGCTTTCTAATCCAATCCGAACGATTATCTTCCTTAATCTTCTTTCTTTCTAATCTGAGCAACAAATTTCGTTTCTAATCTGAAAGAGATAACTGTAAGAGTTAAAGTTACGATAACTGAGAGCAATGAAGCTTGAAGGTACGTTATGCATTCGGTATTTCGTTCTTACAATCTCCGTATAATACAACATAGATCAATTTTGTTTGAATATGTTTGTATGCAGATCAATTTTCTTACATAAATGACAAATATAAGCTATAAACTATAAAACTATTATAGATTCAACGACATTTTGATTAATCCTTCTTCCGATATCCTACACATACTATGAAGAATATATATGCACGTAAATGTAGCATCTTAAAATATACTTCAATTCGAGTTTCAAAAACGAATAATAAAATCTTTCAGAAACTTCCTTAATCGATTAATTTTATCAAACAAATATCGCTAACGAACTATCGAATCTTCCGAGCGGAAGACTGCCTAAAAACTATAACAAGCGGAATCCAGCGGAATTCGAACGGCTGTCGAAACCGTACACGTTGTACAAGTCGAAGATACTTCTGGAGAAGAAGAATCCGCGAAATGAACCCTTTGACCGGCGAAAGAAAATTCTTCAAAGCGTAGTCATGTTAATCATCGTGGAACGGACCATCAAACGAACGTTCATCCGTGTCCAGGCGAATTCCTAGAGCGGTCAAAAACCCAGAAATCGGTCAGAAACGTACCGCTGACGCCCCGAGGACAGCACGGTCCAAACGAGTAAACCTTTCTTTAATAAACGGGCCGTGAGCTATCACGAAAACGGTCGAAAGGAGTCCGCGGGCGAGGACCTTCGAACCTGCGTCTCTTCCTCGTACACGTCGTCGTCGAACGGCCTTTTCAACTGGCGCCTCTTCGGCTCGTCTACGCGCTTCGGGCTGAATTTCGCCCGGAAAAAACGAGAAGAAGCATCGACTCGAATGACGCTCTCGTAGAGGAATACACCGAGCGGATCGCGAAATGTCGTTGCACCGAACCGAGACGGCGATTAATTGACGGTGCGCCGCGCACCACAGGATAAGCCAGCGTAACAACTTAATGGGGGTTTCTTCGTATCCACCGGTGCTGCCCCGCAGCCCCGAACGTCGCGAACAACGTGCGGATCGGCTTTGATCTTAACCCTCTGTTTGCCGAAACCAAAGAAACCAGAGAATTAATTTCTAACGCGGTCATTTTCAGGCGTACGAAGATTACAGATTTTTTAATAAAGCTGCAGGTTTTTATGCATTTTTGTAATTTTATGAGTTTAAGTAAAAAAAAATCGTTTAAGTTTAGTTAAATTCGAGCCCCGGTCTAGACCTCGGTCTATCGTTAAGTTTATTTTTGGTTTTAATTCTAATCCAGTGAGATTATAAGGGTAGGAAGATAGAGTTTGCGGTAAGGATAATGTATGAAGTAAGGTAAGGTGGGATATCGCAAATGGAGATGCGATCGGAAACCATCGGAAAACGTGGATCACGAGTGAACAAGAAAAATGGTAAGAAAAGAAAAGAAAACACACCGACCGATACGAAGACCACACGGAGAGAATATGGTAAATCCATTCTTGTGATAAATTCGAAGATGTATCGTTCTGATCCAATCGAATAAATTCGAAGGTACAAATTTCTTGGAAACAGGTTTTCTTCTTCGCGATCTCACACTGTAATCTAAGAACTGTACTTTGTCGTTGGACTTTAAAAACAAAATATGCGTGTCTACCTTAAAAATATAATCGAATTCTGCGTCAAAATGAAGCAAATATACGAAGTTTGAAGTCCTCTGAACGAAGCTATATACGCAAACGATTGTTCAATAATATAGAATTTTTAAATAACTAAATCCAAACTCCGTGTATTATGCATCGATGAAACAAAATTATGAAAAACTTCCAATTAAATTATGAGAAATTACGAGGATGTATGTACCGTTTGAGGAAAAGAGGATCCTTAGAACGACAGAGATCCTAAATAGACGATACAAAATGTGCAAAAATGTATACCGTCGAGTGTAGAAAATGCGAAACAGCGAATAATTCTCAACGACGAAGCTGCAGTAAGTTTGCAGTAAATGGAAAGTAATGCAATTTATTTTTATTTAACCAGACGAAATGACGTGATATCGCTGGTACGTTTGCTTCGTCAACGTAAATGGTGATCTCTTTGCGGATCGGAGTAGGAAGTAAGTAGCAAGTACGTTGATTCGTATTATCAGCTCGTCTCCATCTGGAAACAGCGCGGCTGCCGTCTCGCGTGGCGATATTACAACGAGAAATAATTCACTTGTACTTTCTATTCTTCCTACCGACTGATATCTCACGTTTGCCGCACTTTCGAAATTGAAATTAATCGCGTATAATCAATCGATCAATCTGAGACGTTGGTTGAGCGAGGCGAAGAGTTGTGTAATTATACCAGATGCGCCGAGGCGCGTGTAACTCGCAACTGTTCGATGCAAGTTCGCTCTGACATATCCAGCGGTATCGTGAAATCGATCAATTACACCATGACTCGATCCAGACAAACTTTAATCGTGTTATGCTACTACTTACACGCATGCCAGATTTGTATTTATTGTCTGCGGCTAACGTCTCAATTGCTAGAATAGAGCGCAATGATCTACGACTGTGGAAGTTGTTTATAATTGTTCTCCGTATTCGTTGGTACAGCGAGTCATCGGAGACACGATCGAAAAATATTTCGCGACTTTATGATCTAGAACGTAAGAACAAGGATACGTTTTGCACGTACTTCTATTAAAAACAGATAAATTTAAAGGCATTGGAAATTAATCTTCGGGTGTACGTTCTCGTTCATAAGTCACTGGTCACCTACTTACCTGGGCCAAAACGATCGTTAGAATGTACGTTACGTACTTCGAAGTTACGTAATTTCACTATTTGTCGCAGATGTTAACATTATATCGCGATATATGTTACTTCATAGTATAAAGTCGTGGATGTTTTAATTCGACTGCGTGACTTACGGATAAACGATAAAATCAGTTCAGAAAGGCGTACAAACTAACCATCACTTTGCCCAAAACAAGCAAGCGTCCAATGGCTTATCGGAGTGTAAGAAGTATACTTATGTATGATATACTCCAAGTATAGTATACACATCAATATATAGTATGATCGTCATAGTTATAATCCAAGCGCCAATTCTTTTTCCTAAATGTTTGTCGATCCAAACGAAAATGTTCCTCCGAAGGGACCATCTGTTTAACAAATCAATATCGAATGCGAGCAAAACGTTCGATTCGATTAGTCGACAAACGTTTTTGGAAATACCTGTTCCTTGTTAGTCTGGCACAAGCTCAAAAATGCTTCACCAAGACAAAGCGAGACCGCGCGTGTCAATCGCGGCACGACAAAAATTGCTGCAACTTGGATGGGACTTTCTACCCCGTCCGAATAGCACGATCAGCCGATCTTGCCGCTCGTTACAAAATTGCCTCGATGATAAGAACGCCTGTTTTCTTTCAAACGTTCCAAAATCGAATCGGGACGAATTCTTTTTCTCCGGACTAGAAGACCAAGCGATTCCACGCCGATGTAACAACGAGGTAACCACGGAGACGAAATAGCGAAGAATCATCGGGGGAAACACGTGGTACAACCTGGAAGATGCATGCAACGATGGAAAACAATATGAAAAAGAATTCGTGATAGATACATCGCCTAAGTAACGATCGATTATCCGGGAGATTTATTCGTATAACGGCACGGCGCGCTGCAAAAGGGCAAATGAAAACGAAAGGAGGAAGAACAGGGACTAAACGATCCTCTTCGCGATTCCCAGGAGAAAAAAGACTCGCGAGATGAACAAAGCGCGAAGCTAATTGTCGACGAGGGTACATCGTACGGCGCGCAAGGTCCACGACTGAAATCTGTGAAACGGCCACTGACCTTCCCCACGGAGTGCTCGACGGAGCTGTCGCGATTCCGCACACCCGAGATACGCGCGAGTACGCGCAATGAAGGTCGTGTGAATGGTTAAGCGGTAATCTTCTTGATCGCGCGGCGAAGAGGAGAGAGTGCTTGAGATAAAGCGAAGAAAGCCGTGCGCGGCAAAGTGGTAGGAGGTTAACTAGCATCGATCTCAGGATGGAGAACTAGAAGCGGCAATTAACTCAAGTTCCAGTATCTCTGCTCGTCTTACCCCTTTAACTGTAGTTGCACTTTATCCATTACTTTTATCCTCGACTCTGCGCCGCGGCTTCGTTCTCACGTCGCGATGAGTATCTGGGTTATGAAATCATAAGCTTCTAAGATTCTGTGATACCGCTGCCGGCTGTTTCATTGCCAAATGCGTTATACCGTTTCGCAAGAGTATTCCTTGATATTTTCAACTTGCGACTTGTGAAATTTCATCGGCAATTTTAATAGCGTTCAATCGTGCGAGAGAGCCGTGTAATAATCATCGATCGCAAGATGGATATTTTTATTGGTGTTAGACAGCGGGCAAAGTTCCTCCGTATTTACGGTAAAACATTTGTTACTTTTTTTAATAAAATTGTGGAGTACGAGCAAAGTGCGATAAGCAGAGTGATATACGCGCGCGTGTTAAGAATACGCGTTCCTTTTCTTCGAGGAATAAACTGGCTGAGCTAACTCGAATGATTATTAAGGACGAAAGATATCACGCGCTTTATGACGTTTCTCCCCTTGTATTTTATCACATAGTACCATTTCTTTGATCTTATAGCTTGGTCATCGGTGTTTGTACGTATTAACCAAATTCTAATTGCGTTCAACACGCAAGGTGAACAGACAAGAACGGTATTTGCAATTGTTTCGCTGCTCTTGTCTCCCGCGCTTTGTTCCAGGCTCCACATTCATTCGCGCCGTGCAAATGTATTTGTTCTTGAATCTATGCATTAACTTTCGTGCGACAAGGAGGACTTTACGTATTGAGCGACGGTTATGATTAATTACGCTACACAGCGGGATACGCGTAACGATTTGCCTTCGATTCGGACCGAGACTCCTCGAAGCCTGAATTCTTGCGAGATGTCACCACCGTCATCCGGTGCCAACAGCGATCGAGAAATTCGCTGGAATGAAATTCGTTAGCAAGAAACAGAGTCGCTTAAACAATCGTTTCGAAAGGAAAGCAAGATGGTACAAGGAACAACAGGTTCTATCCGCCGATAATGAACATTCTTCGTCTTGTGGTCGTCTCCGCTGCTTTATCTGCTTCCCCTCTTCGACCATCGAGTTGACTTATTCCCGCTCATTGTCGCCATTCCAGGCTTCTCGTCCCGAAGGGAAGAGAGAACGAGAATGCGACGCGACGCGAAGCAAGCAACGAACCTGAAGAGGAACGCTTTCGCAAGAGAGCGGGTTCGACCTAGGAATTTATCACCGCTACCGACAGCCATTAATATGGCATTGTGCGCCCGCGGACACCGGCAGTGGCTCGTCCATCTTTTCGTGACGCGTTAACGACTGACCTCTGCCGCGAAGGACGGCTCCTGAAGGTACATGCTACGTGCGATCGTCACCAACTCGCGATCTAGATTCTCCACCGAATCGTTGCACCCTCGTTGTACCAGGATCGAGCGCCAGGTAGTAGCTCGGTTACTGCTACAGCGGTTGGAAAGCTCGCTGATTGCGCCAAGACTCATTTATTCCACGTTGTGTGTGTGTGTGTGTGAGAGGGAGAGAGAAAAAATTGAACACAAAATGGAATTAGATTTTATCAGACGTAGCAGCTTCTATTCCTCGTACGAATACGATTAATCGCTTGCTGCGATTCTCCGATCTTTATATTTCGATCTTGGAGTATCTTTAGCGATCAACGAGGATTTGTAACGGTTTAAAAAGACATGGAACGAAAAATTGAAAGAAGAAATCACGCATACCAAATGGTATTATTATAGAAAAGATTGAGAAAGAAGAATAGGAACTGGAAGGTATAAATAACGTGTCAGCGTTGCGTGTGTTCGGCTTCGTTGAAACGAGCGAAATGAATCGGTTGATCAAAGAGATTAATCGTCGATTCTTCTTCCGTTTTCCATGTAAGTTTCTATTCGCTCGCAAATTTTGCCGCTTCGTTTTCACATCTTTTGGAATATTAATTATATAGCAGGTGCTTAACGTTTCACTAAGATCTGCTTGAAAGCGAGGCGACGATTACGAAAAATTAGCTTCTCTGTAGTTGCTCCCATTATAAATATTTGCCAAGATTTCACAATGGATCGAGTAACGAACTCGCGAAATCTCGAAGACGCGATGAAAATGAACTTCTCGATGAGGCACGAAACGTTAAGGTTTAATTTTAATTTTACACGGTCGTCCGGGCGGAAGCTGATAAAAAAAATGTACACTTGGAACGTACATTACGCAAGAGCTTATACAAATACAATGTATGAAACATCGAAGAATTAATATCGTCAATTATTTTCGACGTACAATCGAGCATCGATTGAATGACAGCTCGTCGCTGTAATTACCGTGATTGTTAAAGAAATCTCCACTGGCAACGTGCCGTATCGGATACTTGCGGTAAAAAACAAGGTACTAACGAACGATATCGAAATTTCTAGTTTCCTTATGCGGCTCGTAAAACGCTTCAAGATTCTAGCCATCGATGCTTTATACGTCAACACGACTAATGGAAGGATATAATTAACGAGAGACAAACGCAAGAGCTAACAAAGAAGAACACGAAGAAACACAAAGATTATCTAAATTCCCTTAATTTAATTGCACAAGTAAAGAAATCAGATAGAACGGAACATCCCCAGAAAAATAACGAAAATTATTTAAGCCTGTTACGATCCGTCAATTTCTACATCTCGAACTCGCCTTAGCTTCCAACCAGCAAAAAGACATTTATATACGTTTGAATAAAATCTTGGGCGTACGATTTGATTGAGAAAAATCGTGCACACCAACAACGATCCTATCGTACCACTGCCGAAGCACGAGATAATTTTCAACGTTCGGACGATCTTCAAAATTACGATTAGGTGGAAGATGAGCGAAAGAAGGCAACAGGTTTAAGAACGAGCGTCTTCGTAATTGTATTATTTTTACCTGGAAGAAAAAGCAGCGTGGCACCTTCAGATTTTTATCAGTATCAATTTACAAGCGATACAAACGACGTACGCGGTGCCTCGGCCATCCCGCGAAGAAGGGGGCGAGATCTATGCGAAATCCGACAATTACTAATTTGCCGATGCTAGTACGAGATATCCCGATAAATCTCGCATTATCCTTGGTCTATTGCCCCGTGCGAGTGCCGTTTAACGGAGGTAACGTTTACTTATATCCGTCTAAGTGCACACACGGTGTCTTTCAGAAATCCATCATTATCCTTCCTGTCTGACAATAATCAACCGTATTCTCGGCGTCTGGCCGTAAAACTCGACGTTAAACGCCGCGATACGAACAGCCGTTTCCATTGGCGCGCAAACAGAAAACGGACTTTCTTATCAAGATGAAAATTGATTTGTCTCAGAGGGTATATTTCATCGGACCCACCGTGTATGAGTGTGGATGCACGCGCGCGTCAAGATCTATGCGGAAATGCTTAACTTATGAACTCATCCCGAGGATTGCCAGCAATATACCACAGGACCACGCGCGGCACACTGAATAGAAACGTCTTTGGATCGAACGATGCTGATTCCCGCGTTGGATCTCGTCGTTTCCTGGATCATTGCCAAGGTGAAAACATCGGTACGTCACAGTCAGCGCGCGCGGTATGATTAATGATCGTTCGACAGCGCGCGGCTCCGAGCGGAGCGGATCGACGCGACGCGACGCGACGCGCCGACGAAAGCCTTCTTCCCTCGCGTTACCATCGAACCAACCTTCGCGCGCAAAGTAATCAGCCACTGCTACCGATTGGTACCGCAAAGAGAACCGTAGTCGGAATTATAGTTCGGTGACCTGGTCGTCCTTCTTGCGTCCGGATCGCGCTGTATTATTGAATATTAATATATCATTGCGTTCGTTGATCTCGTTCGAAGGCGCCGTACACGTGATGCAGCATGACGAAGGAATATTATTGTTACCGTGACTATATGCGATGGTAGTTTGAAGTTTAGAAATTGTAAAGTACAGCCGTCTATAAATAGTATTCTTGTTACTGTGGCAGGTGTTTAACATATTAAACATCACGGAATCTTACGATCTTATTTGAAGCGAATGGGAGGCTCGACTCCAACGAGATTAATTATTATTCCATTCCCGAGGAACCAAACGTTAATCGCGTGTTTTCGTGAAAGAATTAAGAAATTTTTGGTAAATGGAATTTTCGCCTCTGAGAAGCTTAAATCAATCTGTATCTTCTTGACGCTTATAGGGAATAAATTTAAGATTTTATTAAATAATTAGAATTTTAGGACATTAGGCGTGAAGGAGCGGCCGGAAGAATGTCAGCTAAGAATTATTTATAGATAGACTGCTTGGTACTATTGCGGCGATAAAACAGGATACGTAATACGTTTAAATAAAAAGAAAAAAGAAAGATAAACAGTTTTTAACGATTTAAGAAAAACATTTAACATATACTTGAAGTAAGAGACTGCGCGTACCAATAACGATGAGACAGCGGACATAAAAGGCATGGGAATTACGATTGCGAATTATAAAACTGTAAGAGTGCAACACTGTCAGAAAACTGTTGCAATTTCTCGGTCGTATTATCCAAAACTCCGGGCAATTAGAATATCGTGCTACTCGAGGGAATGCGTGAATGGAAATTACAGCGGAGGATTCGTAGGGGGACTACTTTAAGGACTGAACCTGTTGGATCGGCAAATTCTATAGGGAAGCGGCTTTATCGATATTCACGCGCGTAACACGAAAATCCCGAAGTGAGTGAATCGCGGCGATTTAACAGCTCATTTTACACGGCAACGAACACCTTCGTGTCGCGAATTTTACCTCCGGCTCGTTCCCCTACCCCCTGCGAACTATAAAAGCGGCAAGCGGAACAACATTTCTGAATTGCCTCGTTACCGAAACCGTGAATTACGATTGGTCGTCCTCTGTTACGCTGAGAAATCTTATTAGCATTTTTTGCTCAGTGCCTTGGTAAGTAATAATAGCTCGGAAGATGCGGCATACGAATTAAAGTCGTTCAAATTATATTCGTAGCCATGTAATCGCAGCAAGTAAATTGGAAGTTGATCTGATTTTTGATGTTCAGCTACGAGGATCTGATGTTAATCAGCTACGTGTGCGAAGATATGTTTAATTTCGTCTAATTGATATGCGATTTAAACCAATCATAACAGTAAAAATCTCGAATATACGGAGGCATTTCGCAGACGGAAGAAAATGATGAATGGGACTACGGATAATTACGATAGTTCGTATTTTTGTAAATACAGCCAGAGAGATGAAACACGAGCAAAGATTTGCCTTAATAGCTAACTATCACGACGAATACTATACTCTTTCAATATTTCACGTATTTTTGAATAATCAAATTTCCCGTAGGTTCGTAAATTAATTACGAACGAGTCTGAATCTTCCGTACCCAATTTGTATTTTTTATATTTGTATTGCTTTTTCTCAATGCACTCGGTTTTCATTAGTTTCTATCGACTAAGTGATATATATATATATATATATAGTATCAATCATTGAATGTAACTCAAAGAATTTCTTACGAATTAGCGAAATAGTATACAATTCTAGCCGACTGAATGACGAGTGCGAAAATTTACGTCCAAACAATTTTTTAATTCAATATCGGTAATTAATCTTTCACGTACACGGCGAAGCTTCGAACGAAAGTATACAAGAAGAAACTACAGTGACTCTATTCCAAGAATTTTTTAATTTCAGAACTTGCAAAAATTCATATAAATGTGGAATAATAATACCAAGTACTAGTTATTTGAAAGATGCACTGTATTGTATGGAAATTGATTAAACATATAACGTTATTAAATACCACGTACTATTACAATTTTGTTTAAAAATACATTTCTTATGTACCAGTCTCGTGTACACACGTAACGATTATACAAAATATATTAATATCTAGCTTACCTTAATGTTAAATGATACAAACGTATTTCGTATAAAATTAGCTAGGTATTCGTCGAATCTCCAGAAATTTATATTCGGATCATCGTCTACGCGAATCGTGGACACATTCGACTCGTGGGACACGAACACACGAACAGGATGGAAGATGTGTGCGAGCATAATATTGCAGTTGCATAAAGATACATATGCGCACACAGGGATGAGGTAAAACGGTACCGGAAGGATGTTGCGTAAACGGAAGTGCGTGTGCTGCTCTTTGTTTCTTCGAGTCTTATCGAGGGATGCACCTGACAACAAGTTGGGCACACAATGGTGCGGCTGGAAATAAAGTGAATGGATAAAAAGGATACGAGAAATTACAAGTCTCCAAGATCCGAACTTCCGTCATACCATATCCTAACCGCGGATAAACGTTATAACAACAATGACCGGCCGGGTCGAAGAAAAAGAAAACAAAGAAGAGCACGTACGAATCGCTAATTGACAAGACATCTTCGACGATATACGTGCAATTTCGCGTACATCGTACGTGCGACAAAATTTAATATGTTCGAATGAAGCGAGTTTTGTTGCTAAGCCAATAGCATTCTCATTGGAACAAATGAATTTGTCACTCCTCTATCTTTCGAAACCGCTTAAAATTCTCTGAAACTCGTCCGAACTTTTTCGTTTTTGAACGAGAATCCGTACGTTTTTCCAGAAGAAAATCGGTGAACTTCTACAATGTGAATTCCACTTATACAAGCTACTATTTCACTAATAATAGACGCGAATAAATGGAGCTCTAACGTACATAAATAGGAGTTTAATCGGTTATAGGATTAATTATCAACGTGAGAATATAACAGTCCGTCGATATCATTAAACAATTACCGTACGAAGAAAGATAAAAGATCCTAAACGTCCCTATCATTTATCCACGCAATCTTTTCGATTCGTGTTTGCACTGAAAACGCAACAGAAGGCAGCATCTCTGTAAGAAAGAGAAAGCAGCGCATCCAGGACGAGATACGTGGCCCGGCTCGCGACTCGATCATTGTAATCGTGAATCGACTGAAGCGCCAGCTAACCAATCAGAGAAATCAGCATCCAAAGGTACTGGCCCATCGATATTCCCCTGATGCAATTGCATAATCATCGAAGCAGGCCGAACCCCCGCCTAAGTGGCAAGCGTGCACGTCACGAGACACGCGATCGTCCGGTCGCGTTACGAACGCACGAAAATTATAACAGACCCCCAATATGCGTATAATACCCCTTGTTTCGTCGTTCGATGCACTTTCTCTCCTTGCCACCTTTCTTCCATTCGATTCTTCTTTTCTCGGCATCGCAGGGCACGATCGTTCCCTTTGCCTCATGGAGCAGGCACCTCCACGAGGACGAACCAGTAAAGAACAAATACGCGAGAAGAAAAAGATGCACGCGCGTCTTCGAATATGATCGCTTCCGCAAAAATCGAGAAAATCGAGTGTATCGGGCTTCGTTCGGAATTTGTTGTCTTCCGTATGGCGGGTCCGGTGTGTCGCATCTCGTATTCGAAACTACAGGGTACCATGCAGTACGCAAACAACGAGAAGAAAAGACGTGATTACACACCGTACGCAGGGGATCGGTCCTGAGGCTTGGAACTTTTTCTTCGTTAATGTTAGTTAAACCGAAAGAAAAGAGCATGATGCTTGTGTATGGGACTAAATTTAGAGGATAAAAGAAGAATGTGCGCGTGTATGAGGCAAAAGGAAGTATTTAACTCCGTGTAAAAATATACGAGGCGAAATGCAACGGTCCAAGCATTTGTCGAAAAGCTCAAGGATTTTTCTAATAATTTTGTATGTTTTTTATTGTTCTTATCGATTCTTTCATGTTGAATAACGCCTTTGGTTTATCGTGTGTTTTCTGCGTCGAGGGTATTCGATTAATTATTCAAATAATTTCTATTCGCTCTAACGATAAAACGTTTTAATTTTAAAGACGATATAACTCGTTTTCTCGCCATTGTGTGTATGCGTATATATATATATATATATATATATATATATATATATATATATATATATATCGAAGATTTGAATAAATTAAGTAAAACACGATTTCTTCGAGCATCGATAACTTCCTACTTCTGCCACTTGAGAAACTAAATAATGCGAATGCAGCTTCCGAAATAATTAAAATCACATTTACACATTTATTTCAGTCTCGGCCATCCGTCAAGACACGTAACTGCGTTATGTAAACGCGAGGCTTCCGGCGAAATTCATTTCCCTTTAAATCACATCCTAATTTCTAAGCCCTGGTCTTCGCTTTAGCCTGGCGTTTCACTTTCTCCCGTGCTCTACCGTTTCATGATAAAAAAGCAAAAAAGAAACGAACTATTCCATGAGAAAAATCTAACGTCGAACAAAATTGAGACGTTACACCGACAGATCAAACGTTACATCGAAACGTTGCCGAGGAGGAAGTCGTAATCGAATTTCTCGCCGCAACAAAGTCCTTGCGAGATAGCGCTGGATCCTGTTCCGGTACACGATCGGGAAGTTGATCGACGGCATCTGGCGCGCCACATCCTGCAGAATGCACGAGTCATCGCGTGGCCTACAATCGAAAATGAACGAAGACACTTTGTCGTGGGAGATCAAAGGAAAGGGGAGTATCTGTTCGATGAAGACGTTTCACGCGAGACTATACGCACAGTCGGATCGAGAAAAGTCGATCAGTGGGTCTTCGGTGTATCGTGTAGAGTTCACGAGGATCATGGTAGGTATTCGTAAGATGAAAAGGCTACAAAAGCATCGCTTCTCTCTCCTCTCAGAACCCTTAAGATTCGGCATTGTCTAACGGCGCGTCCATAAGCGGTTTCTAAATTACCTTAAAAGGCCGTATAATGTGGCCAACGAAGAACCACCCACGTGGTAACAGAGCGTATCGTCCGGTGCAATAAAAACACCATGCAGGGTGAGAGCTTCACGTTTTCACGCGATTCCGCCTCCATGCCCTACATATAATAGATCCACGGTGTTACTTTCTGTCGGCCAATGAACGATCGCCTTCTCTCTGTTCCAGTACAATCCTTCGTGTAGCGATGTTTCTCACGATGCGACAGTTTCGAAGAAGTCGGACAGAGAGAAAGTTTTTCGCTCGAGTCTTGTGCAGATCGGTCGAGTTACCTGAATTTACCGTAATTTGAAATCTGTTTACCGATGTTATTTGCTCGATTTGAAATATCCTTTCGAGTTTCTACGATCGTCCTCGTTAAACGTTGCTTTGCTATCTACTTTCTATGTAGCGATTCGACAATCGTCTTTGATAGTAATTCTATTTTTAAATCTTTAATTTTAATTTACCCGTGTTATTTTATCCGGCTTCTCGGAAATTTCGAGCGCGGACTATTAATAAGAGCGTCTTTCGATCATTTCCTCGGTCGAAAGCAACAACGTTACGTAATTCAGCGTTCTGCTGATACCGATTTACCGAACCGACTTTAAAATCTCGTTTGCATCGATTAAGACAAGGCGAAGCTTTCGTAAATGTGATCGTTCGGATGCGAAAATCGTGCCCCGCTAACTGGTTTCGAGGATCTCGCAGAGAAAGTCCTCTTTCCTTTTAATTTTTCTCGATTCTTTTGATAAGATACGACGAAAACGAAAGAAACGTATTACAAAGTAGCACGTTTCGTGAAATTCAGAAACGTGTTTATGACGTTATTTATGTCTGCTCGTGGAGCGATTCTCGAACGTAGCGATAAACGGTTGACATTAATTTGATGCAGCATACACTTAGTAAATAATTTACGCTATTCCGAGGAATATTCCGATATATGTATACAAGCGAGGCTATTATACGTGGATCAACAGATTAGTTCTTCGATTAGATATTCGTTAGATTATCTCCTGCGACTAATTCGCCGTCGTGTTTTTTTTTTTTTTTTAATATTTTAATACAAATTGAATACAATTTGCTTGCGTATACATTAACATTTTTATCACAGATGATTTCTAAAACGTGATCCAAAGATATTTAAACGGTTATGTAAATTGTAAAGAGACGTATACTTGTTGTATATGTTACATATAACATAAATTTCAGTCCCAACATATTTTTTCACGAATGCGTGATTGCACACGCTTGTTTTGTTTCAAAAACTTTCTTATTTATGGTGAAGCTTGCAGCTACACAGAGAATTTGTTCTGAAATATAATAATAAATTATATGAAGTTAACATATTTCCACGATAGACTATTTACGATAATAAATATACCTCTATCCTTTTCCAGTCGACGTTAATCTTAACAAGGAAAATCTCTCTATTATTTATAACTTCAAATTGATTTCTGTATATGTCTATATATCAGATACAACTTTAATTAGACGCAGATTATACTAGTTTTTCTTCTTTCAAATATTTCTGAACTACAAGGAACCTAATAAATATATTAAGAACTACAGAAACGATACACGGAGGTGGCCACATTCTTTTGTGACTTGTGCGCGCTCAACGGGGTGTGATCTTGTGGGAAATAGGAGGGAAATCTGTAACGGCCACCCATGGTGACCATGGTGGGAAGATGAATTAAGTTACAATACACCTACGGGATCTGGAAATTTAGAAATAATGGCCGCGCCAGAATACTGGTCTTGTTCCCCCGAATCACCAGGTATCGTCTTACGACCGCAAAGAAGTTCCTTTCATTAAAGAAATTTTTCTCCTCCGGTTTTGACCCGTGCTACGCTTCGTAAAGGTGCCGCTCGCGTGCAGCACATCTTTATCTATCATTTTACGTAACACTACCAATTGAAATTAATCGTCTTTCCTGTTTCCCGATACAAGGGAAAAAGCGGAGGTTACATACGTCTTATATTCTAAACGAAGATTATATATTGTATCAAAGTTTATTAAGTTTAAATTTCCATGAATATTTGGTCTCGAATTAAAAATAATTATATTGCGAATGCGTTTGTTTTGTCACGTCTCGCGCTGCAGACGCGCCGTAACAAAGGCTAAAACCTACCAATAGCGCGAGACGGCGTTTCAATTGGAAAATAAAATTTAACAATTTGATTAGAAACCGAATTCGAGCTTCGCAAACCGCCACATGACGACGACCCCCTCCCCTTCTACGGTAGAGCAAACTATGAATAAGCGCAGCAACATGGAAGAAATATTCAGATAATTCCTTAGTTCAGAGTAATTAATTTCTTAGTTCTGTGTGATCGGTTCCTCGGTTCTTGGTGATCGATTCCTTGGTTCTTGGTGATCAGTTCCTCAGCTTTGGCAAGTAATTTCTTGGTTCATAGCGATTAGTGCTCAATTCCTCAGGCTCTTAATATTTCAGTTTCTTTGGCTTTTAACTCTTTAGTTCTTTAGTTCTTTAACTCTTAGTTCCTTTATCTCTTAGTTTTCTCAGCTCTTAGTTCTTAGGTTCTTTAATCCTTCAGTTCTTTAGTTTTTAGTTCTTTGTTTCATTTAGTTCTCGGTTCTTGTCAGTTTTGTTAATCGACGTGCTTGTATTTGTCAACTTGTAAATTACTGAAAATCACATAAATTAAAATCTTGTAATAAGTAAAGCGTATCGCGAACAATTGTAATTGCGAGTATTCTAAATTTCAACGATAACTCTGTTAATAACCAATTAGAATCAGAATAAACTTTTGTTGTGGAAAACATACGCCTTATAATATAATTAGATTAAACGAACATTTATTTTCACCAACTTTGATCCTCTCCCGTGCCAGTACTCCTGCGCGTAGCGGGTTAGTCGAAACGTGAAGTTTAATTGATAGTCGCGTTAAACATCGGTCAACGCTGCCCACTGATATTTAATTGTCGACAGAATTACTAAGGAATACGCCAATTCGAGTACAATTAAAATAAAAACGTAACAATTTAAAGTACGTCAAATCATATTAAAACAAACGCGTGAGATATGTGTAATAAGCATATGGAAAATAAATTGCACTTCTGTTTACAATCCCGAATCGTAGATTGAACATTTAATCGAAAGGAAATTATAATCAACCCATCGTATTGTAAAATAGGAAACGTACAAATTGCTTGGAAGAAGAAGAAATTGCGAATAATACAACGAAATCACTGGAATAGCTAATCGAAGGGAGAAAAGCAATTTTCGGTCTATCGTACTTGACCAAAGTAAATAATAAATGATATCTGGAGAACTGTCTTCGATAAAAGGAAAAGGAAATTGCAAAGTTAAATGATGTTGGCAACCTGCTTCGAATACCATCCACCGGTGATGACAAATTAGTTGGTACATTCTGATTACTCGTTAACACGTACATAACTTATGGTATTACAGAGGCGATCGTTGAAAAAGTTGCAAAGAAAATAAAAACACGGAGATATTTTATTTCGTTGCTTTAAAACCAGTCTTTAACACAGATGACTATCAATATCGTGATTACCACCGGAACGAGAGTCGCAACGCTGGACAACGAGACATCGGCAACTACACATCGATCGGCTATAAGGAAATGACAGTTAAGAGAACTTTTAATTTATAACTTATTAAATTTTTCTCTCCTTGTTTCCCTGCTTCCGCGAAATAAGTCGCTAACTACCCGGTCGTTCGCTCGAGGGGCCTTCTCGTCCTTGATCTTCGCCACGTGATTTATGGAGACGCATTGACAACGACGCGACACGGCGACGTACCGCGTATCCAGCTAAAGATCTGTCAATAAACTTCAACGGTACTCTGCCGTGCTGCCTGCTATCGCGTAAACGCCTCTAGAAAGTGAGAAAATGTCCTTGACCAAGGCCATCGGATGAAAAGTACAAAAATTGCAGTCCAACGACGAGTAAAAATTAGAGGTCTTACCCTGCCTCACGTGTGTCTAAAGACACGTGAGCACTCGTCGCAAACGAATCTTCAGATTTTCAAATCTTCCGATCGTGAAACTCATTTCGATGCGAATAATTTTCAGTACACGGATACCCGTGTGTCTCCGTATTACGCGTCTTAGATTAAAGGAAGAAGAAATTAAAAGATCGTGTCATTTCGAGAGAAGGTAAAACATCTGAGAGTCGTATAATCGTTTAAAGTATGGAGGAAAACGGAACAAGATTGCAGATGAAAAAATTCCCTTCTACGTTGTCTACTCGATTTCCGTACGATTGTCCACCCTTAAACGCTAGCGAATGAGCACAATGCACGTTTACCTGACAAATTTCCAAACTCGATTTTCCAACAAAATCTGGTCTCCAACGCAAGTTTTAATTTTTCTCTCGATCCGAGCTGCAAAATCTTCCCGATATTCGTCGTGCCACGAATTTAGGCTGACATAAGTGTAAACAGTATAAAAGCATTTAATGCAAGACACAGTCAAACCCAGGGAATGAACTTCCACGTCGACTTCGTAACGTCTTCGGAAAGATTTCGCCAGAATTTCCTCCGGTGTCTTTTCGAGCTCGATTCGCGCACAGTCACGCAGTCAGATTGAGTAGATGTTCCGTGATCCTGATTAGGATGACTGGTTGAAAGCTTTGAAGCGTCTCGTTTGCACATCTCTCCTCCGTGGCTTTTTCCTTGAAAAGATAGGGCCAGTCAATGTCATTCGGTAGCCACGCAATGCTGGGATATTCTGACGGCAACTATATCGACACAATCGTCAGCGATTCGATACGTTCAACTTCCTACTAGCAGCAGACGCAGAAAAAGAAATGCCTCCCAAGTCGAAATTAATGTGATTCCGCGACTCGAATAAGCTACCGTGCATTGTGTCTCTCCGAAAATTGATCTTCGCTAGACCACCTAGTTTGGACTACTGAGGGCAGCGGAGAATTCAATGGGAACAAGTTTTCTTTCTATTCAGGGCTCTATCATCAGGGAAATAAAATTTTTTATATTTAACGATGTTAGAAAAATAATTATGCAATTACTATATATATTGGTCTCGAATGTTTTACGATATTGTAGATAGTTACGCGTAAGTTTAGTTGTGACTTTCCTTTATGTTTATAGAGTATGTAAAACGAAGTCCAATTTCTAGGCCGTCAGGCTGAAATAAACGAGTACCATATAATTATTATTTATTATTATACAATTATTATGAAATATTTTCATTACCCTTATGTTGCCAAATCATCTTCAGATGATTATAGCCAATTGGGAAGATCCTTCCGAAGAACTCGGAAAAAATGATCAATCTTGAAAATTTATATTAATTAATTTATATAATTTGTATAAATATATATGATTTAGTTGATCTAATTTTTATGAAACTCTCCAGTTTGATTTAATGTGAACTGTAAAATGTTTCGGTATGCACCAAGGTACATATTATACAAACGTAACGATGAAGAAATCTGATATAAGAATATTTAGTGAACATATTTTATGTACTAATTCATATAATAGAATCGTCTTATATAAATTATTGCGAATAACATTCTTTAAGATTTTGTACAAATAAGTTATCAAACGATAACTTATTATTTGTAAATTTCTATAATCTTGTCCTCGTTATTACCGTAACTTCTTAGTCTTCTTTAGCTTTCTAAATTGCAAAACTTTTACCGATATTGTATATCGATGAAATCCAGTTACAAATTCTGTAGGAAGTAAGAATAACGGTAATTCGTACCGCGTTAAAATTTCTTCTGCGTATACGTGCTTCTCGCATCATCAATTATTATCGTTTAATTTTTTTTTACCGACATCATAATGAAGATTGATTCATCTTCGATTCATTAGGATCGATAATATTGTGATTTTCTTCGATGATAAATAGCGTAAATCATTAGATGTTATTTAGTATTGTGTGATATCGAAGGAACTTTTTTTGGATTGCCCAGAAAATTCAATAAAAACTCAACAATCAAACTACTTAATATTATAACAATTGATATTTTTGAGATATTCCAGAGAGATGGAAAAATCCTGTTACCTAACTTCATTGATCAAACAGAGGCGAAAGTTTATTGCAATGAGACTGGTTAAAAGCGCCTTTTGAATTTTAAAAATGTGAATTATCGCGTTTGTTCCCTATGGTCTTCAAATATAAAGCAAATAAGAATGAAATATCAAGTCGAGAAAATATCTGCAACTTTTATTTGCCCAAAAATAAAACGAGAACGTAGCCAGTAATTTCATTTTCCTAAACGGAAGTAACCGATGTTTAATAAAATCTATTTCGATCGACAACTGTCAATTCTGATCGCTTCCATCCCGTTGAGAAGTATCATAACAAAAAATCAGAGGATAAAAGTAGATGGACCTGATTAAGACGTGTGCTTCCTTCGTTCTCGACGTCTAATTATAGAACGATCATTTCCACGGTCTATCGAAAGGTGGAGTCGGTCGAAAACAGCCTCATAAAGGCTTGATGTTTAACGATTGACAAATAACAATTAGGCACCTGTTACGCGGATCACCCTTTCTCTTCTTTTCTTTTCTTTTTTTCTTTTTTTTTTTTTTTTTTTTCTTCCATCAGCTTCGTGATAGAGAGAGTCTCAATGAAATCCCTTTGCATCCATTCAAGCAGCTCCTCCCACGCTTCCTCTTCCTTCCTTCTTTTCTACTTCTACTTTCTTTCGAAAAGCTCGCTCTTGTTCCCATATCGCTTTCCCTCGAGTATCATTTTTTTTTTTTCCTTTTTTATCGATCGTCGACGATAGAGTCGTTACGACTTCCACGCAAGCTGACAAAAAGGCGAGAGGAAACGTGTTCGACATTTCACACGGCATAATCTATAGGGGAGGATGCTGACGGACGAGAGGAAATCTTAGACAGGAAATGTTCAGCGATAAAAAATATTTCGGGGTAAGGAAGGTGTGTTGAGATATAAAGATGTCGAAGGTTCCAGTTAGGATTTTCAACGAAATGTTAATAAACTCGTGGAATTGAAGTTATACTTCGTAAGAAGATATTAAATACAGTCTTAATGAAATGAGAAATCGCGATAAAAAATATTTTCGAATGCTTAAACGTTGTTATTAAATTCCATATTAGCGACTAACATGAGCGAGTATATAAAATGTAACGAGTAAATGGATAGATGAATATCCTGTGATGGATGAAATTAATGATCAAAGAAAATAGAATTGTGACGCGCCGAAAAATATAAAATTAATTTTGACTAAATAAGACGTTACGGCAAAATCATAGAATAAAACAATTACAATTATTCTTATAAATTATTCGATCGATAAAATTCAACGGTTACTTCAAAGGATACCATTAATTCGCTAAAAACACGTACGAATAAAGTGTGCGGTTAATTAATAACTTACTAAAGTACAAGGTTACGTGTACTCGATGCGAGCATGGAAAGAGTTAAGCGCAACATGCTGGTGTATCGAATTTCCATAAAAAATGTCCATCCTTTTTCCCTAAAATTCATACGCAAACGCGACATGTATCCGACTGAAACACATGCTCCGTCATCCACTGCGCCTTATTCAACCTTTCAACGGCGCAACGAAGAAATAATTCAATCCGGACATACTACACGGAACACACGGTCAACCGGTAGAAACGAACAGAAATTTGTCGACTATGGCATACGTCCGACACGGAGTTTCGCGCAAATTACTCTCGTCGACCAACGAGGCAAACATAGCGAAGACTGAATCCCGCGGTAGCGGAGGAACGGATACAATGATAGCATAAAAATAATGAACAGAGGGACCGCCACGTCGGGCCTCGGATCGCGTAAAAATTTCCACGAGATATACGACGCCGTTACTGGGATTGGAGCTAATTACCACCCAGAAGCGACGTCCATATCCCCGGTAATAGTGAATCAGCGTTAGCTGACCTCCTATTGGCGACCATAGAACTCGACCTCGGTGTCGACCTCGCCGATTTATTTGCTCGTAACGAGGTAAAAAGACCGGAGGATAAAGGGAGACAACGCTGAAAGAAGGCTAGGACTTTTACATACGCCGAGGTAATATTCATCGTTGTACATATATCTTTCATCATTGGTGTCTCGTAGTCAACGTCGTCGGTCATGCTCATTGTCGTCGTCTTCTTCGTCTTCTTCCTTCTCGTCATCTACGATCTACACTACCGTTCATAAGTATTTCGATACTTTTCCAAATTATTGCAACATCTATATGATATATTTTGAACGAAACGCTTTAATCTAATTTTCGCCTGTAATCCTGTCTCGGGTAAATAATACCAAGATTACAAAAGAAACACGGGATATTAGTAGAATTTCCTTTTCATTTTTATGTCGTTTAACGGTTAAAAATATGTACTTCGACGTAACGTAATTTGGGCGGACCAAAGGTACCGAGCTTTTTAGCTACAGGCGACAAATCCACGAAGCTTTCTAAAGGAAACGATCTACGGTACGAATACTTTCGAAGAACTGATATTTTTGACAACATTTTTCAAAGGAACGCCGTAACTAAATTTAGTCAAAATAAAATAATATGTGCTTGGTTAACAAGGTTGGTTAACAAATCTAACTTCTTCTTAATCTAACGTCTCTTGATTAAAAATTAACGCCTTTGGACGTTTCGTTCGATCAAGTATTCCTTTGTTTTGTGCATTTTATTAGCCGAGAAATACTCGCGGTAATAATTTCTTGATCTTTCATACCGCTAGAACACGAAACAGACTTGGGATCGTTCAAAAATGATACAAATTTTTCAAATAACTTAGTATTTCTGAACGGTAGTGTACGTGTCATCTTCTTCGTCGTCAATTCTAATCACGGTGGCCGTTTTCGTTGCTACTTGCGACACCGCTACCAACATGAAAAAGAACGAGGAAATGACGATCTTCGTCAGGCTTTAACTCCCCTATTTGTCAAACATTGACACGCCGCTTTTTGCGGCTTGAATAATTACCCCCATATTAGAGTAACTGTATTGTGCGCGATATTGACGACGCAACGTTGATTCGCATCTGGCAATTTCGATGCAAAATTAGGTATTTTATACGTATCGCGGCAAGCCGTAATATCACCTTGGCTCCGATGATTTTTTATCCGACACCGGTAACGGTAAAAAGCCAAGCTGTTGCATGATTTTAATGATAGACGTTATAAGCAAGCATCGCGATGATACAAGGTTGTTGAACTAGCTGTGTTATTAAATTATCGAGTAGCACATTTTATAATATTTTACGGTAGTTGCGGTTTTATTTGTACCTGTACCGCGTGGATATCGCTAGATTAAAACGATGTTACGTAAGAAAATTGCAAGATTTCTAAACTTCGCGTCTATTTGTAGCTACGTATTTAGTGGAAAGCAGTACATGTTTCAGTGAATCAGGGACGCGGTTATCGTCGATAATTTCGCTACTGCGTTAATCATTAACTACGTTAAAATTGTCTTTTATTTTTTAACGTTATATATTAATATTTCTCATTGTAAAAGATATCTTACGTCGAAGAATTCTATAATTGCGCATTAGCGTGTTTTTTCACAGGGAGATCACCGTAGCGAACATACCAACCATCAAAATTAACGATTATATTGATAAAGTTACTTCCTTTCTTAAATCGTATTCAATCGATCGACGAGCTATTGGGCTTGAGGAATCAATACTGATCATTTTCTTAAGCTGTTATTTAGTATAGATATTTACTTAGCTTATAATTCGAAATATTTCTCGTCCAAAGAATTCTTGAAAATATTAAATTACGCGTAGAATGTGAAATTTTTATCAACGATATCTGTTGTACTCGTTAAGAAAGACTAAACTAATATAACACATAACTGAAATTGTTATATAAGAAATGATTTAACGCCTAAATAATTAAGTAGCGAGATACATAAAGCATGTAAATACAAACCGAATTTCTAACAAAGATTATACATGGCCACGACACGTTTTTAGAAATAAACGATTAGCATGTACCTCTAACTGGTAGTTTTCTTCAAAGAAATTGTTACAATTCATTGTTTATAGATAACAAGTGTTCGGTTTAATACCATTCGCCCTCCTTCTTTTTCTAATCTTCCCTATAAAATTATTCAAATTCTTCCATCCTTCTCTTCCATTTACTTCCCTAAGATTGCAACGTTCGATTGCGCGTTGCACGATCTAAGAGAAGCATAAAACAGTTATACTGTACACGTCAATTACAAAAAAAAAAAAAAAAATAAAATAGGTTTTTGACGAAAATTGTGTGGAAATATTCGATACATAAATTACTAGCAGCCAAATTATACAGCGAACGAAAGACACGTTTTGAGCAAATGATTCGTATAAATCAGTTATTATCCGTCAAATATACTGAAAAAGTGTCGTACATTGTAATCACGATCGCCAATGTACTGCTATTTATTTTTATGATCGGTGATCGATCAACTGGTAAGACATTATTCGTCAGCGATTTAAAAACTTCAACATTTAGAATTTCCATAGAGAATCGCTATAGAGAAGCACCGTTAAACGTCGAAATACGCTACCGACTGGTCAACCACAGCCAATTCCAGCCACGTACATAGAACGTACAGTATAATTTATACCTGACACGGAAACCGTCCCTTCTCCTGATAATCGTCTAAATTACGAAACACGTAATCACTGACAGACAATTAACAATCCGGCGATAACAACGTGACAACTTACAGTTAAAAGTTGACGCCTAGTCTATCGATCAAACGTGTCGAGCGAGTTTCGCATCTGAAACTTATACGCAACATTCAGAGATATCCGATCGCTTGCTTATTTTCGACACGATGTACTTTAATTGCAAAATTACGAATGAGAAAGATACGAAGATAATAATCGTATTCCTTATAATCTACGTAACAGGATTACTACGACACGCTTGAACTAACTTTTAACTCGTATTATGGTGTTCTTTCGAACCACGCGTTTAATGTTTAGAAAGAAGATAACTAAACAACTTTTAAAAAGCAATATGCTCTTCGTTACTAGATTCCAAATACTTATACAAAAATTCGCATTTGTCTAAAGACAATCGGAGAAATCGTATGTAAACGGAGCTTTGTCGCATCTACTAAATATTACACGGTTACTATAGTTTGAATATTTTGCATGTTTTTATATTATACGCAAAAATCCGCAGAATCCATATGCTGTAGAAAAACATAGAAAATACTTAAAACATACTATCTTCTAATATCTATAATATCATAATATCTAGTAGGTAAAACGATTTTCTCGCCGAGTATGATGTCTCTTTAATTTTACGATACGATTGTAAAAATACGAATTTGCATAAATATTCGCAATGTGATAAAAGGTGTGCCGATCGAGTAAGTCAAAGAACGTGATGGAGCCAACTGTAAAATCGGCTCCGGTGCAACAGGTTTGTTGACAAAAATAACGTGCGTATAACTTGACGACAGACAGACAACCGTTACACGAAAAACGTCGCAATCGGAAAGGCACCATCGTGAGGCGAGACGAGACGAACCATCGAGCATACTAATGTAATTCTATCAAACGTTTGCACTTTGTCTCGAGCGGCGTTTAAGTTAAATCGTGGCGGACGTGCGATGCAATCTGCCACGAGGAAAGGCAACGAAACGAAACTCGCGCTGAACAGAGAGATCGGTGAGAATCATCGAGAAACAAGACCTCGACCAATTACGGCAAGTAACTATCATATCGCTAGAGAAGATCTTCGCGTTGTACCAGCCGCGAGATAACGAAGGATATCTTTCGATCCTATATACGTTATGACGTGTAGGTACACGCGTGATTCTGCAATATCTGTTATTAGATAGTATCTTTAACTGTTTGGTATCACCAGGGTACGTGTACGTCGATGATTCGTGAGGAGCGATCGATGCAATTACTCTTAATGCTTCGACGACTTTAGAGATACGACGGTAGAATACAATCGTGCAATGTTATTTGGATCACGAATATGCGATTGTTTATATCAATTATACATACGTCTTCGTCTTTCTATTTCAATGAGATCAAATACTATTGATTTTCGGATTGTTGAACTCGTCTAGAGACAGACAATTTCATGTACAAAAGATCATAGCTATCGATTATAACTAACGATTATAACTAAAGCCACTTAGGATATTTAGGGAATGAAACAAATATTTATGTAGATTTCGTGTCAATAGTTGTGTTCATAAAAATGTAAGTTTGCATAAACACCCAGTAGTCTAATTATAAATGTGAGATTTTTAAACATTTTTCCTGATTGGTATATGTTTTTTAACTTACGCAAGATCTAGCAGGAAAGTAGTACGTAAAAGTGGCGTGAATCGTAGCTTGATGAATATAAAATATAGTAGAATAATAAATGTTGAAATGGTCGCCACTTCTAAGAAAACTCTACATTTGGTCTTTAGTTTTCTCAAGCACCGAAGCCATCGACAGCGTATAGACAAAAGACTGTCGAAGACAAACCAAAACGGTACACGTGCAACGTTGGCTTCAGGGTTTTTCAGTTTTAGAGTAACGCTGCTAGTGTCACGTCGGAGACACAAGAGATCGCGAAATTAACGGATCGCCGGTGATTTCCTCGCGTCGCGCTTCGAACGAAATGATTCTTTCACGAATAGGATAAAGAAACTAGAATTTCGTATGCGACAATGACGTTTATCGCAGAAATCCAACAGAGTGACGGTTACAATATTGTGGTTTGGAATGTCAGAACAGACTGACTCGAGATGTTACAACAAACTGTTTTAGCGCTGGTTTTTGGAAGGTCCTTCAACCGAGGATCTAGTCCCTTTGGAGGGGGCTTTGTTATTGTTTTAACAGATGTGGCATGCAGGGTGTTCGGTCGAGCTGGTTACCGAGCGGGTGGTCTTCTTAAGTGTGTGACACTAGCGTGCGGATCTGGACCAGCTCGTATATTGTATTCCTTCTTTGTATTTACACTTCAGCTTAAAATATATATTTTCTATCTTACAATTTATCCACGCGTCTCTTTGCATTCCTATACATCTAATAACCTCAACAATAAATATTTTCCAGAAGTTCGTTACGTGAATACAGGGCACGAAAAAACATCTATGATTTAAAAATAAATTGTTTACAGTGCAACAAAGACTTCAACTTGTTTAAATTTCATAACATCGTAGAATGTATGCGCAAAAGAGAACAGCGATAAATGAAATATTAAATATTAAATTCTTAAAATTCCCTTTCATCACTATGGCGTTAAAAAAAAACAAAATTCAATAATGTAAATTGAGTGAAAAAATTTGTAAAGGAAATACGTTATATTAACGTAACGTTAGTTACTTAATGGGCTAATGAGAGAAGCCTGAGGCAATCGGCTATAGGTTTAGTCCTTTTAAGTGGCCTTTAGTTTCGATAGAAGCAAAGATGTTAAAAGTAATTTGAGTGCAAAATGTGTTCCTTTGATGACTGTACGCATTATTATAATTTAACATTACCTCTTTACAACAAATTAAGTAAAGTGCTATGTTTAAATAATTATAGAAAAAAGTCCTCTATAACTCTGACTACTTAGATTGCTGTTCCCAAATTCTTATAACGGTCCTACATAAAAATTACCAATCTCTCTTAACATATGCCAAAAAAATATCCATCGACGCATTTTACTGCGATCAACGCAATATTAACCATCGTATTTACCAATTGTGTTTTTATTATTATCATTCTAATAAAAAGAGTAATTTATTTCGAAAATGTTATACATATACATGTAATGTCGTTACTCTTGGGATAATTCAGGTGATCGATTCTGAAGTCTGAAAATCGAGTTTATTGTGAAAATACTTAAATGAAATACACGAGTAAACAACAATTAATATCAATCTATAACAGTAAAAAATAAATAAGTTCTGTGCAATGTTTACCTGAAAATCGAGAATCGATTTTCAACGTCCTGAGCTACCGATCTTTCTCCGTCGATCTTCAATAATTTTAAATAATTATTCTGTGATCTCGCCTATCTCTGATGTTGCTCTCTGTCCGTCCGTGTCCCTCAAAATGTTCGTCAATAAAACAAAAGAGGGTCGCTCTGTTCGTGAAACGAAGAAAGTCGTGCTACCCGTAAAACAGAAAGAGTCCCTATCCCACGTGAGCTTTGAAGAATTTACATACATTCGTTCAGAAACGAAATTGAAGAAGATAATTTGAAAATTTAGAGATTACACTTCATTCTGAATATTCGGATAGGACAGGAATTCCAATTTGGTTTCAGTTGTTTGTAAAAATCGTGACAATGTTCTGATACGAGATGCGATAGACCCTCCTAGTAAATGACAACTTTTGCAAATAATGCAACTTTTGCATAATTGACAACAAATTTTGCAAAACATCGCAACCGTTAAAATCTTTTAAACAAATCAATCTTTACCAAATATGATGAAGCTCGACTTAAAATTTCGACAGAGTTACCGTCTGTTTATAGATCGTGTACACGACGGTAACTGTTGACGCGGCTGTAAACGACAAATTAAAAAATGGAAGCGTGGCAAGAAAAATTCGTCGAAAGTTCGCCTTCCGATCGATCCAATCAATTTCTAACAAATCCCTGACAAAATCGACTTCGCGTAATTCGGATAACAAAACTGCAGGGTAGAAACAGGACTTCTTACTCGGCGAGCATGGGGTCTGTTGTTTAATCGCACGATTAATCTGCGCTGTCATCTGAAACGGTCGGTCGAAATCTTTCACGGTACGAGCATGCCCTCGGAAACGTACTCGGCATATAAATCCCAAAGATTTAAAATGAATTTATAGATAGGTACAACAAGCGTACTCCCGGCGTTTATTTTCACGCGTATACCTCGCGGTGCTCGTATCATCGTTTATAGCCGTATCAGATTTACTGCGACTTTTCTCCGCACGTCTCGAACTTTTGCGAACAGGACAATCCGTTGAGCAATCACGAACTTTCGTTCGTTGATTTCTAACGGCACAACCTGACTTACGTACAGAGCGTTTCTCGTAGTATCCACAACATTTTTAGAAACTTTTTATAATTTGTCCGTCAGATAATTAATTCAATTATTTCAAACGAATTTTTATTTACACACGACACCTTGTCAGATTAGTGAAAATGTGTGAAAAATCAGAACGCGTTAAAATCGGTTTTTTTTTTATTATTACCAATTTCATAGGTTTGTACACTTATACTTGTTTTATAGGTATTTTTATAGTTTTATAGGTTTTTTATTGTCATGTATTTTCGATTGTCTTTGTATTTTCACTTTTATCACCGACTCGTGTAATGCTAAGTAAGCAACAATGTCACTAATGATATCGCGACTCGAGTACGATTTCTTCTCGATTAGTGCGATTTCACCTCGGTTATACATCTAGGAGAATATTCCCGAAGACAGTTGCGAGTTATTACACCGTATAATATATGAGTAATTGCGTCTATATAATCGAATGCGTTTCTGCATCCACGTCGTAAATTCGTATTTTAACGTCCTTCGTTTTCTCACGGATCTAATTCGGCGTATTCACGAACTCGCTATCCGGTTAATAACTCACAGCTCGTCGAATATTCTTCACATTTTCCCTTTTCCACTTCGACGGTGAAAAGTCCGCCAGAATATTTTTAAATTTACCTCTCTTCTTTATTTATATTTTGCTATGATACATTTTATGCAAGGTGCCTCGTTTCAATTTTCTCAGGTAAAATTATCCCGAGAACTATGGAAAGCGCGGTACAGTTGTTTCGAACCGTTCGAATCGAGTCTGTAATATTCGAATTTATAAAGTCTATCGTAATGAACTTTGACAATGGTCCCACTGAATATTCAGATTTATCGATAGAATGATAATCGACTGTTTAAACGCTTTTGTGATCTCTACAAGATATGTATATACTTATAGTTTATCTTATAGTTTATACTTGTAATATCTGCACATTTGTTCCCAACCTTGCGAATATGTTCGTAACGATCGAATCTCGTGTCAGTGCTAATGAAATTTCTAAACGTTTCGTTATAACACACACAATATACTCGTAAAAGGTTGCAAATGTTCGAATACTTTCGTAAACCTGTGCGTGTTGGAATTGTTAAGCTTAGTTAATCGAACATACACCCTCGTCGATGAGAATTTTGTAGCTCGTATAATACGGAAATATCGATCGATCGTTGCCAAGAAATTCAAAATCGGTAAACAGGGGATAGAATAATCGTGTGACTCGCTGCATACGGAGATCTTCTAATGACACTGGTCTTTCAATCGACATAACCGTCGGCCATTACCGATAACACATGAAAATAATGGAAATACGGTAGCGTTAACAGAAATTGTACATCTTGAAGATTGCCGTACGGCCGCTAGATGATCGTTGCTCGATGTGGCTGCCTTCGGGTATCCTCGCGAACAGCCAGCCCAAAGAGAGGACAGAGGAAGGAAGAGACGAAGAGATGGTAGCCCGTCGCTCGGTTTTTCAAGCGAGCAGGGAGGGCAAGAGAATCTGATTGCGCGGGATTCCCGCTTTGAAGTGGCACCGCCGATGTTCTCGACCATCTCGACTCGTTACCACTACGGAATCGGCACTCTTCCCGCGATATCTTTTCTTCGGATTCGTTTACCGGGTCAACTGGTGACTCTATCCGGCCCCGACTTCCTTTTTTTCGCCCGGGTTCTCGTTCCATTTAAATTAACACATTATCCAACAGATGCGAAATTTTTCGTATATTCGATGCTGATCGTGGTTGGCCGCGTTGCAAAGAAGAAGTTGCGCTTTTCTCAACGCGTTATTCTTTCGGTTATAATACCATGACATAGCGTTAACGTCTTCCGTTCGAAAGTTTACAGCGTGTTAGAATTTCAGAGGAAACAACGTTTTCCTTAAGCAAATAAACATTCGATTTACGATATAGTAATTTCATTTATGATATAATATCATTTTGTAGTATTGGAACGTAATTAATTATATTAATTAATAAGTATATTAATTATATATTAATTGGAAACGACGCTTATAAATTATATTAGTGTTATCTGTTCTCGGAAAAGTGTACGGAAATGTTTATTTCCTCTAGGAAGCAAAAGATGTTTCGAACTTTTGTACGGTACAGTAATTACATATCGGAGATTTCATCTTCGCTAAGAGAATAAAAGTGTTTCAAGGTAAGTATGTTCTAATATTTATGGCCGGCAGTGTGCATCGTTATATCGCTTTCGAATAAATCATTTTCCTTAAATAAACCGACTAGCCTCTAGCTTCGTCCATTCCACTCCAAATTCTAATTAAATCCCTTCGAAAAAGGAAGACCATATATTATCTCTGCAGCTCTTCTACTCATTCGAAAATTCTTCGATAGAATCTACGCCGTGGAAACGTGAGCAATTTACACGTTAAAGCGAATACACTGCGGATAATAACGCGTCATTATACGGCACGTCGATCCTGATCTTCTACACCGGGACCTTTGGAGAGGTAATCTTCAATGTTTCTAAAAGATCGCACGAAATCGACGGGGAGCAAGGATCGAAGGATCTCTCGTACAAAGAGCCGAAATCTTAATTACCCAGCGGACAGCCACTTTTCAATTTCTCACCTTGCCGTGGGGGGCGGCAAAAAGTCAGTGGCTATGTACCCTGGAATATGCCGTGACGCCAACCTGACACGGTTTATAACTCGCGTTTCTTGTCTTCTCCGCGATGAAACGCCATTTTCTGCGCTTTCCTTTCTCTAATTACGCATTTCTTTCTTCTTCCCCTCCCCCCTCCCCCCCCCGAATTAGGAAAATATTTTCGTGCAAGGTTCTATTCTCTTGAACTATTATGCAAATTGATTATTTTCAAAGTTAGGGATTTAAACCTTGTAGAAGTGTCTTATTAGGGATATTAATTGCAGTAACTTTAAGCTGCCTTATGAAACTGTACTGACGCTGATTGGAGTTACGGGTAGAAAATGCTTAGCCCGATTACTACTTGCATGCGTAATGTGTACATACGTATCTCTATATTCCTCATACACAAAATAAACTGTATTCGTTAATCTTTGCTTACCAATTGCAGCAAGATTCCACGTAACGAAACACGTATCTGCGAGTAATCTGCATACGCGAGCCGTTGGGAAGTTGATCAAACCCAAAACCTGAATAATAGAGAAAAATGGTACTGTACTATCTTTGAAATCTATCTTAGAATTTATAATTATGTCTATAGTCTTCTCGCGATGAACGAACTTGTGAGATTCGTCAATTTTGTTACTGACAACCGAACATTAATCGCGTACTTTTCTAACGAACTTGAAGAGAAGCTGTGAAAAAAGTGGAGTTTGAGGCTCGTATCTCGCGAACCACCTTATCTACTAGTCCAATTTAATTCCTTAAATGTAACACGCTTGTAACGGCAGGTAACATAAGCGTATGGCGAAATGGTGTATGGGTGTACACCGTCGTATCATGGAATCCGCGAGTGGCGCTGACTGGTCGCGGCAAGAAGATAATGCGCCCTCCGAACATTTCGGATTCCAGCCGCACCAAAGAATAAGATTCTCTTTGCAACTCCTTATCCCTTTCTTTCTCTCCATCCGCCCTCTCCGTCACACGCGGCCCTCTCTCTTTTACTCTTTCGTCTCTCCGCGCTGCGTCGCGTTTCTCTCTATCTGCGGCCTTTGGGTTCCTTGACTTGGCGGATAATTATGTTCCCGGCCCTTATTCCTCGACTTCGAACCTCTCCATAAACGTATCGAACTGTTCTCTCGATTCAGGCCTCGGCCCCTACTACTTCGATCCTCTTCTACTCCCTCGTCGTCAGTTTTCTCCCGATCTTCAACCACCTCTGGTTCCTCTCCCTTCATCCACCCTACTCCGTACCTCCTACTCTTTCTCCGTTTCCTTTTATTCTTAATCCTTTTTCGCCCCCTTTCCTTCGCTCTTTCTATCTCGATCCGCAGATTTCTTCGTTCAACCAACCTTCCAGGGCTTTCTCGTTCCTCGACGTCTAACGCCTCCTACGTTTTGCTCGGTTTCGTCATTTTGCCGGCCGGTGCGTGTCGTTGTCGCTCATCCGTGGACGTGACACTTCGTCTTCCGTCCGATTCCGGACCCACGACCGACGATCCCCCGATACGGACGATCCTTCTTACCGCGTTCGACCAAACGGCTCATTCGCGACGTCATTTCTCACCACCGCTTTCGTAACTCTCGTGGTTCCTCTCCATCGACGTTCTTTGATGTTCGAATACCACGTGTATTACATTGTCCCAGGAGCTTCTTTCGTTTTATGGGAAATAATAGATGCACAACATTTCTTGTTTTATATTATTTTACTGAATTATCGTATGATCCATTTTGTAGTAATAGAACAAGATTTCCTTGTAAAACGAAAGAATCTTTCGAACATGGTAACCTAATGTAATAAACTGCATCTTGATTTTTCCACTTTTCTCAGGCTCGGTGGCGAGAAGTATCTTCGTACGAAATGGATCGGAGAATAGAAAGGAAGAGAATAATTTGATGGACTTTTGGAAATGAATGACGAATTCACAATGTTCCGTAAGTTTGTGTATCAACCGATATGCTATTGAAATTAGTCGAACTTAATTAGTATCGATTTACATGATTAATGTTTTTCAAGTGTTCAAGACAGTGACAGGAACAATATAATTCATTATTTATTAATGCTGGATTAAAAGATACTTCACGCGTGCAATATTTTTAGTAATACAGTAATAGTAACATAGTAAAAGTGACAAAGATATACTTTATGTTTTTCTAGTTTTACGAAAGTATATTAAAATGTTGATATAAATAAAAGAAAAGTAGAAGTGTTCTGCCAATTATTTTTTAGAATAGAATTACCTGTTCGTGTATACATATAACATATACACTGAAGATATTTGTACTATTACTGAGGCCCAAAACTTCACATCTGCAGGTGATATTGCACACAATTTATTGAACTTACTGAACTTATTGAAGCAGGTATACCTCAAAGCAATGCAATGGGGTCATTGCTATACACGCTATACACTGAAGATATTAGTACTATTACTGAGACCCCAATGTTTACATCTGCAGATGATACTGCACACAACTTATTGGACTGATTGAACTTATTGGAGCAGGTACACCACAAAGCAGTGTTATGCGGTCATTACTATACATGCTATACATATAACATTCGAGTTTTGTTATATGTAAATTCCTACATAAATTTGTCTTTATAAAAGAAGATTTATCTGCGGAAGGTTTTAACGTGTTTGAATTTATACTTTTCACTTTTCATCCGATCGCTATTATCGAACGCAACTTTACATTTATTTCATCTTAATCTTGTGGCATGCAAGTATTGTTTTCAAGAGCAACGTAATCTTATAAAAGCATCTTTGTAAGGGTATATGAATTCAGAAATATTAAAATGTTGATAAATCGCAGGCCATGACACTTTAGAAAGTACAGAGTAACGCTAGCGTATCTCTTACGTAGATTCACCGATAGCGTTTAAATAATACTCGTTAAATATATAATAATAGCTTACGACGTAATAGAGGGACGCATTTAGAAAGATAAAACAATCCTATTTCCGACCAATTTTTTACTACGTCGATATTATTTCATTTTCCTTGCAATAGTAATCAAACTATATAACTCGGCCAACACGAAAGAAAGAACACAAAATTCTATACAGCTATACTCTGTTTTACCTATAAAAATTTAATCAACTAGAATATTTCTATCAAAAACATCAATTATAGACTTGTGTTCGTACACGACTGAAAAGTTACTGATTTACATCTTTATTGGAGAAAATGATGAAAAATCGATTTATACTTGTCGATTAAAAGATCACAGGAGATATATTATTATCCATTGAAGAAATTAATTAACGCTTAATTATGAATTGTAAAACATCAAGAAACCAATCATTCGTAAGATAACTTTGAAACATTTCGTGCCAAGAATGGACATGGGTCCAGTCTATTCTCTCATTTTGCCTGCACGAGAGATCCAAAAAAAGTATTTCAAGCTATTTCACAACTGTCAAAGCGTTGCCAGAGCTTCGAGAAATATCACGTTAAGGATTAATCTTCGATAAATAACGAAAAGACGTGTTACAACGGATATACGCGTTGTACAAAAATTGCGCGTTTAGCGACTCGAGTTTGTTGAGTTAACAGCTGACCAAGAACATACCACAAAGTAACGAAAAGGGGCGAGAATGATCTTGTTAAGCGTTGAAAACGAAGAATTTCGTTGTTAACCGCGCTTCCGCGGGCAGGAGATAATCGACGTTAAACAACAATACCCGATTCCACAATGGTGAAACGACTCGCAATAAACGTCCTGTTTCGAAATCGGCTCCTAAGAATTCTGCCAAGGCAAAGAGAGACGGAGGCACAGACTTCCAGGTCCTCCAGCACGAACCAGAGAAGCCGAGGGGGCAATTACATCGGAGAACAATTACAGGTTGGCACGTCCTCCCGGTGCCATCGCGGCTTTTTCTATCCCCGGGATTCCGAGTTGAGGAACGTCCAGGAACGTTTTCGAGAGATGCGAGAGTGTGGGTCAAAGACATTTTTATTACGGTTCAACATTTCAGCTCGTAACGATGTAACGAGCAACGAGTAGAAATATTTATATCGAAACACCATTATTCGTCGGCCAGTTTTAATCGTGATTAACTAGTATGGTGGATGCAATGGAACGCTATAAAACAAGAAATAAAAATGTTCTCGTAAGAATTTGTTACGGTCTTCGATCCACGATGTATCGATAACAGACTCGATATTTCTAAAAATATATTTTTCCGAATGATAGTGTAAAATAATTTTCAACTTAATTTATGTTATTTCTGGCATACGATTCCTCTAGCGATATGCAGATTAAACGTATTTTTGATCAGATTTTATATACGAGTATAATATGCAAAATAATCGATATCTTTTCTAAAGATCTTCTGGCGCAGCTGAGTAATTTCTTTACAGCAGTTTCTTCAAGGAATATATTTCTATATTACAATAACGTTATACCTGGTATTATTTGAATATTTGATACATCAAGTATTGAATATAATAACAATAAAATATAACTAGTATGTAAAATCCTACCCGAATGAAATTCCTTTCACTTTTGTCTGGAAGCAACGAAATCAAATTTTCTTGATTTTTCATCGATCGTTAATAGCAATTATAACACATCCCAAGCATGTACTCCTCTAAAATCGCATATCTCGTCTGATATCAAAAATTAATTTACTAGGTTGATTATAACGTACCCATGCTCCGTGCAATCACCTTTAATCAACTCTCGCAATTGTTCGCACGCGGTCCTTAACACCGAGTGATCTTTTAAAGGCAATCGATCGTTCAGTGTGGATCGGTGCACGGTGTATAGGAGTTCGCACAAATCTCGTATATCTTCGATCATCCGTCCATCGTTTGATCTCCATGATAATAGCCACGATTTAACTACACGTGCCTCTATGGAGCTATAAAATATAGGCACCTGCTTTAAAACGTTTAAACATTCAATCGCTAGGCTACGCGAGATCTTGGAATGGATTTTACGTTAAATCGAAAGCTGAAGTTTAAATACACCAATAAACCGTTCAGCCTGAACAGAATGATATATGTCGAAAGGAGCGGAGGTTTTTCAACTGCGAGTAAAATTTGCGGATTAAAATATCGATAAAACAGTTCCAAAGCGATAAAAGGTTAGCAAGTTTATGGCGTGAAATAAATTTTAAACTTCATCGAAATTCTGTACATATTTTTTGACGATACAAAGTGCATGAAATTTTCAATGAAAGTTATGAATGTAGATAAGAAAGTATATTATTCCAATAAATATTCTTGGCAAAGGTATAAATACTTAAAAATTCTCGGCAAGTTAAGTATATGTAATAAACTTTTTGTCCCAAGGAGGACTTTTATCGGAACTATTAACGTCTCCTCGCGAAACAAACTTATTACGATAAACGCGCTAAAAACCAAACTTAATTAATGGAGGTGGCTGTAAGGATATATTAGCTGGGTGAATTACTTTTCTGAAACGGATACTGGGACTTACGTGGTACTCGATTTGTATAAAATTGATACTCGAAAAGAGAGGAATACAGATGAAACCTCGTTTGAATAAATAACGCGACCGAAACTTAATCGTTAGAATAAAACTCGAGAGATAGGGAACGAAAAATTTCACTTTCTACCGCCGTGTTGATTTCACTGCCACCGGGATAAATTGAACTTACAAAGTTCGAGTTAATCTCACGTAGATTAACGTATCGAACACAATCAAAATCGTACTGCGAAATCTAAAGTATACGACAATCTATAATCGTAAATTTTCATCCTCCTACGCAGTTAATAACCCGTGCGAGCATAAATAATGGAAGAGCGATTAAAATAAATTGAACTTCTTCGCTCTTCACCAATTTTCATCTCAAAATCAGAATGTCGAATACCTAACAGGTGAATCTTAAGAAACTTGAACGTCATCCCAAGAGTACGGTTTTTACCATCGAAAATTCGATCTCGATAACAGCGCGCCAAAGTCACAGGGCGCGTTATTACACACAAGTGTCCACGTATAGCGTAAGAAGCGAGCGCGCGAACATTCTGTCCGCGTGTATACCGATAGCGATGACTTATCGATTTATCGTTGTGTCCACGTGGATAGAGTGGCGGAATTAGGGGTTAAGTTAAGCTAGGTCGCGACTCAGGGTCGAGGGGTTACGTGTCTGGTCGATGTGCCGCGATGATTGGTGGAATGTGCCGTTTTACGAGGCTTCGAGGACGCGTACCTACGAGCAGTGGAAAAAAGCAGAAAACGACGGACACGGTCGAGAAGAGAAGAAAGACTAACAGCGAAGACGAAGAGGAAGGAAGAAAAGGAAAGCAGAGAAAAGACGACGCTGGAAGCGCGCGCCGTCGCAGTTATAATTTGATGCAACGCGGCTATAAAGGGGATTACGCGCATAGATGGCTATAATTTTCGTGGAAAATGGCCAAGAACCCTTTTACCGCTCTTCAACACGACACGTCGATGACCTTCCCTCTACTTCCTCTCTCCTGGTTTCCTTAACGCGACATTCCAGCACGCATTCCGTGCTGTTGTCGTTCGATTTTTTATCTCTGACTCGCCATGCTGCGATTAATTGGCGACCCGGGAATCGCAGTGCTGCGAGTCAAGATTTTTAGAATATAAATTGCCTGATTAATTAGTAAATTAATGAGCCTTTTATGCTTTGTCAAATTATGCGACGATCATCGAACGTTTGTCGATATCGAATGCAGGAACGAACGAATGAATGAAGCGTAACGAGGAGAATGTTTATGTAAAATACTTGGAGATAAAGAGAAAGGATATATTTTTTAGAACTGATATACTTTTACGCTATTGACACTGTCTGTACGTGTAGTTTTAGTTTTGTTTTATGTTTATAAACAATGTAGAAACAAGTCCAATTCTTAGCCCATCGGGCTGAACTAATATATATATTATATGATACATAAAAAAAGTTTAGAAAAATTGCAAATGTGTAAAAAGAAAAGTTTGATAAATACATTTTTGTTGATATTTTTAGCTTAATGTCGTTTCATGATTAAAAGGGATATTTTAATATGACAGTGGAGAGTAAAAAGAAGCTGCTCGGCTCAAAGATATAATATTTTTTAGAACACTTATATCAACTTCTTCGAATGACCAAATACTTTTTAACCACTCGATGCACATGCCCGTGGCATATACGAGTATAAATCGTGTTTAGTTTCGCCGATTATTTTAACCATTTGTATTTACAAACTGAAACTCAAGAATTACGATATCTTACATCCTACATCCTATGATATTTAAAAACAAATTATACATCCATCTACACCGTCATCATTATCCCATTATACAAAACTTAATTGTTCCGGTTGATAAACCGAGAAAAAAATTGACCCACGAACGGTATGGTTTACCAACTCGCGAAGACAATTTTCACATGAATAGCCAACACCTCAATTTTATTACCAAACAACACAAACAACTACCTTCTAAAACTTAACCGGGAACGTCGGCGATCATTTCCTATTGAAAGGCGATACCGTTGTTTAAGAAAAATAAAGTGCAGTATAGTGCGCCACGGTCAATATTAGTTTTAGCCTGGTGAAAAAAAATGTATCATGTTTCTCGAAAAAGGCAGAGCACGGTTAACCGAGCGCCTTCTACCATTAGTGATATATCATGGTTGCGGAGTGTTATCATAGCATTATAGACAATGATTATCCATCCCCTCGTTGGCGAAGTGAAAGGGGTGGGCCGAAAGGATCGAGATGGAAACAGAGCAAAGAGAGAACCGCGGTGAGATGGATCCCCGGATCGAACGGTCTGTGCAGCTTATTTTAAGGTCAGCCGTAAACGAGCTGAAAGGTCGGCAAGGGGTATGGGGCGTGGCGAGCATAAACAAACCTCATGCCATATTTCGCAACAACAAATCAACTCGACACCTCGCGGCGCTCGGTATAATCAGCTAATTCGCGATAACAACTTAATTCAGGCCTCCGTGGCCCCGATTAAACAAAGCGTAACTACTTAATTCGTTTAACGAGCGGTGTTGCGCGGTAGGGCGAACGCATCGCTCTTTGCGGAGGTGCGAACTTCGCGCGTACCGGTTACGTACATCCCCTTAGCCAGTGTTCTTCAACCTGATCCCACGACGATGCGCTCGTTCGTGATATATATCGTAAGATGGTTTTCGAGTAAACGATAGAGTAATTGAACGTGCACGATAGGAACGATTTCAGGTCGATCGAACAGCGTTTGATTTGATTGACGAAATATCATGTTGTTGGAAAAGTTTCTTTCGTTTTATGAGGGAATAATAGACGCGGAACATTTTTTATTTTGCATTCGATAAAATAATATAAAGCAAATTAATATAAAAGGAACAGGCTAATATATAACATTCAAAGGAGAGGAAAGATCAATTTCTAAAGATAAAGTCACGTTTATGGATTCAAGTTAAAAATCTTGTTATAATCAGATTGTGTTCTATGTACCTTTCTTCTTTCTTATAAATATATGAACCGATAGATTAGTTACGATAGTAGCAGTGATACGTTGGAAAAAATTACGTTTTCAAAGAAGCTACTATTTTTCGTATTCTACATTGCTTATTTTTATTTTCAAGACAGAACTCTTCATATATATCTATGTATCGCGATAATCGTTCGGAAGTGAAATAATTGATTGCAGTCTTCCGAAAATGAAAGTAAACGTTCGCCTGGAACATTTTAAAAGTTGCTTCGACTATTTTACAGAAACTGTACCCAGTTACAATTTACGTAGGATCTAAGATCGTATACTAGAAATTGTATCTTTTAAAGGACCTATAGAAAGAGACGGTTTCTAGTTTCTATGAAAGCATCGAATAACGCGGCAAGAAAGTTGGGAACCGCTAAGGTGCAACACTGATCGAAGCCAATCGATTCGTCCGGTCATTACACGGTAATGATCATTACCAACACGGCACATGTGTTCCTCGAACTCGTCCAGCTCACCGAAATTCGCCTGCCTCTACTCTGTCGTCATTTTTCTACGCGTCTCGGGCGCAGCAACTTGCTACGAAAACGCGCCCTGTAACTAATGCCTTCCACCTTCTCGCTGTGTTTCTTTAACGTGCCACATACATATTTCGTAAATTGGTTTAAAAAATTTCCTACGAACAGACTCGTGCAAAAATCGATTTAGAAAGATCAAATATTAAACGAAGAAATTTAAAGAAGAAATCAGATACATTTGTTCGATTTTGTGAAAGTTGCTTAATCTTCTTCATATAAGCTAGTGGAGATAGTCAATGGAAAAGCTATACACAGCTAAAAAGATGCAACATATGATTTGTTTCATCCGTTAAGTTTTGTCACTGTTGTGCAACAAATAATTCATTGTACGAAGTAAAACAATACAAATATTAATAAATTAAATATCAAATGATAATATTATAGATTAGATACTGCAATATATGGCTGCACATGTCTGTGTTATTTTTCTTTCTTCTTTGGTTCAAATAAGCATTTAGAGACGCAAGTATAAAAGTATTAAAATAACTAGTATATGTAGGAAACACATTTGCGCAAGTTAATTTTAAAAGAATAGATTAATTCGAAATTTTATCCATAGCATGTTTTCAATCTTGTTCCTTCCACGATAGCTTAGGAAAAGAAATTATCAGATTTATTTGTCTTAAGTACCCAACGTGTCGCACATTCTTACTACCATGTCAGGGCTCGTATAAAGAATTTGACAAAATCGTACAATTTCATATATAATGAGTACCATAAACATTCTTCCCCTCCCTGCTCCCTCCCCGCCCCGTTAACCACGTTCGTACATTGTTGGCTGCTACAATCCTTTCTGAAGGTCCGAAGAAAATACACAACCTTGTAAAGGGCCACGTTTACCTATCTTTAACGTGTTTCTCCTCTCTTCTTACGAGAGTTCACCTCATGAAATATGGCTGTTTGAACCCGGACATGTTTCCTCTAACTTTTACAAGCGCCAATTCCGGCTCGTAACATTCCAAACTACTCTTTGAATTACGTCGGACGGTAAAGAGTGCTTCTTCGGGTCGAGAAAAAAGGCTTTACTGTTACATCGTGTACCACATTGTATCGAGTAATCAGCTGCGTTATATTCGACTCGGTGTGCTAATTTTTAATAGTCCCGTTCGATGTTAGTAGCCGCAAAAGCAGCCGAGAAAACACGAGTCATCGCGTGGAATGCAATCAACTTGAATAAGTCATTACGCGATGACGTTTCACGAACATCGTTGTCTGCATAGCCTCGTCAGGCATCAGACGAATTTACACAGAAATTAAGACAGAGTAATTTATAATCATGAACGCTTGGAGAAAATGGGACATAACGAAAGCGATGGGGGGAAAACGGGATAAAAATAAGAGAAAACTGCGAGATCGACTAACCTCGATGATTTCACGCGATCGTCAAATATCAATTAACAGATTGGAAAATATAAGATAATAATAACGGCTGTGCTGGACAAATGATTCATACTTCTTAACATCGTAACCACGGTATGTACTAGATAATTTATACCTAATTGTAAGTGGTTTAAAGGCATACTGAATAAAAGGCAACGATACACTTGTTAACGACAATCGTTAAAAGATACACTACCATCCGTAAGTCTCTAGTCGTGCAGCCTTTCTTATAGCTTCGCATAATAATCGCTTTCTGCATTATACGCTTCTTGTGAATATATTCGATATTATAAATTTTAAATGACTGAAGAGATTCTTTAGGCTATAAAGAAATGTATTTTTCAAAATTGACGTAATATATCCAAATGTAGTTATTTTTTTTTTTTTTTTTTTTTTTTTTTTTTATTTATCGTATAAATCTTGTGAAAAATTTGGTTCTGTATCTTTTGTATCAAATTAAACACACGATGATTTTAAAGATTCCTATCACATGTATGTATATATGTATCGACAAGTATTTCCACGTTATTTCACTTATCATAGTACATATTTGTATGCTAATTAATTTGGCCCAAACACATTCGAATTCACGTCACTTAGCATTACTTTCATATGGCTGGAAAAATTTGATACTACGAAAATGCTATGTAAATGCTATGTATGTGAAAAAAAGAGGGAAACTCGATTTTTCATGCCAATGGAATACTGGTTTAAAAAAATACACTGAACACAGAGCACAAGATATTAAACAACGCTAACTACAGAAATGACAAATACCAACAGTAGAATGAAAATAAAAATTCGACGAGGTGATACTTGGAGAGAGCTTAATTTCTTGACAATGTATATGTTGGCAATAAGTAATAAGTATAGGCCAGACTAGTCGAGCGTATCGATCATACTTCGAGCACGGAGGTGGAGTAAATAATACCTATGTGGCCGTGGAAGCATTGTTCCGATGACTTATGGTAGGCAGCTACACATCGAGAAACCTCGCGATAATATACGTGCTTACGACTTACACGGGTCGCATGAAATATAAGCAACATTAATGACCGGCACTGAGATCGTGTAATTTGCCACGAATTTTTCCCCTTTCCGCATCTTTCTCAATCTTCGCGCGCGCGAGAGACTTTCCAAGATTTACTAACCGATCATGTAATTACACGCAACACAACAGTGAAACCACTGGATGTCAACCCGCGTTTAAGTAAATGAACGTCACGCTACTGAACTTTCTAATGGAATTAAGATCGTCCCTTACCTTTCGTACCGATGCTCTTTATCCTCGAAACTTTCTTATTGTTTCTCGTTCACGTCAACGTTTAACGTGATTGTGAATAACGTTTCTTATTCAGACAGACCGATCATTTACTGCCCTATCGTTCGTGATGAGAAAATTGCAGATTTATATTACAAGATACACACAATATGCCGAAATATGCAAATAAAATTGCCATTTTCAGGTCATCGAGGATTGGTAGATTTTTGCATGACTCAACTCGGATAGTGTAGGGTTATTCGAGTTAGAGGGATATTTGGACCAAGCTGAGCAATTTGTCTCGTAATTGTGATAATTGTAATTCGCCAGATTCGATTATAAACAAATCTTTAAACGATCTACGCTCGGAAACAGATTATTAGACTCGTTATTAGCGATGTGATAAACAGTTAAATATACAGAGAGCACAGGGTAACATTACGAATTCAATCATCGATGTGCTACGCTTTCTATCGTCTCTTGTCATTTAGAAATTAATTTTTCCATCCTTATCTTATAGAATCGCTGTGAAATAAAATTTCATTCTCATATTTCATTCAAAAATCACCTTATCCTATAATACTATCATCGGAACGTAGTAAGCTTTATTTTCAAGTTTCACACGTTCTTTTCTTATTAATTACTGTAATATAGAATTCTCGATCCCCACGGAGATCTTTTCCAAAAAAAAGATAGTAGTCGAATGTTGCACCTGCAGTCGGGAATGTGTTAATACGATCTTTCTTTTCGAAATACTTGTAATTTCATAAAGAACTGCATTGCAGCGCTATAATTTTAAGATATAAGCGCATTTATTATAAACACACTTTGAATACCACAGCATGTAAATGCATATCTGTTCAAAGTGCGTGAAAAATGGGCTTTTACAACGATACGTTAAGATGCACCGTTGATGCAACAGCTTCGTTATTCTTGAAAACCGCAATTCCAGTATGTATTTACAAAACATTCGCGCGTTTCGTGTTTTCTACAGATATTGTCTCGTGTACCGTTATACGCGTGTTGCATCGAGGGAAATGACAAGTACAGCAAACTAAATTGTTCATTGGAGGAAACTATTACAGTATAATACGCAACTGTCGATACACGAAACCTCGTGAGAATTTTTTTTTTAATTATCGATTAACCGCTATAACGCATTACGAGCAATTCAGTTGGAATCATAAAGTTTTGGAAAAGATTGACTCGTTTAAAAAATTGTAGAAACATCAGCATTTCCTTCGATTATATTCCATAGAGAGGAATTTAATATTAAAATATGATCTAGCACAGGAAAATTTATCACGCTACAGCATGAGATAGCTCATAGCCATTTTTGTACCTGATACATCATTGAAACTAAATTTACAGACGAATAAAAACGTTAAACAAGATGAAATAAAGTTTGAAATAAAACAAAAACAAGTTTTACGTATTATACTGAGTTTATTCAACTAAGTTTCAATATCCTCCATTTGAGATTATCGTGTTATATCGTACAGCATCTGGTAAATATTAAGATTCTCAAAGAAATATAAAATCAAGCCAAAAAATCATATTATAATACTATAAACATGGAAGCTTGCCGATAAACGATAAATTCAACTATGTAGCCGTATATCTGTTTGATAAAAAACTTGAAGAGGGGTTATATTTTCGTAGAGGATGAGCTAGTGGAATAACGAACGTATTCCGTTAAGTTGAAGCAAACATAGGGAGAAGGAAAAAATTGGATATGTGCGCGGCGACGATAAGAGCAGTGAATCGCGCATGTTTCTCCTAATAACAAATCTTGTTTCATGCACGTCGTGGAAGGAACGGCTTCGTGACTCTTCTACGTGGTCAGATATCCCCGCCAGAGATGTAATTTATTACGGAGTATACGTATCACTTCATCCGAAGGGATCAAAACGGTGGCTCTCGCAACCACTTTAGCAACATCAGCTGATATGATGGTATTAGCCACAAGAAGACAGCACTTATGCACAGTTATTTCTTAGAAAGATTAACTTTTCCAACGATTCTCTCTCGTGTTATAAGATACCATATACGTACGTGTATATTCTGTTCAGATTTTATAACACGAGTTAAATATTAATTAGAATACAAATATCCTTTTTCTAAGAATGAATGGATAAGCGAGCGTATCTAGATCAAAATTGCGAACCAAGTCCTTTCTTTGCTGTGAAGCCGAAATAAAAAAAAAAAAATATTCTTCTTCTGTGTTGTTAGTTTTCTAATTTCTATACTTAACTTGTCGTGATAATTTAGATATAATCTGGTACCATATTTAGGAAGAAGGTAAAGTATTAAGTGATTGGATCTTTATTGTTTGAAAGAATATTATTTTTATTATTATTATTTGTTTGGAATAAATATTTGTCTATTGGATTAGAACTTAGACAAGCTTTGTTTCAACTTGTAGAATTTAGAATTCCTCGTTCTTAGGACTTTTATTATAAAGAGTATAGCATATTATCTAAGAAAAGAAATAATATGTGATTATTACATTCGTTGAATAAAGAAGAGAAAAATATGACAATTCGTTGTCTGATTTTTTCTTTTATTCATACCACGTCGTGGAGTTAAATAGGCACACGCATTGTATGCTTAACTCGAGTAAAAGAAATCAATGACGGAAGTCAAGATCGTCGTATATTAATTGCAAGTGCGTGCAGCACGAACGTAGTAGCGTACTTTACAACTACAAATGGCACACTATATCATATCCAAATAAGGAGGAATCGTCGTTCTTTAAGAACTTCTTAACGTTGAGTTTACATATGACGAAACAGGAAATAAAGAAAAAATAGAACGAAGGTAATATCTTAATATTGTGGAAGATCATGTAAATGACTAGTAATATAAGAAATACATAAACGAATTGGCTACATTGATGTTTTTATAACAAAATATCTAATAAGGAGAATAGATGTACACTAAAAAATAATTATTCGTTATACGTCGAACAACTTTAAGAATTGCATTCCTCTTCGATCTAAATTAATAAAGAAACTGTTTCCGAATTGTATATTTATATTTTCTTCAGAAAGTTATAACACAAAATGAAGAAAAATGATCATAATGGAGAATCTTTCGTGAAAAAGCAACATTTCGTACTTTCAATCTAATAAAATTATATTACAAGCGGCGTAAAAAAAAAAAGTTAACGAATGGAAAGCAGTAATTTAAAATTCTCGTAATACAACTTTTGCAAATCCAATAGTCTAAATGACATCTACAACCCTCTCTATACGTTTCCCTTAGTGATTCAGCACAACCAATGAACAAATCTCAAATCTCCATCATCGCTGGAATTACTTTACTGTAATAGCAAGTGTTATGCTGCAAATTGACACTGATAGATAAAAAAATGAATACCTCTGGACCACACACAGTTTTAGACATATTATTATCATTTCAGCTGTGTAATTCAATCATTTTCTCTAGCTTTTTTTTTTGGAACTCTTTCGCGTATCGAGCATCAGATAACTTTTTTCTGAAATTCGAGTAAAAAGATATCGTTCCCTTGACAGCCTTCTCAAAATATTTACCGTACAAAGTAAAACGCTTTATTTAATTACAAATTTCCGAATTCCATTTCTTTAAAATTAGAATTTCACATTCTTTGAATTTAGAAACACCCGTCCCTTGTACGTTTCATTAACGATTCTTAAATTTATCATAAGAATGTTCCTTTCTTACAAGAGTATACAATCTTTTCAACTCTTACTTTGTTACGTAAAGAAGCTCAAAGAACGCAACTACTTCAAAATGTCCGTAAACCTAAATGTAACTTTAATTTACATTTTGATCGACAATAGCTGGATTTCAATCCGATACTTATCAAGTGTTGTACGGTTCTACGTATTTGCGTAAAGACCACTATCTTTCATCAGCAATTTCTCATTTCCTACACTTTTCCAAATTTAGATACCACAAAATAAAATCGTCTAATCGAAATAAATATACGCGCGTGTTAACCCAATGTAGATGAATTCGACAAACGATTAAAAATTGAAAATACTGAAATATTAATATCGATCAAACGGTTCACAACGATTCGCGTCGATTAAGATCGGTGAAACGGTACTGTAGTAACAAAACGAAAGTCACTCGGCGTTAAAACACTAATTTAATTTGAACCGAGACCCGGCCGACATGCCGCCAACAGCTTTCGATTAAATTAAGGACCATCTGTAACACCGGATCCCTTCGATCAATCCCACGAAGACGGTCTGTTTACAGAGTATATACCTGGAAGGACGAATGCGTGTCACGATTTCTATCGTGATGGACCACCAAATAAAACGCGATGAAGCGGCGGCTGATCCACGGCGTTTGTATAGCGAATCATTTGAAAAACCACCGTGACGATGGCCTTCCACACACGAGACACGAAACCGCATCAGAGACGCGTGACGATGAGAAGAGCCGAGAAAACGAATAGTGGAAGATAGACGTAGAGAGAGAGAGAGAGAGAGAGAGAGAGAAAGAGGCGAAGAAAGAAAAAAGAAGGAAGAAAAAGGACAGGCCAAGTGAGACGATGGTGATGATGAAGATCGGCGACCGACGGAGAAAATGAACCACGAACCATCGGGCCTGCACCTCGCCCCTTCTTAAATCGTGTGCACACACAATCACCTCTCGCGGCGGACTCGGGGTGTCGAGCGAGCTGGCCAACTCCTATATTATTATCTGCTTCTAATGCCAGCGGCATTGTGTCAGCGGGAGACAGTGGCGCGGATGAAAGGAGACTTGTCTGTGAAAAAACGGCAAAAACGTAGCATCGAACCGACAGAAAACATGGAAACGCGCACGACGACCTCTCAACGTCCTTTTCAACGGTACAACTCTCTTCTCTTCTATTCAACCATTCGACCTATCTCTGCTCGCGTTCTACCCTCTACCCTTCTGTCGCTTCGTCACTGTTTTTCTCTCTACACGTCACTGCCATCCTTGCTTTTATGCTAACACGCCATTCTGCTCTAATTTGTACATCGGCAAGAAAAGGACAGTTGTACAAGTTGGAGTTTGATAAAAATTTGGATAAGCAGGTTCGTTGCTAACATCTGCGCTTATGTTAGTGGTTAGAGATAAAAAGAAATGTCGTAAGAGAAAATTAAAATAAAATGTACTTTGAGATTAATTTTAAGCGATGTTGGGCGAGCACATCTTTCTTTAAGTTACAAGATCGCGTGTTCTTCGTGTCTTGTCTTTATCTTATTGTCATAGTTTATACATATGTGTGTACCTGTGTCATAACAAATATTCGAATTCTTCGTCGATTTCTAGATACTTTTTTTTCGTTTACTAAACGTTATAATCGGCAGATTATTTGGAATATTTGACATATTTTTTCACGTCGTATGCACTCTATAATTTATAGCTTCGTTATAATATTATATATGTGTAAGAAAGATAGACAGAAGACGTGTAACATTGACACCTAAGTATAAAGAAATATAATGTACTTGTTCAAGCATCCGCTTCGGAAAAAAAGGAATTATTTCGTTTTACTTGCAAGGACTACCTAATTCAAAAGCATGATTTTTACCTGCTCGCATCATTTAAAAAAGTTATAATTTTCCAACTGAAAGGAAGCGTGGCGAATTTTATTAATTTTTCTACGTTGAGAATCTTCAGAACGTAAAAGAAGATAAATGATTTAAAATTAGTTAAATGAAAAACACAATTTGCTAACTGAATAACATACGTAATTAGATGTTTCATAATTTTTAAAAAATCAAAATGGATCTATCGTCTACAATGAGGCGTTTTCTATTAAATATATTCAACGTAACATACAGATTTCTATTTCTATATACATAATAAATTATTCGACATTAGATAGTACGAATTAAAAGTTTTCCCACATGCGAAACGGGAATTCTAAGGAGAAACTCTGACTACAAAATTGATTGTGGAAATGAGACTTCCTTGCTTCGTGCAATTCAATTTCGATTACATTTAAGTATCTTGAAATGATCAATAACGAAGCATCAATCTCAATCCGAAAGACAGTCCGAAGAAAAGGTACGGTCAGCGCTTCTTGATTGCTCGTGCTAGTATACAAATCAGCACGACAATGCGTACTACACTTACGAGAAATATTATTCTACATAGTTGAATGAAATGTTATTAACATCGCTGTGTGTAATGAAGACATACTAATGTCGCACGAACATGTCGATAATCAATATCGACAATTTCGCTGCAATTTCTATTTAGTTTCCTTATTATTTCCGCGACGTGAACGAATAAACCTACGTACGTTATGTTAATCACGTACCTCACCGTTTTCTTTTCTTTCTGTCGAACTTTTCATAGCTTCGGTCGAAAAAGATACCACGAGTGTGCCACTTAAATCACGTAATAACGCGTATACAATTTTATTTATAATTACAAGGAATGCGATACGCGAAGAGTGACGTCGAAATAAGTCGCGAAGATAGAATAAAATTTCTTCGTACAATGTCTTCTTTTCGACAAAATGAAATTTGGAAGTTTATTTACAAAGTATACGTGAATTTAACTAATCGCCGACAGAATAAACGCGAACAATCAACAGTCGGTCAATCTACTTGTGAAAATAAGCGAAAAGTGTAATCGTTTAAAACTTCATTTTAGAGAAAATAGAATTTGAAGGTGTTTGGTGAAGAATTAGATAGGAGATTCTATCTACCAAATTGGCCAAGCAGTTTTCAAGCAATGTGATCCGTTCGAAAAACGCTATTTTCAGTAAAACGACCACATAACCGTGGAAATGTGGGATATCATCAACTACGTTGTTATGCAAAATTTTTCTGTGAAATTTTTTGAAGTATTGTAGCTTTGAATGAAAATATTTTTGGAAAACAATTCCTTTTATTTTATTCGTTGCGATAACTCGCATAGTGCCACACATTAACTGCTAAAGACGTGGATTTCGTTCAAAGCGAACAGGTTTAAACAGAAATTTTAACTCATTAATTACATTGTGCTCGCAGCCTCGTTAAGCTGGATAAATATAAGGGAAGAAACAATAAGATATTAACTTTGGCCTTCTTTTTGTGTAATATCCGACTAAAGTAGCTACTTGCAACTAACAAACTCGTTAGTACGTTGCCATGTTCTTTGCGGTGTCTTTTTACAAAGCAATTGGTATAGCAGGTTATCAAAAGGAAATTATACGGCATATGAAGAGAATTTTTTCTTTTACAACTCGTACCATGCACGGAGAGAATGCAATGCTCTTTGTCTACCATATTCTCGACCCGTCTACTGTTGAATCAACACGCTGTATATCCACGTTCTTGCAAGAACTTCGAAAGAAACTTCGAAGGAAACTGAAACTGACTGACTTCGCATAAAACGTCGTAAGAAAACTCTTACTTTGCTTCGAATGCGACTTAATCGAATGGAATTAAATGACATACATACATATAAGTAAGTATGTACGATACCCTGTTTTACCCTGTGCTACTCTCTTCCATGAAATAAATAAAATTTTCATAAAATCACGTTATATTAGTATTTATGGAATATCGAATATGCTTTCTCATTAATTTGCAACAAATCAATTTGCAATAAAAAAAAATATTTATGGTATATATGGATATTTTGGTATATATGTTGCTTGTAACTGCACGATGTAATGCAAATCCGGAAAGATTGGATTAATCGATCCTGAAAAACTCAGTTAGAACCAGGCCACGCACTTAGCAATATACATGCAGATAGATTATTGAACAATTTATTTGCCCATATGTTTAAATGGTCGTAATTTTTGTCTTCGCTTCTTCGTGTGTCGAATCTACTTTGAATGTGAATTCACTTCTGACATAGTCGACGTGTCTCAGAACAATTCCAATATTCCATATTATCTATAACTGTATGATGTAATGGAAATGCAGGAAGACTGGATTAAGCGATCCTGAAAAGCTCAGCTAGAACGATGCAATTAACAACATACACGCAGGTAGGCTTCGCATGATGGAGCGTATTTACGATGCATATATTCATCGTACAGCGAGGAGAGTGCGTTGGAAGGGTGGTAGAATCCGCAACGAGAACGGAAGACAAGAGGACGCATCGAGGCCGACAAAACGAAATGTTTGGCCGGGAAAGAAGAAGCCGGCGGGTATAATGGATATCTTTATTATCGAATGGAGAAGGCAAAGCCGATGGCAGTCAGTCCAAAGTGGTCGTAGTATCGTCCCAACGACGACGTTCCGCTATGGCAGGCCAACAGAACTTCGGTCCAATTGGTCTACCCTCCCTCCCCAACATAAATATTGATGAAAACGATACATTTATACGCGAACGACAAGTCCGTCCGCGGAGAAAAAGCCGAGAGATTTATTGGGACGCGGCCTCGCGACGACAGCCATTTCTGCGCCGATCATACATCAAGCAGAGCCTCCAGGCCAATCTCCGATGGCGGAGAAGCCGATGCTCATGCGATTCCTGTTTCTAGACCGATCCACGTACGATTCGTTAGAGAGTGTCGTTTCGGGCAGATTTTTTAAATGCCCCCGCCAGACCAGATTCGATCGTTTATCGCTCTAACTTTCCTTTCTTCGGCATCGAGCTTTGTCCAACGATCCCCGTTCCTACGAGCTTTGCTTTTTATCACGCGCTATATAACCCTCTTAACAGACTAATGTCCTGTTAAAAAGTTTCAACTTTCGGCCGATTATTAGCCGTGCTGTTTGTATTCAGCTTGAGAAGAAACAAACGAATTCCTTTGGTCAGCATTGTAAAGAAGTATACCGATGAGATGGTGAACCGAAAAGACGTTAACATTATACTAGTGCTGTTCTTAATAGAATCCATAACGATAACTAATTTTAGCTTTATGTATTGTTAATCGCAGTAAATAGTCATTTAATTTAACTCTACTGCGTTTTCTCAGTCATTTTTCGACTGTATCGTATTTTTCTAAAATTAAAAGATATCCCAAGCTTAAGAAAAATATAATGCCTTGTAGCATTAAGTTTTATGTACTAGATCTAGAACCCTGAAACGTTTTACGTCTTAACATTAAAACTGACGACAAGAAGTCAATTCGATAACCAAAAATTAGTAGAAAATTAGTAAAAAGACTGTTGAAACCTCTGGAAATATTTGTATATCAGTGAAAAAAGTCGTTTCTAAATCTCTTACCTATTTGTCACGTTATTACCATGTATAAATTTCCAATTAGCAAATAAATAACTATACTGTCGATTGTTGTAAATAAAACGAAAAAGAACTATCAAATACAATCCGTAAAATATTGTGTAAACCTTTAATTACGATCAGTTATATCGTGTTAAATATCTTCTAATTAAAAAGATATTCGATTAAACTGATGCAACGATTATAAAAAAAAAAAAGATAAAACAAGTTGCCGATTGTGTTTAGGAACGCTCCTTTTCCTTCACTTGCGAGCATGTTTTGTAAGCATCATTAGAACCGGTTCCCTCGAACACGTGGCGTCGAATGAAACGTGCCAGGGAATTATTTAAGGCCTTAGTCTTGCTAATTTAATAGCAAGGAGTACCGCAAAAAGAATATTTAGAAAGGAAGAACGGTGCGAGCAGGATCGACCACTACACGCGTTAAATTTGATTTACGCACATCGATGATGTATCAGTTTCGTATCGCGACTGATAATCGTCAAGGATGATTAAAATCTCTATATTTTAATATATCATTTTACAACTACGTATATCGTGTCTCTATCGCGTTTGGAAACTCAAATTTTTTAACAGGCAAACACATTTGTGATTTTGCTTTCTATGAAAATAAATGCAAATATTATTTGCCAACCTACCATCGATCGAAATCATAAATCTTACGAACAATGGTGCACGTAACAATTGTCAATTGAAAACGAAAAACAGGGTACTATTAAATTGCAAGTTTTGTAAAAGAAAAGTAAACTAAAAACAAATTTTTCATCCAACTTTAAAGACTGACAATTTTTAAATTATTAATAATTTATAAATGTATTAATAATTTCAAAAAATTTTGTAATTTCCCCTCAAAAATCCCTTTCAGTATTTATATTGTAACAACGTATACTTTACTTTATCAGATGTAGCATTAACGTATAATTTACAATACTAACGCCATTATACATATACATACATACATACGTATATTATAGATAAAGTTTTGAACTACTGACGCGCCATCTCTCGTAAATATATCATTGATACCGATTACGATGCAACCGATCACCTCACCGAGAATGTTTTCTTACGTCGAGATCCCTGAACAAGCAAGGGACCAGCCCCCTTTATTGGATTTAGTCCCCTAATGATTTTGTCAAGCCAAGATGAAAAGAACCTGCCAACATTCCGCCGTGACTCGTTCTGCATTCGAATTTGGCGCTGTAACCACGCTTGGTTAACCGGCGGGGATCCCCTCGTAAATTACGCTTCACGGATCGTAACCCATCACCTAACGCAATTATCCGCGAGAAATAGTTGACAGGGGAATAATTTTCTTAATGTCATTTAATTTCAATCTTGTATCACAATTTTTTATTCATCACTACTCTTATGAATTACTTCTTATGATTTACAATTAATCATGCCACTTTTAACCTGTTAACAAGGGAGATTGAGGGTTCCGTGATTAAGGTAAGTAATCGTGATAAAAGGGAATTGTATCGTATTTATATTTGTAAAAATTAAAATTAACTTATTGTTTGGATTTATCGATTGAAATTAATTTATATTTAATACCTTTTCTACGACTATTTAATTTTGTTACTTATATTGATTCTATCAACCCTATGATTATAGAAGTTGCTGGTTAAGAAATGACCTGGTTAATAGGTTATGAGCTGTCATTTTTTCTACGTAAAAGTGATCAGAAAATATGCACACCTTAAATAAATTCTTTGAAAATAAATATTATTCTCAATTATATTCAATAGATTGTACAAAATAATTTTTTGTAAATTTTGACGATAATTTGCAAAATTTTTACTCTGTAAGTTATATCTTAAAAGATAAACCTACTCTCTAAGAATAGCTGTACTTAGGCTCAATTTGTAGCTAAACGAGGTAATTATGTTTATTTCAAAAGTAAGAGATACAATTTTTTATTATTAAGAAAAAGTAGATAAATATTAATCAAGACATAAAGGTTCAATTATTTCCTCAAATGCCGCACGTTATCGTATAGTATATAGAGTATCGAACATTGGATCTCTCGCTATTACGCGAAACTAATAAATCTTTCTCGCGATAGATACATACGTATCGTTCCTTTCTTATACAGCTACGTTCCCTCGTTCCAGGAACGGAACCCTCGATCATACACCATTAATTATCAACACAATGCATGAGGATTAGGTTTTTCTGAAGCGTGGACCGCCGAAAACGAACGTGCTCCAGGCACATCTCCGCACGTCACCAGACGTCAACTTTAAATGGAAATGTCTTAATTATCAGAGCACGTAGCGGCCAACAAAAACATTATCCGCTTCTGAATCGTCCCACCGCGACGCTATATGTATGTCCGCGATGGTAAAGTAAGATTCTCATATGAAGAGAGGATGTTCAAATACTGGCGACATTTATTGATAGAGCTGAACGAGCATTGGCAACGATACGCAACAATAGATGAAAGATTGAACGAAAAATTCTCGATCAGCGACAATTTAATCTAGAGATTTTCAACCTTTCTTATCTCACGCCACTAACCTAACTAAATTACTAACTAAACTAACTGTTACAATTGTGCAGTACTTCAGAAAATATATTATAAATTATATTCGGTTCAAGACATCCACATTAGACAGTTAGTGTTTTGGTTGTTGTCATTTCTTTATTTGACAATCTAAGAGAAAAGAAGATCAATGGTCCTAACTAAATATGTACTTAGTTAGATATTGCATGTCTTAAAAATTCTCGCGGCACTCCTGTGGTCCTCTCGCGGCACACTGGTTGAAAGTCGTTGATCTAACCCGAACTTAACCCTAATTGGTTAGTAAAGTACATGTTTTTATGCAAATTGATATTTTTGAGAATATTATTTAAAAAGTGAAAACTCAATAGAAAATTACTTTATTCGCCAAATATTATGCAAAGCACTATAGTTTAAACATTTTATATATTTTTTCATATATTTCATATGTGTGTTCTATGCAATTTTGCACCTTCAAATTTCCTATAAATCTATAGAAATCCGCAGTCTACTTATTAATATTAAATAAAGAAACAGACTCTGGGACATAATCATATTTTACTCAAATAAGAAATATTAATAGCTGTTTTCACGTAATTGTATTTCACGATGTAGAAATGGATATGTACATAGATGCGAAAAAGAAGCAAGTAATAAATGTATAGCAAATATATACGCGAAAAAGACAAATTCCAATGAACTAAGATTTTGTTTAAAATTTATAAACGTGAAAGAAACTAATGAATTATAAGAATAAAGAATTGCAATCTTGGTATTTTGGGGATTAATGACCTCTAAGATAAATTTTAAAAATAACCTCTTTCAACTTCAATAGTAATTTTCAATTTCGTTTTTTCATAAATTTCATTAGGAAATCTCTATCCCCCAATTCCAATGTTCGTATAAAATATATTAACAATAGAAGCAATGTATAAAATATTTAAATATCGTTAAGCCGAATATACGTACATATGTAATATTAATTAAAACTATAAAATATTAATTCATCTAGAATATTAATAAATGTTCATAGATATAAAGTTCTACAATACTTATACGTAGATTGCGGATTTTTGTGCATTTATGCAGAATTTGAAGATGCAAAAATGCAGAGAATGTACATAATATACAAGGATATATGACATACATATATATAGTAGTATAGTATATGTATCTTTATGTAACTTCCATTTCTTTGTGTTCATAAAAATATAAATTCGCATAGAAATCCACAATCTACTTATAACATGTAAAATGAACATAAAAGTATTTACTCACGAATCATTCTGGCAAAACGGATGACTACATAGCCTTAACAATATATAAAATATCACTTCTCTCAAACTTAAATTCGATGAAAAATGCTTAAACTCGTTAATGTCTTCGCGAAAAACACTCGACAATTGCGAATATTCACGGAATTGTATTACGCAATTGAATTACACGATTGAATTATAATATCGAATATAATAGCGTCATATTTTCGACCGAACGCGCGAAACTAAAATGACTGACCTGCGCATACGCACTTTATTTCGATATCTTTCCTTTTTTAAATCATTTTTAGTGATTGGTCAATTCATTTCAATACTTATACGATCTATACGGAAAACATTGGCTGCTTTTTCAGAACGACAAGAATTAGCCAATGGTTGTTTCTACTTTTTGCGCAAGTGCAGCTAGCGCAGTCAATGCGAATAAACCTAATGTCGACCGACGTGGATAGACGAACAGCAAGTAGCACGACGTGGAAATTAATTCCGTGCAGAGTTAAACAGTCAAATTTATGGCTACTGATCTGTTCTATCGACTATATCGCATTAACATGTGACACAGAGGAAAATGATAACGGTTGAAAGTCTGCGACCTGCAGCAAAAATGAATATGTTCTAAACGCTTGCAGCATCATCTTTGAATCAGCTGTCATAAGCAGACGATGCACAGGTAAAGTTTATAGTTTGATACTTCATTTCCTAATTTTAATATTCTTTATCAATGAAAATATAATTTTTAATTATTCTTATAGAAATTTTAACATAAATGCTATGTACCTCGATTCGATATCTTTTAAATAAATATTTTAAGTATTCTGAACATTATAAATTTCTCACATTATATATCATTTATATATCTTATCTACATATCAATGTAATTTTTAAATTTATTACAGATAAATTTGTTGTTAGTCTAGTTTATTTGTTTCTTAAATATTTCAGTATCTGATGCCATTTATTGGATTGTAAGGTCATGGAATTGACTGAAACTAGTGTACAGATAAGAGATTGTTCCATTGACTTTATTCCTGTTTACATTAAACAAGAGAACGATGAACATGAGACGGATTTTAATGATATTGAAATAATTAATGCAGCTCAAAATTTTTGTTCTATTGAAATTAAAGAAAGCAAAGGATGTGGTACAATTAATAACAATGAAGAATCAAATATAAACAACAAAAGCAGTACACAAAATACAAATAATTTAAACAATCCAAACTCAGCATTAAATATTACACAACAAAATGAAACCTGTAATATCAATGGTATTTTAAATAGTTCAGTGTATTTACAAAATTTGGATTATGAAAATATAAATATAGAAATACAAAAACCAACGAATCAAATAGCTGAAGTTTTTATTAATCAAAATGAACAAATACAAACAACCAATTATAATGTTTCAACAGTTACAATACCAAGTGAACTATTAGGACTAAATCTTAATATAAAAAAGGAAAATGAATTAGATCAAGAAACAGTTTATACTACAGAATGGTTGTGCAATGTAAATAATGAAACTGATCTTCGACTAAAAGTTTCAAAAAATACCAAGGGTAGGATTCAAGAAGTTCCTACTGACATTGATGATACAATAACATTATTGAACAAACACAAAGATCAAACATTAGAGAATGTTAATAATATAAGAACCAAGGAAAGTAAACCTGAAAGACCTAAAAAACAATTGAAAATAAGATCAAACTCGTTACAAGATTATAAAGAAAAGTTACGAAGAAAAGCAGAGTGCATGAGAGAGAAAAGGAAAAAATTGTATGAACAAGAAAGTGAAGAACAGCGGCAACAGAGATTAGCAAAGGAGGCAGCGAAAAGACGAGAAATGAGAATGTATTATGAAACACCAGAGCAAAGAAGAAAAAGATTAGATGCAGAAGCTGCAAGGAAAAGAGAATACAGAATGTACAATGAAACACCTGAAGACAGAAGAAAAAGGTTAGATCGTGAAGCAGAAAGAAGAAGAATGAAAAGGCTTTCGCTATATGCTAGCGAAACTCCTGAACAAAGAAGAGAGAGATTAAATAGAGAATCAGCAAAGAGAAGAGAGGCTCGACTTAACCAATATGCTAAAGAAACACAAGAAGAAAGAAAAGAGAGATTAAAGAGAGATGCTTTGAGAGTTAGAGAAATGAGATTTACTAGATCTGCCATTGAAACAGAAGAGGAGCGCAAACAAAGGTTAGTAAAAGATGCTCTTCGAAAAAGGGAGGTAAGAATGCATGGACGTCATTCGGTGAATAATAATTTCACTGAACTTCAAACGGTTCGCAATTTTGAAGAATTAAACAATGTGCAGATAAAGGAGAATCCTGATAATAAATTGGGAGGTCATTACTTGAGTAACTGGATGATGTGGTTCCAAAATTCATTAGTCCAACCTGTTCATGTTGAAGAACAAATCATCAAATCTCAATCAGAAAGTAATGGATAGAAAATTTGTATAATAAATTCTTAATACTGTATATATTCTCTTTAAACATCTACACATGAAACATAGATCTCAATCATGTAAGATGATTTGTACATATTATTTATACAATATTTATGCTTGAAATATAATAGCAAAATATAACATATTCTATGGCTACATCAATATAATATTTAGAATATACAACATAAATAAATAATGGTTCTTATATACTGTACAATTTTATTTTTAATATTTATATACTTTGCAATCAAGTACGATTATGTTATCATATATTGTTAAGAATGTAAAAACTTGTTATTTACTATATTTATTAACATAAGATAAAATTCAATGACTAATGAATACTATAAACATTTGAAATGTTTTAATATCATTAAACTTTGTATCGTAAAAATTACAAAGTATATTCAAAAGTTTTACTATTTCAAAAGATGTACAAAATATGATAAAATTATTGCATTGTTATTCTATTATTTAATATAAATAACAAAAAAGAATTTATTAATGTATTAAAATTGTAAAGAATTATAATGATACATTTGTGTGAGATAAAACAAATACATACTTCTTAACAGTGCCTTTTTGTTCACTGTTCTACAAAAGCAATTTCTAATGTGATTCAAACAATTTATATATATGTATATATCATTTAATTATGAATGAATGATTCTGATGAAAATGTGACTACTTCTTAAACTATACATACATTGTCATGTGACTTTCCTACAAGTTCCTTTATATGGAATAAAATAAGATAATATCGTTATCATAAAATTTTGTTTCATTAATAATCTTATTTTCCTTTTCTATTCTTCTTCTCTGTCTCTTATGTTTAAAATTTATTATTAATTAATGGGTAGCTCAACCAAATGGCTTCACCCAAATATCAATCTTATTTATTACTGTATGAAAAAAGTTCTCAGGATAAAGTTACACTATTTCAAGAGTCACAAATAACAACAGAAATAGTTTTCTCTCATGATCATCTTTTTACGAGATTCGAAAGCAATCAGTAATTCTTTAGATAAAAACATATATTTATTTTTCGATATTCTTGCAGAATATAAAAAGATAAATTCAACGACTTTCATTACCATATCGTTCCCATTATTTAATCTTGAGATATTTGCATTAGAAATAGACATGTGCAATGTTTAGTTGTTCAATAGACAGGTGGTAAAATTAAAAAATTCCAATTTCTCAGTTGCTAAACAGAATTTATTAACTTTTGCATGCTCAATTTATAACCCAAGGAATTAATTAACATTACTCTTATTGAAACATTCTTCCTACTTTCTTAGTTGTAAGCAAATTTCAAAAATCGCCCAATCTACGAACGATACGCTATAACCATCTAGCGGTGAGAAGGTAGAACTAATCTCTTTATGATGAAATTAAAAAAACCGAATTTTTCTGTCTATAAGGCGAATCCATAGCCTGTTAAGAAATTAAATTAATGTTTTAATTCTCAGAAATTATCTTTATCTAATATTATTCCGACTATCCACATAATTAATTAATTACATGTAATTAATGTAAAGTGCTCTATTTGGATATATTTTTTGCATCGTGACACCATCTACCAGCGAGTCAGTAATACTAACAAGACGTACATTTTTTTAACTGACAAATGAAACACATGGTTTACGTGAGTTTATAACCTATGTTATAAACTGAATATTTTTAGAACAATCAAAATTAAATTGATATTTTAAAAGATGAGTTTGGATTATTCGATAAACATTTTAATATAATATCATTGATCATACAATTTTTTAAAATAAATACTGTGCATTTACTATATAAAAAATAGATAAGAGAATAAGTGAATAAATGTTGACATTTCTTCATAGTAAAATAAATAAAATTAATATATATTTGATATATAAATAAAAAATGGGTTTAACAAAACAATATTTGAGATATGTACCAGGTGGGAATTTAAATATAATTATTAGTTCTTCCTGTAATGTTGTTTTTGTAACATTGCAAGAACAAGAAGGTAGATTTGTAGCAGTTGGAGCGTGCGAACACGTTTTTATATGGGATTTACGCCTTGGAGAAAAGGTAAATTGTAAATCATTTTTAATTTATGTTCTTACAATAGATCATATTATAATTATCGAAATTTCTGATATTTCAGGTTCAGGTATTATCAGGTGAAAAAGTAAATGTAACATATTTAGCTGCATCTCCTAATAAGCAACATATAGCAGTTGGTTATGCAGATGGTACTATAAAAACATTTGACTTAAAAACAGGAGAAAATACAAGTATATTTGTTGGTCATAGATCTGAAATTACAACTTTGATATATGATAGAGGAGGACATAGATTAGCATCAGGTTCAAAGGTAAAATAATTTAATAGAAGAAGCAGAGCATAAAAGTGCATGAAATAATTTTCAATTACATGTTTTCAGGATACAGATATTATTCTTTGGGATACTGTAGCTGAGACTGGTATATGTAGATTGACTGGACATAAAGGTGTAATAACAAATTTAGCATTCATGAAAGATCACAATATTATTATTAGTAGTAGTAAAGATACATTCGTCAAATTTTGGGATTTAGATAATGAACATAATTTTAGAACTCTTGTTGGTCATAGAACGGAAGTAAATATAATTTTAAATATATATAATGATGGTTAATTTAGTTACATAATATATTGATAACAATACTTCTATCGTTTAAGGTTTGGGGTTTAGTTTTAATTAAAGATGATCAATATTTGATAACTGGTTGCAATGATAATGAACTACGTATATGGCAAATATCTTTCAGTGAAGGTGAAGCTGTAGACTTTGATGTTAATTTACATGACTTAACTCTCACTGATGATGCTGAAATCAGCAATGTGGTATATTCTCTTTTGATTTAATAAATATTTATGTTTAAAATATATTTATTAGATTAGTATTTAATGAAAATATATTGTATTAGAAACATCCTTTAAAATGTGAAAAAGTTGGAAGTATACTAAGAAGTGGTCATGGAAGAGTTGTGTCTCTCAATGTTGATACTACTCATACAGTTATTGGGTGTCATGGTTTGGACAATACCGTAGAATTATTTCAACTATTACCTGACACTAAAATAAAAGATAACATTCTTAAACGGTTACGAAAAGAAAGGAAGAAAGCAGAGAAGTATGCAAAGACATTTTTGTAGTATATTTGTAAAAACAAATGTTTTTTAAATATACAAATATCTTTTTATGTGACATTTTTATTTTTTTAATAGAAGTGAAGAAAGTGCAGAAATAAATTTCTCAGGAACACCAACTATAAAGGATGAACTCATACGTCTACCTTTTATCAAAGTATCTGCTAAAGCTAAAGGATTAAGTATAGTTATGGGTAGAAGCGGTGAACTTAGAGTAAGTTACTATAAAAATCATCTTCTAAAATAATTAAAAGTACTATTCAATCAATTTTTACATGTCATTATTTTAGGTATGTGTAGGATTAAATAATAATTCTATTGAATTATATTCCTTATTCACACAAGAAAAAAATGCTGAAGTGAAACATTTAAGATCAATAACAAATCATGGTCATCGCTCAGAGGTCCGTGCTGTTTGTTTTAGTTCCGATAATTTAGCTTTTGCAACAGCAGCTGGTGATTCTGTGAAATTATGGAATAGGTATGGAAATAAAATTGACATAAACTTGTAAAATGATTTAGCAATTTCATAATAATTTTTATGATTCTAGACCAACTCTGGCATGTTTAAGGACTGTACAATGTAATTATGCTTTAACAGCAACATTTGTACCAGGAGACAGACATTTAATCGTAGGTTTAAAAGATGGTAAAATGCTAATTATTGATATTGCTTCGGGCGACATTTTAGAGGAAGTTCCTGCGCATTCTAAAGAACTTTGGAGTGTTACATTATTTCCTGATAAGGTAACTTAATAAAGTTCTTCATTATTTATACTAATTTCATAATGTTATATAATTTCATGATTATTTTATATATGTTTATAGAGAGGAGTAGCTAGTGGTGGCGGAGATCAGACAGTAAAATTTTGGAATTTTGAACTTATTCAAGATCCTGATAGAGAAATAAAAGCGAAAGTTTTATCTGTTTTGCACTCAAAAACTTTAAAATTGGAAGATAGTGTATTATGTGTAAGAATAAGTCCCAACAGCAGATTTGTTGCAGTCGCATTACTTGATTCTACTGTAAAAGTCTTTTTCCTTGATACATTTAAGGTAATTATGTGAAAATATGCATATAATTTCTATAGTATTAAACAATGTGCAATATATCTAAAAACTTTGATGTCATTTTAGTTTTTCATTTCCCTCTATGGGCATAAATTACCAGTTTTGTGTATGGATATATCAAGTGATTCAACACTTATTGCTACTGGTTCTGCTGACCGAAATATAAAAATTTGGGGTTTAGATTTTGGAGATTGCCATAAATCGATATTCGCTCATGATGACTCTGTATCAGGACTTTCATTCGTACCTAATACACATTATATTTTTACTTGTGGGAAGGATGGGAAAGTAAAACAATGGGATGCTGACAATTTTCAAAAAATTGTGACATTACAAGTAATAAATCTTTTTTTAAAATATTTAGAAATTGTATGCTAACAATTACAACATTAAAAATTTTTCTACTCAGGGGCATGTAGGTACAGCATGGAACTGTGCTGTTTCACCAAATGGACTTTATGTTATTTCTTGTGGATCTGATAGAGTAGTTAGGCTATATGAACGAACTTCAGAACCTTTAGTTCTTCAAGATGAAGAAGAAGAAGAACGAGAACGTCAAGAAAATGAGTTAGCTACTGGAGAAACTACTCTTGTCCCAGGGCAAAAACAACAATCTTTACCTTCAAGAAAAACAGTATCCAGTGAAAAAGGGGTAAATGTCAATAAATAAATTGAACATAAAAATTAACTCATTTAGGGCATCATGTATGATTCAATTTATATAATGTTTAGGCTGAATTGATATTAGAATGTTTAGATGTATCTAAAGAATACAATGAGCAATTATCGCAAGCAACAGCAGATAAACCACCTGCTATCCCTTTACAAATGCAGGCTTATAATTGTACAAATACAAAAGATTATTTATTAGAAATAATTAAACGAATTAGAGGAAGGTAAGAAAACTATATACAATGTGTGTATATGTAGCATAAATATGATAAAAATAAAATACACATAATAAAATAATTTTACAGTGATTTAGAAGAGACATTACTATTGTTACCATACTCAGCTGCTTGTGAAATTCTTAAAATGCTTCCTACATTATTACAATCAGATTATCACACGGAATTAATTACAAAACTAGCGTTATGTTTAGTTCAAGCTCACCATGGTCCAATTACAGCTACTCAAGAACTTTTACCTATCATAGAAACTGTGAAAACACTTGCGATTAAAAAAGTTTCTGAACTAAGGGTAAGATCATTTTTATTTTATAAATTTTATTTAAGTAATTATCCAAAGAATATAAATTCAAAATTAATTCCTCTAGGATACAATTGGATTTAACTTATATGGAATGATGCATATGCAACGAGTTATTGAAGAGAAAGAGGGAATACAGCTTTTTAGAGATGCAACCCAAAGTAATAAACGTAAAAATAAAATTAGAAAAAATAAAGAAAAGGCATTAAAAAGAGCAATTATGTCGTTATGAAACTTTTTACTTAATTGCGATTAAAATATTTTGTAAATACTATTTTAATAAATATTAAAATAATTATATATTTAACTGCATTTATTATCACTACAATATTACTTTTAAGATAATACTTGACTAAAAATAAATTATAAGTTTTACTTCAGAAATAAATAATATAGTACATAACCGAGCAATAAAAATTTTATTAACATACAACATGTTTCATGTTATTATTTAAATAACTTTTGATTCTTTTTCTCCTTATAATCTTTGGTGGTATTTTAACATTTTTATACGTATATATGTGATTCCTCATTTTGATAATTTTAACGACTCATATATTTTATTACACCTAATTTGCACACATAAGTCTGTCATAAATGATGCTATGTGAGCTTCTTTGTCTTTTTGTTTACCACTTTCGAATACAGTGACTAAAGTCATTCTAGGATCGGTATTATACATGGCATATATACATATATCCTAAAAGAAAATCAATTTGTATTAAAATATAAAATTTATCAAAAAACGCTTCTATTAACATACTTTTACATTTTTATAATATATAATCTTATCCATAGCAAGAAGTTCCGTATGTCGTTCTTTAATTCGTTTTTGTATGTTATCTAAGTGAATTGATGGCTTTTGTACAAACACCTAAAAGGTAATATTTTTTTAGAAAACAAAATTTAGTGAATATTAATACTGCTACAATGTATTATATTTATCTTTTTGCCAATCATTTATAATTTATATGGACTCACGCTAGGACAACTAAGAACAACAGGGAATTGCTCAGAAGTATTTGGTTCTCTACGTGGATGTCTGTAACCCAGACCTGCATCTTCTACTCCCCTAGAGTCAAATATTATTAAGACTGCGAGGACGTCGTGTTTACGTTGAAAGCTTTGTATTCTAAAATAAAAATGTATATCAATACTCATTCAATAACTTATTAATTGAAATAATTAAAAGTATTTTACTTATGGTAGTAGTCCACATTTTGCTTGCTCATGATACTTCTCATTTCTCCTGGACTAGCCTGCTGACTTAAAGTAGTATGAAAATATAAAGAGCACTTAGCTAATATGCTACTACGTAGTTTCACTAACCATTGATACAATGCTGGTTGTTGATTTGCTTTTAAAAATGAGGCACTGAAACCCAGTTTCCATGACTAAAAATATATTAATTAATTAAAAATATTTCTTTTTCCTTCTTTATCTTATCTATATCAGTTACCTCTTTACTTTGTAAAGTTCTCTCCCAAGCTGACATTCGTGTCTGTGCACCATACAGAGCCATTAATGTTGATAAAAATCTCCAATGTTGAAGTTCAACTTGTGCCTTTGTTAATTGCACTAATATTTCGCACTCTAAACTAATCAAAGCATGTCTTAATTTCAAAAAGAATAAATTATGACCGCAATTTCCAGTTTTTAATTCTAATATTTTAATTTTATTTGTACTTACGTTAAACTTGCTTTAATAGCAGTTAGTGCTAGATGCGAACAAGACAAGGAATGAATTTCTACTATTCCTTCAATGCATTGTAATAATTCCTGATATTTCATAGTCTTGCTATTGATACTCATATTGTACATTTTTTCATAACTGTAATAGAATAATATTATATGAGATATTTAACTAAAAATTAAAGTAACAATATACTAACAAATCTATCAGTTGTATTTTCGCAGTAATATATTGACACAGTTGATTAGAAACCTCAGCAACTGTTGCACCAATTGAATTGGTTCCTCTGGTCATTTCCTCTACCCTTTTTAGATCAGATTTCAAAGATTCATATACTGTTCTTAATGAGTTCTAGAAAAACACGTAATAATAGATATTAATTAAACATCATTATTATTTATTTTTATATTATATTAAAATAAACATTAACATATTTACATCTTTCCGCAAAAATCCTTTATTTTTAGTATGGAGGAAACCTAGATCTGCATATGAATGTTCTGCTACTGCTATTTGTGGTAAATGCATAAGTAACATTCCCCATGGGCCCATTTGTGTTTGACGACATGATCCACGTTCCTTTTCCTGGAATTAATGATTAAAGATGTATTTTTAAATTATTAGAAAATAATAATTAGTTCTCAATTTAAAATTTTCTTAAGAATTAAATAAAAAATGTCGTTTATATATCTAAATTTGTAGAATATTATCACAATTTCATTTATGGATTTGTATATTTCATCTTTCATATTCTGCAGTAATGTATGTTACATTAATGTATGGAAACGTTAACTAAAGTTTGTAAAAGCTATACATATTATAAAAATACATTCAATTATATTAAATCAGCCAGATTTTTATTTTAAGTTACTAGTAAATTTGTATATACTTTATAGTAATTACTTACAACTAATTCTTTAGCTTTGTCAGTACACAATTGAGCAACTTGAGCAAAAAACGTATTAAGAAATTCTTCTTCGTGATCCATTTCTTATCTGTTTTTATTATGATCACAACAAAATAGCTTATGTTTATTTTCATTACTCATATTTCTAGAGGTTATGAAGTCTTAAAATAGTGTACATTACGCTGAACTGTAGTCATTTCAATATGCACTGATTTATGCTTGTGGTGACCTCTGAGTTGCACATGTATTTCTCAAATAATCTGAATTCGCGCCAAAAATAAACCATTTAAATGATCTTAAGAAGGCAGGATGACATTATTTTCAATAAAACATTAAGTTTATGTTTATATAATATAAATTTCAAGATGCATTTTAAATATTTGTGACGACTAAACAACTATTTTTCACTTAAATTATATATGTATGTGCATACATTGTTAAATTTAATATTTATTCATTTCTATAGAACTATTCCCTCTTTCTAACTTCATTTGTTGTTTAACGACATCTATCAGATTAATGTTTTCTAGGTGTATAATTCTAATGTTCAAGTCCTACAAATACATATATGTTTCATGAAATAAATAGTAGTTTGAAAATTGTAACTCAAACTTTTGAAAATTTAGTATGTTTAAATACTAATTCTTATAAAATACATGAGATACATAGTATATTTGTATCAAATATTTTCATTTGATGAGTGATCAATTTTCGAAACATTAAATATCCATCACGAATATTGTGTAAATTTCACAATATAGAATCTGCAACGTGAAACATTAGATAGTATAAGTATCTGCACTTCGCCGTGCGTATGTTCCATGTACTGATAACGTGTTCAACACTAAAAAAGTTGAAGTTAAAACTCCTAGTATTATTATTATAAATTAAAAACAATGAGCTTTATTCGATCTCTATCAACAAGCGAGTATTTTTTATATATATGTGTAATAAACTGTTTTTTTTTATCTACAGTATTAAGTGAAAGTGAACCTATATATGATAGTAGATTTCAAATGATAATGACGTCTATGGTAAATATTTATAATTCAGTTTATCTGTATTAATTAATATGAACTTACACGTATTAATGTTTTTAATAAATACTAGAAACCTGAAGATGCAATGTCACCACAAACCAAGGATAACCTTGGTTTTATACATGCATTTATAGCTTCTTTGTCTGTCATCGTTGTTTCTGAATTGGGCGACAAAACTTTCTTTATTGCTGCTATTATGGCAATGAAACATCCAAGATTGACAGTTTTTATAGGAGCAATTAGTGCACTGGCTTTGATGACTCTCCTTTCAGGTATTGTTTTATGTAAAAGTTTGATTAGACAATTTTTTCTATTATCCAATGATATCTAGGACCTATTCTAAATATGAGTGTGGCATTTGAAAACTGTTACAAAAAGTCATATAACTAAATATTCCAAGTAATTTTATCTATGGTATACAATAAAGTTTGCATTCTGTTATCTAATATCTGATTACCTGTATGAAAGATACCCAAAACATTTTTACATTTTAGCACATGATTATACAGTATGTTTTGATAATCCTGTTACTTCTTTTGTAACTTCAGGTATTATATGGATTTGTAATAAACCTATTCAATCCTGAACTTAAGTATTTTAATATTATTAATAGGTTTTATCTAGATTACAGATTTCATTTATTTTCCAAGTAAAGAAACAAGAAATTTAAATTTAAAGAGCAAATAGATTTTACAATAAGATTTCTATACTCAATCTACTAATTTTAACATTTTTTACATTTTTGATTGAAATGTGGCAGAATACCATAATATAAAAGCTGTATATGGTATAACACATTTACTGGAATTGTTTTTAGTAGTATATTCAACAGTATTATGGTATTTATAAAATAATCAAAACATTATATGTATAATAATGTAAAACATTATATAATAGTTGTCTTCCTTTCTGATCTTCAGTCATTTTTGGATATGCTGCAACCATAATTCCTAGTGTTTATACATACTACATTTCTACTGCGCTTTTTGCTTTATTTGGTTTGAAAATGCTACGGGATGGTTATAAGATGTCTGCAACTGAGGCACAAGAAGAATTAGAAGAAGTGCAATCTGATTTAAGGAAACGAGAAGATGAGGTATCAATATTAAAAATATAAATAGTTTCATTAGATTTATAGAATAATTGTTTTGAAACTATTTCTTTAACGTTTTTGCAGGAATTAAATAATCTTTAAATATCATCACTTTCAGTATGAAAAGGAAACTGCAAGCACTTTAGTACAAGATCCAGAAACTGGTGTTATAAGAAAAGCAACAAAAATTAGTGCACTGATGCTCCTCTCTAGGATATTCCTTCAAGCATTTACATTAACATTTCTTGCAGAGTGGGGTGATCGCTCACAGCTTACAACTATCATACTTGCAGCACGAGAGGTGACATTTATATTTAATATTTGACTATAATATTTATTTTTATGAAATCATGTAAAGAACAATGTTGAACCCTAATTATAAAGAAAGAAAAATGTATTATTTTTAGGATGTTTATGGAGTTGTAATAGGTGGAATATTAGGACATTCATTTTGTACAGGATTGGCAGTATTAGGGGGGAGGATGATAGCTCAGAGAATTTCAGTACGAACAGGTAAAGTATACTTTTCTACATTAAGAAATAGATAATATTTCTATTTGTATAGATTATATATGTATATGTAAATCATTAAATATTAATGATACTGTAATGGAATTTAAAAGGAATAACGAATTGGGACTATTTTTATTATTTATAGTGACCATAATTGGTGGATTAGTATTTCTACTATTTGCTTTAACAGCACTTTTTATCAGACCTACGGAAGATGTATGAAAGCAGTATACAGTGTTCATATACCTATATGTCATAAAATATATTTTGCTATGAGATAATGTACATATTTTCCATATTTGTGTACAGATTGTGTGATGAGATAGTAAAAATCATAATATACACTACATTTTTATCTAAAAAGTACTTATGTATATAATTTGTACATTATGCTTGAAATTATATTGATATAAATAATTACTCACGTGAATAAAATTGTTGTAAGATTAAATGATACGTCATATCAAGCACTAAACAACGGTGTATAGTGTAAAAATAATAAGTAGTATTATTATAAGCTATTTTATTGAATACTTTAAGTTAGAATATATACACACTCTACTTTCACTACATAAATTCTTCCAGAAATTCTTGTAGATATATTAAGTTACTATTATTTTATAATTATTATTATTATTTCGCTAATACTATATTCTTTTATTATGAAAAATTAACGTATTAAATTTACATTCGTATACCGGGATTATAAATATGGAGAAACATGCTTCTTATGTGTAGTACGATTAAGTTTTAATTAATTAAATAACAAAGACATGTAATATTTCTTTTATAAATATAGATCAACGATATACATTAATGAGTGGATTTATTTTAAAAGAAATAACGAAATATAAATCGATTCTGTGTAAAATCAGTCTAAAGAGAGCATAATACTAGCTTCTTATAGCTTAATTATCCTTCCCAAATATTGATAAATACGAGTACTATAACATGTTCGCAATTATTTTAAGAGTTGTAACACATAAACTCCTGATAATTAGCATTATAACACATATGTAGTTACTGAGGAAATCAAGACATAAATGCTACAGTTAATGTTGCATTGAATAGCGTAACATTACGTACATTAGGTACGACGATTATTCTTTCTGGTCTATGTACTATTTACTTCATATTGTATTGTGTGTATTATTGGTTCTTAATCCAGTTACTTAAGCACTGCAACCCTGTAAAATAGAATTTATCTGTTCATATAGATAATATACATAATAAAATATATATCATTAATATTTTCTTTATATAAAATTAAAGACGTAAATCAAAAAGAATATTTTTAATCGCTTTAATTCCGAATTTTACTTTATGATTCATGTTTGTTATATACAATATACAGGATGTATAAAGAAAATATTTAAAATATATATGAACTCATTGAGAGCTCATTGAGAGGAGTCATCAAAAACATCAAAATCAATTTTAGTACAAAATGTAATTTTGTATTTACTAGTATTTCGTAATATGAATGAATCTCTTAAAAACACATTAAATGTAAATGAAAGAATTAAGAATTTTTGAAAGTCCAACAAAGAAAAATTTAAAGAAAAACTGTATTGCAACATAAAATTGTAATACTAACAAAGAAACTATTAAAATACTAATATTTATTTTCACTTTTAAAAATATGTTCAATGTGTTCTTTTATTAATCTACATTCACATTTGTGAATCATAAGCCAATGTATATTTTAAAGTATTTATATTTTGTATTATTTTTATTCATTGTTATGATTTCATTATATTATTTATTACGAATAAGTAACCTCATGAAAGGGTACAAAATTACATTTCAGGCCAAAAAATTCTTTCTTTATATATCTTCCTTAACTCTCAAAACCATTTTCACTAAACATTTTGTACACTTTATTTTATATTCTTGAAATCCAAGTTAAAATTTTTAATAAATTCTTAAACTATTATTCATATGTAATTCCTTCTTTCTTACTTAGTAAGAATTAATAGGAGTTAATTCATGTTGGACTTGGCTGGTTAGTAGTTCTACATTGTGCTTCAGATGCTCGAAGTTTTTCGAGCCTATGCAATGGATCCATTAGGCTTTTTTCTTCCGAACTAGCGGATTCGGCTATTTCTAAAGCAAATTATTTACGTAAAGTAATAATAAGTAATTTCATTAGTATTTCACATTATAAGTATTTACCTGTTGAGTACTGGTTATTAGTTTGTGTTATAAGATTTTGATTTTTTCGTGCTTGATCAATATCTCTTAATCCTTGTTCTATAAAGTCTTGAAAGAATTGATGAGATTTTACCAAGAAAGGTTGTACATCCGCTTCAGGATATTGAAGTTTAAAATCGTAAAGCTGCATTAAACCCTGTACAAAATAAGTATACTTATTAAGTATAAGCATCAAAACAATAGCTACTAAATAATTGAAATATATTACCTAGTTATCCATTAAAAAATAAGTATATTATTTATCGATATACATACTTCTTTTGTATGTTCTTTAGATCCAATCTTTTTAAATATTTCGGACAACTGTTGATGCGTAAATTTCGACAAATGTTCTTGAGTTTTTCCCGCACCGCTGGATTTTAGAGCACTTTTGGGGTTGCTATTAATTTCATCTGGCTTAAATGTCTATTAAACATTATTATCAGAAATTAAAATTGTATGCATTTCATAAGATTCAATATTTCATAATATCTAATTTACTAACCGCAATTAGCCTAATAAGATAATTCTGTAATTCTGATTCATTTGTATTGTTTATTCGTGTTAAGTGACTGAGTATTGTACTCCCTTTTACACGTGTCATGCTATGAAGAATTGTTTTAATTGTACGTAATGGAGTATCAGATTTTCGTTTTTTCCACCATACACTTGGATAATCCTGTAAAATATACATATTTAAAAAGAAGAAAAAAGAATCTTTATTATAGATGGCACATATAAAATGTTTACAACAACAAAAAACTGTTACCTTAAGGAACCGATGTACTTCTAAAAGAATAGTGTCATAATCTAAATCTGCAGCCCAATTAGGGATTGTTTTCACTATTTTCCATAAACACTTCATTACTAGTTCCTCATATTTGGATGGAGCAGTAGATTCAGCACATCCATGAAGTAATTTTATTAAAACACTTCGCATTAAAAAAATGAATGAATTAGTTATATTTAATACTTTAATGAGGATATTTTAAATATATGTATAACAACTGTCATCGACACTATTATCAATGCTAACATACATTACTAAATAAAATTTTTAAGATTATTACCATATGATAGTAGTATGATTTGAGTTGTCTATTATTTTACAAACAATATTGTTAATAACGCGATAATATGCTTCTGCCTGGTGTAAATGATTTAGTTTGTTCTCTGCTAATAAGCTGATCATTTGATCCACAAGTTCTTTCAGATGTATTAACGGAACGTTCTTTCCAAGAATCCCAGTATCATAAAACTGTAGATAGTTCCACAATAAATACAATGTATATCGTTACTATCTTATATGTATTATATAATTAATTCTTACCGCTAATAAAACCATAAATGTATTTCTAAAACCTTTAGATATATCTGCACCTCCTTGTTGTAAAGGATAAGTTTGCAAAAGTTTTAATTGCATATTTATCGAACCAATAAATTTATCTTCCTTAGATTGTAAACTCAAAATTTGATGAGATTTTATCAGCTACAAAATAATTAAAAATTACAAATATAATACGTATAACTTAATACACAAACATGTATATTCTAAATACGGACATTATCGATGCTGTTCATTGATTGTATTGCAACAGCCAAATCTAAACTAGCCATTGCAAGAATTTTACGTTCAAGACTTTCCTCTTTGCTAGTATTACCAGTTCCCAGCTGCTGCTGCGTCATTGATGCAGATTTTGATACTAATAATTTTGGAGGGGACATAGGAATAACTCTACAAAAATTTTTTTAATTAAAATCTAACATTTCAAACAAGTCATTTTGATAGCTTGTATATTAGATTTAACATTATACAAAAACATGAAACAAAGAAAATTACGAATTATGCCTTCTATTACTGATAACTAGAAAATGTAACAAGAGATAATAATAATTACTTACGGTACTTTATGTATATTCATTGTGTTTGTTGAAGGATTTTCATTTAAATCTGTTAAATCAATTTCTACCAGAACAGGATTACTATACTTTACAGGTGCATTTAATTCAATTCTTTGTAAAAAGTCCATATCAAGTCCAAATGGACCTGAAACTTTTGGTTGTGCCGAAGTTGGAGAATTTCTAAAAATTAAAATTATGTAAAAATTGTGTAAAATCATATTAATACTACATTTACTTATTATTACAGTATTTACTATCTAAATCTAAATTATGTAAATTTACGATATAAATCTAATCTATATAGGACATTACTCTTAGATTGTCTTATCACCTTAACAACATTGAACCAGTTTCAAACCACAAAATTTATTCTAATGTATATTATCTTTCATAAAATTGATATGATCATTATGATTCAGAATATGTATATGCAATAGTGATCTCAAATAAACTTATACTACTACGCTGAAAATAAAATAACCAACTAAACATGCGATTGCTTGTTATTTCCCATATACCCGCCACCATACATATACAGCATACTAAAAACAAATCACAAGAAGCACAAACGTTTTAATATTATCTTCATCATGATTTGGAGATGAAATGTTTGAAAGAGGTTCATTAGTTTCATAAGAGTCTGTTGGTACATTTGTAGTCTCTGTTACATGTGGCCTGGAAATATTAAAAGCAGATTCATACAAACAAAAATAATTAATAAAAAAGAAATAATAAGATATAGTTACAAAAAATATATAGTATTAAAGAAGTTTTTTTAATTATATTAGCAATTTAATAATAACATCAAAAGCAATGGTATTAAATATCTGTGATATAATTAATGTCACGACATAAAAATTATAATATATAAAATAAATGCTTTTATATAGAAATATCGTTAAAGCTTTAATGTGCAGAAACATATATAAAACTGTTACATTACACTTACAGTTCATTAGATTGAGGTGGTACAGGTGGCTGTGGTGATTCAGGTATTTCATCATTTTCTTCTTCATATTCTTCATTAGAACTTTTAACATCTTCATTAGAAGGAATAGGTGTTGCATTTGAAGGTGTTGAAAGTCTATTGGCAGAAGCTAATTTTACTGGGTAATTTTTAGCGGCTCTTTTAATACGCTCATCCAATAATGATTGATCTTTTTCAGATATCTAAAAATCAATAAATTAGTGAAACATCATAATTACGTAGCAATAAATACATATCAATTATAAAATCATTACCTGACCAATAAGTTTGTATATTCGTTCCCCTTGAAGAAAATATGCTTGAACAATACAATTTAAAGCAGCATTTCGAACAGAGTTATCACGATCTGCTATTTGTTTAGCAATTTCTTTTAGTGCCACAGATGTAGATGGTTGGCAAACTGACAATCCATAATTTTCAATAAGAGAACCAAGTTGATCTAAGCATTCTAAAAGCAGAACAATTACTTAGCGTTTGCTAATCACGATTTCTATATTTTTTAATTACTTTATTTACCTGTTCTCTGCCGAGCATTTTTAGATTTTAAGCCTTCCATTACATAAGAAAATAATTTGCTCACTGGATACACCAATGCTATTTGTTTAAATAATGCACGAACTCCATTACGCACTGCATCTTTTGGATCACCAATCTGAACAAATATGTGTGTATATATTGATACAAGTAAAATATATGTTGAGAGAAACAACTATTAAAACAACAGTATTGCTGATATAGCAAGGTATGAAGTAATTTACTTTGATAATAAGATATGGAATAAACGATGCGGCCTCATTTTCCAACATATGATACTGGTTTTCTATTAATAAATCAAATACCATTCTCAAATACTCTAAACCTTTTAATAGTACTGAAGGATTAGTGTCAAAAAATCGTAGCGTTAACCACTTGAGAATAAGGTCTAAATTCGATACCAATGCTTTACTATTATCGGGCAAATCCTAAAAATAATAAAAATATTAAAATGACAAACATTAAAAACACTACAGTAGAATATTAGTATTTACGAAAATAAATAAATACAAGATTTCGAAATGTTAAATGCTTAAAATAATTACCTCGGTTAATGCCTCAATTGCTTTAAGATGATATCGAAAATCAGAATGAAACATATTGGCTAATAAAGTTTTATTTACGTTTGCAGCGGTCATAAGTTCTTTTAAAAGTTCAACAAATTCTTCTCTTGGTGTCGTAAAATTCCATTTTAAGACTTTTAACTTTTGTTCGTCAATCACTCTTTGATGTTTCAAATTATTAGTAGCCAATAAAGGACTTGTATCCACATCATCATCTTTTTTACGAGCACTACCAGGTTTTGATGTTGGTTGTTTTTGATTAGGTTTTACTACTGCTTTTGCAGCTTTCAAAGCTCCAGCACTTTTAACAGTTTTCTGATTTTCCTTTGGTGCTTGTTTTTTCGGTAGAGGTTTTATAGGCAAATTCGGTCGAGATTTATCTAATGCAGTAAGTACTACTGTTCGTGATCCAGGTTTCAGTTTTTCTGTATTTCTAGCCATTACTTCATAAGAAAGATGAATCATAAATCCTAAAACTGCTTCTTGAGCATTTTTCCGCACATCGGAATTACGATCCTCTAAATTATTGTACAAATACGGAAGACATACAAGAAGTTCTTCTTTTGGTATTTGTTTTATAGGAATCAATGATAATTTTTGTGCTAACCAACCCCAAACCTCAGCTCTAAGTAGTGGTGACCCAGATTTCAAAGCATCTCCAATCATTTCACCATCAAAAAATTCTTTATAACCACATTGATCTCCCCATGTATTTATGCAAGAAATAGCTGCAGTTCTAATCCAATTTTTGTTATCACCTAAACATTGTATAAAGCCGGGGAAAAGGACTCGAATATGTTGTTTTGCTGGAGGACCCATTGCAACAGCTAAAGCTTGACATATGCCTAAAGTTGACTGAGCTATTTTACTATTGCTATCAACTAATCGTAGTGCCAAACCTTGTGGTAAATCACCAATAGAACCTTTTATAAATTTTGCCTCAGATATAATGGCATTTATTTTTTGTAAACCTTCATTTCGTACCTAATTTAAACAAAAATTATTTTAGATTATCAAATAATTGCACATCTTAAAGTATAATGCTAACCTTCCAATTTTTATCAGATAGTTCATTAAGAAGACCTTCTGTAATTTGATTACTAATATCAACACGTGGAATAAGATTATTAATATCAGTTTCACTGTTACTACTAGATTTTTTGTCTATTTCTAAATCTTCATCATCGTCGCTTGTTTTATCCTTTTTGCTCTTTATCCCACGAATTGGGACAGGTGGTGACTCACCATTGTGCTATTAAATAATAATTTATATTAACATAATATTATCATTATTACAAACATAAAGTTTCATTTATATAAAGTATTATCAAAGACATATATTTTGAAGCAATAATTTACTACAACAGTACTAAAATTACCTTTTCACATTCTTGTTCAATTTGTTGACGTAAAGCTGGTTTCTCATTCTCAAAAAACATAAGTAGTGGTTTACCCATAAATAAATATAATGTACCTAATAATGTAATAGCTGAAGTACGAACACCAGGATTTGTGGCGGCAACTGCCTTTTTTATATTTTCCATTAAGGATTTAACATTGATACTAAAACATATTTATTATAAGTTATATATGTATATACTAACCACTGTACATTATTTAGAATAGAATGTTATATTAAATAAATTATTACTTACACACATCCAAATTCTATAAGACCCCTACATAATAATGCTAATGTTTCTTGCTGAACTTTAGGATTTTTTTGATTAAAAGCAAATGCTACTATTTCTTGTGCCACATATTCCAAGCTTGTTGCTTCTGCTATTACTAAAAGAGTTTCACCGGCAACTGCACTATTTTTCGCGTCACCTAATTTTTCAGCTACATCCATGATACAATATTCACAAACAGTACTGGAAAGAAATATAATTATACTATGTATATGACTTATTATATACCTTTAAAATTAAACGTGGATTATCTTACGTTGAAAACGGAAAATTTTCTGCCAAAAACTTTACTATCTCTAATCGCAATTTTAGAACTTGGAAATTTGTATCTTTGAAACCTGGTTTCTTTGCTAAGGTTCGTATAATCACTTGTATAGGTGTTTCCATTGGATCTATTTGCTTTACAAACTAAAATAACACATTGTTTGTTACTTAACATCTAGTATAATATTAGTACTTTACTTATGATCAAAAACAGGTTACATATAAATGTTTCAATTACCTCCAAAAGTTGTTCAACTGCAGCTAACCGAGTCTTCCAATTGCTGTCAACAAGACCACTAAGGATATCAGCTGGTAACATTTGAATAGCCATTTCTTCTATCTCTTCAACACTATAATTTTTTTCTATTTGAAGTTTTGTACCAGATGACTTTTTAGAAGCAGCTATAATAAATAATAAAAATTAGATAACTAGATCAAATTACTAGAATAATAAACTTTAGGAATTATGTATGATTACCTAAATTAGTTAAAGAAGCAGATGGTTTCTTAGAAGGAAGCTTTTTAGTTGTACTAGTATTAGGTCTTTTTGTGGTTTTCGACTCTAGCTCTTTAGCTTTTGCTGTTGACTCAATTTTACTTGGAGCAGTATTTGGTCTTTCTACTACTTTTGGTGCACTAGGAACTTTAACATGAATTACAGCTTTGTCTGCGCATTCTTTTATCTAGCAAGATGGGAAAAATATATATATAACATTATAATGGATATAATTAACAATTTTTGGCCTTAAATACCTTAGTCATTTTCAAATTATCTATATCCGTAAGAAATGGCATCATAGATTTTTCACCAATTAATTTCATAGCTGTGCCAAGAGCTTCTGCAGAACTATCTCGAACAGTTGGATCTAAAACAAATGATTTTGGTGGTAATAATATTAACAAATGTATGTTGATATATGTATATATATTAGTACATAGTACAATGTATCTCAAAATATACCTGGTTCATTTAAGGTTTTCAAAAGTACACCAGTATAAGCCTTTAATAGCTTTTTATTTAAAGTTGGTGGTGGAGTATGTGAAAAACATCTTGCTAAATAAGCAGCCGTTTCTGCTTTTACTGCAGGATTTTTGTTCTCTAATGCAGCAAGTGTATCTTCTAGTATAAGATCAATAGAAACCTAATGTATGCATAAAACATTATTTGCATATTTATAAAATGCATATTATTCTTTTATAAATTGTATTATATATTATCTAAACATTGGATTAAATCTACAGTAAAAGGATGTTAAAATTATGTACATATAAATAAATATAATAATAAATATATATAGTTAATAATTATTTATACTTCATTTATACTTACACTAAGAAAAATAGCATCTGCAGCTTCTCTAAGTGCTTGCACAACGTTTTGCTTCTTTTCACGAAACTTTTCCAAAATTGATGACAAACACGCAGTTGCATAAGGTTGAAATCGCTTTTTTAGACCACCTGCTAATCCTGCTAAACATTTTCCAGCCAATGCAACCACTAATACGTTAGTATCTTTGGATATGATCTGTTTATAATATTTGAAAAATTAATAAAGTAGAAATAATTGAAATATGTAGTAGCAGAGAGACTCATACCTTTTTCAAAGCTCTTACAACATCTCCATAATCACCATTTTCCAATTTAGGATTTTTTACAAGAGCATCTAATGCTTCTAAGGCTTCTTTCCGTTCTTGCCATTTTTTAGCTTCAAGTTTTTCATAAAAATCTTTTGGAAGTTTAGAAAGTATATCAACAGGTTCTAACAATTCATAAGGATCAATGTCAGGAGCAGAAACGCTATCCCCATCATCTTTGCCCTCTTAAATATAATACAAATCTTTTATTAAGAATAGGAACAGCAAAATTACAATATATAATTTTAAAATCATTTACCTTCGCCGATATCACTTGTAGAATCTGTAATACATATCGCCTTAGGCTTTTGCGATTTCAAAAATCGAGTAGGAACAACTTTTTCTTCTTTTAAATTATTAAACTCTGCCTCCAATTCCGTAATTTGTACTGGTTTTAATGTATTCAACTGTTGTTTTAAAGGAGCTCCTATCCATCTAGATATTGCAAAATAAAATTAGAAATAGAATTTTTGTTAAAACATTTTCATTATACATTAATAAGTAATATTCATATAAATAAAATTAAGACAATACCTGTAAATTTCAATAACCATGAATTTTCCTTCATCTCTGACAGTTTTGTCTCTATCTTCAAGAAAACCAGGAATCTTCTTCATTAAAGGCTTTATATTAATTACTTTTGGTCCAAATTGTCTACAAGTTTAAGAAACTAGTAGTTACATACTGAGATAATAATATATATATCGAACAACAATTTTCTTGACATCTGGCCATTACAGTCAATATATACAATAATATGTAATATAAATAATATATAATTACCTTAAAGCCAATGTTAAAGTAGAAATACATGCAGCAACAATTTTTGGATTTTTTGCTTCTGTCCCTTTTAATAACTCTTCCTGAACAGCTTCATGTTTTTCGATTTCTATATACATCAGTGTTATTTGTACTGCTAACTCTTTAGTTTTAGCTTTAGGTGCAGCAATACATTTAGTAACTATTCCATTCATAACTTCACCAACAGTTCTATAAAATTACAAGTATGTAATTTTGTTAAAAGTTTATCAATATATGTTAGAAAAACATACATTATACATATTAATTAAACTTTATCACCATGAAGATAATAGTAAATTATTTTAATAGATTAATACATTTATTATAATACGCAATACTCACTTCCCTGCTACCGCAGCATTTTCTATGAAAGCTAATGCTGCTTCCAATCCTTTCTCTTGAGCAACTGCATTACTGTCTACCACAAACTTTTTAATAAATCCTAAAAACTTGTTCCACTCTGGAGATTTTTCATCATCGATACATTGGAATGTATTTACACATTCTTTATATCCATGCAAACGAGCTCTCCATAACTAAATAATATTAATGTATAGAAATATTTAAAAAGTCATATTTTTTAAAATAAATGTAAAAGGTTATAGCAAGAAAGGAACATATGTATATATTACCTTATGCACACATCTTTCTTCTAGTGGTAATTTGATATATTCTGTGTCTTGTTCCATGTTTCAAAATCTATAAAGATGATAATTAAAATGTTTTAATTTTTGTTTCATGTTATATTTATTTCTATTTTATTAAACATATGGTTTACTAAAAACTTTAATAGCAAGGTTTAATTCCCAATAAGTATTGCATTATTTTTTTTTACAAAGGAGTTCTTTATAAACTAAATATAACTGTATCCACAATTTATAGAAAATATGTAGCACATTAAACCATATTTTGATTAAGTATGACATTTAATTACAGAAACCAGAATAAAACATATATTATGAATATGAATATAATCAATATGTGAAACATTAAACTTTTAAATTTATAAGATATGAAATACATTCATATGTTCATTGGAAGCTGCAATTTTTGCTAACATTTACATAATTTTCGAAGATATTTTATTTCTAGTTATGAGTAGGAGAATAAATTTTTAAAATAAACATGTAATAATAAAAATATAAACTATGTGGATTGAATTTTCAAATCTTAAAAGTAACATATGAAATAAAAGATTAAGAGTTATAATCCTCTAGTTGTAATTATAATTGGTATAAAAATAATGTATATTAAATGATTTGTAGAGAAATTAAAATTATAATTTGAAGATTACATTTATTGCATATAAATTTATTGCACAATAATATATTTTAGTACTAACGATTTACATGTTTCGTATATAACGAAGTAAATATTAATTTCTCACTACGTACGTTTTTTGATAGAAGAAACAAAACAATACAACAAACGTTGTACTATGACAGGAGAGATTTCAGATATCAGGACATAATACTCGTAAGGATTCGTCATTAAAAATTCGAACCTACCTTACAAAACGAAGATATAGGAGAATATCTTTTGACAGGAGAATCAACGTTCTTAGAAAAATCGTCGATTCAGTTTATTCGAAATATTCACGTAACCAGACTGTAAGGCCTATGATGACCTTTCAGCGGCTGTTGAGTCTTTTACATTTAATTTTCAAATATAAATTCTCTGTTCTGTACAACCGTCAAGCTGAACGCAAACAAAAAGACAACTATGTATATCTTTCGAAACTATGAATTTCTGAACCCGGTCAATGTTGCAGTTTACTACTTCTGTCGATAGATGGTACTAAAAGCCAATTTCTTTTGTTCTCAATCTTATGCTTCATTTCATTAACTTCATTTACTCATTTCAAAAATATTTCATAACTTTATGTATTCATTTTTATCTCTAATTGATATATCTTTACATAATATTATTTAACTTTATTAAAACCAATTATTAATATTTGAATATTTCTGTTTATAATTTAAAAGTTTATAGAACAGCAGTTCTTAAACATTTTCCATTTGCGATCCCATCTTGCCTGGGAAAATTTTACATGACTCGAGTTATATACATAAAAAAGTACATAAAATAAATATACAAACAAAACGTTAATCGATAATAGATAAAAGAAACTTAATTCTAAACAATTCTTTATTATATTTATAATTTTCTTGCTTATTATTACTTCTTAGGACAAACCCAAAGTATATTGATGACATAAATATGCTTGTTTATTTTTTGTATAAAGAATTAAATCTTGACTGTATATTTGAAATAACAAAGTATCTTTGACATTTTTCAGAGTTTATCAATATTGTAATTTTACAATCGTCAATGACGAAGATGCCGTTTTGCAATGGATATGTAGTATAAAATTTAATAGTGTGTTTGAGACTATTTTAGAAGTTGTTGGAAATTCTGTCTTAAATCCAAGCAAAAACCGGTTTGAACGATATTTTAAAATGCTTAGTGAATTCTTTGTGATATTTTAATAACAAATGATTGACATTTTTCATTTCATTGATGTGTGATAGTTGCAAAAATTTTTAATATGACCTACTAGAAACTCAATTATTTTTACTATGGGCTACTAGCTACTCCGAGATTATTTACAATGGTGCGATTGCGTTTCTGCGGAAGTTTCAAAACTTTGCTTTACAACTAAAAAAAACATGTATGTATTTTTATAATTATGCTTTATTAATAAAATATAATATCAAAAATATAACAATATAAAAAATAAAAACTACTATTTGTATTTCTTCATTTTATGATATCTTGAAAAACAATCCCCAAGGTGCATTCTTGGTTTATCAGGACAAGTATTGCAGTATTCACTCGTTTCGTGTCTTTCACCTTTCTTCTGTCTGTTGGAGCAAACAATACAATCTCTTTTTTTACCTCTACGCATTTCATGAAGTTTCCCGTTTAATCTAATTTCAGAAGATGATGTAGAAGCTCTAGATCTTTCTTGTCGAAAATTATTAATCAGTTGGTCGACTAATAGTTTAACATATTTCAAATGTGTTAATGGTTTCTCATTTTGTCTTTTTTTCACAATTTTATATATGATATATGAATTAATTACACACACCTCCATGCCCCAAAAAAACATTTTTCTCCACCACTTAAGAGACTTTCTCAAAAAACAATAAGTAGATGTGTATTGATTAGTTCGATCTATGCTGCTCATAGAATTTGTGTAGCTGACAACTACATTAGGCTTTTTAATGTTTATTTCTTTACCTCCTTGTAGAATTCTTTTTGAATCTATCATTCCAGCATCATTCCAAGTACTCAAGAGTGACATAATTCTCTTATCTTTCCAAGCTAAGAACATGATTTTTCTTTTTTTATAAACAAAAATTTTCTTATCTGAAAACTTTGATTTTTTAATAAACATCGGAATATCTTTCCTATTAGCTTTTATGATACCAGTCAAGTAACATTTTACTTTCATTAATTCTTCTGCCAAAGGTATACTGGTATAATATCTATCAGTAAACATATGATAACCCTGTGCCTCTGGAACTTTATCTAACAACTTTTGATATAAATGCAATGGAATTCTAGTGCTAATTGGTAAATCTGGACGAATAAGATTTCCTGATGTAATACTCCCATAATAAGGTAAGATAGTATAGATATAACCAGTTTCAGAATCCACCATCGCATATATTCTTATACTCCACTTTGTTGGCTTAATAGGGTTATAGGTAATAAATGAAATTTTCCCTTTAAATGTTACTATTGATTCGTGTAAACAAATATTTTGACCAGGTATAAAATGTTCAGAAAATTTTGAATCTATGTAGTCTAAAAAAATGCTGGCTCGCTGTATATGTGTTTTAAGATTTTTACTCCCTGAGTCAGGTGTTTTTAAATGAAGCATCCAAAATATTTGATTGAATCGAGCTCTTGTAAATATATCCGAAAAAAAAGGGATTCTACTGTTATGTTTAGTCGACCAATATTCTTGCATGTTAGAAATAGGTATTGTACCCATATTTAGGATGACTCCAATGAAAGCCCAGAATTCATCTTCATTTACATCATGCCATGTTTGCCATATAGAGTCTTTAGTTAGATTCTTTGAATTCAACACAGATTTTGCATAGTTATTTGTTTCCTTTATTATTTCATCAACAAGTGGTTTTGTGAAAAATAGTTTGAAAAACTGAATAGGTTCAAAAATATTAGAAGAGATTTGTGGTCCTGTCGATTTTGGTCCTATTGAATAATTTACTCTTGTAGGCCTGTATCCATCCTCTGTAATACTAATCCAATCATTCTCTTCCGTGGTAGGGCTTGCGGTATCATCGGTATCTGATTCAATAGGCCGAGCTTTTCGACTTTGATTAATTATAATATCACTGCTGTCACTATCGCTCTCGATATCACTATATCTACTTTCATTTATACTATTAATTTCAGCCAAATCGTCACCATAAAACCTAAGTTCGAATTCCTCTTCGCTTTCCGAAAATTCATTTTTTTTCATTTTCAAAGTAAATAAAAAAAAAGGATTCTAATAATTTTAACGCACAATTATACATGGAATGTAACAGTAGAGACCTCTAAGGAAAAATGAAGAATATTTTAATTTAAATGTAAAAATAAACTACGCAGATTACTTGAAGCTTTCTTACTCATCGTCAATGTGTGGAATAAACTATTGCTTTTATGTTGCCGCAACAGGACAATGAAGATGTTAGTTCCACTTACAATGTCGTTACGACAACGACAGCGGATTGCAAAGGGTTAAAAAATATATATTCCTCATATAAATATATTTTTCAAAACATCAATATATCTTCAATTTTATCTAACAGTATTAACTTCTAAACTTATTTGTTAATAATACAACAATTATTATATTTTAGTGATATATATTAAAGTTATATTTTTTACCATTCTTTATGTTTACTTGTGCAGATAAAAGAGAATAGAACATTTTTATATCTTTATTCACTTATTACTAACAATACTTACCTATATAGAAAATAAAATACTGTACGAATGTTTTGTTAATTTATACAAATTTTTCATTTGCGAAATTTAAGATGTATCATTTTCAGAAAGATTTCAGGAAAGCTCTGTAGTCAGAGTAGTATAATGTTATATTTAACATATGTCACAAATTTCTCTGTTTTCATAAGTCATTTATAACTTTGAACATTTTTATGAGTGTTGCCTTTATCGAATTAATGTTATTTTTTCAATTCGATATATAAATTCCAGTAATTGCACTGTATTGTAGCATGTATTTGATTATATATTTTTTTATTTATTTTTTAGATATATATGTATTTTATTTAGAATAATATACTAATGTTATGTACCTGTAGCAAAAATAAAATCCAATTATAATCCTAGTTATAGAATGAGCTGAAAAATTTTTATGTAATAATAATTAATATATTGCAATATAATAGCAAAATATTCATTTAGAATGCTCTATATCGTAAGTAGTTAGTTTATTACAGTAAGATTATAAATCAAATAAATATTATTTATTACATTTATTAATGTTCTATGCACATCATTGAATCATAAATTATAGGTAAGAAATAATGAACTGTTCTAGCAGATTATGAATGAAAAAATTTATATTATAGGTAACAATTATTCATCTATTATTAGGAATACTATATCAATGGTACATTTATAATCTATAGTAATTCTTATATAAAATAATAGAAAATTATTTGAACCTACGAGATACATATAAAAAAGTACAGTAACATCCTACTGTGTTGAAATATGTAATATGTATAACATGAAATAAGTTAACACGTTACTTCCAATTTTAAGTTAACTTCTAATTCTGATGTAAATAGCACCAGCATAAACGTGTAAAATGCACATGTTTCATATTATAAGAAAGCAGCGTGAAAAATAATACTTTATATCATAAACAAATAGACTATATATACTTACTTTTATATAAATAAATATATATATATATAAATGTTAGTACTCTAAATCTAGTACTGCTTTGAGAATCTAATATTTCGGACATATAAATGCTTAGAAACAGGTTCGGAGCAGTACCAGAAACATATTCACATATTTTTTTAAAAGTTTATTTATCCTAAGAGATATACAAAACAAACATTTTTTTGTAACTGTTATAATTCCCCTATAATAACACAGAAAATTCTGCCGTAATTTTCAATATCTGTTTTTATTAATTATCTCCATCAAATGGATACCTTTGTATCAGTACAATTCATTTTAACCAGCTATGTTAAAATTATGCACATCTGCAAATCAGTATTAAAATATTACAATTTCATATTTTACAGTATTCATCCTCTAGCTCCCTCTAGAACAGGTTTTGCTTATATAATCACACATTACATGATAATGTGCAGGGAGATGAAAAGCTTTTACGTCAAAAAGTAGTGGTTACCTGCTGAGCCAAATCAAGGTGCAAGTCAGTCTGACTGTAAAGAAGCCTCTTGTATATTCATTTTGCATACCAATCTTGGCCACGAAATTCATATTTGCATTACTTAGCCTGCTTTTTTTGGTATGCTTCTTACACAGTTCACTCTAATCTCAATGATTAAATTCTGTACACACTAGGATCTAGGAATGTTAATATTACAAGAAACCACAATAATTTATTATAATACAGCCTGCTGTACACCAGATGACTCGAGGCAATACAAGACACGCCTTATCTTACTTTCTTAAACAATGAACGGAATCACATGATTCTGAAAGGATTTTAACGTATTCGTTTTATTGGAAAATGAATATGAGAGGGAGAATGACGATGGTAAGGGCAGGGACTACTTCAATTTGCTAAAACTCAAAGAATAATTCTTATTTTACTTTGTCTTCAACGACAGTCACTAATTTCAATAAGAACAAAAATTCATTGCTTTATACGATTATAAAAGATTTGAAATCATAATTATTACTAAGATAACATAAAAACGAAATTTTTATCAATTATTTAAAATAAATCGAATCGCCTTGTTTTTACGAATAAGAATTAATTGTGTTTTATACGTTTTTTTATAGCACTTTTCACTATACTACTGCTCCATGGCTGGGTTACCGGGCCAATTTTGATTACTCGAAGTTGCGAATTAAATATCTTGTTTCGATTTCGATCACTTATAAGCTATAAGGCTCAATCTCGTGGTTTAGAATACATTGTCTGTGGAAACTATCACATGTTGACGCAGATGTAGAATCGAAGTTGCATTAAAATATATACTTATCCTAATACTTACAACTATACGACACGTACTTAAATCAATTACATTCATACAAAGCAGCCCCATACCCCACCTGCGACAGATTTGATTTAAAGAAATATTCTGTACAAGGATATACAATAAGTCTTCTTACACTGGCAGCGAATGAACTGAACTGATAAATACCAAATTATTTTGAATGATACCGCCCAACTATGGAGCCGCCGTATCTAGTTTTATATAGCTGCAACAGCTTTCAACATAGTCTGAAGATAATGTCAACAATGATTGAGCCCCTGCGCCTTCCACCTGATAGAAAGTAGGGTCACCATATCTTTCCATTCTGCTATCCTACGCCATTTTACATGTTACTATCAATATGTTAAAATACAAATGTCATTCATACGATCTTCTTTCGCACCTCTCATACATACAATTTTAAAATAATTATTATAATCGCGGGTATTTAATTATTATTGTAAATAATCAGGGACTGGTGATTAGTTATTTGTTTTCCTAGTGGTGTAAGTACGCTCACGCTAAGATCAATGGTACGTACAGTAGGTGAGGTATGCTTTCAGGATCAAGGACACGGGGTGATAGATGAAATTTTGTCGTGCATCCGCTATTCATCATCTTCTTTATACTCTTCTTCACTGTCACTTTTTACAGTATTTGCTGGAACTCCTACTACAGGTGCACCATCTTTCATTTTCTTTTTGTACGCAGTCATTTCCTAAATAACAAAACATAATATATATCGAGTTCACATAAATCATTGCAAACATTGTCAATATATTCGTACATACTGTAGTTTAAATTCTAAATATAAGATATATTTAATATCTAATAATACAATAAAAAATGCCTAATAATTTGTTTGAATCGTATATAATTATATTATACATACTCTTTCATATCGAGCCTTATCCTTTTCCGCCATAGCCTCATATTTCGATTTGGTTTCAGGATCTGCATCTGACCACTTTTTACCAAGTTCCTTAGCAATATCACCTACACCAAATTCAGGATTTAGCATTTTCACCTTTCCACGTTCATCATTGCAGAACCAGAAAAAGGCAGATCTATTGGATAAAACGTAATATCATTATTATACGCCCACACATACACAAATTATGGTTTTATAAATACAAATGCAAATAATAATTAGAGATAATTAAAAACTATATGAATATATTAATTGTGTTTTATTACATTATGAACATTAATGTAATTTCATCAGATTTACTTACAGCGATCTTTTAGGAGCATTATGGTCTTTGATGTGTTTGCGTTTTTTGCCCCTGCCTTTACTTTCTCCTTTCGGTGGTGTATAATTTTGCATCTCTGCATCGTATCTCTTTTTATCTTTTTCAGCCATTTCGTGAAAACGCTTTTTTTCTTTATCTGACATTGTCTACAAACATATAGTACATATTATGATTATAAGAAACATACTTGTGCGGCACTAAATTTATAATTTACATAAAATAATTATAACTATAATACATTTACTGGTTTACACATTTATATATGTACGCAATGCTATAAAATGTAAATATAATTTGAATCATATATATAAAAGTGCAATAACTGTGAAAAGTATTAGCAAAAATTAACTGATTTATATTATCAGTTATTATCATATATTATCATATAAATCAGAGATATTTAATCCTTGTAACTAAAAAATTAGAATGAACAGTAATAGGTAATAATTATATTATTACATGTTGCAAATACTGACAGAACCTGAATATATTTTTATCGTCTTTGTTGTTATAATTATTTATAATGAGGTACGAGAATGAGATCGTGAAGATGAACTTGAGATTAATCAAAGGAGAAGTGATTTTTATATATGGTTGAAAATATTTTTTTTTTTTTTTTTGGAGTATATTTTTTTTCTACCTTAGACATCTTGTTACGTCTCAAAAGAATACAAACGACATATTTTATTAAAAAGGAAAAAGCTAATATGGCGAGTAATTAAAATATTGTTAATTTGGAGAATACCTAATAATAAGTAGACTACGAATGTTTATATATCCATGGAAGAATTGAAGATGCAAAAATGTATATAATATAATTCTATATATGTAACCAGCCTTCTGCGCTCAAAAATATACTTGAAAACGAGATAGTTCGTGGAAGAACATTTAAAAATTTTACAGCTGCTGAGACCAACATTTTAGTAAGATAATGGGAGGTCAATGTCTTTAATCGTAAAGACCATCTGGTCTGTAATCTAAAAGAGGAGCGTGCAGAAAGTGTCTCTCCCTTTTCGAGGGGTAGGATGACCAGATGTTGGAGTAGCACCTGTTCAAAGTGACGTTGTCTCACATTTGCAAAACTTCTTCTACCGAAAAATATATCTGAACTTCTTAACGTACCGAAAAGTTTGCGATAAGTAATATTACATGTTTTTTTTTATAGATATTTATCAAACAGTAAATAATCATGACAGACATTACGTGAAAATATTTTCTAAAATGTAAATCAATTTCAAATTGATACATTTTATTCGCTTGCAGCTTTCTAATCGTACTTTTATTATACATATTTTGCGCAGTAGTTTTATAAGTATTATACAAAATGTAAAGAATTGGTAAAACAAAATTATTTCCTAACGGAAGATACGATTAGCATTTACGTGTTTTATAGTAATTCTAATAGTAGTAATTCTGACCTGTATTTGACTCGTATTTAACTATACTTGTGTTAGACAAAATTAAAGGGAAAATTAATTTTAATCCAAAATTTGTTAAAGAAGGCTAACAACCTTATTACCTGTAGTAGATTTTAGATACCTGTATTAGTAGATTTTAACTGTGAATTTTATAGTACACTTTGCAATATCTTTAATGAATAAGAGAAAATTCAAGTAAACGATTTATAAAATTAAAGGACAGCCATGCGACGGCATACCATTAGTTTTATAATATGATGCATACTATACAATATAAAGGACGAACTCTAAGGAACAACGAGTTATAAACCGGTCCCGTTTCTAATCAAACTCACGACAAGATCCCAGGTAGTAGTAGGTATATGATTAACCGTTAATCCGAAATATTCCTGATCTGTCTATCTTAAAACAGTTTTCTTGACTAGAAGTTTACATAGACAAATATAACCAAGAATTAAGCGTAAGTTTAATATCGATGGTATATTATTAAAAAAAAAAAAAAAAAAAAATGGCTTCACTAAAACATTTCAATACTTTGTATTATAAAAAAATAATTTCATCGAAATATTTCATTACTATGTATCGATCAAACAAGAATTTCATTCATTGAAATCAACGTCTAACTATCTATAACATTCTTCATTCATAAAAGAAATACATATATCGATTTGTAAAATATTTATATAAAATATTTTCCTACAAGAATTCTTTCCTTTATTAGTTAAGATATTTTTTAGTAACTTCATAAATAATTTCTTTTTTAAAGCTTGTACTATTATCAGTTTGTTGTAAAACTTTATGCACTCAGAATGATTCTGTGGGAGCTTGCCTTATGTATAAAAAGATACGGACAAGTTATCTTCAAAGAAATCAACGTATAGCAACTTCCAGATGAGGTCAGTTAACTGTAAATTACTACTTAAATTAGTTACACTTTTACTCCGGCGAACAACGCTAGGAATTATTATTATTTCCTGAAACATGTTTAACGAACTAATTATAGTTACTTATATCTTAAAACAGTGTAAAGAAGTTGCATTAGAAATATATATTCTAAATCCAATCAGAGTTTTTTTCGTTCGAAGTTTAGTATTATGTGCACTAGCAAATATCATACTTTTACATCTTATGCATTCTTATTAGTCTTGTTTAAATACGTTTGCGTTTCTTTATTGTATATTTATGTCGGCAAAATATGTCTATATAAAATATATTCTTCTGATGTTTTGTTCCTATATGTGTATTATTTTATTATATATCACAAAATATATATCATGCTCTTTATATTAATGTGAAAATCTCGATTTTATAAGCCACATTATTCAATTATAGAATTACATAAAATATGTAGAATTATGCTGCTAAATATATATCTGGTAATTGAATTAGTTTTTGAAAATGTAACTTCCACAAAGGCGTAAATGCTATGAAGTTCGGAAATTATACTACATTTTACAATATGCAGAATAATGCAAAAATAATAGATTGTAACTAATGTAATTGTAATAATTATTACATTATAGTTTATTAGCATTATTAGTCTTGTGTTAATATTATTATAATTAATGAACTAAACACATATTAATTATAACACCCATGCTATCCTACAGTGAAAAATTTTGATAAATAATTCTAAAAATATAAATAAGTGCACGACAATAATTTTTGCTTATATGTACATACTATTTTCATTGATTAAATCTTTCTGGTAAGTTTGTTGTCTGAATTTTGATCTTTCTTCCCTATTTCTGTAAAACCCTTTATCTTGCTTAACCATAAATTTACTTCGATTTTCTAAATTATCAAGCTTTAAATCAAACGAATATTGTTTAAAACAAAAAACAATCTGTAAATTCTGATTATTAACGATAAACTTTTTACATGAGCCTCTCAGAAACGGAACTGAACAACTTCATTTTTTCTGAATTTCTTAATTTCATGACACGAATAATTAATATTCAATTCTCAAAGAACAAATGACTTACTTCCATAAGTTCATTATGATGAAAAATAATATAAATAATGGTAAATTCTAAGGTGAATTTGAAAAACTTTGTAACATCGTCACTTTCTTGTACTTTTCAATTTATAGACTTGGTCAACGTGTACTTCTGAAAAACTCATATATTTTGTTCTCTATAAAATGTGTAACATACTTTCATAATTTCATTGTTATTAATTTGCAAGTGAAACGATAGAATTTTAATTATATCTCAAATAGATGAAGTTCCAGAAATATTTTAATGTCTCTTACCTTCCACCTCATTGCACACTTTTTAGAGAATTCTCTAAAGACAATCTTTTCCTCGGGGTGTTTCTTTTTATGTTCTTGACGACATGTTTGCACGAAGAACGCGTATGCGGTCATCCGTCCTCTTGGCTTCGAATCCTTTCCTCTCGGCATATTGTCTCGTTGTTGTAAACTTTGAGCGTTATTTTGCTGGAGATTATTCTGCTGCGGTAACTGCTGTATCTGGTGCTGCAATAAAAGAATCATTATTAAAAACACGGTGGTAATTATCAGTGTCCTCTTAACTCTCGTTTAACGAATATTTTAAAAAAGGAAGAATTCGCTCGCCTTTTATTTTTAACGCAAAACGAACAGACTAAAAAAATTGCTATTCTTCTTTTTCTCTTTGTTTTGCAGAAATTGATTAATTATCGTATCGAATTGGTAATGTAGATTGGCTCAAAGTTACAAGATTCGAGCCATCATATTTTGTGATGCGTACAATTCTTTTTTGTTTTACATTGTGATAAACTCTACTCTAAACATAATATACAGGTATGAATACTGTATTGGATTGCCAAATGTTTGAATAGATCAAAAGCCGCCTCTAAAGACGTGTTTTCCAGCGAATATTATTCAAAATAGCTTTGAAACTTCTTCGATACTCTCATCCAAAGCTAGAATCTGTCTGAATAATTGTTAAAAGATATCGAATAATTAGTCCATATCGAGACCTATCTACATGTTAATTTAACCCATTACTACTATAACGTGCAATATATTGGTAATGACCTTTTTATCTCTAATATACGAATCCGAAATCTAATAAAAGGATTCTGGAAAATAAAGTTTTTTATTTCTAATCAGATTTTCTCCCTGCGTGCAAAGCATTGCTTCGTAGACGAAAATAATACCAGGCGCATAATAGTATTGCGTGCAGCTATGTTATAATTCTAGAAGCTAGCTGTTAAAAACACTATGTGTACAGGAAACAAAATTCCTTCGTGACATAATATAATATATAATGATTGTATAATACATTATTGTATTAATAAGCAGAATTGCCATGAATATCATTTCTAATATCTAATATATAACATACATATACATATAATCTTTTAATAAATATATAAATAAGTTTCAAATATTAATTTATTGCGTGATGTCTAGCACTGTTATCTTCTTGTTAAAGATAAGATTCATCAACATTTTGTATATAATTTAAATAGTGTTCTGCAAGTCACTATTTTGTTCCAAGTTTATTAATGAAATATAATTTTCCTAGTGATAATATAAGTTAAAATGAATTATTCTAAATAATTTATTAATATCGTACAATTATAGATAGCAATGAATTGGCGACAGGCTAGTCGACGACTAAACAATTATTATCGTGTACTATTTATCGGATATTAAACAGTATAATATTATACTACTGTTAATATCATACTGCATATTATTATTATAAAGTTACAGTATCTATTTTAAACTACAATTTCACTGTGGTTGAAAATAGAAACGAAAAATGCATCTAATGTGAGAATATCATAATTCATTTGATCATTATACTTATATGGAATATTTTGTAATGTATTTGATGTAATATACCTATCGAAGAGTAAATTATTTTCCTTTCTCTGAGTATGAAACCCACAAAATATAGCAGAACAAATCTGTATGCATTCTCTATGAATAACAGTACAAAAAGAAGAATTGTTGTAATAAAGACCATGCTTATATTATATTGTATGTCTTTTACAGTTTCCAGTAAAATGAGAATGCTGAATGATAAAACAAAAAGACGAATGAAGAGTACTTAACTATACTACATGATATCACGATAAACTAATTTCATTAGCGATGCGTATTATACGGAAAAGATAATTATAATTTACATTGTGATAACAAAAAATAAGTACTTTAGAAATATATTTTCGAAACGAACGCCGTAGTACGAGAAAGTTAAAATTTTGCGAACATCGTTAGTGTTCGTAATGAACATTGATGTATGTACAAACTTCATTAAACGAGATCGTGTTTTCAGCATCAACTAAAATTACTTCTAGATTGCATGTTACTACGTGTACCCAACAAATATTTACATATACGACCAAACAGAAATTGATATCCCCCATTTGTTTAATATTAAAATTTAGTTCAATTATTTATCTAATTGACAGAAACTGTCGAAGAAAAGAGATGAAGACGATTTAGATAATAAAATGAAATACTGAACACAATTCATTGGACTTTCAAGAGAAGATTTCCCGAAATAATGTACTCTAATTTAATTTAATTTAATATTATTAATATATTATTTTAAGTTTCGTTGATGTCGTATTTTAAATTTATATCGTATTAAAACTTATCAGTAAAAACTTTGAAGATTGGATTCTTTTTATGTGTACTGCATTTTAAATCTATGAACAAAATTTATATATCACTTACAGCGATACTTATATCAGTATATTACTAATATCTTGTTCGATATCTTAAAAACAATTTTGTATTTATGTCACGTACCTCACTACTATTGGTTATTATTTTTTGTTTCAAAAAAACCTTATCTTTTTTTATAAACTTTAATGTCAACGTAGATATAAAATATTGATGTAGAAATAATGTATTTCATGTAGTTATTTATTCTTTTGTAAGTTTATATCGACAAAAAATAAAATTCTGTATAATTAATAAATTAGGAGATAATAAATTGCAAGAATTTCTGCACAAAGCTTCAATATTATGTCTTGTGTATTTGTAAATGGAGATCTCGTAAAATATTGAGTGAAACGATCAAGTAAAAATATTTTCTTTAAACATTCGTAAAATGTATAATTTACTCAATGATAAGAATCCACTTTAAATTCTAAAACCTTACTACTGAGATGTCTTTTCAGCTCAAAACAAATTAATTCCAAAGCTATTTATTTATTTAAATACGCTTAAATTATCTAACCAGTTAACAAATAACTTTTTTTTATTGTACCTTTGTGTACGTTATTTAATACGTTTTGGCGGAAACAAGTCAAATAAGTGTTCAATTACTTAAACAAAAGATCAAGAGATAATATGATAACTTGAAGAACAAATTTCACCAAAAGGATATGATTCTGAAGAAAACTAAAATTTAATCTATTTCTAATATTTCTTGAATTCTAAAATTGCAATCAAATGTTCTAAGATTTCTGTAATGATAAAATATACGAACTAATATACATTTCATGAATAATCGTGCAATATGTATTCTTCATTGCTGCATCTCATTTCCTTTAGAAAAAAAATAATGTTCTGTAATCATGTTTAAGGTAATTTGACAATTAACATACTAAAGAATGTCAAAATTCAATCAAAATGTTAAAAATGTAGCAATACTTTCGTCTGCAATATCTGAAAAATAAGAATTCATTATATGTACATCATTTTGAACTCCAAAAATTATACCATATGTTATAAAGATTGAATTCCTCCTAACTCTACCACGTCACACTGGATCAATTTCGAAACAATCTGTGTTGTTCTGTTATTAAAAATATTCTCAAGTTTGAAAAAAATACGAAAGAATTGTTGCAGACACACATAAATTCTCGTTTCTTTTTACTGGTTGGTACAAGGATTGCAATATAAAAATCCGAAGACTGCATCAGAGTTAAGAATAATATAAACCACACGATCCACTATCCGAAACATTATATTACTATAACTAGAACACGTTGTCAAGGAATATAAGATCTTAACCGATCTCGGGAATTAATCAAACATTAAAAATAATGGAAATATTTTTCCATATTTAAACGCTTTTCAATGTATCTTCGTTGGAGATTAAGGAATCATTTATTACTGTTAATATCGGTTCCTCATTTACAATACTGTTTTACGATGTTTGCAACTATCGTTTGCAGTTATAATGTTTCAGTAAATCCTCCGTGTAATCACGTTCGTACAATAGAAACATATTATATAAAGATTTGATACATAAACCATTTTGAATCACTACATAAAGTTTCATCGAAAATTGATTACTGTTTCAAATTTATGCCCAAACATATCACCGAATAAATAGGTGGCATTTCAAATATCCCATAGCTCAAACTATTTATTGATGAAATTGGAGCATCGTTTATTCCCTGATATCGAAAAGCGATCAGAACAACTAAGAGGATCAACTCCTAAGTTTATTGTAAAGTAAAATTCGACGGAAAGAAATTATAAAAAATTCCAAGATTTTAAATCCAATAGAGATCTTTTGGAGTCTTAGAAACCCTTGAAAAATATATTTGTATATTTCATACATATATTTATATATGAAAAATATATACAAAATAAATTTTATGTTCACTTTTTAAATTCCTCTCGAAATAACATTTACGGTTTTGGTAAAATCTATAACGTAAAAGTCGCAATATTTCTGAACGAATATCGTTTATTATTTTATGAGATGTACGCATAATCGAATCAATAGTTCTAATCTTTTCTTTTCGCAAAGAGAAAATTGCAAAGAAGGTTTTCTTGAATAACGATACATTCAACATTTTATCCAAGGAGAAAGAACGTAAGTTTATTTCCTCCATTTACCTCTATCACTGTAATCTTAAATTTTCGGACCACTTTCTGACTTTCTCTCCATCTGATAGATACAGAGACTTTAATCTTAACTTTCATTCGAGCTCTGCTTTTAATATTGCTCCAAATACGTTTTCAATGCTCCGCGATATTGAATGCTCTTTATTGGAATCTCGGGGGGGAAAAACACGGTATTTTTAAAGACAGACATTCTTAACCGACATTCTCTAACATCGCGATTCCGGAGCAACAAAAAGTTGTAGAGAAGCAATAATTTTACGTGTTTCATCAGTGACGTGTTAATAACTCATATTGTTAATATCGCGCGATTCTAGATTAATAAAGATTAGTGAAGAAGTAATAATTTCAAACTAATAAGTTTATGCGTTTCATATCTATTATAATACAGTGTCTCATACCATATTTTTGAATAAAAGTATTTTTAACCATATTCTTTTTAAAATTATTCCAAGATAATCATTTCATGCTTCGAACTAAGTGCTCTGAAGAAATATCGTAGCATGTATATTTACATTAAGTACAATGTAAGAAATCTATTCATAGTGCACCACGTGTGTAAGAGATTCAACAATGACTTGTTGACATCTCGCTAAATTTGAACTTGTCATAGGACAAACTTTACAATGTGTGAATATTTATACCGACACACGTTTACCATTGTACAGTCTATGCTTGTAACTCTACTGTTAAAATATGCACAAAAATTGATATTATGATTTGAAACAGTCTGATTAACGTGTATTTTTTGCTTCCCAAACGTTAAATAATTCATAAACCGGCAATTAATTTTGCCGTTAAAAGATACGCAGTACAGATATCAAATTGTATTATTAAACACGTGCGGCTCATCTCTAATTAGACTAGAACATATACATGAATTAAAACTTGTTGAAATTAGGACAAAAATCAGACAATTATAGAACCAGTATATCCAATATCGTGGAGAAATAACTAAAAGTATTCGAAGGATTTTGTAATTTCTCGAAAATATTGGAATATCCAGATTCAATATTGCTAATATTACTTTTATTTTTCCTTAGGGATTTATAATTTATATCCATCGCATATTATGTATTTATGCATTTATGTATTTTACATAAGTATTATGTACGTGTTAGAGTTTAATATGAAAGATCATATTAGAATACGAAACATAATCCTTGTGAAATTTTGAAGTATCCTGAAACTTTACAAGGTTGAAATAGAGTTGAATTTATCGTTAGAAGAATTGAAAAGCTGAATATTCTTGAATAATTTTCTGTAAATTTAACATGAACTTGTGTACAGGAAATGTAATAATATACTTGAATAACTGCAATCATAAAATCCAGTAAAATAGAAGACGAAGAACAGTATTCACGAAACGGAATTTTATACTTTTAACATCATTGAAAAGTAGAATTACTCTTTTGTGCTCAACCTTCGAATAGACACCAACTTTAGGAAATTCATGAGGAAAAAATGACTATAATTTCGTTACTTTATTTCATAAATAAAGAGGAAAATTGCCTAACTTTTATCGAAAAGAGTCTAAATTTCTTTTTTCCAATATAAATGAATAAAACACGAACCAACAATACAGAGATATGAATTTTATATTTGATTCACGAAATCAATTCCAATGCGAATATTTTTCAATATCGAACATACTACTGCTCGGAGCTTCTTTTACTTATTAATAATAAATAAACGAATAAAGGTAACGACTAAAAAAGTTTTAAATCATTCAGAATCTCTGAAAAATAAAATCCTTCATTTCGTATTTAATCAACGAAACCAATTAAAAAGTGGCGCCTCTTTGTACCAAAGAAATGACGCTGTGAATTAGAATTTTTCTCTCTCTACTGACGATTAAAACTTTAACCAGGACGATCAAAAACTAAACTTCAAACCGTCCAGAAAATCTTTGAAAAAATAGGAATTTTTAAATAGGTATTACGAAATAATATTCAAATATGGCCAAAATATTCCAAGTAATTAAAATATCTGGAAAAAAATCAAATAAAATACAGTCGCGAATAAATGAAGAAAAGTCTAAAGAAGAAACATTTGAAAATTCTATAAAATAAAATTTTGTTGCGTTAAAATGAAAAAAGCAAACTAAGAACAAAATAATTTCTTATCAAAGGAAGGTCGATCAATCGGAATTTCTATTTCCAATCGTGAATGCCTAAAACACTTCGATCAGAGGAATCGAAAAAAAAAAGAAGGGAACCGGCACGGCAAGAGCCGCTGTACGAACGTACGTACGAAGAAGGCCGCACGAAACCCGGAATCAATAGCGGACAACGGTCGGTGGGGCAAGAGACGCGAGTCAGGATGAAACGCAGACGGTAGTACGAAAGCAAGCACGATAGAATCAGTTATTAAGATTTTTTCAACGCAAATAGAGCCGAAAATTCATCACTAATTTGAGTCAATTATCATCGATCGTCGACATGTTTTGTCAACTAAATACATAGAATGAAATTTTTCTTAATGAAAATAGTGATTTATAGGTAATTTCAATAGAGTATAAAAGATAAAGAATTAACAAGATAAAAATAAAGAATATTTTTAAGCGTATTGCCCTTAATAATCCAATTGTTAGATATTTGAGATGAAGTATAAATCCATTTGATTATTTCCTGCTAAGTGCTTTTCTTTAATAACGTCGAGATAAACAGCTCGACGACATAGCTATGGTTATAATGACTCAAAACGTCGTTCGTGTCAAAGTATAACCATCACAATGACGACCATTTAAACTTTTACAGCCGAGACAAACAGAATAACAAGAGTTCAAAATTCTTAGAATTATTCTCGCATATTAAAGCATGTCTTTATGAAGATATTACACGGCTAAGGAGAAATTGACGTTCAGTCACGTGTTATCATAATTACTGTAATTATGCTCTTTACTTTACTCTTTCTCTTCGGTTCACAGACAGAATGAAATAGTGATGCTTGCCCAGCTAGTCGAAATCGATTTTCTTCTTTTCGTCAGTTCTTCTCAAAACAAAAGAGAGAAACTGTACAACTTAGATATTTGTTACAAGTATTATTCTATATCACTAAGCGTAAAACACTAGAAAAAAGTACTTTTCTTTTCAGTGTTTCGCATAGTTACTAACAAACCACTAATAGATTTCTCGCTTTATCTACGAAAAAAGAACAGAAAAAGGTAGTTGAAGAACGAGATGCAACAGAAGTGCAACTTTTTGAAAGAAACCGCAACATATTTAATAAGTTAGAATGAGAGAGATGTTAAACCTATCGGTTAAAAAGCGATACGAAACTGATTGACAAGAAATATTAAAAGACCGTATCTCAGCCGCTTTTCTTCCAAGTGCATAAAAGAATCCCGCGCAAATAGAAGTAAGCGAAAAATATATATATATATAAATGTATATAAATGTAATGATGTATAGGGTGAAAAAAACAATAGAATATACTTGTATGAAATTAAAAAGCAGGCAATAACGAGAAAAAGAGGAAGCATAAAGGGGGTCGATCGTGGTCGCAACATACCGGGGACATAACGGGGGGCGTGGACGTTTGTGTGGTAATGGGCGAGAGGTGCTGCTGTTGTTGGCCCTGCAATTGCTGATGCAGGTTGTTCTGTCCGGCGTCCATAACTCCACCTGGGTACCACCACTGTACGCCAGGCGGTGGTGCGGAAGGTGTACCAGGTACACCTCCGCCTGTTCCGGGCCCCGTTCCTAATCTATAATCATAGCCTCCCCTCATGCAGGAGCCAACCGGCGTAGACGTCGAGACGGGATTCGACTGTGTGCCCGTGGTGGCTGGATTCTGAAAGCTGGAGGCCATCTTGTAGGAGAAAAGCTGCTGGGTAGCGGCAGCGGTACTCCTAACGATATCCTGATGATGCTGTTGCTGTGCTTGCTGTTGTTGCGTTAGCTGCTGCTGCTGTTGATTCATCAGGTGTTGATGTAAATTCTGCTGTTGTTGCTGTTGCTGCTGTTGTTGCTGTTGTTGTTCGGCAGATACGGCGTTTAAACCCGAAGGCCACCAGGCGGTACCACCGGAGGCATCCTCGCGGCTTCCTGGGCTCGCTGTGCCCCAGCCACCGGCAACGCGGTGGTGTTCCGACATATCGTACACGCGGACGGTCTGTCTGTCACTTCGGCCTCGTTTACCACAAACGGTACCACCAACCAAGGAAAAGAAGAGGATGCACGAAGAAATTACACGACACGCACTCATACACCACACATACGCTTCTCTGTCTCCCTCATACAGGACATGCACACATACGCACGCGAACGCTGTGCGCGCGCGCACGCACTCGCTCGCTTGCTCTCACACCACCGACAAAGTATACCTCTCTACACGCACACACACATGTACGCACACGCACCCTCACATTCGTACGGGATCCTGTTCGTGACCGTCGTGTATCGCGCGACACGCACCGCACGCGCTACTGTGTTCTCACTGTCACACCACGTTTCTCTTGTCCAGCCGGCGCACTACACGATCACTACTAGTACTCCTGGTAGCACAAGCGGTGGCTTCATACACGCTGCTTTTTCCACGACGATGTATAGAGGAGGTCCTCGTGAATACGTACGTTATACTTGGGATGCGGTCTACTCGACGCTACGCTCAACCGTTCGTTAGCTCCGTGAGTAGGTATGGCGGGTAGAGGAGGAGGGCGGGCGGGTGGGTAGGGGAGGGCGCTCTCTCTCCCCTTCTAGCTCTTTCTTTTTCCCTCTGTCTCCCCACCATCGACAGATACACTGCCGCGTCTCTCCGTCTCTCTTTTTCTCCCTCTTTCTCTTGCCGTCTCTTCTCTCTTCGCTCTCCTTCTCTTTCTCTCTTTCCCTTTTCTTCCCTCCCCTAAGTACTCATAGAGCCTTTCATTCGAGAGACACAACGTTTCTTTTCGAAGTCACCGATAATGATATTTAATAATAAATGTGTATCTTCGTTCATTTATGCGTGCACTATTGTCCCCCTTACGAAAAATACATAGTATATATATACATACATACATATATATACATACATATATATATATATATATATATCTATATTGCCCTTTTCTTCCCTCGAAAACGTGACGGCCTCTTCTCTCTACTTGCTCGTACACACGGTGCTAATTACGCACTCTATGCGACACCACGCTCGCATAGAGACGCAATGCTTCTTTTACGTGTATATACACACCCACGTTGGCTGTTGCACAGTGGTAGTGGAACGCGTAATAGCTTTTTCACATGGAGAAGCTTACGCGCGGATTGCTTCTCTCGCCACCGACTCTACACGCGATGCCGCACACACAGAGGGCGAACCTGGCGAGGACGGGCTGGCTGGACGCTTGTATATTCTCTCTTTCTCTTTCTCCAACCCAATCCCCTTCCACACCGACCCGAAGTCTCACTCACTACTTGTCTGTTTGTCTCTTTCTCCGCGTTCCTCTGTCTTTTTTCCACTTGCACGAGCTTAGCCTTCCTTCCAGCGGACGCCGGCGAACTCGTACAGCGTTGCCAAGCCACGCTTTCACCCGCCCGCTCACAAAGGAAAACCCGAGTACGCCGACCAATCGAACTACATTTCTGCAGTGGTGGGGATGGCGGGAGTCTACCACTACTGACATCGAGGCAACGTCGCTTTCTCTCTTCCGTTCGTAGAGAATTCGAGAGCCATGGCTCGTAGTCCCCGGTAAGGTAGAGGGGCAAACGACTGCAAACCCTTCTCTACCCTTGAAACTCGAGGTCAACTTTTAGGCAGAGAAAGAGAGCGAAAGGGAGAGGAAGACACACCAACTCTGACTTGTCGCCGTGCGCTCTTTCTTCTCGCGCCTTTTTTTACCCTTCTTAGTTTCGTTACACTGCTACGGTCACTGGAATTTGCTCCACATTGGTACTTCCTGCTTTTCGCGCACCCTTTTTCCTGCGTGTCAAGTCGGCTTTACCGACCGAAGAACTCTCACTTCGTGTCACTTGTCAGTCGATACGGAAGAACTTTTCAAAATTTCCAAGAAAACAAAACGCGGAACATCTTTTATAATTTTTTTAGATTTAACGAAATTATGCTTTCCTTTAGTATATCCATCTCTTTAAAGGCATGAAATATGCACAATACATGTATATGAATGGAATAGTTTATTAATATCGAAACACCCTCGTTGTTTAATAAATCAATGTTAAGTTGTACATTTTCTACTACAAATTCGTTAAGTTTTATAAAATGTACCGAATTTAAAAATTTTACATATTTCTGAAAATCCGGTGAGAAATTGAAAAGTTTAAATATGTATACTTTCTCGTTCGTCTTCGTAAGATAAAATATAATAAATATTACTCCTAACAATTTCTGGAGCAATGCTTTATACTAACAAATCATGTTTCTATAGAAACATAATTAACTTTTAATGATTACGATAATAAGTAAATCTTTCAGTGCGTTAATTATCCTCCTTTCATTATTCAGAATAGTATTTCAAAAATATGGTTACAAGGTTTTACATATATACTGAACTTATTCAAACGGAACACAAACTGTCATGCCACATATGGAATGTAATTCCTAGCATATATATACTCTATAAACTCGTACCCCATAGCCAACACATACCCCGTAATTTCTAGCTGTTATCAGAAGAAAGATCAAATCTATTAATATGGAAACGTATCGTGGGAACGATCGCCGTGCAACGTTGTTAAACGGCGAACCTGAACCTCCACGAGAAATTTCTAACGCGTAAGGAGCAACGTGAAATTGCGCAAGCTTTTGGAATTCCGATTTTTTAAAATTGCGCACAGACAAGACAAAATGAAAATGTATATCATAGGATTTGTACGTCGGGCTTCCTTTCTTCCCACTCAACCCCCAATCAAGAGGCGGGTGAGTCGGAGGTAACCCGGCAAATCGAGAGAGAGAGAAAGAGAGAGAGAGAGGAGAAGAGAACCGGGTCCGGGTCAATAAGACGCATGAGCAAGTGAAACAGAGATGGAACGAGAGAGAGAAACCGAAGGAGCGAGCGAGCAAACAGGCGCGTTGGAGAAACAGAGAGAAAGAGAGACCGCGCATTCCCAGGGCTAGGCAACGTAACGAACGAACGAACGAATGCAAGAAGGGGCACGGTGAACAAGGGAAATGGTGGAATGGCAAGAAAAAGAGAGGTACCGATGACGAAAGGAAGGAGAAAGAGAGAAGGAAAAAGAAACATACGATGAAAGAGAAAAGGCACAGCAGGCAACGAGAGTCCTGGCTTCAAATTCTCGACTCGTGTTGGTACCGCGATGTTCGTTCGAGCGAAGCGAGCCGATTCCGTCCGAAACGAACCGATCTCTCTCGATTCCGTCAGTGTGAAAAAGTAACCGAATAATTTTACGACAAGACGTCGAAATTAGAAAATAGTAATAGATTTTACGAATTTATATAGATCCTACAAAATACGCTTTATGTAACTTTAATGATAAATTTAAGAAAATTTATGAAAAAGATTTTTCGATGATTTAAAAAAAATGTAAAGAATAGTAAATACATATGTAAAATTGTTAATCTATTTGGGACTATAATATCTTTTAAAGTAGAAGTAAAATAAGAAAAGTATATATATCTGAGAATTATGAAAACAGATGTACACATTCCACGTATACATACAAATAAACCTGTGTAATTCACTGAGTTCGCATTAGTATTTCAGTTTAAGTAGCTACCAAAGTATGTGTAAACCTATAAGTAATATGATTGGAACTAAAATAAAAAAGATCATAATAGTCGTCAATGAAAAACTTTCAATAAAAGATAGAATATCTTATTATCGGAGGATGTCCAATTTTTTCTTTAAGATTCTAAATTAAATTTTTCAATACATAATTTTTAAAACATGCACCTACAATACATGTAATAATTTTATCAAAAAATGATATGCATCCATGTTTTAAATAAAATTATATAAACTAATAAATAAGAGCTAAATCAGGCTAATTTTGAATTTTTTACACAATTAAATTATAGGTAATAATAAATATAAATAATCATGCATTCCCATCAATATAATTTACATAAATGTACAAAATATGTAATTATTAGAATATTAATAGTAATATTTCTTAAATATATCTTAAGCTAAATTAACTGAAATGATTAAATTAAATCATTGTATACAAATGTCCGCTTCCCAAACAAAAAATAAAATGAAAAGCTAACAAGTGACTAACTAAAATTAAAAATACATCCGATCTGTATTCTTTTCGTTGCTTTAAATTTGACAAGTTTGTCAAAAATTTGGAATACAAGTAAAATGATCTTGCTATTTTGATACTACTTGACCAATTCTGTCGATAAAAATTATGTCATTCTGTTGAAAGCATTTTTACGTTTATTCGTGTATGTCACGACTTTTAAGCATACAATGCGAAATTTTAATGTACGGCGTAAGAAAAGGAACATGATATATCTATTATGGACCAATGCCAAACGCGTGTATGTATATACGTACATACTTCATACCATGTACATTTAAGAGTGTTATATTTGCATTTATTCGATGCACCTGTATAAGTATAAAGAAACAATGTGAAATACTTAATATCCTTTTTCGCATAAATGTATATGTTTTCTCATACATATAAGCGAATTTATGCACATATGTCTGTATAACGTTCTCCTGTTTTTTCTTGACATCGAATAAATGGTAATTGCGGGCTACACGTACATATATAACGTTGAACGTGCCTGTCAGTATTACGCAAGATCACTTTCAATTTTATTATTCCTATATTTGAAACTGCTCTTGCGTTTCGTTATAATTCAAGTGGAATATTTTTACGCAGGGACCTAAATCCCTAACGTTATAAATTGTAAAAAAAATTGTTTAAAAAGTTAAAGGTAGCTTTAAAAGTTAAAAGTTAACAAGTGAAAATAATATAATATTAATTCTATAAAATAGTACTATCAACTATATTCTTTCTATAATATCTACTCGGTATTTCGTGATTACAGTATCTAAATAATTTAAAAACTATACATATACATATTTTTTAAATCACGAAGGTTTATAGACGGTGGCAATACAGAGAAAACATTTCAAAATAGTTATGCAACAATACTATGTTATATGCTCTTCAGCTAAAGTTAATTTCATACTTTTAGATGTTTATCTTCGAGATATTCACGTAACAGTAGATAGTATGGTACATTTCAAAAAATGTATATAATATAATATGAACTTTTTATATAGCAAATGAAATAATATTTTTTAAATATTCTTTACCCAAAACTCTTACCTAAAAAATTTTATTTTCTATTTAATAACGAGTTTACTAATTGTGAGCCTAGAAGAAGTCATAAATACAATTTAATTCGTAAATAAAGTATAGAAGTTAATAATCACTGAATATAAACATACTTAATATAAGAAATGAAATACAATGAAATATAAATAAGAAAACTTAAATAATAGGTTAAGAGAATTTTACAACAAATTTTCATAATATGAATAAAATGTTATATCAATTTGATTTATGATTCGTATAAAAAATTCAGAAACAAATATTTACAATGTGTAAATATTGAAGTTGCATCGTATATTATATAGGGTGAGTCGTCACCTAACTCAACCACTTCAAAGTATTCATGAAGTCGTGTATTATACATAAAAAAAATGTTTTAGACAAAAATTAAATGGTTTCGGAAATAATTTGATGTTATTAGTATTTTTGTAAATGAACATATAGAGAACATTAAAGAACAAAATTTAATTGGAATAGAATCATGTAAATATTCTTTAATATATTAATCCATGCCATCTATCTCGCCATTTCCTCTAAAAAAGATTCAACTACTTGTATTTAAAAATAATTAGTTCAGCAGATATTTTGATTTCAATCTTTTGGAGTGATACTTATAGTACAACGTTTACTTTCTTAAAGTTAATATTCAGAAGTACGATTTTTAACTTGAATTCAGAGATTTATTGGCGTTTAAAATGACTTAGCGATAGCAACAATCCTGTTTAGTACTTCTTTAAAAATCTGTTGACCTGTCGAAAAAATCTGCTTCAAGTCGTTAAAAGTAGTATATATTGTTTCTTACGACCTTCGTTTCTCAAACAAGTTCATAAAAAATCTGATAGTGTCAAAAAAATATTTATTCTAGTAATCTCGGTGGAACTTCAATATATCCACATTATCCAATCAATAATTAATTGACATTTAATTATATTCATTGATTACGTGTTATCTAAAGTCTTTTTTCAAAATTGAATACCATATCGCAATATTAAAGTAAAATTATATCTCTTGAACTAATAGATATTTATTACAAATAGTTCAGTATCTGTTTCTAAGAAATTATGAGTTGCATCGACTAATATATTAAAAAATCATACATTTCCAAATATATATCCTTTGCACGTTCACGTATAAAAGAACCATGTATATAATATCAAATTATATTTCTTTCAATTTTTACGTGAAACATTTTCCTATACAACAAACGATTTACAAGTAACTTTTAATAGTCGAGTTCAATTAAACATCCTATATATTGTGGGATAACGTGTGCAATTTTATATTTGGCATAATTCCTAATAATTTATATAATAATTTCCCACAATTTCTAAAAAATATCACTTCACATAGTTCACGTAATTTTTAAATGTTAATTATTATTATAAATTTCGATTGTATTCGTAATAATACCTATAAACGCAACAATTTTCAGAAATCATGTTTTTCGAAATTGTATGTATTATATATATTAAATTTTCAATCAACACTGTTATCATACGTATCATACGTATTCAGATGAATATGAAATACTGCTAATCAAAATAAGATCTTTGTAAACATGAAACTATTATTGGAAAATCTAAAATACTTCAATGTTAATAACGAAGTACATCGTTAATTTAATAAGGAAAATGATTGAGAAATATAATATACGAATTAAAGATATCTGTATTTAATTCCAAATTACTTAAGTAAAACTGTTCTAAGTAAAATTCTGTGAAGCATTATTTAAAATAATATTTCAGTATATTTAATTCTGACTATAATAATTTTTACTTTAACTTGATTTGATTTATAAGTAGAAAGAAATGTACATTTTCTTGAATAATAATAAATAAATATTAATGCAATTACTTCAAAATTTAATATTTAAAGTTTGTAAATATTTTTTGGAATACATAATTATAGGAGAAAATTTAGTTCGATGCTGTTCATCAGCAGGTAAACGTTTTGACGACATAAAGGTAGGGTTCAATTAGTTCTAGCAATTACCGTAAACATTTTTCTAACTTGGCATACCTGGCTTTAATAATACATTGGAATTGCCTAAATAAAAACTGGTCAAGCAAGTAACCAGAAAAATGCGAAATCGGTGTAAAAAAAGAAACTGTAAACAAATATTTCGATTGAAAATTCTTCTCTGGAGATAATTTTCTTTCAAAATTAACAAATCAACAACATCCTTATTATTAGAATTTTATCATTCATATTTCTGTGAAATCATACTGTATATAATGTAATAATCAATTGTATAATTCTAAATTATTGTGTTAACTATTTCTATAACACAACTACTCTTCTCTATATTAGAAAATTAAATAGTGAATTATATATAATTCAAGTTATTGATGTTGTAAGTGGTTTCATTAAAAATATTTTTAAACACAAATGACTATGAAAACATATAAAATATTATCAGCGAGTAATTGATTTTTCTGTTAAAAATTTTTTATTGCAGAATGATAATGCTCCGGAATGGTTAAAATATTAAGTTACTTTAAAACTACAATCTTCGAACAGATGTACACCATCAATTAGGAAGTATCAGGAACTCTTATGTGGGTCAATGGTCCACGAGAATATGAAAGTATGTCTTATAGCAGTATAATAATTACGATGTAGCAAAGATAGTGTGTTTCGAAACAGCAAAATTTATTGACACGAAGTATGTAAAATTTATCGACTTGTTAAAAAAAGAAATAATAAAATGAACCTTCCCCATATTTTTATTTGTTCTAAATATTTGTTCTTGGACATTACACAAATAAACAAAATATGTTATAATTTCTGATTGCAGTATATAAAATTATATTAAAAGTTCATATCTAGGAACTGAAAATTATGTTTTACTAGTTTTTATATAAGATACTCCCATTCAAATGAAAGGATTAACCTTTTCAAGATAGAGATTTGTTTGACGTCATAGGAATGCATGTAGAATAATAAGTTTCTTATCTGTTTAGAACATTTTTATACAATTGATTAGACTCGAGTATCTTCGATTCTTCCAAACATGAAAAATTATCTGCTTTTCCGAAAAATGCAAGACTATAAATATCATATAGGTAAAATTTCTAATTGTAAAGTGAAATGTATATAATCATGTATGTTGTATTTAGTAAGCTTTTGAAATAAATACCACATATTATTAAAATACACCTACATAAATGTAAACGGCAAACAAAAGATATGAATAATTAATTTACAAAGCTCTCGTAAATTAAGTTTTTTATTCGTTATAATTAAATAAATTCGACCAAAGCTCTATGTCCAACTGCTATTACTACTCCTCTAAAATCTATTTTTAAATTCAATATCATGCTATTACCTTACTGATCATGTAAATTCTTTAGTGTTTATACTTTGTTTTTATTTTTACTCTCATACAACATATAACATAACTGTTTAATTTGATAACACTTTGTTTTGCACAAAATTTTATGTGAAATTTATATAACTTTAACCACGTAAGCAGGGTATAAATAGCAGCCACACAGAAGTTTCATAGCATATAAACATTGGTTAAATGTTGATACTCGATAATCGATTATTAATACACGTAACATGTAGAGATACCCTGTCGCGGAGTAATATTTTATATCACACAGACATCGTATAAGTGTAAGAAAATAATAGAATAACAACGGTAAAATTAAATATATAAAAAGGAAACTGTCATATATAGTAAAGTAATAATTTTCACTATTTTTTATTTCATAATAGAATCCTAAAAATAAACTGAATAATGCTTTTTTGTTTATACTATCTAATTTGATCTAAAAACACCATCCATTATAAATAATGATATAAGATAATTCTCTAACGTCATTTATCAGAAATGTGATTGTAGCAACATTATAATTAATAAATAAACGAATTATATAATATTAAATAACTACTGACGAACGTTATGGAAAACTCTGGACCCTGAAGATCAATGAAAATATATTTTAAACTTATTCTTCATTTCTAAAAGAAACAATTTTGTGAATTATTTTTTACTATGTCTAGAAACATACTGTCTAGATATACATATATGTATATATATATATATGTTTATTAAAAAAATTATTAATAATATAAATTAATGACATTAATATAATAATTTATATCAATATATCGATGTATACATATTTGTATCAATTACTGAAATATTCAATTACTTTTCGTGGTTGTAGCTTATATTATGTTTAATTATAATATTGCAACTTTCTCAATTTCGCACACATATTTCATTTTTATATTCATATAAATTCTCTTTTTGTAAACAATATAGATAAAAAATTGCTATCAGGAATGCAAGTTACGTTTTTTCTTTTACATTTCTGTTAATTAGTAACTCATAAAATTATGTGCACTAACATGTTTAGTTTATTCTTTTCGTTTTTCCCTGATATCTTTTGCTTAAGCAAATGACTAAAGACTATATCGAAAAATTAATGTCCTATACCTTTTTGTAATACGAATAAATACGAGCTATATTGAGAACATAGTACACAGTATAATCTACTCATAATTAGTTTTCACATTGTCCCGACATTGATCCATTAGTATTCTTTAATACTGGCTCAATAATAAATGTATCCGTATTATAAAAGATGATGATTTATGTGGATGGTGGTAATATTATACTGTCCACAGTATCTACGTATAATATGACTACGTCGAATATACATAAAATCGAATAACTGGTTTACTCCTGATTTCATAACATTACATGCCATGTGTCAGGTGCATTTTGTATAAGCAAATTTATCGCGTTTTTTGGGTAGTGTAACATTAATTTCAAAAATATGCAAAAAATTGCAATTAATTGAATATTCAGTATAGTATCGAATATTCAATAAATGTTTTCTAATTTGTTGGATCTTATTTTATGTTTTTGAATATGGCGATAATATACATACAGTAATTATTGCACAAAATGATTTAAAAGAGAAAAAAGATGTTCAAATTAAAGCTATAAAATAGTTCACTAATTTAATATCAAACAGCATCGAAAATATTTTGTGTACTAAACAGGCACGATTTATAAATCAAAATCTTATCTCCGGTTCATCGTTTAGAGTACAGAGAGAACGATTATGGTCCGATGAAATTATCAATGCATTTCATATTAGAACTTTGATAAAAAAAAAAAAGTCAGAACGGTTGTATCATACATTAGGAAAATGTTTAAAAAATGTACTTAAAATATAGACCTTTTCTTACAATTTAAATACTTCATAATTTGAAAATTTTGTAAATAAATTAGATGCAAATTATTTATATTAGTTTCAGCAAATCAAATAAATACAATTAAAATTAAAAAATTAAATATCTAATAAAAATTTTAAAATTATTTTTATATAAATAGGTGAGTCATTGATAATTTTCTATCAGGTGTGTAAATATAGATATGACATATAGTATTGAAGAATTAGTAATATTATTATTGTAGAAATTCCAGACATTCCAATCCAATAAACAATAATTGTAGTATCCAAGAGCACATATTAATACATGTAAAAAATATATATCTTTAAGAAAAAAAAGTTGTGATTTGATAACGTGTTGTGAGTATAAGCAAAAGAGACGAATAAGTATAATATCACGTATACATCTCTACCGGACTACATGTAAGCTCATATTACGCACACACAACAAGTACAGTGACGTTTGCGTATTGCAAACATGTCTTCCGTACATTGATTATATTCCCACCATTTTATATATAATCAACCACATATTTCAATATAAAATGATCTGGTGTTTTATTTATATTAGACATATAAAAGAAAAATAACGTCGACAAATTTTAGGAACTGACCAAAAATATTATATGCTGAATGTAGAAATGCAATAACAGCCGAAAAAAGAAAGTAAAAATTATTTTGGCGCCTTGTATTGGACGTTTCGTTGATGATATGGCGCAGACAGTAAAAACAGACGCTTAAGAGACGCTTACGTGTAAACATACTGTGCATAACGCTCGTTCTTTCTCGTTTTACTATTCATTGATTCGTTTAACACAAATCGTAAAAATGATTTTCGTTAACTCAATTACATTCATATTACTCTATAAAAGTGAATAAAATAGGACGTAAATATGCCATTGTCGATCATGCACATATAATTTTAATAGACTGGAGAATTGTATGTGAGCGGGAAATCAAAAGCAATATAATATATTATAAACCACGTTATGGATAACAAACTAATGACTAAAAGTCCCTCTCATTTTTTACACATTTTCCAACTGCATCGTGATCGCTGCCATAATTTAAGGATTAAACGGGAAATTAATCGTTATAAAACTATGACGAGTACTATAGTACAAGATCCCATATATGCCAATGCATGGCGCAAGTAGCCAAACAGAGACTGATCGTACGCGGGCTATAGCCTTGACGGATGATTTATGACGAAACACTCGTGACATAGGCCACGCCGACATTTTACATTATGAATCTAGAATATCTACGTTTTCACGACAGTGAAAACTATCACATGAAATTCCTTCACGTATTTATACATAATGATAACAAAGTATACGAGAACCTTCCTGCTAAACACATCTCTGGGCAGCCATTTGCTATGACGGCTGTGTAGAAATAAAAGGTATATGCACAGTACGCAGCACAGTAGCACTTCACTAAATAATAGCTCGTATTACGCTTATCATACTATGATGATAGCCTATTGATCAATTGTTGGTCGCCAAAATCTGTCAACACTCAAAAAGAAAAATATTTGGATTTTTCTTACCTGAACGGTCCTCTACAGCTAAAAGGATTCTCAGCTTCGAATATCGCGACCCCACGCCACTTGTGCGGCATATGAAAGTGTATGGGGAAAATCTGTATTACTATTGGCTTATTTCAGATAAGCCGCAAAAAGTAAGCCAATCAGCATCAACCTTTTATGTTTTGAAGCGTTTCTTTTTGCCCCCCCAATAAAATGTCTGCTGGTGGAAAGGGCGCGAAAAATCATGCATGGAAAACTGCCTACACGATATCATTCGCTTCACAATAAACAATATCGCTTTCTATCCTATTGAATAAACGTATTTTTAGTAATAAAATGTATTTGTTATGTTTGACTAGAATAATAATACCTTTAGACAAATAAATAGTTTAAATCATTAAGGTTAGAATTTATTATTATTGTAGATGGCGCTAGATTCCGAAAGCTAAATGTTAAGGCGCAAATTACAGTACCGCCAACATGATGCATAAAGTATTCATGCATATACACACACACACACACGTGTAGTATATGTACATACATACATATATATATATATTTCTCTAATTTAATGAATTATTTTGTGCTATGGTCATAAATATGTTTAAGTAATAAAAAATAAATGATATAGTTGTTTTATTAAATATTTTGAAATACATATATGTAATAATCTTTAACATAAAAAAATAATTGCACATAGTTTTTATTATAAATAAATAGCTATTTATAAAAATTTGTATTACATATATTATACTTATTAGTATTATATGAAATATAATATTTATAAATCCGTTTTTATTAACCATAACACATTTACAAATTTACAGTAAAGAAAAAATTGAAATACTATAATAAATTTTTGCAAATATGTATGTTAAACTACGAATTTAAAATATAAAATTATACAAAAGAGTTAGAAGTTATACGCTACATGTAATTCATATTTTAGTATATATATAAATTCTACTGATATCTTTTCTATAACAATTACGATTTTTCAAAAAATATATTAACTTGTTCATAAAATATCTTTTATATTGTGAATATGACATAAATCATATATGTATAATGGCAAAGAGAATATCTTATAATAGATATATTTATTAGCTATATTCATATATACATGCATATATATATATATATATATATATATAATAAACATACAACATGTGAAAGAAAAGAAACTAGTTTTCCAAATCAAAAACTTATAATATTTTTTTATTAGATATTGCTTTTTGTTATCTTTATCTTTTATGCCACAGACTATAAATGTACGACTTATTTTAGGAAATATTTTTAGTAAATATGAATTTGATAAAAAAGCTAAATGAATTGAAAACAAAAAAGAAATAATAATAACAACGCAAAATATAAAATATTGACAAGATACTATACGGATTATGAAATATATACATGTATATGATTAATTAAAAGTTGTTCATTTTGAGTCAATGACGAAATTTATAGTTGGTAGAACTGATTTTTGCTGTATAGGAATTTCTTAAAGCTAAACCATGTCGTTCATGTATATGTATATCCATTTATATATTTACATTATACATGCATACACATATGTATCTTCAGTTCACGCAGTATCATATGAATCAATGTAGATGTGTAAATAATAAAACGCGGTGAAGTGCTGTAACGTAGGATTTTAAAGAATTCTGTAGAAACATAGACGTATTGCGAGGAAATAGTGGTGTCAAGTGTTTGTTTTCTAACAAAATTTTCAAAGCATTTGCAGTAACAGATACGTATAAATAATTCGTATGTTAAATTGTTTGGGAGAAAGAAAGTGAAACATTATACGACATCGTTTAACATTGATGTCTTCGCAATACGCAAACTCTACTATTTAAATTATCGATTTGTGAGCTTGAATCTTTACATTAAATAAAATTCTTTTTACACCGGCAACTGAAGAATAAGTTTCTTTGAAAAGTTATCGATAACAAATGAAATTGAACGGGAAATTATGACTGTGAAAAATAGGCATCGCCGAGTATATTTTACTCTTAGACACGCCGTTTTTTGACGCAAAACACGTACACCAAAATATCTCGAGGTTGTTAAAGTTCTAAATACTCTTCATACTGATTTAGTTGATATTAAGAATAAAAAAAAAAATGAATGGATTCAGTACCGGTGAAGAAGATTCCAGAGGAGCTGCTGATCAGATTTGTTGCCTTGTAGATGAGGGTGAACGATGCACTCGGCCAGCTGGCAACGCTTCTTATAGCAAACGTATTCAAAAAACTGTAACTCAACGACGATTAAAACTTAATCTTGATCCAGTGGTAAGATTAATGACTACAAATTATGTTACAATACATATACTTGTCATTTTCTTTTAAGTTTATTTTAAGATTTCTTTCTTTTCTATGATTTTGAATGTTATGTGTCATTCATGAAAGATTTAGTCACTATTATTGTAAAATAGCATTATTTTAGTTTTCTTTTTAAGATTCTTTATGAAAGATTAAAGTTATTGAGTATGTCACAATGTCATGCTGGTACAAGTCTTGGAAGTAAATTTATATAATTAAACGTCATGATTCATCTATATTACTGTTAATTTTCTTAAGTGCTAATAATATGTGCAGCCTAAGTCATATATACAATTTAAAAAACAAAAAGATAGTATTCTCAGTATTTTTATAAATACTGTATCTTGTATTTATATTTTATTAATATTTTTTAATCTTTTGTTAATCTTTTATAAATAGTTTATTTAAAAAAAAATTTTTAAATATCAAAAGTAGTTATAAATGATTAAGTGATAATAACATGTCATTATATATCTTATCTATCATTAGGCACGTCATATATATATTTGTGATTATCATAAGCAAGTGATACAATGTGCAAGATCTAAGCAACAACAGCAGCGTAGACGTAAGGATTCAGAAGAAGATTCAGGTGAAACAGATAATGATCTTCCTGAAGTTGATTTTTTCCAATTACAAGTCAGTACACTAAGGCGATATAAAAGGCATTATAAAATTCCTACACGTCCAGGTTCAAATAAAGTTCAATTAGCTGATGTATGTATTAAACAAAAGTATATATTTAAAAAAAAATTATTTTACTTTTGAGAATGTCTACTCATTGTACTTGTAATAATTCATATAAAATATTTATAATGAAGTATATTGTTTCCTTCCAGACTGTTATGAAGCATTTTAAAACCATCCCTGTAATTGAAAAAGAAGCATTAAGCTTTTTCATTTACACAGTAAAAACTAATGCCAACAAATTGGATCAAAAGAATGGTTTAAGTAATGATACAACATAGCCTAGGCCTCATTTCATGAGTTTTGTTACTCTAATAACATTTTATTAGTAAGATTAAAAATATATGTATGGATTTTTACTTGTTAATAGGTATAGGTATTTTATAAGAGCTATGTATAAAAAAATATAACAATACATAATAAAATATTGCTTATTTATACCATTCATTTTTATTTACTTTGTCGTTTGAAAAATATAGTATTTAACAATAAGTAGATAAAGCAATGATTAAATTATACTTTTATATAATTGTGATTTGTTATTTATTCACTCATTCCATTAAATCCTTTATTTCTAACATTTCGATAGCTTCTTCTTCACTGTCTCCATTTAATTCTAAAACAATTAATACTTGCTCGATTAATTATTTATAAATCATTTATCAAAAATATATTATACATCCAGAAATGAATTATATAGAATACCTATATCTTCCATTTTGTTTTCTTCTTTCTTTATCTCCGCAGTAATTTCAACATCGTTTATTCCTTCTTCTGAGGATTCTGATGAATTCCATGTATTAGGTCCACCTTCACCAAACGACATACCCTATGGAAATAGTTTTAAAATGTTGATTACATTAGCCATATTAAATTGTAATATAACCTTTTAAGTGAATAGATATTTACTGTATTTGTTATTAATTCAGCAGAACCTTCTCCAGGCTTTATAATCGTACAATTTTCATCTTCTTCCTCTTTCTCTATGTCAACTTAAAAACAGAAATAAATACAAATATATGTAAGACTATGATAGATGGTTGTTTAGTATCATTGCTTTCACACTATATTGTTATGATCAATGAATTATTTACCATTAGATTCTATTTTTTCTATCTCACCCCATTTACGCAGTTTAATACTGATACATTCACTATTCATAGTTGTCAATTTCTTTGTCATTATGCACTCTTTAAAACGATTTACATTGTGATTATCTTTCTTATACCTAAACATTTATTTATAAAATGAAAATAATCTAATATGTGAAATAAAAGAGATGAAATAACTAAAAAATACAAGTTTTACCTTGTTTCTACATCATAATTTACTGCTTCTTTTATTTGTTGCACTAATTGAACAGCATAATTTGTTGCATAATTAGAAACTGAAGATATCACGTCTTCAACAGTCATAGTTTTTGTCAAATAATTAAAATGCAAACTACAAAGTTCTCTATACGAATTAATACCAAGAGTAAGTTGAGCTACTCCAACTCTTTCTTCTAAATATGTTGGATCCATAACTGTACTTCCACTAAGAAGATATAATTTTATAACAAATTTTATTACTTGTCACGGGTTGTTTAAAATGATTGCACAATTTAAATAATTAACCTTTCAAATGTTATAAAAGAGACACACACTGGATAATGATATAATGTTAAAGGTAAAGGGTCTTTTTCAGAAAATGGATGAACTATAATATCTTCACCATTTGAAGTTACATCAGGCCTATGGAAATGTGAGAGAGCAGCTAATGTTGCAATGGAAGCACAGTCAATTAAATTTCCATCATGATTAATAACGTTAACATCAACCCTTAAATTCCACACCTGTATTAATTAAAAAATATCTTATGTCATGTTAATATCCAAATATAATACGTAATTAAAATAATATTTTATGTAAATATGTATAGAATTTGTCATATAACTGTTAACTCTTATATATCCGGTTACAATTACTCCTAACATCTTGATTAATTTCAGATAATTAAAAGTTCAGTGTTTAAGACGATATTCCTTACTTGTTTATCAGCTATGATACATAGAGATTCTAAATCTATACATTTGGAATCTTGATAACATTTTTTAAGTTGTCTGCTAATCAATACTGAAATTTCAGATTGTCTACCACCATCAAAATGCTGCGCAGCCATTGGATTAAGTTCAACATTTATATGTAGCATCCCTTCATTAGGACGAGAAGTCTTAGGTTGTTGAATATCACATGTTACTTGTGCTACAACTCTATAATAAAATTATTACTTTACAATATCATAAAACATTTTATATATAAATTAAATACATAAATTTATAAGTATCTAATATTTATTGACAATAACAAATATAAAAATATTCTTATTTGTTACATTCAAAGAAATAAATTATATTAATATTATCTATAATATTTTTAAGTAAATATTACATTATTGAGTTTGTTCTTACCTAGTTCGACCAAGTAAAACCATACAACTACCCCAATTCGATGCAAAATAAATTTTAGCAGGTCGTGCTTCAAATAAACATCTACCGTCCAGTCGCTAAAACATATTTTAACCAATTTAAACTTTTACTTATAGTAAGATATTAAAAAATACATACTGTGCCTTGTTCCACTGATTTATTTACAAAGTTCTTTTCACAATTCGTTAGCGGAACTTCCTTCATGATTTAAAATATTTATTTATCCATCAAACACGTGTAAAATGTTGAACAAAAATATAACCTTAAATCAACGATATTACATATTTATCATATAAATTTCATATTTTACTATTTTATCATCGTCAATCTATATATATGATTAATTAATGTGCATGTAATATAAATTAATTTTTCTTTCATTAATAGTTGCAAATAAAAAATAAGTAAATATTTTTAAATACTATCGCAAACTACATTTTACTATCGATACTGTATATGGTTAACATCCATGCATTTCGATATTCTATTTTCGAGGTAGTCGCTCTAGAATCAAGATTATGATAACAGGATAATTTTGAAAAACTTGATGATATTAATTTATGCTATTATTAAGTCGTGAAAGATATTAAAAAAGAACTTTAAAAAGTTAATTATATTTCAATTTCTCTAAGCATTAAACCCATTTACATGTGACAGATTCTTTTAAATTAATTATAGAAAGTATATTTCATCTTTAAAATGTTTATGTACAGAAAATATCTATCTATTATAAACTGAATGTAATTATCAACACTTATCTTATTTTATATAGTTTATACATTTTTCTAAACGAGAATTAAACCAATGTTTAATCATGCGAATGACGTTTCATAATATTTACGAATGATATAGAAGAAGTATACATTAAGTTAATTTTTGTTCCCATTCATATTTTATTCCAATCGATATTGTCAAAAAATATATGTGTTGATGACATTTGATATCATCGTCCGACATATGAACTTCCCTTAATATTTCCTTTATTAAAGAATTGTTGTTCTCAATTCCTTTGAAATTGTAACATGATTTTAGAGATAGAAGCCGAAATAGAACAACGAAATGTTTAACAATAAGGTAATAGGTTTAAAGTCTTGTAAAAATAAATAGTATTAAAAAATTTATGTATTAGTGCACGCGCTCGCGCGTATTATATATGTATATGTACACCACACAAGTGGCCATGCCCGGTCATATCTGCTTCAATCAGCTTGGTTTATACGATCTGTTTTTAACGTTGAGTCTTGTCGTCAATAATCTGAATTCTATGGTTCAATAACTGGCGAATATCGTATTCGTGAATATCCCGAATTTCAAGAAAATCCAATCTGTGTGTTTGGTAAAAGTTGTATTTAGATATCATACGCGTTTCGTATATAATGCTGATCACGGTACGCGTGATACGTACGGATAGATACGTATAGATAGGGCCGATCTGTGGAATGGATGCTTAATAAGTTACATTTCGCGTTGCCTATAATTACCTTTCCCGAGCTCTTTTGTAACATTTTCTTTCAGTTATTATCGGTAAGTTTGATTACCATCTACATTGCGTATCTAGCTATATTCCGTTCACTACTTTTTCATTCTTTCGAGTTGTGTATCGTTGTAAGATATCTTTTATATTGTGTTGTTGTAGTAGCGATTGCCTTTGTACGTCATCTGTAGGTAAATATCTGTTACATTTGCCTCTTTCGTTACTTATATATTTTTCATATATTTGAGTATTTCATTATTTTCTTAGTTATTTTTTGATAATCATATATTTATTCATTTCATATTTGAAAATATTTCATTTCTCTACAAGGTATTTGATATATATATATATATATAACATATATATAACAGATATATATATGTATATATATATATATATATATATATATATATATATATATATATATATATATGTCTATGTATATCATTTTTCGGTTTATATCATAATAAAAAAGTTCGACGTTTATACAATTTAAATAGAATTTTTATCACAAATTCTAATTGTATCTATGTAAAATGTAGTTTATATTTGTTTATATTTAAATAATAATTTACAATATTTATAAAAGTTGAATTTGCTCTCTTGGCAATAAAAGTTGTATAAGCAAAAATTTTTCAAATTGCGAAATTTTACATTAATTATGCACAACATGTAATTAATGTAACAAATTAAAAAATCTTTCCATATAACATTGTTCTATCAGTAACTAATTTATTAGAAAGCAAAAGAGACTATTATGTTTCATTATTATTATGTAATTTATATAATTTAATTTATAATATTTTAAACAATTTTGTGTATTTTTATATTTCTACAGAACTTGAAATATTCATCTATGATGCTGTTTTATTAAGGACATGACAACAATCTGTTATATACTTACTATAAACTATATTTGTGGTAAGTAATATTTAATATCTAATCACTATCGTAAAATATTTAAATGTTTTAATCCTACATAATATAAAAAGTTGGTATAAGAATTGTATATTTTATTTGTATCTTATTTTTATGCAAATAAAAAAGATACTTGATTTATAAATTATACTATAGATAATATATTTAAAACTTTGATTTACTATTTCATATTTTACATATTTCTTTATCAAATTTTATTTCATAATAGTTAAAAATAACAAATCAATAAAATATAAAGAAAATGTTATTTGTAGATTACTGTGGTTTTGGATAAATCATTCATTTCTTGATCGAAACATTATAAAGAATTTTATACAGTTATGGAATCAAATGACAGAAAAAATGTTTATCTTGCAAAAACGGGTGATAATTCCTTGAATTCTGGAATGAGAGACACAATGATTGTTGGTCAGACAAATATGACACCAGGTAAAAGTGTATTATATTTATATAAAATGTAGATTTAAATAAAATTTTGTTATAAATAAATAAAATGGTACAAAAATATAATATTCATCAAGAAACTTGCAATTAAATTATGGTTTTTTATATGTTTATTAATTTGTTAGAATGTGGTGAACCTGTGATGAAACCTGGAAATGTGTCCAGTGTTTCAAACAATCAAGCAAAGTGGTCAAATACTCAAAGTAAGAATTTTATAATCAATGCAGTCCCAGTGAAAAACGAGGTAAGTATATAAAATGAGTAGTAATTTATGTAATAAGAATATATATACATGTGTTAATGGAATTACGTTGTATTTTTAGATTGTCCATCTTGAAGATGGAGCACATTGCAATAAAAAAATGTATTATTACGATAGACATTACACAGGCCATGAAGAAACAGAGAGACCAACACGTAGAGGAACAAAACGATACAGAGACAAAGATGCACCTAAAAGGGCATTGTATGTGTTTACAATGTTGATTGATGTTTGATGTATTGTTTACAAGTGTCGTTTTAGGTCTGCCTTTTTCTATTTTTGTCAAGAATTACGTGGAAAAATGAGAGAATTACATCCAGAAATGGGAGTTGGTGATATTGCTAAAGAGCTGGGTAAATTATGGATGAGTACAGATCTTCAAACTAAATCAAAATATATGGCAATAGCAGAAGAGGATAGAGCCAGATACGAAAGAGTAAATAACTTATTCAATATTTTTATTAATATTAAAATGTAATTTTAACAGATGTTTGAACTTTTAATTATTTAGGAAATTATTGCATACAATAAAAGAGTAAAAAACTATGATCCAGAAGAAGTTGGACCTGTATAAGTTTCTCAATCTATTAAGAATGAAGGGAAAGTGTACCTTGCCCTAAATCAAGCACTCGCCAATTAAAAATGTATAACAATTTTATTAATAGTTTAGTATTGTCAATCGTTGTATATATTACATACACTGTTGACATCGACAAATTTGAAGAAAAATTATGTGCTGTCAAATTTGGTTATAATTCTTGGAAATAGCATTTGAAACTAACTGTTATTTTTCATTTATTTGACAAATTGAATATTATTTTTTGTGAATAAGGTGTGCTAATATATTTACAAACAATATCTAATACAAGTAATAACATTAATATCAATAGTAATAATACTGAAAAGTATGATGCAGATAATAATAACATTATTATTATTATTAAAGGATGATAATCTATATTGCTATTAAATATGTTATACACAATTGAAGCACAATACAAGTAAAAGTCAAGCAGAGTGAGCTTTGTACAGTGCACTTTTCTTGTCTAATTATGCATTATTCATGTTTATAATGATAAAATTAGATATCAGGGACTATTTATATCTAAAACCCTGTATAGAACATATATTCCATGTATTTTGTTCTTTTTCCAATAAAGATAAAATCATTTAAAGCATTTATAATCCTTATACTCTTGTTATATTTTTAAACTTAATATTTCTTTACTAATATTGTGAAAAGGTATGATTAACATGATTCTGATTAAAAATTGATTTTACTAATTTATTTGATCTTTTTTGTGTAAAATTACACACCAATTCCCCTGATCATAATACACCTTTTTTATTGTAAGATTCGGCACTTCTGAACATAATTGTGATAGTTCATTTTCTTCAAATACATGATAATATCTAAGGAAGTTGCCACCTCCTTTTCTTTTCCATGGAACAAGCATATCCTTACAAACAAATTTTGTACGATTTTCATGCACGGGTAATGTTATACCATATTCTGTTAATTTTTGTGTATGTGAAATATTGTCCTCCTTTTTACTTAAATTATATCGCAAGTAAGCTGTTTGAATAGAATCCTTTTCTTGTTCTTTTGCCCATACATAAATTAAACATTTTCCATTTGGCCTAAGAATTCTTATTAATTCAGAAATGGCTTGTTTCCTTCGCTCATGAGTCGAAAGATGATGAATTACAGCTATACATATTACTGCATCCACACTATTGTCTTTATAAGGTAAATATAAACAGTCAGATAGGGATACTTCGAAACCTTTACTGCGACAAATTTTCATTAAATTGTAACTTCTATCACACCCAACCTATATTGCAGAGGGTTTGTTTTTATATTATGCTTGTTATTATATAAAGTTAAATGATGTGTAATGCATACCTTAAATATATTTTTAGCTTGATAAAGATATTTGCCATTCCCGCATCCTACATCTAATAAGATATCACCTGTATTTAAAGTTTGAAGGAATTTGGTTACATTAGGCCATTGTTTATGCCTTGTTTCATCAAAATGATTTGAGATTTTATCATAAACCTATATATAAAAAAGTTGTAAACTTATTTAATAACTCATTAAATATAATTACAATCGTACATAAATGGTAATTTATAATACATACATCATGTACATAAGAATTTTCTATTCCTAGAGCTATTTTACTATCGATCAGAGTAGCAGCGTTATTCTGTTTAGTATCGCAATATTCCGGAAAATTACAGCAACAATCACCCCTGTGTATTTTCCGGAATGTAAACGATACTCTTGTTCCTCGTGGTTGAGTTGTCACTCCGTTTGAAGATTTTACTATGTCATTATGTCTAGGACAAATTCCATGCGACCAGGCATAACGAGCTTCTCCTGATATGATTAACAATGAGCGAACAGGCAAAAGGACAGCAGCTTTTTCATTTTCCCGTTTAAAATCCATTATGCAAGCTGAGCCCAATGATAATGACAATATACTATCTTCAAATGCACTATGTGTATCAATATGTGGAGGAATACCTTAAAATTTAAAACATTACTACTGTATTTATTTGAAAAAATGAAGTATGTTAAAGGATAATCTTTGCGAAATGTACCTTGACCAGGCAAATAATGATTAATTGTCAATTGATCATATTCATATGGAACATCATGATATTTTTTGAACAGCGTTTTTAAAAATTGATAGTTTTCAGGTATAGGTATAATAGGTTGATCTGGATCTACTTTATTTGAATTATATTGAAATTCATATCCAAAGTGTTTAACTTTCCTATGTTTTAATTCTGATGATTCTGAAAAAGAGATTTATATTGCAGTTAAATTTACCTAATTTGATAATTCGTAATGTTCTTTTAGTATTAAAGTAACAAGATTTTTGTTACCTTCATTAGACCAATTAATTGTGCTTAATAACATTTCTTCTTCTTTTTCAGTGATAAAATTTTCTATTAATTTAAGTCCAGGAGGAAGATTTGAAGACCATCCACAATAATTTAAATCAGGGACTAAAACAAATTCATAATATCAAAATATCAAAATTTAATCTTTATATTCTATATGGATGAGTATACATTTTAATTAATAATTAATACCATAAGAAAATGCAATAAATTCTATATAGATTTCAAGATAAATTACATACCTGATTCTGTAAACGTTGTATACAGTGGTGTATTTTGTCCATTAATTTTAATGTTACCATTAATTTTATTGTGTACATATGTAGCAACTTCTACTGAATAAAATTTAATAAAACAATATGACTTGTTTAGTGGCATTATTAAATCATATAAGTCAACAAATGGATCTATCACATCTTGCAATGTTTTTCTTTGTAAACCAGTCACTAATCCCGCATTACAAATCATTATGTACTGTAACACAGTAAAATGAAAAAATATTCCTAATATTATAATGAATAAATTACATAAATGAATATTAACCTGTGTAGGATTATCACAGCATTTAATATCCATATCCTTAAGAAGTCTATGATATGCTCGTCTTTGCTTACGATGGCTCTTCTTGTTCAGTTTCTCTTCCATTATTTTTAACTACATTAAACCATATTGAATTATATTTTATAAATTTCCTTAAAATATATGCATGTTTATATTATTACATACTATATTCATTTGTATGTTCTTTTATTACATATACATAAATATTTTCCCTATGTAATAACATTTTTAGTTACTGCATACTTTTTTATATTTTTAATTTATGTATGAACATTAAAAAATCAATGTAATAGATATACATTAAAATTTTATTTCATGCAATATTTTCTATTTATGAATAATTAAATTAAAATAATAAATTAAATAAATATACAGACTTGAATATTTATAGACGAGTATTTTTTGAGTACTTTGAATTTGATAAGTAAAATAAACTTATATCTTTTTATAATTAAATAGATAGCATTAATTTACTTAGTTTGTCTATATATTAAATGTCAATAGATTGTTCTGTGCACTAACTAAATATGTAACTTCATGTAACATTCAAGTAGTAAAATTCTACCTGAAGTACTGTGCATGTGCAACGCTCAGGAATATAACATAATTTCATCGTAAGTATACACACACAACACACACACACAAATTTCTGTAAAAGCTGTGGATATACGTACATATATACTTATAAATGTGCAGAAAGCTTTAAACAAATCAATAACTTCATACATGTCATGTTCAAAATGAAATACATAAAAATATGTCAAATAAGAATATAATTAAATTTTCTTCTTTTTATTAAGTAAAATAATGAAGTTGTCAAAATATAACTGATGATTATCATTTAATCGAGACATCGACGTCCGAAGTGTATTCAAATACAAATTTCAAGGCTTCTAAGCAGAATTTTAACTTCTGAAGATTCAAATGATATTGTAGAACTCAAAGAATTGATTAAAATTACTTTTATCTAAATATTCACCCTGGTTTTTTATTTTGATTACCGATGAATCAGTGATATGTGCTAACAAAAAGTAAACTTTTACATTGATAGATGGTGCCATCATGCCCAAAATAGGGCAGTTTGCACTAATTGTACTTAATTAATTAATTACATATTTAATTTAATTAATTAGGAAAACGGTATAATATTCTGATTCCTAGGAGTTAAAGGTTTAATTTCATTCTTGAGCAGTTCAAGAATTCGCTTTATAGATTAAAAAATTTCATATTTTAATTTTGTCATAAAGAAATTAGTTTCACATTTTCACCGCTAGGTGGTTATAATGTTTCGTTGCCCATGGATTGGACGATTTTAAAATCCTGTTTATAACTATGAAACCAGAGAGAGTATTTAGATAAAAGCAATTTTAATTAACTCTTTGGATTGTAAACTATCATTTGAGTTTTCAAGAGTTAAAAAATTTGGTCGTGGAGCTGAAAAATTTGGATTCTTTAATTTTGCTACTTGCCTATTGAACATAATTGAATATACATACGTAAGTACATATCAAACGTAAATGTTTCAAGATTAGATGATAGGAACGATAAGGTATATCATTGAATTTGTTTTTTCATACTCTATTAGGATATCGAAAAATAAATATATGATTCTATTTAAAAAATATTGATAGCTTTTGAATCCCGTAAAAAAAAAAAAAAAAATGATGATGATAAGAAAAAAGACTATTTCCATCATTGTATGTGGCTTTTGAAATAATGTAACTTTGTCCTGAGAAGTTTTTTCATACAACAATACATAAGTTAAATATTTAGGTGATTCCATTTAGTTCGTCCAGCAATTTAAATAAAAGTATTGTTTTTTATATTAACAGCTGAAACAATTTTGCAATGTTTCCTAGAAGAAAGTGGGCATAGATGTCGACACAGTAACTTTGATTTTTGTCTTCAAATATTTATATTAGAATGCTTATTTCTTAAATGTGTTAAACGCGTTTGAAAGGGAAACTTATTGTGTTAAATATATGCTACTTCGATTATAATTTCTAATTGCAGAAATTATTAAATAATTCATATTAAGAAATTTTATCAAATGAACTGATACAATTTTATAAATTTTATTTATAATTAATAGGTTATGTCTCTTCTGTCAAAATTTATTTTATTGCTATACTATATTATTACTATTTACGATATATATAATTACTATTACTGTATTTATTTTTTCATTTTATCACATTAATCTTTTCTCTTTTATTTTCAAGGTTTGTAATATCTCTTTCGTTTCCGATGTTCGCTTTAGTCTCTCAAATTATTCAGAAATTTATATTTTGAATGTTCAATGGTAAATAATTTATTGTAAGTACCATATCAATCTATCATTACTATTACTATTATCGTATCGTTATAAATCTTTCCGAACTTCGGAAATCCATTCATTCAAGCATCTGTTATATGATAAATACAATTGTCATCTCTTTCTTAAAAAAATACTTTCTTAATAACTGTTTATATTTAATCTGATCACAATTTCAATTCCTAATTCTTTTTTTTCATTTCACAATAGCTGAGCGAAAGAGGACGAGGGAGAGAGAGAGAGAGAGAGAGAGAGTGTGTGAGAGAGAGAGAGAGAGAGAGAGAGGGAGAGAAAGAATATATCAGATTTAAAGTAGTTTAAACATTTTGGAATTGTCTTCGAGGAGATTAAAAAATATTAAAATTCAAAAGATTTTCAACCAGATAATCTTCCTGGCAATCCAATTACTCTTCACAAAATTGCAAAAAAGATTCCCATTAATTTTCCTTTCTCATGCCATAATAGATGAGAATATATCGGATTTAAAGTGCAATTGAAATCTTTCAGAATTGTCTTTCACGAGGTCGGAAGGATATCAAAATTCAAAAGATTTCCATCTGTATAATCTTCCTCGCGATCCGATTACTTTTTACAAGATTGCAGAAAATGTTGCCTCGTCCGACTACTTTCGTCTTTCACAGTCCTCGTCTACTAGCATGTAATTAGAAATGCATCTCAGCCCCCATAAAAGCGAAGCGTTACGCGGATCATGTTCTATCCAGATTCGTCGGAGCTGTGCGGTCTCGTCGTCGCTGGACCAACAACGTCGCGCGCGAACGTCGCCGCGAGATCATGGTTCACCATTTCCTCGACGGATGAAGTGAAAGCCATGATCGAGGCTGGAGTAGAATGTAAAGAAGTCGATGCGATTCGAGAGAGGGAAACCGCTTTGGCGTCCAGTTACTCCAAGGCAAGCTGAAAGGAATGTTGAACGGCGTGCATCGCGACGCCAACGAGTTCTCACATTGATCGTCTCTAATCAACGTCGACGTCGTTAACGACGCACCATCGGTGAGTAAACCACCCTCTTTTCGCGGCTCGGCCCATCCGCGGTCATCATCGTCCTAAACATATATCTTAGTCACCCTTATAATTAACAATAGGCTTAGAACAGTTCCTTAAACGCGATAATTCGCTTTTGGTAGGTAGATAGGTACCTTTATATAATCGACTTCTTTAAGATCGTTTCCTATACGCTCGTTTCCTGGTCTGAGAAGTCGTGTACAGTGGCTCATGTACACCGTCGACGATAAGTATTTTAAAATACCTACTGGTTATACTTGTTGGAAAATTCTAAGAAATTTTATTTTATCTCGTATTTTGTATTTTATTTTATAGGACTCACGTATGGTATAAATGAGATAACGGATTTATAATACAATAGCTATAAAATGAAAGTAGCGTAAAGCAGTAAGTTTATATTTTAAGCGTCAATAATCCTAACACTTATGGCCGGCGGTATATTTGAACATTTTCAATAGAAAACTTGTATGTATGTATTTCTGTATATAAAGGATTTTGGAATTCCACTGTTGCGATTGTATTGGGGAAATTTGAAACTGATCTGAAAATGTGTCTAGAAATTACAAGATATTTACTGCAGATATATATTTAAGGATGAATTAGTGACGATTCTACCGAATAACGCGGTTTCTCCATATAATGGATAATTGATTTTTTAAATATTTTTGTAACTTTTGCGAAACCTATACTTGCAGTAAATACCTCGTAGCTTTTACGTACATCTTCACGTTTATTTCAAGTTTTGCTAATATAATCATGATAATCCGATATCGTTACAGTGCTAATGAAATTTTAAATACACGATATATCCATAGAAGGTTTGTATTTACTTTGATAAGTGTTTAAACACTTCCGTAAGTTATTGTAATTCCTTGGTTTCCTTTGTGTTGAAAATTCGCGCACAATGAGCTTTTTGAGTTGTGTTTGAATGTCCTTCATGCAGCTATGGCACGCCGGGAAAAACCGAACATTTTTCTTGGCTTCGATTGTAACGAATAGATTGCAAATTTTTATGCATTTATGGGAAATTTAAAAGTGCAAAAATGTACAGAGTTTACATTTACAAAATTTACGCGTACAAAATTTAATGGATGAAACAAATCTGCGACTTCTTAAATTTGTAGAATCGAGAAGATGGCTTTATCCAGTAAAATTTTTTTAAATATTTGAAAAATATTATATGCGGTGAATTTATATTTATCTATGACATGAATTTTTATTACGAATAACAGCCACTGCAATGTTGTTTAGCATTTTAAGTAATAATTAAATAGTTTATTAAACTTATTTTTGAGTAGCAACTAAGCTGCAAAAGCATTTGCAACCAGATTCCTCCATAAAATGCGTCACTTTCATATTCGTTACATACCAGAGAAAGTTCTGTTGTTATTTGTAAAGAATATTCATTAAATCGTCATTTTTTAAACATCCAATGAAAAGAAATTCACACTAAACTCCCTGTGTTTAAGATTATCTCTTCAATGTTAATTCACAGTAAGTGAAAGTTTGAATTGTATTTATTGTTATAATTAATTTAAACTTTAGTCACTTTTGTTTCTATAAAAGATAGGAACCTTATTCCACATATGTTAACGCAAGGGTACATATTTTAATAAATATCTATTCATACATGATTTGTAGACATTTGGATATAATTTTGATAAGATAGAATTACAGATACACTTATTGAAATTATTTTCTTTTCATGTAAAAAGACGGACACGAACGAAGTTCATTTTGATCCCTTCAATTGTAAAAAATCATCGTACAAAAATATAATTTTCCTATTTGGATGGCAGTAATTCACAGACGAATGCTCGTTGTAATTTCAGTTCGTTTAATGACGATATTATAATAACGATATAGCCATTTGTTACGATACACGATACAATGTAATAATTGCCTTAAACTGAATTTACATATCTAGCAACATTCCATCGCAATGCTCGTCATAACAACACAAGTACCGCAATAAAGATCAAACATAACAGTCTATACTACAAAGCAAGTACGCGATCATCGATTAAGCAATTTTAAATAACGCTGGTAATACAAAGAGATGGAAAATTGAGAAACATGTTAAATTTGTCTTTTAACAATCCTACGTAAATACGTATTCGTTGTTGTAAATATGTTGCTTGACATGATCATTCTCGGTGTAGAAATGTAAAAATTTCAAAGGGGTTGTCAAAGAATTAGTAAATAAAAAGGGATTCAAATTCTCACGCTTCGTCTTTGCAGGATTAGCATTTAACTGTTTTTTTTTTTAATCATATGAATCATTGGCGGATGCATTTATAAATATCAATCAGTGATTACATCACTGATATTTTTCTAGCATTGCCCCTGATTGTTATGAATGATGCGCAACGTTTTACAAGGAAATTTAGGACGCGCATACACTTTCACCTTACTCCTCTGTTTCATTTCTAATCTGTTTCCTAATAATTGAACTTCTTTGTTATAAAGTTACATGAATATTTATATATGTATTTATATATGTATATTTTTTGTATACGATTATTGTTTGTCATTTTAGGAATCTCAAACCTCTAACTTACAACCGAGAAGCATTAGTCCATATCCCTGAAACCAAGCTGCCTAATCTGTAGTAACAACACTTAGATAGATTTCCATTCTATAAAAATATCTCGAAGACAACAGAAGTTAGACGAATGGAGAATTCAGAAGGAAGATTCTAAATAACGTAAAATCCACAAAACAGTAAAGTTTTCTGACACAAAGATAATATCTTCAAAAGTTTGTAAGCGCGGAAGGTGTAACCGCGGCTTGTTTATCTCTCCATGTATCTACCAGGTGTATTCAACGAAATCCAAGTGAAAGTACATCACAATTTGCGTGAACGCGTGTATGGCTCTGCTAGCACGTGCTTACGTTCCTTATTATAATTGGGGCATCGTTTACATTGCGTTATACATTACCGTATGCTACGGCGCCGCGTTACAAAGTGAAACCCAGCTACTCGAATTTAGTTGAAATTAACATCATAGAATGTTTTTTTGCTAATTAACGTTTCTTTTGTACACCGTTCACCAACGAATAAATGGGCGAACGGTGTTTCTTGTTCCCTTTTGTGACTCAGTTTGCGAAATATTTCGCTCGATGAATTAACTCGAAATGTGAACACCGTGGTACTACTATTTTCATAGATTCTTTGATACTTAAGTATCTTTCGTAAATCTTGCAAGTCTTTTTATGGTACAATTCACAGAATTTAGGATAATTTAATTTACGATATAACGACATAAAAAACTATCGTAATAGCGATACTTGGTTCCGTTAGTGACAAGATAAAGTTATCGACAAGATAAATTTCCAAAATTAAGGAAAGATTAAAAAATCGAGAAGATTCTAACATAATTAGTAATTTAATTAATCTCCTGTCAGGCATAGAGTTCAGTCGTCCAGGGAAGGCAAATTAAGTCGTTTATACGGAAACCTAATTTTCGTCACTGATTTACGCGTTAAGAAAATTTTTTGGAAAATTTTTCTGTACTTACACATATCTCCTGCAAGATTATCATTTTAATTCTATATCGGTCCCAAAACAATTAAGGAATCGGTTTTGTGCATTATATATCGTAATTTTACGATTTATTATCTCAGCAAAAGCAATTTATTATTTACATTTACTGCTTGCCGATAATGAATTATGGTATACTTAAGCTGATCTAAACTCGAAAGTTATTTTCCAAAAGGTAAAAATAAGGAATCGGAAGTTTTATAGATTTACACAGCATTCTACAGGCGAAATCCGCTGCGCGTTACTATTTTTGTTCATTCGTACTGCACGTATACTTCTGAAGATTCGAAGTAGGTCAGGAAACCGTGTGACGCGTGCCCGACAACGAGAAAACGATTTTTTCTGTTTTGCAAAACATTTTTGCCAACCTACTTCGCGGCTTTCCGTTCGAAGGCATTAATGATCGATCGGAAATCGGCATTCCGCAAGATCGTTTGCATTCTAACGTTGGTTGTCACGTGCGGCGTATTACCACGCGGATATTTGCTTATAGACACGTGCAACGTTTGATGTCTACTCGTGACCACGATCCATTTACATTTTACAAGGACTGCGTGTGGCACTTTGCGTGCGAACGTTCACTGCTCTCTTTGCGAATATTTCACTCTCGTCCCACACGAAAACGCAATTCATGTAACAGAATCTTGTGTTATCCGGCTAGGATACTTCGAGTAAGAGATACGGTTGATATCTAATTCTACGGTGCCAGGCGTCTTATGGTTGAGTTTCAATGATAGAGAGGAATACGTATTTTATGGGGAATAGTAGGAACGTGACACTACGTATTACGTAGTGTCGTGTAAGTGTACACGGTGGATTGTACACGGTAAACTTTAAATTTGCATCCGAGTAACTTTTTGGACTCGAAGATATCGTTTGTCGTAGTATAAAGTAAGACACAGAAATGAAATATTTCTTTGCTATAGAAGATACTTTAGAAAGAATAGTAGATATAAATATATAATTTGAGAAAAAAGGAATATAGAACATTTTATGAAAGTGTCATTTCAGCTTTCACTTTCTTTTTCTTTTTTTCCATATATTATAGCACGAAGAAAATACTTGTTTAAGCTTTATCCAATATACCTGTTAATTCTAATTTAATTGTGTATATAATATAAGTATATGTAGCAACCGAGCGAAACGACGATGCTAGTGGTAACTGGATAACGATATTCTTATTTGAAATTTACCTATTGACAAAGTTATACATAGCAGAAATATTATCTTGAATGTTTAACTAGCTTTCTGTCAGATCGAATCGAAACGGCAACTTTTCTTTTCTAACTATGTTTCGTTACGTTATTAATAACCAATCCCTTATGTTCTAATTCTACAATGTATGCACATTTAGGCGTGAACGAAATTTCTCTTTCGAATATCACTCGTCGAAAGCTATTAATAGAAATATTAAAAATATTAAAATATTAAAAAGAATGTTTATTCTTGACCTCTAGAACGAAGTATAATTCAAATCAATGTTTCAAGCAAAGATATTATCCTAATGTACATAATTCAGAAATGTAATTGATTTAATTACGAGAATACAATAGACTTCAATTTAGGCACGTGAAATTTGTATTCGCGCGAGGACGAGATCGGAAGGAATAAGATTCGAATAAAATGTAGTATAACGACGCCTATTCGTACAGAAACATTGTTAAAATTGGATATTTCATCGATTCGAAGAGTGAAAGGATTGTTACTTTCTCTTACTCACTTGTAACCGAGGAAGAAAAGCGGAAGGAATAGATCAGATGAAGCTACCCGATACTGAAGTTCTCACGCGGTTCTTTGTACTTTATATTTTTCGTCGCTTTTCTCTATCATTGATATACGACGTTCGTTCTTTGTCAATGTCACGTCATTAGTAGCTAGCAAGAAATTAATATCGTTTCTTGATTAATTGATCACAGGTAGCGTCAAGCACTATGATAGATTATTAGCGGCTCGGTTGTGAGATTGGCTTTCGTTGTTTAATTAATATCGAGTTAAGATAGAGACAGATCGTGTTCTATAACTTTTTGAATGATCATTTATATTAAAAAATTTTTGGCGATCGCAACGTTCGATTAAATTTGTTCAGCTCTCTTTTACAGAAGACGAATTAATATTAAATATTTAGAAGAAAAAGATTCGTCGGTTGTGTCTCGGTTAAGGATGCGAACCGCTAGTTTCTTACACTTCCTGTATAGTGATGTCATACCTTGATTGCCGACTTTGCCAGAAAATAATTTTTTAACACGACCTACGCGACGGTATCATCGTTGAAGCATTGCGTGCACCGCATTTGCGATATAACATGGTATAGAAAAACCATTATAGGATATTCTCTTGTTTGCTGCATACGTATTAGCCACACCTAAAGGTACAACGAAATTGTAAACACAAAGATTGACGCGTTTCACTTCTCTTCGTGCCCATGCAAACTAATATCCATTCAACGCAGTTAAGTGGATGCTTGTGTAAAAGAAATTCGTGTTTATGGTTGAGGAGGTTCAAGGTCTTAATATAATTATAATACTGTCTCGGATATAGTTCCGTATAATCTTCTGTCCGATATTTGATTATTAGAATTCGTTGTACATTTTTCTCTTCGGTAATTGAAATTTTTAATAATTCTTCTTCATAGATAATTAATTTTGGTAATTCGTTAATTGTTATAATTTATCGATTCATCGTCATTTTCCACAATTGCTCCATTACTGTGTTAATCTTCTTTTTTTTTTTTTTTTTTAATTGAATCTCCTAACGTCGCGTCAACCGTAAGATTATTAGCGACACTATGGTTGTAATAACTGGAAATGGAGAATCGACTTGCCGTAAGAGACGCTCCAAAGTGAAATCAAGCTTCCGCTATCGAGATTCATCCGGTGTTTGGTAGAAATCGGAGGAAAAGAATTCAGGTCAATCGCCGCTCCAAAACTGCGCGCTCGAAACGGGAAGTAATTAAAATAACACTCGCTTCCGTAAACGGCAAGAAAAAAATTTTACGGGCTAAAGTGCACACGTTGGCAACGTTACCAGTCCAAAAATGTCTAAAACTAGACTCGATGTGGCAATGGTACCAGGGAACGTGGGACGGCGTTACAAAACGTTCCGATTTCCTTTCTCTGAAAGTTTGCCTCGTGTCATGGTGAATCAGACGTTGTTAAAAAGTTCAAGAACGCGGGGAATTATAGCCCCCTTTCGTCACCTCTCTGCATTATCGTTCTTCCGAAGGTAAATAAAGTTTTTATTCGGAAACACAACGATGATTGAATTTGAAGGAATATCTTGTGACTTTGCGCAGATACAGTACCCTTTCGAAAGTATTCCGACAGTTGCTTGTCTTTGGACAGATGTATGTTGATTACAGAATCACGAATAAATCGAACTGCGATGATTTTATTCCTGATTTTTTAAATTTCAAATCGCATCCTAATATTTTATATCATAAATTTTATGCAAATAGTGCGACGCGATTTGAAACTTTAACAAACTGTTGGTCAGTTCTTAAACAAACGATGATCAATGATTAATAATGGTTACTGACGAATGATTATAAGTAAATTATTATTCGTTGATCATAAAAAAGCATAAGATTATCAGAGTATAAAAAAATGATAAATGTTGCTATCGATCATTAATTTCTTCTTAATTTACAAATCGGATAAAATATTTACGACCGATAACTGTATGCACATACAAGAAAAATTACGTAAACCTATAAAAAAAAAAAGAATTAATAAAATATATACATGTAGTAACTTAGGTGATGGTGTTTGGTTTAGTTTCCAGAGCAAGGACAAGGAATGATGGTTATTGAGAGTTAAGTTCGTTTATTCGTATGAGCAATGCTCAACATATAGCTGACTATAATCGTCGTGAGTCTTCTACTCGGCTTCCAAACTCCAACTCCACGTCTTCACGTCTTCACGTCTTCCCATCGACTCCCCAACTCTAACTGCACGTCTTCACGTCTTCTCTGCAACTCCACGTATTCACGTCTTCCCATCGACTCCTCAACTCCAACTCCCCGTCTTCGCGTCTTCACGTCTTCTCTGCAACTCCCCCAACTGCAACTCCCCCGACTCCTTAATGTACTCTCCTTTTACCCCCAGATGTGCCTGACCCATTTTCAGGTAGATCCCCTTTAATTACAACGATGTTGTAATGGGCCCCAGGTATGGCCTATTGTCAGGCACGTCCCTTTTCCCGATACTACGTACATATGTATATATATAAAAATAATAAAGCTCAAAGTATCTAAGTATCGATACTCTTGTTCGCAATATCATAAAATTATTCGTACACAGTGAATTAACGATATTACATCTATCGTGCATTCTATGGTAGAGATTTAGATAGCGAGGTAGGTAAAATCTGGAAAATCAACTTTCTTCTCAATGGAATTAATTAAAATCCCCTTTTAGACTTTAGCGGCATCGAACATCAGCCTTTGAAAGTTTTGAATAAATAAACGTGGAGTATTTAAAGAGAGGTTTTCGAACGCAGGAGGCGAACAAATATCGTTGATTTACGGCTCGTTGTAACATTGTCTCGGAGAAATGAAAATCGTGAATGCCGAGATGCGTGGAGTCACGGAATTCAGAATGAATTATCTAATCGTCAGATGTGAACTGGCTCTTGACAATTGGAAGATTCTCGGCGATTGTTCTCGTAACAATCACACCAGCTGGGAACTGCTTTCAAACAACGATCGTTCACAGGATAACATAGCGACTTCTTAATGTGAGAATCGCTGTTACAACCACCCAAGTTCCCTCTTATTCAGTTACGATAGCAGCCATAAAAAAAAAAAAAAAAAAAAAAAAAAAAGGTGCGTGGAAGGTGCCTCCTCTCGCATTCCAACAAATACATATTTTTTCGATTCAATTACTGACCGTACAGATCCGATCCTCTTACTTTCTCATAAGATATAGAAATCGAGAAAAATGAATTTCATTGGAATCTTGTAAATTTGTTGAAATTCTTTAATCACCTCGGTGAATTTTACTTGTAGTTACGCTTCGTTTAATTCGCTACTTAATAAGTAATTAATTGGAAAAATACTCTCTGCGTACATGTACGCTTGCAATAAGTGCTCTATGAAACTTCTACAAATTCGCTAAAAAATTATGAGTTAGAAGTTTTTTCAGTATAATCGTGGGAGTATTAATGAAATTTCAAAAGGTTTTGCACGACATAGATAATCTAGTGATAGAAAGTTTCAATAAGCGTTCAGACATTTGCGCGAGTCACTTTAACGTTAAGCGTAAAATTCTTTTTATGTAAAACTTTGATACATGACAAGATTTTTAAAAGGATAGCTATTACATACGTCCATTTGCGTCTACAGAATGCATTGCTAAATTCAGTAAATTGAGACATCAAAAATATGTATGGATGAAAGTAAGAGCAATAGAAAACACAAATATTAATAAATTAAATAAAAACGTTGAAATTATACGCGTAATGTATAATCTATGCATAGTTGACAAATTGACTATCTAGATTCGAATTTAAAGAATTCGTTTTGAATGGTTCGTATGGAATTTCGTTATTTGCCGTTGACGTAGGTTGTTCCTTGTCGCAGGAACCAGAAGTCCTCGTACGATACCAGTTGTTCATGCAAAAATATGCGACCTCGGTTCGGGAATGAAAATGTTTACAATAAAACTTAAAAGGCTTCTCGACCGGCCATGATTCTTGACCTTGCGAGCAGACGAAATATTCGTATCAGAATTTTTACCATGAACTTGAAAGAAAGAAAGATTGTAACTGTAACTGCACGCGAAAATCAGAGAGATTCATGTTTTCCTTTATCTACTTTATATCGCAAATTATAAGCAATTATAATTCCTTTTATTAGACAGCATGAATTTCAGCGCAAGAAAGCGCTTTTTCTATCAAGATAGTATTAAGTAACTGCAAAATAAATACAACTTCCATAGTAAAAATCATTATGTATACTCTATATACATATTAATAATTTGAAATTAATTTAAATTTATTAAAACTACGTAGCATTTCGATAAATATATTTTTTCGTTTTGCACGTTTAAACTCGTAAAAACGATCATGGTTCGTACGTGTAACAATTTCCTTAAGTTCCATGTACTTTCATAAGTCCGGCATAGATTTATAATTAATGTAAAACAGCCACCAATGAACGAATTATTTCAATTTATACATACAGCATTAATTACATAGTATCATACTTATACAATGAATATATACATAGATATGTATAGAGAGTTTTATCGCTTTGTTATTTATAAAAACAGATACACGTGTCTAGTAAACGTAAGATACTCGAATGGCAAATAGTGTTTTTATATATTAAGTTAAAAAATCATCGAATAATTAACAGTTTGGTAGAAAAAGTTGTTTATTGCAGAAGATGAAATAAATAATTTATGGGTCGATTAATGAGACTTCTGAACGGTACAATTCATAGTTTTTTTTATTCTTGCTCCGCTGCTTTATCCATTTTCTCACCAATAAGGAATATACGCAAATAATATCCCATTAAGGATTCTTAAAATCAAAAGACTTTTTCATGGTTAACGAGTTGAATAATTAAGCCTTCTCTGTTTCAAATCGATTTTTCGAGAAACTTACTTTTCTCACTGTTAATTGTGTTACTCTTCTAGCATGGCAACGACACGTGTTTGTAAGTAATAAAAAAAAAAAAAAAAAAAAAAACGGAGATAGTATCAAATTATTAAGCCTGTTGGCAAGGTTCGCCGTTTTTTCGTGCCATTTTTTCTCAGAATCCTTAATACTGTTTTATATCTTCCTTCTGAATCTCTATTTGGCCTGACTTTTATTACCCTGATTTTATTATCCCAAAGCATACAAATAATACGCGTAAAAATGCCACTAGCTAAATTATTACTAAAAGCTTAATAGCGAACAGGAGAAGATTTACGACGTTCATTATGAATATCAAAGGAAAATCGATGCTACTGTCGCAACAAAAACTTGCATCCAATTTCCGATGACAATATTGCAAAATTTTAAAACGGCGCAAAATCGTTTATTTCTCCAGGTTTCTATTCATTATTTTCACAAGGGTGCGTTTGATGAGCCAATCGCAACCTACCTTGTAGCAACGCACAACCTCGAGCATCTGTAGTTAACCTTTTCTCTTAACGATGGAAGAAGTACCATGCATGGGAAAGTACTTTCCTAAGAATTCTCACAATCGCAGGACGTATAGCCGTCGCTATAATAAATATTACAAAGTTCTATAGATTCACGTTTAGTACTGGCACCGCCTATCGCGTTTAGTAGCGATCATGGCATATAGCGATTTTAATCATTGCACTGGTCTACGGTAATTTCCCAATCTTTTTTAAATCATGCTCCACTTCAACGCTTCAATGACCCTGACGTCCTCCTTAAGAGTCAACCAAGTTCTTGACTTAAAAAGAACTATAAAACTATCTTTAACGCGATTGTGTCTTCGATGGATACAGATTCGAAATAATAATTCTAAATAACGAATCTTAAAAATCAATTTTCCCATATTCTAATATCATTTGTGTACTTTGCCTTCTCGCTGGATTATTTAAATTCGTACAACGTTTATACAATAAACTTTGTCCCAAGATTTTGTCATTGTTCGGATCTCATGTCATTGTTCGTCGCGCAGAAGTGGGACTGTCCCGAGTAAATTGCACGAAAATTGTGTCGCGTCAAATGTGAGAAATACGTTGCATGTTAGCATTGTGTGTCGTTAGCAACAACCATTTGGGTACATCATGATGACTCTTCTATCGTGACTCCGTTTCGTTGATCGTTTTCCTATTCGTATTCACCTTGTCGATATTGATTACGAAGCAATTGACAAATATACATTTGCGCTTCATTCTTATTAATATTCTTCATTTCGAAATCCTCGTTTAAATAAGCAGATTGGAATAGGCTTTCGGTAGTTTAACAATAGGCATGTAGAAAGAAGGTACCTAAGTGCAGGAAAAGGATCCTTTCGAAACCGTGATCATTGTTGGTGAAATTTGATCTTACAAAAATAGAATCGAGGAAGGTGTAATACATAGTCGGAACCGGTCAATGGTCAGCCAAATGACCATGATCTTGGATCTTGGCCAGAAATCCCGTTCTCCATTGATGACCGGTTTTAACGCATTCAAGGAAGTGACGGTACGTTGTATGTAATTATATATGACCGTGGATAATATGTAATTTTAAACTGATATCGCGTGCATTGTTCTAAATGGTCTCTGTATAGGTCAGAAATTTAATCAGTTTATCTGCATTGATCGATTTGATTATAATTTAATTCTCCATTTTTTTGCAACAGATATCCATTCGATTATTTGTACGTTCTTCTTTTTATATTGTAATATATATCACATTTAAGGTCGAAAGATGTGCGTTTGTCGCGATAAACTTCCTGCATGCAGATTACATTTCTAAGCATCGTCGTCTTACTAAATAATGTATGAGTCAATGGATGTGTAAATTTGGATAATCTTAACACGTTCGCCGTGTAAGTCTCGAATCCGAGTCCACCACACGTAGGTACTTGTTACTTGTAAGATGTATGCCTAACATCTACTCGAATGCTGAAAGCAAATTAAACATCATGAAACTTTGAAAAAATAAATATCTTCGTAATAATTTATACGAAATGCACCATTATAAAGTTTCGCAATATATTACAAAAATTGATTTAGTACGAAAGTTAGCCGTTAGCATATAACACATACATATGTATAACGAAGAGTCAACTTGAATCGAAGATCACAGGCGGAAAACGCGACAAGCACGTCTATGTCGATCTTCGGATTTCCATGTCATTTTATGACTAAAAAGCAGCATTTTAATACAACACGCGATGAAACGAATCTGCTGACCGGGGGACAGACAAATTTTCATATAAAACATGTACTTTATATAATATAAACAAGCTATTTTGTAGAATGTAAATTTCTAGAATAGGACTATTTGCTACTCGGGACTAAAAATACTGAACATTTTGTCAAAGGATAAAATCTTAATTCGTAGATTGATAACTTTAATCGCGTTGATTATTTTCCATCCAGGAAACGATTCGAAAAAAATATGGAAGGCATTAGGAGATACATATCTTAAAAGTTCGTATTCATAGATTCTATTGGAGACGCTGTCACAGAGTTTGCAAATGTGAACGTTTCGTTTGAGATATCCGATAGGCAGGCTTGTTCGATCGAAAACACAGTCCGTTTTCATGAGTGGGATGGTCGTTCGATCGCGAGTATGTACATTTTCTGCCGAATGGCCTTGAAGGAAACGACAACGACCTGGTGACGAGGTTGTATGAATTTCGTTTCGCGTCATTATATAGACACGTCCGATCAGTTACCTGCGAACGCAAATTATCGCGTGTGTTCTATCGAACTTATTGTTAGCTCGATCAGTTACGTTCGAAAGATTTACTTTCTGATTATCATATTCGTGTCTAATCTGTAAGTCGTATGAACGAAGCATCATTATGATAAATCGGTAACAAAAAAAAAAAAAAAAAAAAAAAGACAAACTGAAACGTTTTGCGTGTAAGTCCGATATATGCGAAGTTTCCTATCGTTGATCTATAATTTTCTGTCAGAAAACATAAACTAGCTTTTGAATTAATCAGTTGGTGGAACCTAATGGCATTTGGTAGAATAAATTACCGCGGCTGTTCTCCCTTATTTATGGCGAGATGTCTTTCAATTACAAAATTCCGGATAAATTGAACTGTAATGGTAATACTTTTATTCTTCATAATCGTCCTACCTATGTGTGTAATAGAATACCATACGATTAAATTGATTTTAAAACCAATATACAGCAATGAAAGAACATTTGTAACAGTTAAACGTCGTCGCTTGACAAGCTCTTCAAATTCTTTGGTATCTGAGTTATTAATCACACGAACATGGTTCCTCTAAAACGATAGAGAGGTTTTCGTCGTTAAATCGAAAGCAGTGATATTTAGGTAGTCAATGTATGCAATAGTATATACATATAATCAAATAAACTGTCGTTACGGTTTTCAACGGACGATCTAAATTCGTCTGTCGATTCCGCGAAGAAAAGTAGCTGCCGTTTCTAATTACTGATTACTCGTAACTCACTTGTACATTCCGGACAAATTAAAGTATCGTCGCTATGAATCGATCAAAGGCTGCTTGCGAGCGAGTAACGAGGAGTAAAAATGGCAAAGTGGCATCAAAAGTGGGTGAAGTTTGCGGATAGCGTTCGTCCAGGTATCTCGTTCAACTCATGCGCAAAGTTTCACGCGATCGAACGACATAAATCCAAGCTTTAAATCGCTCGAGGGAGATATGCGAATGCCTCCGAGATAGTCGGCTAGCCGCTCACTTTTTCTTTGCGAAACGCACGGTGCAGCGAGTGTTGCGCCAAACGAGGAAATGCAACGGACACGTGAACGATCGAGACCAGCTACGGACACCCTGATTTTCATCGAAATCCTACGTCGAATCTCGTGGAATCTTATGGAACTTCGATCAGCCTGCTTCGACACTTCTTGCGGCTTCACGGTGAAAGTGAAAGTTTTCTAAAGAATTTACAATCGATTTGAATAGGAATTCCGATCTAGGGTAACGCATACAGGGTGTTTTGTAGGAACTTACGCGCTGTACCGTAACTATTAACCGATGTAGGAGCAAAGTTTGGATCAACGTGCGTTGGCAGATTCTACCGAATATCGCGTTACGATTATGAAAAAGAAATTCCAGGAATTTACTCGATATCTTTCTCGTTATCGTTTCTCTTCCCATCTGGACGATACGACTGTATGAAATATGAAGAAACTGAAGTTGCGACATCGTTGTGACATGTCTTCTCTTCAAGTTATACAAATTGTTCCCGTGCCTCTGAGAGATGGAACTGTATTCTTACAATTAGAACGTGGAAATAAGAAGAGCAATATTTGTACATAGAAAATGTATAAAGAAGTTGGAACGTATTTAACGCAAGCGTATATTTTACAGAGATTAGAAAAGTATTTAAACAGCCGATGTCCCATTATATTAAACAAGCCTCGATATTGAATGGGACCATCTTTAAAGTTTATTATACATTTAAGATACCTTCACACTGTATACTAATCTATCGGTATATATACGTATGTTTATAATAAACGTTTTACAATTTTCATGTACATTTTCAACATGATCGTGATAGTCTCATTGCGGTGTTAATGGAATTTTAAAAGCGTATAATATACATATGTATGAAAGTTTTCCATAGAAAGTGTCCAAGTACTTTTCCGAGACACATTATATGCTGTCATTGATATCGTGGTTACATCGACACGTTGCCGTCACCATCGATAATTATTCTTACGTTGACAATGGTATTGTCTAACGATGTTATTTCTCAATAAACTAGATGAGATTGCAATTTGTACGTGTATAGTTGTAGCTATGCTCGAGGACGATCTCGAAGGACGTAGAAGGACCGTTACACACGGTTTAATGGAAGAATTGTTTATTGGATATTTCAGACACGAGTAGCAACAGTCGACTAATGGTGTTCGTCTGAATTATTAAATACCTAACACTCGAACACTCTGCCAAGCATAGTATTTGTCGTGTGGAATAAGAATATGTTAAAGATGATAATCGAAAAATAAATTTGGCAAAACGACACTGATGTATGAAAAACCATTTATTCGAAGAAGCAAGAAGCAAGAGAACGGTTTAACTAAATATTACTTCAATTTATTATTAATTCAATTCGCGTTGTTCGTATGCTTAACTCGTATTTCGTAATACGCTTGATTACGTCAGAGAAATCCGTGACTTCGTACTTAACAGTTATCCACGTTACGATAATTTATAGAATCACAGTCAGATTGAAATTAATTTCTATTCAAAATATCGTAATGCCGATTTGCAATGTAAATTTAGGTTGTCGGTTTTTCCCTAACTAACGAACCATATTTCATCTTTTTTACAAATCAAAAAAAAATTGATTTAAAATTCGTTTGCAAGCCTGTATTTTACTAATAACGGCGTTACGAAGTCTTCCGTCACTCTATCTATAAGTTATAAATTTTTGAAATATAGTACTTCGTGCCTCGCGTATGAACATCTACGAGCTTCCGAAAATTCGTAACGTAACTTGAACGAGCAAAGAGACACGATATTCGTCGATTAGAAACATCCTGATAATTCCAAGCTTCTAGAATACAACGCACGCGAATCATACGAATTATAAAATATTATCTCAAAGATTTCTTAAGATTCGAAGAATCCTGGAAGTTCCAAGCTTCTTCAGAATTAACACATAAACATTCGCACTTTAATTACAAGACATTATAGAGGAAACATTGAAAAATATTACAACATCTGGAACATCGCGATAAAGCGAATGTATGTGTGTATAAATCTCCTTTTAATTTATGATCCTTTACAGTTGATAGTTGATTTTACGTTTGACCAAGGAAAGCCAACCAAGCTGGTTGCAAATTGTGGTTTGCAAAAATAAAAAAAAATACTGCATCAGGGCGAATAACGAAATGTTCATGCGCACTCTTTGCTTCAGCTGTATGAATGCACTCTAACGTTTCTTTGAACGTGTCCTGTTTGTATATGCGGTATCACAGTGGCGTAGAGATCCATTTGTGAGACCACTCCTTACCGCGTATGTATGGAACGACAACTTGAAACTCGGTAGTCCTTGAGGTAAATAAAAAAATAAAAATTTGGTATTAAAAAAAAGCCCTTCCACTGATAATCCAAGTTTTACGAATAAACAAGCGAGAAGCAAAGTGAAAAGCAAAGTGGAATTTTCGCTTGTTAGTCACCGTGTCAGCTTTTCCATTTGAAAAGATGATACGTTTCGTACAGCTGGCGCGAACGAAATAATATGACAAACCGTTGAAACACGCGAATTGTCAATAATTACTTTTCAGCTTTCCTATTATTGCAGCGTTTCGCGATAGCAACGCGCGAATCAAGGATCGCTCGCGCTTTTTACCGCAAGCGCGCGGATTATACGAACACCTTGCCGCAATATCTTGAAAGAATACAAGTGAAAGGAACAGGTTGTGAACTCAGGATACTTCTAACATCGGTTTCGTCGATTTACTATAAAATGCTCTTATCAAAATTCCCCATAAAACCACCACCGTACCCAATGACGAATGCTTCGACGAACACGAAGACGAAAAGAGAAGAAGAAAAAATGATTAATTCGTTTAAATAAAAAGATTGATTTTTCTCTTTTTCGTATTTTTACTTTCGTGTTATTTTTAGTATTAATTTGGAACCTTCGCTAGAAATCATTTTTATCCTTAAAATTTGAAGGAGAAACGTAAATAAAGATTTCTATAAGTAAACAACTTTTCTGTGCGAAGAAAAATCGATATCGTTTCTAGTGTTGCGAGTCGATCTAGAATTATAAATTCCAGTCATGCCCGTTAAGCATCCAAGCTGGAACGGTATTGCCTTTTACTATTGTTTCACGCTAACTGATTACCAACACCGTTCTTATGCAATAATTTCGTTGCCTTCTCAACGGTCCGCGATTCTGTACATGTGCACGATGAGATAGCGCATCATTCAGGACACCATTCATACGTCTCGTCATGAGGATGAGGATGCGTTGCATATTATAATGATGTACTATACATGTATATAAAGTAAATAGTGGCCCTACATACTGACCTCAATTACGTACACTAAGTCTGCGTACACCCCTTAAAATACAAGATGTTAGCTTTACGAATCTTTTGACGTATTAGATCTCACCCGTTCTTCAGTTTCGCATCTTAACGTGTCCCTCGGTGTCAGTTTGACACGGTAAACAAATCAATGAAACGGAGAGGCAAGTGATTAATTTTGAAAATTATTTTGTTGACATTTCGCATTCTTCGCGGAGAATAGAAAAGAGATAGAAGTAAAAATATTTCAGAAAAATTCTTCTGTAAATGATCGGATAACTTTTTTTACTGGGAAAGTGTGTCAAATAGATACGAGGTACGGGTGAGAGTTGAGACACATATTGTTGAAACGTAACACAATTTACTTGCTATTGTATTTACCGAGAAATAAAAAAGATACAAAATATAGTGTTGCGAACATTACACGCACCTTTCATATGCGCGAAATCATCAAAAAATATGTAGTTGCAGGACCTCGCTTCCTGATGTAAGCATCAATAAGAACATCCTGCTATCTTCTTGACGTTGAGCAAATTTAAGATTTTGCAGTTTCTAATGAAACTCTATCTCAAGATTCTCCGAGAGTTCAATATTTTAATTTTGCTAATTCCGCTTAAAAGTGTCTTAATAATAATCGCATCGATACATAAATATAAATAATTTGGTGATAAATCACGCGTTTTTAGTTGCTTTAATGAGATAGAAAATTCGATAGACGCAGCAGACTTTCGTAACCGACTGTATATATATATATATATATATGTATTAGGCGAAGAAATGAGTTCTTTCCGTTTTATAACTTCCATTTCACACAAAAATCGGAAAGAATTCATTTCTTTGGCTGATATATAGCAACTTATATAAAGATTAGACGTAAAGTAAACGCGTGTATGGCTTTTTGCAAGGACTCGACACACGTGTTGTTTAGAAAGTAACTCGATATATCTTACTGATCTTAATTACGTGTATGTATAAGAATTTCAAGTTTTAACATTTTGTTTCAACTGTTGCAAAGACTTAATTTTACGACACGACGACGTAGACTTATCTGAAGACAACGAGGATACAAAAACTATTTGCATATGATCGCATATCTTAAAAAATTTAAATAAACGAGGCAATTTTTTAGAGAACCGCTTCTGCATTTCATTTTTGTTATTTTCAGGGATAATTATTCATGTTGCCGTGATTAAGAATTCAGCATATAGACTTTGGCAAAAACTTGAATAGAAATGAGTATACTTAACTGTGTAAAATGTTATATAAATTATATACAAAGTACAAAAAAAAAGGTACAAAAAGTTATATAATATTATGTATTACTTCCTTATACAAGTATCTGATTCTTATATTCGTTAATTAAGATACTAATTACGTAAAAACACTGTCACTGTCGTGGAAACGAATTTGCAAGAGTTTCTCTAAAATTCGTATAATATTAATTATACTTAAATTTATTAACCGTGTTTATTTCTAATAAGAAAATTTTTATAACGTCAAAAGATCACTCGTTTTTTTTTTCATTCCGCTAATGAAATAAAGAAAGATACATCTTCCTGCAAAAACGAATGTTCTTTAAGATCCTTTCAAGTTTACAACCATATATACAACAATAAAAAAAGAACGTATAAGTAAAAGATATTTATTCCTCTTATTTGCAAATGTGTGCCAATGTTAATTACAGATAAAAAACATAGAAGTTTCAACACGTTGAATATTCCTGAGGTAGTTATAATTCGATAAATATTTTCTGCTTCTTATTTTTACTATCACTATTTCTGCGACTGATGTAACTGACGTGTCTTTTTTTTCTCTCTGTTCGATTATTTACAATCCCATCCATGGAATAATAATATTCCTTCCACGAGCCTTTCGTGACATATTACGCATAGAGTATTTGTTTAGGACAATTATTGCACAAAATCCATTATGCTAATGACGAGGGCTGTGAAGCGTGCAGCGTTTAAAAAGTACGCCCAGCAGAACCATTTATTTATGCATTCACCATGATTACCTTCTTAGAATCTTCCATTACCTCATTTGTATTATGTAAAAGTGTCGGTATTGTGCGGCGAGATTAATTTTTTTTTCCCCCCCATGAAAAATGGTTTTCAACTGCGGTTAATTTTAAACGCAAAAACTATTGCGTAATTTAGAATTCAAGCTGTATTTGTACGGTGAATAATCAACGAGATCGTATATCGAAGAAAAGGCTGTTGCTAAATAAACTTTGAGCGACAGATTTATTTAATTTACAATTATTCGTGTTTGTTTAATACACAGTTATTTAAATAAATATATACTCGACTTAAGTTTATATTTAGTAGGTACATGCATATTTTATATTTACATTTTTGTTTCAGATTAAAAATTCATGCTCTGGCGTAGAATGAAATCAGGCTGACTACGATGCTGTCGAAATATTTGATTATTGCCATATCTTTAGTATGCGGTGAGTATTCATCCATCTGTATTTTGATATTGTATTTAATCTTAATAAGATATTGATCGCGAATACATGCAAATTTTTATCGCCAATAAAACTAATAATATTTATAAATTAAAAAGTATCTTTTTAGGACAGAAATATCGTTTAAGAAAGACGACAAAATACGACAGATCGATAGGAGAATATCAATTTCTCTTGGAATCCTTTGAACATTGCCGTCTCCTGAGCACAAGATATTTTTAAACCTATTTTCATGCCTCTTTAATCTTAGTACGCCACGTGTTGATCAAAAGGTTTCAGCGCGGATACCTAAAGCGTCTCTTTATTATCAAATGGCTACTCGTTCCCACACTTGCCACGTACTAGCTATGTATACAAATATACGTGTATACACGTACTCTTCTGTAATGTAAAGGACTTCGATTTGTAAGCAACGTCGTGCGCATTTCGTTACAGCATCGACGGGCTCGAGACTTTGGACACGCCACTCGAGTGCAAAATTAACCATGATTCAAATGTAAATTTCGCGACGAAACGAATTTTCTACGAAACAAAAAGGAACCTTGCGCAATTTGAAATTTTAAAAAATCGCTCGCCACTTCTGCTTTCGTTTTTATCCCGTAACGTAATGAAATGATACAGAAATGTATGAAGCTGTATAGGTATTATCTTGAAAAGTCATTTTAGACAGCAGTTTAGAAAGTAATCTTTTTTTAAGAGATTGTCTTAAGTGGAAATTCTGGTATCTTTTGTGTAAAAAATAAAAATGTATTGACACAGGTGAGAAGATATAAACAACATGATGGAAGGATTCCTCTTCTCTTGAAAAACAAACAGTTCCAACAATATTCCTCCATTATCGTATAATTTCTTTCAAGTTTATTTATTCATTTTTCGAAAATTGTATAATTATAATTGTAATTTGTTTGTTGATGTATAATGTATACCTAATGTACGGTAACATAATCTGCTCAGGAAGGTCTCAAATGTTCCAATAAAATCGTGAAAGATTTCTACATTCTTACTTGCAAATAAAATGAAGTTATAGTTACTCTTACAAGCAGTGATTGTTATTAACTCATTTTTTAATTGTTACTATTATTTTCATAGGTAAGGGAATTCTATGAAACTCTATGTAATGAGGAAACAAGGTATTATAGACACAAGTATCGATGTTTCGTTATCGTTTCATTGCATCACAAAGGAATTATGTAATAGAAAAGCGGAAAAAATATAAAGTTATTTTTCACTTGTCATAGATAGATTAGAGAAATTACGCGCGTTTCGACTTCCTTAAGTTTCTAGATACAATTTCGCGAGTTAAAGCAGTTATTACCTCATTTTATGCTAACTTGTCAATTTATTCCGTTCGTATTACACTTTATCTATGTAATAAATCGTGCAATAATATAAGTGCCTAATAGAAAGTAAATTATTGTAAGTTACACTATTGTAAATAAAATCATACTATATTCTATTTCTGGAAAAGTTTATTATAAATATAGGCACGTCGTATCGGGAAAAAATGTACACATATTTGTACGATTACGATCTATTAAATTTGAAATACGCGCAAAGATATTGAACGAATACAAGCGGAAAAATTAGATCTGAATTGGTGCAAACGAACACTACAATGTAAATGTAAAGTGGAAAATTCAAAATCGATGAAGGTAATCGCGTAATTCGATCAATGTTCAAATAAATCATTTCAATAAAATAAAATAAATAATTTGAATCGATGAAACGTAGCCATGTATAGCTAAGTGCGCGCGTTACTCGGTTTCCAACAAAAACTTCATTTCAAAATGCTATAAATTGTTTCATAAATTCAATACCATACATAGCTCACGGATTTCAATTTTAGATTCATATTAAAAAGAAAACTACAAAATTTCTTTGCATTATGTATTTACAAAACGAACATTCCTTTACGGAATTTCAAGCCAAAATTACGCATTACCGCGTTACGTACCTCGCAACGTAACACATTACATAAAGACATTACACTTAACGACAATTCCTCGAACAATCGATCGTTTATGAAACGAAGATAAGCAATATTAAAACGTATTTGATTTCACTTTTAGTTACAGAATGTGCGACCCAAGTTTACAAGAGTCAGTCAGTCGAGACCGCTGTAGTGATCAAACCGGCGGTTGTAAACGATGACTTTATTACACAAACCGTCTATGGATTCTTGGATTTCACTACCACGATCGGAAACACGGTGATGGTGTTCAGCCCACAAAGCGCGCCAGCAGGTATAATTTCGTATTTTTCTACTTAAAAAATGATTATAGATCCTTACGCCCAAGAAGCATTATTTAAATTAATCGATTCCAGCATCCTCATCGTTTTTAACAGAATCTCGTTATTCCAGAGAAAGCACGTACTGTCCCATGTAATAAATTGTAATTTTTTTTAATATTAATCTCAAGTGACCTCGTTCCTATACGTGTCCATCAAGGCACTTCGATTCGCAATTAGCGATAACACCTGCGAAACACGCGATAATTGACAATTTTTCCCGAAGACGAAGCGGCTAAAATCTTATATCTCGTAATCTTCTTCTTCTTCCATATAAGTATGCCTTTAACGCATCAAGGGCCATCGCTTCAACGCAACATTCCATTAACAATTTTTTCCCCATTCCTTTACGTTACTGAATTCTATTTCTCAACATGATGGTTATGAAAAGGAGTGCTACGGATTTGCTTAATATTTTCTTTTTTTTTTTAATATTTCTTAATATTTCTTCTCTCACCTAGATCTCATAACTGAAGAGATCATCGCGTGAAGAAAGTAGTTCCACTTTCAAAAAATTCGTGTAAGCCAACAAGAATCAATGAAAATTGAATCACCTCTTAAAACTATATTGCTATAAATTTATAATTAACTAATGTTCGTAGTGATAGACCGCTTCTCTCGTGACTCTTTCAGTAAATTCAATTTAAATATTGCAGCTGCCTCTTGTTGCTATAGCGCTCTCCGGTTGTACGAATTTTGAAGCAATTGAGATCGCGTAACGCTACGATGAACCTTTTATTCCAAATCTCTAGAGCATCTGTTATCCCAATTTATTTTTATATCTCCATATACAAAAATATGTAAATTGTTCTGCCTCTGAACAAGGCTGCGTTAAAGCCACACTATGGATTAAATCATTTCTTGGTCCTTGGTAAACATTGCCAAAACTACACTTGTGCGAAGAGATCCAAAGAATGGCCAAATTATACCAAGGTCTGTTGAAAATGACAACGTGAGTTCTCGCTCGCCATCTATATGCTAACGGCTAGTTACAAAAAGAGTAACTAGAAGATATTACCAGACACGGTCGATAGACTTGATCGATAGTTTTAAGACTTCTCTCTTGTTCGTTCGTTCGTTGTGTGTTCCTTTTCAAGCGTGCAATAAAGGTTTTTCGGCTCCAAGAAGTGTGGTATTTTTATCTAAACAATATAATAGTGACTAACGCGATCCTACCTCTAGATATAAAAATAACAACAAGGTCTTAAGTTACGGATGTTCTTGACACATAGTTCTGGCTACGCCTTGCCCATTGTCGGATATTTTAAGAGAACGCTTCCCGTTTGTCATTTTATTGTTCCTTTACAACCATGAGCGCAAGCGCATCTATTGTTCGACGTTTGTAATTTTACGACTTTTCAATTTCAGCATAACTGCTCAGCTCGACGATGCATCCGAATTTTCGCTACATATTTTAGCACAGAAATATAGAATAAAAACGAAGATCGAGTCAACATCGATACTTTAATGTAACGTATGCGAAAAGATCGATTTTTCGTAAAGATCGAATATATAATTTTTATTCTATTTCGGAGAATGTGAATTCCGTAATAACAAGGAACAGAAGGGAATTGAAACATCGCGTAATAAAAATTCTGGAAAATTTTTCGAATCGAAAACTGAGATTTTTTAAGTGTTCGAAATATTTGTTAGTGTTAAATAAATGTTCTTCGATATAAGAGTTCGATGATATTTTGATGATTCTAATTACTCGTCGAAATCGACTTGCAGACGGGGGGAAAGAAAAGAAAAGCAGCGTTTCTATTATTCAAACGAAACCGAGCGAGACGAAGGAAAAAGCGCCTCCTGCTATTCAACCAAGCAAAACGTTTAAGACGAATTCCGAGGAAGAAACGAAAAAGCAAGCTAAAGGCACGAAGGTTGTTGTAAATTCAGTGATCGAGCAGAATGTCATTAATTCTGAAGATAGTGGATTACGAACTGTAAAAAATCAGGTGAGATAAATTAGCAATATTTTTCGTGAATATAAAGAAAAAGAATTATACAACTATCGAGACAAGAAATATTTGTCAGTATAATCGCACAATTTATTGATCATACATTCATTATCATTTTTGACTCGTCGTTTAATTTTAAAATCTCGTATTATATTGAGAGAAATAGAAATATGATATAATTAAAATATGTATAAAATAAGCAGTAAGGTACTTTCTCTTCTACCAAGCAAACTTTTCCGGTTTAAGCCGTTTATTCATACTTATCTGTGTTTAAGTACGTACATGCACTGGTGTAAAAGATTTCTACTTTCAAACGATCGCCTAAATTTAAAGTAAATGATTTAACCCGCTATTGCATTTATCATTTAAAATCTCCAATCGATTTCGTATTTTAACGCTTTCTGAATTTACAGCGAAGAGTTCTATCTTGAATACTAATAAAATAAATAATTACGATTTGTGATAGTATTCGTACGAACGTCTTACCAATGAAATAAATTGATTCAAAGTGGAGGTAATGTTTGCATTATAAATTTAAATTTATTAAACGTCGAAAGTTAAACTTTTCTCATATACAACTTTCTTCCAATACGTTGTATTGGAAATTTCAAATTAAATTTCATTTTTTCCACATTGAATTAAAATGCAAATATCAAATAATTCTTGTGAAACATGGGAGTATATCGAGGTCTTTTTACGTAACATATTTTATTGCTTGGAATTATGTTAAACGAAATGATACGTAGATTTTTATATTGTTTGACGATTTAAAAAATAAATAACATTTATTTTATATAGTTGTGGAAATATGATGCAAATCGCACTTCATGTAGAAGAACTTTGGGACGAAGGTGAAACACGTCCAGACCAAAATCTTGTGAGTTAGTTCATTCTTTTATTAAACGTTTAAAATAGTATTTATATATTTTTAAAAATTCACAAGCTAGTTTAAATACTTGAAAAATTCATATACAATTGCAATAAGTGCTTATTTCCTGTGTACGTATATTCGACCAAACAAAACATAATTTATATGCTTTGAGGTGATTACCAAAAGAAAGGGAGAAATTATATTCTGTGCTGAATTTAAAGACATTAATCGTCGTTATACTTGTTACACGAAAAGACCTCTCTCTGAACTCCAAAGATAATAATGAAAAATTAATAACTAATAACATTATGCTGAGCCCATTACCATGAAAATAATGTGTATCATTTCATGTACCCTACTTACTAGTAATAAATAAAATTTATGAATGTTCAATGTAATTTACATACATTTCCTGCTTATTACATGCAATATATGTTACAGGAAGCGAAGACTCAAACACAGGTAATGACAAAGAGTCCTGTGATATCTTCGCAAGTGCAGATAAAATCAAAGGACGAAGCACCAGTCGTTAAGAATAATCTTGCGGAACCTGAATACGACTTCCTATCGAAGCAACCTGCAGAAGTAGTTGATGAGACGTACAAGGTAAAAAAATTGGACGACTCTTTTTAGTAAAATATTGATTCTCAAAAATTGTTAAAATCGCAAACGATATTCTAATAGGCGTGTTAATTAAATTTCTAAGTTTTAAGTTAATATTACTTTGTATGCTATATTCATAATATTAATATAATTCTTCGTTAATCGATTTTCTGAGAATCATTTTACTATATTGCGAACTCGTAGCTACTTTGTTAAACGTGTAAAGATATAGGAAGAATTCGGAAATACAAATAATTCGCTTTATTCAGCACAAAACAGTTATACACATATCTTATACTCTGAAGACCTCGTAAACCTACTCGCGCGCACGCTTGTTGTCAACCGACTCTTCCAGATGCTTTTCAACGACTGCCAATCGTCTTTTGTCCCAACTATGGCCTGGACACCCTCTGACGCTTACATACACATCACATGTACAGTGTAAATTATCATCTTCCCAACAAAACGATAGTGAATAATTCTACGGTACATGTAGTACTAATTACAGGAAAGCCTTCCGTTCCAAGTCATTGATCAATAATGCAATTTTTCACCTAATAGGCCTTCCTCATTGCATATTATCGACATTGACACAAATAGTTGCAGTATCGTACGTAAATATGAGATAAGGCGACTGAACCAGTAGATCTAGTTCTCGCTGTTACAAATTAATAGATTCTGAAATATTTACCTGATTTAGATTCTGAAGAATAAAGTGTTATTGAAAACGATCGAAAGTCTATTAAGTGTCATAAATTGTACTCATAAATTATATTTCTTACAAGAATGTTATAATATTGCATAATGTGTATTTTACAAAGAACGAAAATGCAATATTATAATTATAAGATTATATTATAATTATATGAGATTAATATTATAATTGTACAGAAATATGATTACAATATTGTGATAAATAGATTTTAACCGTACAATCCTTGAAATACAAAGCGTTGATAATTTTCTTCGATCGAAGTAAAAATAGGTATTTACTATGTAACGATTTATATTTCCTTTAGATATATGTATCTCTATTCATCTTTAGATTTATTATCGCGCAGAAATCGGCCATGAACCACGTGAAAGTTGAATCCCATCGTCAGATCGCATGATGAACGATTTCACCGTTGTAGCTCATCGATTTGAGGCTTATGCTTAAAGTTCATTCGAATAAAAATCTGAATGTCTAACGCGTAATAGGTAAAAGAATGTTCATAGTTTAAGTATTGTCTTCAATTTGAAACTAACTTTCTTTCTAGACCATTTGCTCATAATATTCGTAGAAATAATTAAGTATCAATAATTTCGTTTTTGTAAAATACACAAAAGGGTGCAGTAGCAAGATCTGTTCAAAACCCAAGTAAATTTTTTGAAAACCAATCCTGCTGGCAATTTAAATTACAAGATCAATATTCCTTTAATGAACTGTTTAGATCGCCTCAAAATTAAAATAATGTTTGTTTTAATTTTCACAGTTAATTAATCTGAGACCCTCTTCGAAACCCCATGGAAAACCTAGACCTACCGGTCGACGAGAGAAAGAGAATCCAACTGGTCTAGTTACGAAGCTCGGTGGCACTATTGTTAAAGATGGATTGACTACTGTTCACGAAACTAGCGTGATTGGTACTTACATAAACGGGAAATACGCTCAAGTGCTTCAAAGCTCGTCGAGAATTCTCTCCGGCGCTCCGCCAGTTCCTGAAGGGAAAATTCGCCCCTCCAGTACGCACAGAATATTAAAAACTATTGGACCGCAGCAAGGAAAGCTAAAACCACAACTTGAACCTACACCAACGACGCAGCAAGAAGAATCGTCGTTACCCTTGGAAGTTTTGTTTAGTTCCTCAGCTGGTAAAATATTCTTAGTATTATAGATTCGTTTTTCTTAGGATATTTACATAAAGATGTTTAAGTACCTTTTTTTAATAGATTAGCGATTTAGTTGATATTACAACTTGAATTTTATACTGTTAGAAAAAATTGGTTTGTTTTAAAAATTTTAGCAGTTGTAATATTTAATTAAGGTGTTCTAATCTCAAGAAATTGATATTAAAATATTTCAAAAAAGTAATAGAGTTTAATAACGTTGATACGATAATATTCATCTAAGTAAGATATTATTTGGAATAATTTATCAAGCCTAATGCATAAATGAATAAATACGACATAATCTTAGTTTCACGTTATTAGGTTCCACAGTAAGGAGCACACGGAAAAATTCAAGCCCAAATTTATCACGACCAAAGTTCCGCAACAAAATTAACGATGATTACGATGGCAGTGGTGAGGTGCAACAAACGAAGCCGGGTAAAAATCGAAGCAGTACCACCTCAAGACCAAGTTATAAGTTAATATCTTAATATTATCATATTTTCATGTGACCTTTATATAGTAACATAATTTTACTGATAGATAGTATAATTTAAAAAATTTACTTTTAATACTCTTATTTTATCAGAAATCGAAGCCCTCCAACAACAACCACAGAACCACCTGTTACTCGTCGCCGCAGCAGCTTTCGACCAAGTAATCAACCAAGTTTGCCTTCGAAGCAGAACAATAAGAATAAAAACGAACAACAACCGGTTAGCCCTAATCCTGTGCCGAAGTTGAAGCTACCAAGAACGCAAGGGCGTTGGTCTTACAAGACGACTCCTAAACCAAGAATCGCTATTCGAAAACAAATCGATGTCGAGGACGAACAACGTTCGATATCAGAAGCCAGCACAACTGAGAATCCGGTGAACGTTGACGACAGCAAAACTACCGCGTCTTCCGTTTCCACGTCTACGGCGGCGGCTGCTGTTGCGACAGGTCAACAAGTCAATGCTCAGAGAAAAATTCAAGAAGCGGTAAACGATGACGAATTGGATCCGAGCGAAAGCGAGGATGTTGCCAGTGTCAGCGTTCAAGATCAACATCCTGAACAAATTTTACCGATCGAAACGGTCAACGTTGAAATTTCCACAGCTGCTGATATGAGTAACGTGTACTTCGAAATTGCTACTATTAAGTCACCGTACACTTTCCAGGTAAAAAATTTTCATATATTTTTCTAGAAATGTTTCAATTCTGACAATACTTTATAAATTTGATGAATTGTATTTAAGGGATGGAACTAATACGTAGAACTTCGTTCTTCTGATTTGAATTTGATATTTTTGTAAATGTACATTTTTATAAATCTTTCGACTTTATTTTATTACAATTCCAGTTGCAAATGAAATAATTGTTCAGTTTTATGAACTGAAAGAATACTCTATAGTTATTGCACAAATTTGCCCTTTGAAATATTTTGATAAAATATTTATTTCGTTCGATAAAACAGGTTGGAACATTGAGAAATACTCGCTACGTGACAGTAACTTCAACACTGAAGAAATCATTTTCAACGATAGATCCATCCAGCACGGTATCACCATCAGAACCGCTAACCGAGAATCTCCTAGCAAATACTGCAGCAGCGTATGAAACGACCTTACCGTTGGATTCGGCCGTGGCGACTCTGCCAGCTATATCTTTAGAATCTGGCCAAGCGACTCCACCTTTGGAGACTTTGACCGAGACCTTCTCTACTACGCAAACTCTACTCAAAACCCATCTACTTCCGGTAATACACGGTGGTAACACGACCAAACTGACGCTCGTGCAAACGTACAATATCGCACGTGTGGTCACTGCTATAAAGACTTTACCACCGATGGATATATATCAGTTTATTCCCAGCAAAGCATTGAACGAGTTTAACTCGAAGCTGGACGAAGCAGGTAGCGAACTTCATCTAGAGTTAGATGTCGGTGACGAAGACAGGGATGACGATGATATTCCCAAAAGGGTGGTGGCACCAAACAGCGACATGGATTCCGATCTAGAACCTTTCAAATCAATTTCATCTTCGAAAGCAAAATTAGAAACTCCGAGCACTTCCATCGAACCGCACTTGACTCCCGATCAACTGGCTCTGTTGAAATATTTCGGTCAACAGCAGCCACAGGTGATCACCACTTCACGACCGGTCGTCGTTCTCGACACGCTTTACGAGTCCCACGTGATCCCGGTAGTGAACAACGGCAATACGATTTATTCGACGTTATCCAGGCCAGTTGGCACTGTGCCACGGACATCTTATGAATACGGAACGTCCACGATTGCACCGGTTCTGCCACCGCAATTACCACCGCAACTGCCACCACAATTGCCGCTATTTCCACAGCAACCGCAGTTCACAGTGACAAGCGCTCCTCTGGTCACGCAAACGTTCGCGACGGTGTCCGATTCGAAAATTCTGAAGCTGACATTTGGAGCGAAAACAGCGTACACCACGTTGTTCTCGAGCAGGGTAGTGCCAACCGAGATTACCACTTATGTTACGAGTACCATACCCGTGCAACCGACAGTCCCAGCTTTCCCAGGTTATTATCCTCCGCCTGTTGGCTACCCGCCTTTCCCATTTGTAGGATAAGGCCTCAGCAACTCGCGCTAAGCGTGCAGGGATACGAGTTGCTCTAAACATATGGAGAACTGAAGAATGTCATTTTCCAAGAAATATAATTTCTGAGAGACGAACAAAATCCATTTGCATCGGATCAATACTAAAGATTGATGATGATCCTAATGGTAGATTCGATAGGTATGGTTCAAAAACATACAAATCAGTGAGAAATGATAATTATCGAAGAGTAAGAGAAAGGATGAGGAATGTCATTGAACTTTATTGAGAAAAAATCAGTTTTCGATACTCTAGTCCATTAATAACAGAAGAAAGTTCGATGAATTTAACTGTATTGTTCAGAACATGATTTATTTTCTAATTAAAACTTAGGAAAGAAAATGAACAAATCTTGCAGTTCCAGTTGCCAATAAAATATGTTAGAGATAAACTGTAAATTAAACTGTCATTAAAAAATGGATGTTCCCTGTTTTCTTATCTTACTTTTCAATGATCAAATTACAGTTTGGAATGTACAATTGAATCGATCGGTTCCAACGTGTCCTTTTTCCGTCCAGACATTTCGTACCTTAGCATAATCTTAATTAAGGTATTTAAAGTCTAAAACTTAGTGTTAGTATGTAAGATACAAGCTGTTGCTCTGTAACTTTCGAAGAACAGAGAGCAAATGATATCAAGGAATATAAAGCGAAAAGTACGTAAATACGTGACCGTTACATTTCTCGTCATTAATTGGCACGCAACGAACACGCGTTCCTCATTCTGATATGGAATGCGTTAATACTCGCATTTTGTTCATGCATTATGATGTGACATGCCGTCTATAATAAAACGTTCGTGGAATTTGGAATTTTTCAAATGATGAACTTGAAATTAATTATAAAAATAGAACACAGGAAACAGCATATCATTTTTATATTATGATCCTGTTGCACAATAATTTATTAATTAATAATATTAGTAACTTAAATTAGTGAGTTACAGATTGTAAATTATATATAGATCTGATAAAAATATAACGTTGAAATTGTTTTACTGAAATATTCCTTAATGGAATTGTAATATTATAAAGACTGATTAATTTTAAAGGAAATCCTACGTGTCTAATATTTACGACATATGTAGGTGCTGAATGTACATTATTCTACAGATACTTGCAAGAAGTGTAAACAAGTATCACACATATTTTCTCACCAGATTGATTGAACGTTTAACATTTGGCATATCACATTATAACACATGAGCAATTTAATCAAACAAAAAGTGGTAAAACAAATGCTCCAAATTTTTTGGTGCACGATTAAAAAAATTCCAATATTTGTTTTGATGTTGCTCATTATAAACTAAATATTTAATTTAAAAATGAAAAGCGAACATTATTGAAATATTTATTTAAAGATGTTTAGAATAATATTTTTGCCGTGTTTTAATTTGAAACAAAAAGCTAATTTTTACTTATGACGTTAATGTGCTCTTTTATAGTTCTTTGAACTTGTTCGTTTAACTGATATAGTAAATCAAGAACAAATTAATTAAAATACATGATAATCCAGAGCTGTTTCTTGAAGAATTTTTTATACATTCACCATTTATCATTAAAAATAATAAACTTACATTTAGTATAGCGATTATATATATATAACTATACAGTCGTGCATACGTAATGTGCAACATCGGAAACGAATAAAAAGTTTAGAAAGAATCTTTAACAATTCTGTTTACTTGATAAATAGAAATTGATTGAAATAGAAATTAATTGGTTGGTAAAAACGACATTGTATATAAATTAATAATTATAGTGACTATTATATTGGTATTGTATGTATATTAGAAATTTTGTAAATAAAGTATATGAAAACAAAAAGTCTTTCATTTTATTACATAAAAATAAAACATATACTTAAAAGAATATGATAGTTAATAGAATGGTTTTGAATTATTTTATTTTATTGTAATTAATTAAGTGTATAAGTCGTTCGAAATTTGTATAAATATTAATTATTTAAATCGTCTACTATTTAGAACTAAAATCTAAATTAAACATCGTTTAAGATGGGACTATCAAATATGTTGATTCAACCAGAATAAATTAAATTTTTCATTCAGATTAGTTCTCTATCATCGAAAGAAAAATATGTATTAAGTACAAAATTATACCTTTATCAATTAAAATATTAATATTACGGATGAAATTGCACATTGCATTAAATCTGCTCACATGATATCATTCATTTAATATTCTGATAAAGCAACGTGAACAATTTAAAAATATAAAACGTATGAAGAGATTACGTAATGAAGTTTAATTCTAAACTTAGAACAAGCACGTGTACCTAATTTTCTTTTGCTCTAAATAACACTACAAAGATTTCTTTCAGCTAAGAATACATTCAGTATATAGATACCGAGAATATATTCTGCTTCATTGAAAAATACTACAACGAGTAATTATTACAAGTAAAAATTAAAAAAAGATGAATTTAAGAAGAATATTCCATATTCTTCGTATATTTTCTCGACACATTATCCAAATCATTGATCTTAAAACTGTTTCTCTACATTTCAGTCCATTTTTTCATAGATATCAATTCACAAAGTGAATATTATATTATATTGTCATTGATTGCCATTAGTAGACTGCGAATGTTTATGCCAATTCATATTTGTATCAAAATGATCAAAAATATGAAACCTCATTTGTTTCATCTCCTAAATATTTGTGGTTTACTTTTGATATTTTATATTATACTTCCTCGCGTTACAAGTTTTTCTGCAAATGTTTGTACTTTTAAATTTTCCACAAATATATCTAAACATCTGCAGTCCAGTCATTAATGTTGTCTAATGACGATTATTATCAACGTACATTATTGTACTAAATCAATACAAATCAATGTTTGAATGTGACGGATTGTTCTTCCTTCTTAATAGCTCGGATCAGCGCTAGACTTAGGGCAGCTATTATTACCTGCAAATTTTAATTTACGAGATATAATAACTTTCAAACATTTATGAAACAATCTATTTCTAATATTCATCTCTTTATAAATATAAAATATACTTGATGCCTTACATGGAGCATACATAGACCCAATGATAAACCAGCTAGCCAACCCGATCTACCCTCCAAAAACCATGAAATTTCTTCGACACATCCGTAGAAGAAGGCATTTCCAGTAACCGTGTTCCTACATTCAGTGGGTAATGGTTTCCTCAAGGTTATATAATCCATCGGTCCATCGGCACCACAGCAACCGATCTATTTTAAAATTACTCGATTAATCTTGTACTGGTTGTTTAGAACCAATTATTAAAAATATCTCTTAACAGATATGTTAATCCCTATATAAACGCACAGATCTTTCTTCAGTTTGTCGATGAAAATGATTCTTATAATAAAAAACAAACTTAGAATGCAAATGAATGAACAACATACTTTTTATAGCATTAAGCGATTAAATTACATATACTTTACATATACTTCGTATAAAGTATAACATATTATCTTATTAATTTGTTCCACATTGATTATATCAACGTGAAATAAAAAGTCATAAAGAGATTACATTGATTTCTTTACAACGGAGATTATTACTTATTAATCTGCTAAATAATCCCGAAAATATTTTCACTTGTAATTAATTATATAATGTGTACATTTGTTAACACCGTAATAAAATAATAAAACATATTATTATCTTACACTCTCTTGAATTAATTGTAGAATGTACGTCGATCTTTGATCGTGGTAATTGTTGATGAGTGAAGTCATGGATCGTCGTATAAGCGGCTGAATATTACTGTCGTAGGTGGAATAATCGAGGAGAACTGCTGTCCCTGCCAGGCCAAGAACGTAGGAAAGTAATTGCAATCCTACGTACTTGAAAAATCAATACAACGGTTGCTTAGAATTCGCATATTTTTGTAACCAATAAATACTCTAATTAATACAAAATGTTCTTAACTTTATAGAGAACTTAATTCATTGAATACAAATACATATTCTTAACTTGATATATCTTGCTTAATTTAAAACGAGTTAATTATTATGATAAATAACAATATAGTCATAGTGTATCTATGTCTTACAACGTAGAGACCAAGGATATGTTCCATAAGAGCGACTCCACAGCCAATGAACGTAATAATTACGATAAATATCGAAGCCGCAAGTAGGATGTAAATGCCGATATAAAATTCATATATTTCAAGGAACGCAACCCACTCCTGGAAATCTGGATCCATCCTTAGCCACATGCATAATCCAAACATTGAGCTTCCAAGTAGCTAAGATACATATAACATTTAAAAAATCATTTCAATCAATTATTTTAAATAAATTTTCTCATTTTTCTTCTGTAATTTTCGTTTAAGTCGATTGTCGTGTATCGCTTTCGATCGATTATATCGATAGACTTTTAATTTTTATTTAATGGATTCTATATTTTAATTTAAAAAACAAATAATTTAGTGAAAAGAATAGAAAAAAATCATTACAGTGAAAGAAATTTTATGGGGATAAGAAAGGATAATGCATACAAGTATACATATGTAAGTATATATGTAATATATATATATACTTTATCGAATAGTTTCATTTCTAACGTTTAGTTCTTAAGCCGTTACAGTTTCGTATTCGTCACGCCGATAAACACAGATATGATAGTTACGCCGCGCCGTGAGCTGACTCATATTGATTCAAATGGAACGAGGATGTGCCTATGTTGTAACAAGAAGCATTTCAAATTAAATTGCCTGTGCAAAAGCGTTTACGTTAGGTATATAGCGTATTATAGTGTATAATCAATCATTAAAAACCGTTTACACGAAAAAATTACTTCCTGCAAAACAGTTGCATGTAATGAATCGATTATTGATAACAATGTAAAAAGAAAGAAAATAAGAAAGAACGTATATGTATACGCAGATAATAAAATTGGCAGAAAGGGATTAAAAAAAATGATGTTTTCCACGATATTATTATACTAAAAATCGCATGATCTTGTCATTCAATGACCCATTTAATGATAATGAATGCTATTTAATATTAATTTTTACATGACTGAATGGATAAAAAAGTGTTTGATAAATTTGTTATCAGTTAAATGTAACCATATTTGATTCTATTTTTACGCTTACCCATATGATGGCATTCAAGCAGAAGATGGTAAATTTTATACACTGAATTCGTTGCTCTAATTGAGGCCCGGAAGTTTTACCAACCATTGTTTTAGAGCTAGTTTTTACACTTGTGTATTCCAAACAAATTTTACAACAAAAAAACACGTTTGAACGCGAATTTCTTTTGCAAAAATCACTTTTTCAATTAATATCAAAACGTGGACAACGTGATAGCTATGGACGTATACGACAATGTACACCTGATTCTTCCAACTAGTATTCTCTTTATCACCGACAAATATAAGATAACTGGATAAGCGTGCCCTAGATAAGAGAATCGTTGCAAGTGACTCATTCATTACAGAAAATAATCATTAAAGCAACCAGCTTTGAAAAAGGGATGAGCATCTTTTGTTGTTGTTTTCCTTTTACGTCATATTGCTCATATACGTACTGTTGAAAAATGAATTTAAGGATGAATGAAACAGAAAAATAATGAGAGATTATAACAAAAGTTTTTATTGTTATATTATATATATATATATATATATATATATATATATATATATTACATATGTAGAATCTCGTTTATAATTGTAAACAGTTTTGTAATTGATTTCGAGTATGTATAATGTATAATGTATTCAGATAAAAATTTTAAGCTACAACTTATAGAAGCTTCACAGGAAATATTGTTACAGATGTTGGATCTAAAATTAGATGTACGGTTCTCGTTGTATACATTCAACGAAAGCGTACTTTTCTTAGCTACACATATGAGCGAGAATGGATGAATTAACTCTGATAATTAATTACGCACATGCTGTGTAGTTAAAAACCAAGTAGTTAAACCCATAGTTTTTAATTAAACAATTAGTATTGCAGCAATAAACGTACAAGCATATTACCTGTTTAAAATATATTTACTAATATCAAATATAATTATATATATTATTTGGACATATATGTACCACTTTTTATATCATCGTTAGTTTATTATTATTATTATTATTATTATCATCATTATGAAACGTGTCGAAATATATAACTCAATTATGTTTACTATTTAACTAACTTATGTTTTATTAACTTATAATTAATGTTATTTACATATTCTTAAAACTATTTTACGGTATTTACTTATTTCTTAATTTATTTAATTCTTATTATTTATCATAATGATGGTTTCGTTTTGAGTTTATCCTATGTTTTCTCTTCTTTATTACTACTCGAGGTGGGAAGCTCTTATCTCCATACTATGTTTTATAAAATTTGCACCTATAACTGTTTTCTTTAAATTCTAAATCATCCTCAATTATAAAAGTTAATCGTCTTGACTCTCACGATACCTAACCCAGTATCGGGACAATTTTTCAGAAGCATGATCGTTATTACTTATTGCTTAATTAAAACATTAATTTAGGTTACGTCAACAATTATTAATATTTAATATTTACATAATTTATAATAATAATTAATATTTACATTATTTATGATTTTTACCATGTATACATTAATGTTTATTAAACAAAAATTAAATTTATAATAATCTATTAATATTCCTATTGAATGTCTTGTATATTCAAATATTAATACAAAAATAGAGGAAAAATTCATTTAGAAAATTAATGTAATATTAATTCCTAAATTATTTTAATATAGTATGTTATTTTGATTAAATAAAATTTTATCTTTTACATTTATCGATAATCTCGTGAACCAATCATGCGCGGGTTAATACGATAGCGATTTAGCTAATAAACACCCTACTAGTGTACATAATAACTCGCATGATTATGATACTTTGCGATATAGAGCAAAGACATTGCAGCATCAGCATCAGAAATGGTTTGTAAAACGAATATATAGCTGGGAAGTGGGGATATAGCATCAAGCAAGACATTAAGCTTTGCTGATGTGGAAGTTTCAGTAAGCCGAACTGAACTAAAACTAAAATAGAAGCTATCATTACTTTTAACTTTAACGTTTAAGGTCCTAATAATTTCGTTCATTTACCAACTTCGGATAATTTTTTCTTTTTCTCGTGTTTAAGTGAGCTATGCAAGAATTCATGCTTCTTCAAATTTTGATTGGTTTTTCTGTTTTGGCAACGGCAATTCCAAAGCCGGAAGATGAACATAAATCGCGAGTTATCAATAAGGTTTGTTAGTCATTTGCAAATATATACATAAATGAAACTATTTAGATACGTGTGCAATAAAAACCTTTCATTTTTAGTTGCTTTATAGTAAAAATGATTTCTTACATAAACAAATAAACAAATCTTCGACGCATAACCTCGCGGAATACATTTAAATATCCTTTTCACACTGTTCTCCTCTCTTTGAGATAAAATTTTTTTAAATAAATAATATATATGCATACTTTTAACGAATTTTCACTGTAAATAATATGAATTTATTTATATATTTTTAATTCACGTTTCTCTAATAAGATCTATTTCAGGAACCAAGTAATGAAGAACACTATGTCAATTCTCAACATAATCCTGCCTATGACCACGAGGCTTTCCTAGGTGAAGAAGCAAAAACTTTTGATCAGCTTACTCCTGAAGAAAGTACAAGAAGGTTAGGAATAATAGTTGATAAAATAGATAAAGATAAAGATGGTTATGTTACTGGAGAAGAACTTAAAGACTGGATATTATATACTCAACAACGCTACATACGAGATGATGTTGAACATCAATGGAAATCTCATAACCCCGAACAGAAAGAGAAACTTCCATGGACAGAATATTTAGCAATGGTTTATGGAGATATGGATGAACATGAAGTAGAAAATCATGAAAAATCTAAAGATAATACTTTTTCATATGTTGCTTTGCTTAAGAAAGATCGTAGACGTTGGGCAGCTGCAGACCTAGATGGTGATGATGCTCTTACGAAAGAAGAATTTCTTGCTTTCCTTCATGCAGAAGAGGCAGATCATATGAAAGATATTGTAGTGATAGAAACTATGGAAGATGTTGACAAAGATGGAGATGGGAAAGTATCTCTTTCAGAATATATTGGTATATATTCCACTTCCTTTTGCATTTAATTTGTGTAAATATTTGGTGACAATTGTTTAAAATCAATGTTTCTTATAAAAAGAAATCTTTTATTATCATATCTTTTACGAAACAGTAAAATATACCTTTTCCTGTAGGTGATATGTATGATGGTGCAGAAGGTGAAGAAGAACCAGAATGGGTAAAAAATGAAAAAGAACAATTTTCTATGTATCGGGATAAAGATGGCGATGGTTTCCTAAACTTTGAAGAGGTGACACATTGACACATACCTTTATATAAAATATATGACTATATCAAAATAATAAATTTCAACTAAACAAATATTTCAATTTAGGTCAAAACATGGATTATCCCAGCTGACTTTGATCATGCAGAAGCAGAATCTCGGCATCTCATATTTGAAGCAGATACGGACGCAGACCAAAAACTTACTAAAGAGGAAATATTGGAAAAATATGATATTTTTGTTGGTTCTCAAGCAACTGATTTTGGTGAGGCATTGGCCAGACATGACGAATTTTAATAAAATTTTGTATGTCATTATTAAATAATTATACCTTTATAAATGAACAAAAAGCATAATTGTGTGAAACATCAAGAACAAACTGTATGAAACATTTACTAAAGATACTTTACCTTTATTAGTAGGCTAAGAATTTTTCTATAATGGCTGATTTTTACTTATTCTCATAACATTGTTAACTAAAAATCATTACATCGTTCAAAAGTGTAAATATATATTAATCATTGTAATAAAGTACAAGTATTTTGAATATCGTTTTACTTAATAAAGTATACTTTGTACATTGTATATATCTAATGGCTGTTGTAGTTATCTCTTTATTCTTTATATGTAAATAAATATACTTGTGATTTTTACATCAAGTTTAATATGAGACTCTACAATGGATGCAATATCTGATATATGATTAGTCAGTATGATAAGAACTATTTTTATCAGATAAGCTTTATAAAGGTAGTCAGTAGAATAAAATGTCCAGAGTAAATCAGTGAATAGATCAAAATGATGAAAATGAAGTTATATGTATTTTTAATTATCTGTGCAAGATTTTTATTATCAGGTAATTATGTTCGACATGTTAAAATTTTAAAAGAAGTAATAAGATTACATTTACCATTTACTTTCTAGTTAAAGCAGATGATAAATCATATTGTTTTAATCTCACTTGGGTAGAACCTGCATTAAGAAATACTAATTGTTCTAAAATCAAAGATGCTCCCTGTATTGATCCTATACTTTATTCAGGTAAACATTGTCTTCTTTCAAATTATTCCTCCACAATAATGGTACTATTTGTATATTTTTAATTATATTTTTGCAGAAGAATTATAGTAATATTTATTTTAATTATTATATTTTTATTTATAATATATTATTTTTGATCAGTAATTACAAAGTCATAATTGCTGCTTATATTTTAGAAAAAGCACCAAATGCATTTGAATATGAAGAATTTTGGAAATCAATGGAACATGTATGTTCTGTTGCATCAGGCAATGTTTGTATAAAATATACTTTTACTTATAATAATGAGAGTAAGTATATTACATTATAACAGCTCATATTAAAAAATATAAAATGGATACCATAAAATTAAAAATTATTGCAGTTGTTAATACATCATCGTTTTGTGGAAAAGTAATAGAAGATGACGTAATACCTATTACATCAGGATGTTATAAAGAAAGTGTAAGTGTAATTTTAAGTTCATTATTTTATATTTTAAAAATAATACAATATGTAATAATCTTTATTTAATTTATTTATATGTTGTTTACATAAAATGGTATTCCTCAAGAATTATTTAATATTTTGAAAAACCTTATCAATAGAGAGGTTTGTAACAATAGAAGGGCAGTTCAAAAGTGCACAATAATATTATTTTAAATATTAATTGATATAGAAGTTGTAATGAATTTGTAACATGTTTAAAAAACTACTTGAATTTTAAGTGATTTTTGGTTACTGAAAAGTAGAGTTGCTTCCTTATTACATCTCTTTCAATTTTTATATTCATTGCTTGATTTTATATATTACTAATTTCTGTTTGTAGAAATGCATTTTTGTAAATCTATATCGTTAATATTTTTGTAGATTGAAGGTTACATATTAGAAATATGTGCTTGCCAATCTAGAAGGGGGAACATGCCTTGTAATTCATCGGTAAACGTGAACTATACTGTTATTTTTATGATTACAGTATTATCATTTACATTTTGGATTTCATATATTTGTTATTAATATATATTTTATATTATACATAATGTGTATTTGATATGTCATTGTTATTGTTATTGATATAATTTACATATATATATATATATATATATATATATATATATATGTAATGTATATCTGCATTTACTGTACATAATGTAGTAATATATTATAGTATTATAATGATATTATTATATTATTTTTAATATATTGTGATTTAGATATTTATAAGTAGCAAACCAAAGATGTGAATAAAATATACAATTTTTAATTTATCAACAAATGTCTAAATCTTTTTGTAGAAATAACTTTGCTAAAAAAGAATCAACAGAACTGTATTCTACAAAACTTATCTCCAGTATGTAAAGTATTTTATATAGACTAATGATAGTGAAGAAATTTATTGCAACTACAAAATTCGGTTTCCTGAACTTTGACTGATATGTAATTCTGTTGCTAATTTTCATGTTGAAGCCGTTGAATTGAACTTCATATATGACGATACTTGTAAGCAGGTATCTTCATTTTGTACAACTGGCTTTGTGTAACTTTTCTTTCTTTACTTGAATGAACCATACTTTATTAAACTGTTCTGTATTTTTCTAGAGTATATTCACAGCGATACATTTCTGTTACAACATTTAAATTATAATTGCACTTGATGAAAACGGTAAACATATCCACTTTCTCGTTACTTGTAAAACTTATTGCGACGCAATTGTACGTTGACGTTATTCGATATAATTCTAGATACTGTAATAGTTAATGATTCAACGAAATGTACGGAAGTATGTATATCAAGCAACATAAACAATACTTGTCTCACTTGTCTGTCAGTATCATAACCACTTTATTAATACTGTCAGTAGCACGGTGCATAATTAGCAGTAACAGAAAAGTCCTTTCCTGATAGTATAAACCGTTTTCATATAAACAGATCTTGAATCTTGAATAGTTTCGCCACTCATATATCAAAGCATAAGGAAAACTGTCCGAAAATTGAATCTTGAAAAATCAACATAGAAGACAAGAATCTCTAGATACGTGATATGCCGACATGAATGTCTCAGACAAGGATAGAGACACACTATTCATATATATTTTTCTTGCAAGAACGAGAACTTTGTTGTCTCCCATGTTGACTTTTCACAACACAATTTTTAGATAGTTTTCCCTAGCGAACGTCGACACGTATTTATATGATCGTAATATGGACTATGGACTAGACTTTAGTAAACATACCAGTAACGCTACACGTTAATGTCAAAGCATATTATATAAAATTTGAAATATTTCACGAAATAATAATTTTTATGACGTTGTATCCTAATACCTTTTTCATTTAGAATAGCATGAGGAATCAATTAATGTAAAAAGAATCATAGAACTCCATTTTTAAAAAGATGCAATTTTAATACGCAATTATATGTTGCGACCTGTGCAATTCTGAAAAGAATCGCGCTATACAATGATAGATTGTAATGAATCTTGGTAAAGAACGTAAAATTTTTCTCTACAAATCCTTTTTACCTGTAATAGCAACAAAGTTATAGTTCGGCCTAATTATTAGATTCACCCTGTATAGAAATAGTAGGAATGCTTTTCTAGTAAAAAGGCGCAATACATTGTTAAGTTTAAGAGAATACAAATATTCCTATTTAAATTCTTTAACGAAGTTTATAAAGAAATATGTAATATAAATAAATAAGAATCTCTTACTGAAAATTATTTTGAGATTCTATATATCGAAATCATAACGGGTCTGTAATTGAACATATCTGTTTATCTAGGAATTTTTCGCAATAATATTATATACGTGGTTGTATGTATACAGACAGAAAACTATTTATATGATCCGTTTATGAATCTGCTGGTAGTGCAGATCACGAACAAATATAGTGACTGATTTTGTATTAACCGCATGGTATATGCTTTAAAATTGTATATATCACTTAAATATAATATTTCCTTTGCAATATGTTAAGAAGCCGTTTATTTTAAGTATAATGTAAACGGATATTCAGGAGTGATATACTTGCCGATAAATGTAAGCATTACATCGTTATACTTGATATGACTTTACAAAGAAACATTTGTTTTAGGTTACCAAATTATATTTAAGATTATTTTCTATGTCACAAGTAATTTAAATAAAGTTGTTTACGTCAATGTTTTTGTTCTATTGTATAGATTTTTTACATTTCTTTTGTATACAACCCGCAAACAGTTTCAAATTATCCATTTTTCTCTTTTTTCAAAGAAAGAAAATACAATATTTATCACAGAATAACTTGTTTTTGATAGTATAAAGAAAACCTACATTTAATAGAATGTTTGCTACAGAATTTTATTTTTTATTATATAATTCAATAAAAATATTTTGTTACTCGTGCATGCAATTTTGATAATGTTTTTTTTTTTTTAAAGAAAATATCACAATATGGCAGAGCAACAACAGTCACCTTCTGGCTTTAAACGTATGTCTTTAGATAAAATTATTGAAGCTATGACTTCAGATTTAGAAAGTTCTAATGGTCATTATGTTCAATTTGGTGTAAATCCACAACAAACTACATCTCATAATTGGGGAAATTATTCTTCAAATCAAACAAGACATTATATTGCTGGTCAATCTTGTCATTCTAATCCACCCACAATGCAATCCATGCCTCCAATGGGTGCTCCTCTTTATATGCAAGATATGTCGAATTATGATTCTCCAACAGATTCAATCTACTTTCCATCTCAAGCAGTAAATCACTTAGGTATAAATGAAAATAATGATTTAATTGGCACTATAGATGTTGGAAGAGGCAATTATATTAATGTAATTTATGGAAATGCTTCACAAATTATGGCAGAACAATGTCAGCTTTCAAATATGACATCTTACAGAAATCAAAACATAATTGATCGAGAATATGGTCTTTTTAATGATCGACACATGAATGTGCCATCTGAATTGCCAACTCAAAATTTTAATGGAAAACAATTAATTGAGAATTTGGTTGGTAATTGGGTGCCAAACCAGTCTGGTACATATAGTCCCTTTGGTGGATCTCCAAATGTAACCCCAGTATTGCAACCAAACATAGATATTAGAGATCCTGAAGAATTGCCTAGAAATTCAACTGACTTTCAACATAAGAAACCCCGTATGGTAGCAGAAGTTAAACCTATGCGACCCTCTTATTCTGATGTTCTAACAAAATCTGCTCCAACACCTCCATCTCCTCTAACAGTTCAATCTATAAAACCCAAAACAGAATCTGTAAGTAAGAAGGTTTCTAATAAAAATTCAAAGAATAAATCTAAATCTACAACATTAAAGAGACAAAATTCATCTGGTAGTGATGATCACAATTCCCCCAAAATACAAATACCACGAAAAGTATTAGAAAAAAATAATTCGAACCTCCCAAGACGCTGGGTATCATTAGATAATCTTGGTTCATCAACTGAAGTTCATGAAATAAATAGTTTTGATAGATCAAATCAATTTGAAAAGAAAAAAGTTTCTAAAATATCTAAGAAAGCTGAAAAGGGAGAGACACTCAATAATTCAAAAGTTCAAAATAATAATCCTAAATCTACTGGAAATATTCCTAAACGTCCCATACAAATAAATAATAATTTAAATATAATAAACACTTCCAGTGAAACTATTTATTCTGAAAGAATAGAGAAAAATCAACAGGTTGTGAATAAAGTAAATAAAGAAGAAAAAAAGGTAACCAAGGAAAAGAATTCTAAACGCTTTCAGGTTGAAAAAACACAAATTAAAAAGGCTCAAAGAAATCGAAGAAGAGAAAATAGGGAATCACCAGTCAAAGATTTATATAAAAACTTAAATAAATATGCTAGCCATTGGATTAAAATTGGATTAAAAATATTTCATTGGTTACTACATCTAGTATCTGATGTAGTTAGCATGAGTGCTAATCTTATGATTCTTCTGTAAGTAATGCTTAATATAAGAAGTATTATAACTGAATTTTATAGTTTACTATTTTTTAATATGTTTTGTATAATACCAGTAATCAGACTTCTGTATCTATATTTTAGTGGAAAATGTGGATGGTATCATACTATACTATATTTAAAATATTTATGGGTTTATATGGCTATGACATTTTCAAAAATTCGTATTTTGAATGCTATTGGCAAGCAATTGGATAATTGGTTTGGTAATAGTAAATTTGCGTTTTGGCGCAAAATAAAAACTAAAAATGAAGAAAAAGAAGAAAATAGTAATTGGATACATGGTGGTCTTGAAGCCAATATTGCATTACCTAGCACTGGTGAAGAGGCTATGAAAAGATTATTAGCTTGTAAAGGGAAGGATCCCTACAGTATACTTGGTGTTACGCCAACATGTTCAGATGATGATATTAAAAAGTATTATAAGAGACAGGCCTTTTTGGTTCATCCAGATAAAAATAATCAGCCTGGTGCGGAAGAAGCATTCAAAATACTTGTACATGCATTTGATATAATTGGCGAACCGGTACTACATATTTTTGTACTTACCATATAATAAAAAATTTGTCCCAAAGAAAAATTATATTTTTCATATGTATTTCATGTTCATATTATCTTTGTACTACACTCTCAATATTTTAGGAACGTAGACAAGCATTTGATCAAACTAGACAAGTTGAAGCAGCTTGGGGTGTGTTAAGTGATTTACTCTCTCAACTTCACAGAAAGATGGAACAGGCAGCAAATACAATAAGATGTACAAATTGTGGTTTAAGGCACAAAAGAATTCCAACACAACGTCCTTGTTATGCAGCAAGATATTGTGCTCAATGTAAAATACGCCACGGTGCAAAAGAAGTAATTATCAAAATGTTATATAAAAGTAAATGGATTGCACTGTGTTCTTAAATTTACGTTTTTCAAATTAATTAGGGAGACATTTGGGCAGAGTCTCGTTTAATGGGTTTTCTTTGGCATTATTATGCCTGTATGGAAGGAGCAGTATATGATGTCACAGATTGGGCAGCTTGTCAAGCTGGTAATTTAAAACACCTAAGAGCAAATACACATAGTGTTCAGTATAGAATTGTCTTAGGTCAACGACCACCATCACGAACGGCTAATAATGGTAAAAGACGCCAACAAATAGATCCAAATACCAGGTATTGAATTTTTGTTAAATTCACAAATATCTTGTGGTTTCCGATATTGTATAACTCTGTAAATGATTGTATACATTGAATAGTGAGGCAGATTTTGAAAACTTTTTAAAAAAGTTATACAATCACACCAAGACCGGAAATTCAAGTCCACCAAATCAAAGTTCTTTTGGAGGGGACTGTAAGCGTCGTAAAACTAAACGTAAGAAGTAAAAAGTATGGCAAGTTACTTCCTAATCTCTTAGCATCCATCATGTATAATTATACAATAATATACATAGTACTCCCAAATGAATTCTTATATATTCTTTCCTTCATACAAATATAAATAATATTCATTAATTTTAGCACAATATTGGAATCATATTGATGACGAATTTTAGAACGTATACTTATGTAATTTTTGTCATAAAAATATTTTTTTATTTTTATTGTAATGAAAATTTATTTTTTAAAAACGTATCTACTTATGCAAAAATATTGCAAAGTACAATTTATTTGATAACTTGGTGACTAACATTTGTTTAACAATAGTAGAAAAATTAGGTAAGAAATTTAAGTCATTGATTTATGTATAAAATTAATTTTTATTACTTTAGATCTAAAAAAAACAATTCTAATGTATTTTAAAATACAGAAGATTACAATCATACTAAAATTCATAATGCACCATGAATTAAAATTTCAAAAATACGGATTAATTTTTAATCCATATAAAATGAGAACCCCATATTCACACATTTTCACATTATATTTATAAATATAGAATTTATTAATACAAATGAAAAACAAAAATATATAAAAAGTAATAGTTTCAATATTTATCAAAATATAAATGATCTTTCAATTTAATCCAAATATAATACTCAAATATTATAACATTACATAGCATCTTAATATAGTGTGCAAAATATAGTTATACAGGAAGTTGTTTCAATAATTTTTCTTGTATTTAAGAAAACTGAAAGCAATGAAAGGAATTCAGGATCTTTTTATCTTAAATTGTTTCAAATAATGTGTCTGCAATCTAATATCTATAAAATGTAATAACCATGTCACATTAAACAATTTTTTATTATAAACTTACACAACAATTTTGATATCTTCTAAATTTTGTTGTTTTTGAGTTACCATTGAAATAGTAGCTCTTGCATGTAATTGATGTACTAAGATATTTGATAATGCTCATATCAAAATTTACATTATTTAGAATGTAAAAATAGGATGATTCAAAATGCAAAATGTTACATGAACATACTTTCGAAATTATATAATTAAGAAAATATTTCTAATGAAAGTTTCAGTTTTATTTAAAATTTTTGAAAATAAGATTCTATGTAAACAATTGAAAAAGCTGTTCATCATCTTTTCATAATTTTCTATATTAGCAAAACAAATATTCGGAAAGCTAAAATCTGGATAATATAAAAAAGTTCAGTGACTGAGTTATATTAATATTGGAAAAAGTTAGAAGTTTCCATTGAGAATACTTCCATAACAATTAAGTTTTGAAAATTTGATGTTTTATATTCAGAATTATCTTTTGCAGTAGTATACTTTTTTATAACTATTATGAAATACCCTGAAACTAAAAAACAAATGTTTTTGTCATTTTTTAAATTATAATAAAAAATAGTTCAAGAAAAAATTTACAAATTAATGTACCATTCTGATCGCTTGATTCCAAAATGTTTTAAATAATGTGATGAGAACTAGAAATGGTTCAATTCATAAATTGAATGTAAGTGATAATATAATAATAAAATACAGTTGCGTATTTCGTTAGTAGTATATATATTCAATATGAATGTTGGTATAAATTAGTAAACTTATAGAAAGTGTTCCATAAATGACGTGTTGATTCCATGATAAATGTTTTTAGCTGATAAAATATTCAGTTAAAAATATTTTGATAATGAAGAATACCACTAAATATCTTTTTCTTAACGTCACTTATTGTTAATTAATTTTTTTATTGGAACCATATATGTATCAGCGAATAGTAGGTGAAATATTTTGTAAGTTATATTGTTTTCCTTTAAAATATTTCAATAATTATTTCCAATAAATCAATAATTTATATTTTAGAAATTTTTGTGATCCTGTTTTTTAAACAAAAAGACTTATGGAACAAAATAGAAATATTCATTTATAAGAAGCAAACTTATATAATTTCTATTATTAGCTCTAACGATATAAGTGAATATTTTTGTAAAGAATACATATAATATTTTATTATTAATATCATCCTTCTTTAATTAATTGAAAACCCAATGGCTTTAATTACATGCAAAATTTAGTCGTACCAATTAAAATATTTTAAAGAAATCAGAATGGACATTCTAAAATATCATTGAACTTTTCTTATATTCTAAAATATATGTAAAGAAGTGCAATTCTAATTAAAAAGTAATATCAAATAATTAAAAAAACAGTTCTGAAAAAGATATTTTTTAACCATATTTATTCCCTTTATTTTATTAGATATATTTTTATTCCCATTTTTAATAAAAATGAATAAGTTTAAATATTTTCATTTAATAGTTCGATTTTGTACATTCATAGGTCCTTATCTCTGTTCTGACACTATATATTGTTATATATACCCTTATTTATTTTAAGTATGATCTCTACATATTTGCGATTGATACAATAAAAACTAAATAATTGGCATGTGTAAAATAAGACTGATTTTTTGTCTTTATATTATTCATAAGTTATGTACTAGATTTAAATTTTTAAAATACTCCTTTCCACATGAATAATATTCTTTGACATTTCAAATAAAGAAAGTTAGAGAGTTTATTCATTGTACACAAATACTACAATATTAAATTGAAAATTAAAAGTAATTGTGATGTACATATTTCATTCTGCATTATACAAGATGTATTACAAATAACTTAAGAATATTTAAAAGAATAATGTTGAAATACTTTTAAAAATATATAAATGTGTATGTTAATAAAAATTTTATTTATATATTTTATTTGTATAATAAAAAAATTATGCAGTTCTTTGTACATGCAGATGAAATTATATAACTGTATTAAATGAGTTTTACAATAAAAATACATGTTAAATATGAAATAAATAAATTTTAATATAAATATAACAAAATGCATTTAACCACTATCTTCCTCATACAAAGAATATATTGTACATTCAATTTCGTATCTTCTTCTTAAAGACTTAGGTTTTCTTTGATTATGTACTATTTAATAAAATTTCAGGGTTTATTTTAATTCATATATTTAAAAAATATTGTTACTTTTATATTTATATTATAGCACTACAAATTAAATTGTTATAAGTTATAAAAAATGTATCATTGTAAATTTATTCTTCACTTATGTTTTACAAGTATTTGCATTAAGTATGAAAATTAGAACCTATATATATAATTCTGTTCAATATAATAATGCAATTTTATTGATAACGTACAAAAATAATGCTATTACTATATTACATCAAAAATAAAAACTACGTATTTTCCTCTCCCATTAAATTTTAATTTAGCATTCCTTCTAAAAATACGAGCGCATCGACATTATCAATTGCACTTTCTACATCTCTTTTTTGTAAAGTTTTTTTTTTCATTCGTGCTGTATATTTGTATGATTCTTTAGCAAGAGAATCAATAAAAAGTTCCTGTAATAAGACATAAGATTTAATAATAAAGAGACAAACACACACAAAATATTTATTATTTATATTTATTACAAAAACCACTTTATTCTATATATGTATATGTTAAAATGTTTTAATTTACATAAACCCAACATAAATACATAACATAACACAATTGAAACATAAACCCAAGAACATGCATAACACAATTGTTACAAATTTACTGACTACAAGTTTTTAAAAACTTTGTAATTATTGTAGTATAGTAGCAACATTATGATTCATATTATTCACAATTCATAAATAAATGAGATACATTTTATAGTTACCGTAGATTTTGTAATTAAGAAAACAGCTTCTTGGTTAACCATATTCACTTCAGGATCCATCTTTATAATTGTTTTTATTCTACCTAATGGTAATTTTACTAATTTTTCCTTTTGCTCTTCGTCAATACGAGCATTATTTTCAACTTCTTCTTGAAAATCTTGAAGATTTTCTCCTCCTGTATTAATAACACTTTCATTTGATTCTTTATCACTTCCTTCCTCTTCAAAATTTGCCATATTTATATTAATTTGAACTAATATTTCAGGTGCACTAAAATAAGTTAAGCTATAGGAACAAAATTTCGATACAATCCAATTATTTCATAACATATAGTAAAATTCATTTTATTAGATATATTTGTTCATTTTTCAGTAGTTAATACTAAATTTTCTTAAGTACCTTTATATCTCTAAATTTTAATATCAAAAAATTCAAAGTAGCGAATACTTTCATACTTCGTACTTTAAATTCAATTTTTAAGTTTTTGTAACTTATGACATAATTTCATTTTATATTGATTCGTATGAATATTTTTTTACAAGTTCAACATAATTAACTAAAATTAAATATAATTAAAAATTACAAATATCTAATATAATAGTGCAAATAATAAACTTCATGTTTTCGATACATTATTATATATAAGGTAGTGTATTATCAGAATCTTTTATTTTTAGTTATATTAAAAATAAATAAATGTAAATGTTCATAATTTCATATTGTACGTTATTTAACATTTAATGGATTACATTAGTCTAGTGATAACAGACATGACTTTCTAGTGGTGGAACGTAATATTTGTATTCCTTAACTTTAAAGAGAAAAGAACAATAATTTCTTTTCTGTAATATCATTTTACTAAATTTAATTGTATAATATACACGAATATAATAAAAAATGCACTCTGTTAAATATTCGTCTCACTCTATTTCGAGAGATATAGTTACCAATCTAAAACATTTTAATACAACGGTAAATGCCTTTTCAATTTCCACATGGACATCGGGCTTTTATTTACGACTGATAATTTGACAGTCGTTTCAAAATTTATGAAAACTTCTTGAAATATGGAAGAAAAATCTTGCAAAGAGCAATTAACAGAAAATACAGGTTCTTAAATATACATTACGATTCGAAAGAATGAATATATAACTTATCATATTCGTTTTATTACAGATATCAACCAAGATGAGTTGATTCTTCAACAACAAAGACGTATCGAAATGGAGGTTAATATATGTTATCGTTCTTTATAAATTTTTTTTTTTAAATTTTCTTATAGTTACTATTTATTTTTTATGGAAAAATTACATATTCCCATTAATCATATTTAATAATTGTCGTTAAGGTCCATTCTTATTTTTTATCTTTGTGTTTAATAAACATTTTGTTTACTAATTATCTTATTATGAATTGTAAATCAAGTGTACATATTATAGATAGGTTACATATAAACAATCTAATTTAATATTTATTGTTTTCATCTCATTATTCTATATTTATAAAAGGAAATAAAAATATGAAATAAAGTTGTTATCTTCCAGATTTCTGAATCCATTGCTTTGGTTGGAGAGAAAGAATCCATAAAAAGTTTGGAACGTGAATACTCTGAAGATGAAATATACCTTTCAAAAGCTAAAGCATTAGGTCAAAAATATTCATATATTAGGAGAACTAGACCAGATGGAAATTGCTTTTTTAGAGCCTTTAGTTATGCATATCTTGAAAAGTTAATTGGAAATAAAGAGGAATATGAAAAATTTCGGGAACTTGCATTAAAAAGTAAAGAAAGTTTGGTAGCATTAGGTTTCCCTCAATTTACAGTTGAAGATTTTCATGATACGGTAAATACATTTTATTATAAATCATATACTGATAAATTTTTATTTTTTTTATTATTTTAAATGTTCAAAAAAGAAAATGTTTCTTTGTATTACAGTTTATGGATGTAATTGATAAAGTAGGAGAAGATACAGAGTCAAGCTATATCGAATTGCATAAACTTTTCAATGAACAAGGGTGTTCTGATTATGTTGTTGTATATCTTAGATTAATTACCTCTGGTCAATTACGGCTTGAAGCTGATTTTTATCAGCATTTTATTGAAGGAGAACGTACTGTTTCAGAGTTTTGTCGTCAAGTAAGTACTATGAATACTATTTTATACCAATATTTACAATTAATATTATATTGCCATTTTAATAGAACAATGTTATAAATTTTGAAAATTCGTTATGTGACATAAAAACTATATTTTCCAATATATAATATACAATATATACATATATTAACTATAATTTTTCTATATTTTTAATATATATATATATATAGTTTATTTTTTAATCAATATTAATTAAATTAATTACTAAAGAATGTTTATTTTTATAGGAAGTAGAACCAATGTACAAAGAATCTGATCACATTCACATTATAGCTATGAGCACTGCTTTAGGAACTGGTGTACGTGTTCGTTATATGGATCGAGGTGCTGGAACTGAAGTAACTGCACATGATTTTCCTGAAGGTGCAACTCCAGCTGTTCATTTATTATATCGTCCTGGTCATTATGATATTCTATACCCTTGATAAATCACACATTTAAGTGGCACATAACTTTTTAAAAAATCTCACAACAAAGATTAATTATTTACCAAATTATATCTTGTGTACGTAATCAAAACTCATAAAATTTTTGTTTGGTTAGATGTAACATTACAGTTGTAAGTAATTAATTTAAGCCTTATAGAATATTCAATAAAATTATGAAATTTTATGTAAAAAAAGCTGTGTTTTTTAAGAAAATACAAAAGGCGGGTCTTTGTTATTAATAATCATACTAAATTGTTCACAACCTTTAATCATTTATTAAATATATAACAAAGAATTTAACATGATTTCTTTAGTGGATTATTAATACAAATTATTCTCTTAAAAAATTTTGAGATTATAAATTTTAAATAAAATCAAACAACAGATCATATTATCAGGATGATACGTTGATTATAATTTTTATAACATTAATTATAATTATGTATTGTAAATCATTTTAAGCATAAATTATATATATCATAATAACAATACGTGGAATATAATAGAGAACGTAGTTTTAAATTCATTTTAAAATTAAATAACTTAATTAACATTTTATAGTAATACAATAAATATTTGTGAAATTAAATTTTATTATATAGAAGCCTAAAATTATTTATATGATTGAAAAAAGAAAGTTCTAAAATACACAATTATACACCTAATTAGTAATAATATGATACAAAAGTGTAAAATATATGAAAAATTATATATTATAAATAAAGATATAGGGTAAGTATTTATTATAATTTATCTTTGCATAGAACGTACTTGTTCAGTAACTTCTTCTAAAGTTATAAAACTTCTATTGATAGATTCCATTTGGTATTCTAAATGAGTGGTTAGAATAGCAATTTTCTTCAGATTAGCCTCTGCAGTTTCTAGACTATGCTCTTGTTGTGCAAAATTTTTTGCACTGTGCATTAATATCTATAAACATATCTTAATTAAAAAAACGATATTTATAAAATATATGAATTTTCATAAATATAATGTTTAGATAAGTGTATGTATTTCGAAATTTTACCTCGCTGCTTTTTGAACCTCTTTGTATTTGTCTTGCAAGGGATGCAATATTGTTTACATTAACTTGTACTCTATCAGCCAATCTCATTTTTGACTCAACAAATAAGCTTCGAGCACTTGTACTTGAAGCTGAAGCCATGGCGTATAGATTTTTAATAATTTTGAAACAAACTTCAGTTTAATAATCTTCAGGTTCTTATCTGTAATTGTTAACATAGACTTAATAATGAACAATAAGACATATTGCATAAAATTTAGAAATATATTTTAAAAATTAACTTTAAAACATTCATATAATTAAATGAACTAAAATCATAGAAAATAACAACAACATTATTATTAAATACAGAGAGTCTCTGTTGAAGTTAACACTTACATGCGGATTTTGGTTAATTGTAACAATAATATCTTTCACATTTGTCTCGTGCGTTTGTGGTTTTTTATTTTAAACACTACCGATTTCTTTAAACCTTTTATGGGAATTGTTCTGTGTACAAGTGTATAACCTCTTTTACACACTGATTAGTTTCACCATAAATAGAATTCTGTTCAATCTTTTCTTGCTTCAAACAACAATCCATTCTTGATCTATTAATGATTTATTCGCACTAATCGCAGTCAGATAAAGAACCTTGTTTGTATCTACCAGTGTCTACTATAATAAACATAACTCAATATATTCATCATTTTGTTGATATTTTCAGTACATATTGCTATTGGTGAATATAACTATCATTTCGAGCATTTATAATATAAACAAGTTCATATACCATTCTAGCATTATTTGATAATTAAATTACATTTCAGGCGTACAACATCATTATGTGAAGATTATAATTCAGAGATAGTCAAATGAATAAAGTTCAATTAAAATGATTCAAATTAAAAAAAATTTTTTTTATCCATCAAAAGTAATAAGAAAAAATACTGATGACTTTAGGAAAATAAAAAAAAAAGAAATAATTCGACAAAATAATTTGTCTTCCATGGTATTCCTCTTTTGAAATAATTCGAATTTTGTCATAAACATTTTTCATGTCATTAAAAATAGAGCAAATATTTACACGGCCTCCTTCATGTAAAACACCCTTTAATATTATTATGATATAATAATTTAAGTATTTTTTATCATAAATTTCATTCTACATAATAAAATTTGAGACATGTACATATATGCTATTTTATAAAAATATTAATTATAAGAAAGATATAAATAAATTTAATAACTTTTTGTTGACAAATAATATATATATATATTATTAAATTAATAAGATTCATTTATAAAACCATATGTATTTCTATAAATGTTTCGCATCTGTCACTTTAAAAGAGTTCTATATGAAATATATAAATTATATCAAAAACCTCTATAACGTAGGATTCAGATATATATTTTCCAGTATTATAACTCTCTCTTAGATTATATGTTTGTAACTTTAATGTAAATCACACAAAGTGATAATAGATTCAGCTAATAATCAGCTGATGCGTAAGAATGCATCAGAAATATATTCATTCTTGCGAATATCATATATATATATGTATATAATGTGGATGTAAAGCGTTTTTCAGAAGTTAACCTTACATTTTATAAAAATGTAAATAGAAGTAAGATACACATGGTATATATAGTTAATGTATGAAATTTAAAGTTTTCCTTGTGAATCCAAAAACTGATTTTTTTCGTTTCGATTTAATAGTCTTCGACGCGTAAAATCCAAAAATGCAAGTCTTAACTTTAGGATTTGTCAAATTAGTGATTCAAAAGTTATGTATATGTAAAGTTGAGCTTTTTCAGCGTATTCTACATGTTACATTAACGTGATCTTGGTTTCTATGCCTATGACACATAGTTTTATAACCTTAAAAAATATGTTGCATTTCTTATAATAATAAATCCAAAAGACCGTGTTATAAAAAATAATAACAGACTAATTTACTACTATGATTTTCAAGCTACTATATGAAATGTAATTAATATTTTATGATTAAAATAATAATTTCAGGGATGGATCTTGATGATGTTACTTTACTTGCTCAACAAATTAGAGAAGCAAGTAAACTTTCTAGAGAGAATGCAGAGGTAATATATTTCATACAACTGCGTATATCAGATAAAAGTAGTTACATATATAAGATTTCTTTTATTATAGCATTTAAAAAGTTTGCGTATACAGCTAAAAAACCCTGTATTACCACAACATGAAATTGAAACCCGTGCTGGATCTCGTCCTCCAACACATGAAGAAGTAAAAAAGTTTGAAGAAATAGAATCTATTAAAAAAGGATGTTATAACACATTAGAGGATAAAATAATTGCTCATAATTGGAAAGCATTTTGTAAGGTTTGTTTGTTTAAAAAATGTTCTATATTCTTATATATCTTAAGATTGAAAAGATTTTCCTTATCAAATGTTTTATTATTCCTATATAGTTACATCACTGGGACCCTAAAAAGGTTGAACCATTTTTATTCTTGAGAGAGGAAAATAAAACATATATACGCAGTAAAAGAGAAAGAAAAAGATTTGTACAATTTTTAGCAGATGGTTTGCCAAAAAGAACTTTGTACAGTGTATATCACAGATTTAGAATTTTGTATGCAGATAATTTTCAAAGAAGGTAATATATATATAAAATAGAAAACTTGTTTTGTATTAAATGCTTAATTGATTTTCATTTAATACTTTCTGTGTTCTATTTTTCTTATGTAATATTCACACTCTACTAAATATTATATAAACACTAACATTCTTGTTTTATGTCAAAAATAAGAATAGTTATGTTGTATATAAAATATTTTTTGCAATTAAAAGTAATATAACTTTAATTGTCTAAATCTTTAAAAATTTATTCTGTAAATTCAGCAGTTTTTAATTTAACTACGTTTAATATATGAAGGTTTCGTCCAGAAGAAGATAGAATGATTTTGGATCACTTAGAACATAATGTCAACCTTGATCACAAGCGAAAATATACAGATTTAGCAAAAGTTTTAAAACGAACTCGAATCTCTATTTGGCGTCGTTATAAAATACTCAAGAAAAGACGTTATAGAAGTGAGAATTATTAGATTTTCATATCATTTATTTCACCATCACGAATTTTGTCAGTTGTATGAAATATACTACCTCTGCATTCTCTGTGGAAAGTTAATTGTTACATTGTGTTGTTAATTTTATTTATTTTCCTTATTTCTGTATAATGTATGTTTAGATTTACTATGACAAAATTAAAAAATGTTAATCGCAAGTCTTATGTATAAATAAACAATATTTAATAGAACATAATACCTTTATTCATTAAACATTTAGCATTCATTTGTTAAAACTTCTTAACCCAGAGTTTACTAACCTAATTGATATGAATATATAAATCAATTTTGTATATCACGAAAAGGGAATTTTGCATATTAAAAAGGAACATAGACAAAATGAAATTACTTGTATCAAGTAATTTGATATACATATTTATACATATGTATTTAAAAAAAAACTGAATTTTTTTAAATATGCAGTATTTATGTGTTTTGCTGACGCAATACATTATTATTTACACGTTTTATATGCGATAATCACATTTTATGAATATGAACTCAACATAATTATTGTATAATTTTCAATTAATATTAAATAAATTATTGCGTGGTTTAAATATGAGAAAACACATGTACAAAGATTAATAATATATATGTAATATATAGAAATTATTTATATTCAGCAAAGGTAATAATAGTATCTTGTAAATAATTTGTTCTATATTCTTGTAGAATTAATATGCTTAGTAAATATAATGTTAAATTTTCTAATTAAACATAACATAGATTACACAAATATAGATGTACACAAAGTGCAAGTAATTTATATCAGAAATTTTTAATAAAACTTTTACTTACTTTAACTTTCATTTTTAAATACTAGCTATTGATTTATACAATTTATACATATTTGATATTTTCATAAAATGCAAAATAAAATATATGATTTATTTAATAATGTATGATTATTTTTTTTAATACATAATATGGACAATAAAATGTTTAAAATAATACAGGTATATAATATACATGTGAGTCACAGAAAGGAACAGATTTAGTCTTTTGTACAAAATTATAATACTGCCAATATTAGCACAATAAATTTTTTAATTCAATTTTTTAAGGAAGAAAGGAGTAAATAACATAAAATATAAAATATCATATGATCTTTTGCATTTTTGCAATTACATATAAAAATATATATAACTATACATTCAAATTTGTACATAGGGTGTTCCAAAATCATGCGACAGAACTATTTGCTACATACTATAAATTTTTTTTTATTTTAAGAATCAAAGCTTATGAAAGCAAATAATAAAAAATATTCTTTTATTCACTAAATTTATCTATCAAAAAAATTTTTAAATTAAGAACTGAACATTGAGAAATGTGCGTGGCATAATTACAATTCACTGGCACTAGTAAGATATATGTAAAGTACATTAAAGCTATTGAAAATATTTTCAAATCAGTACATTTAATAATAAAATGTATTGCATATAATTCTTCTGTATAAATATATATATATATATATATATATATATATATATATATATATATATATATATGTTTATATATATTTATATATATATATATTATATATATATATATTTAATTATTGGAATTTGAGCAGCTTGAGCTGAAAATTGATGATTTTTAAAATTCATTTGTTTTTATATTAAAAATGAAATTTCAAACTACGACATGATATGGAATTCGCTAATTTCTCCTGACATAAGTTTGTTGGTTTCTATGTTTAATATGATTTTGGGACACTCTGTAAATAAATAAATATATTTAATTCGTACAATTACATTATCTGTATAATATTATTTATAACTACTGGGCAATATTTAAAAAATATACACATGATTAGAAGATATTCACAATGACTGTTGTTTAAATGAAGAAACAAATTTTGTTATAACAAAGCATTTAGAGCTTCTACAAAATTTAAATATGCGAGTATTTAAATAATCTTTCTCTGTAAAAAGGCTGCGTATATATTTACATAAGTGTATGATTTCTAAAATAATATTATATTGTATACTATATGAGTCATATCATAGCATTTTCTATATATATATATAGACTACTAAATATATAGGCTACTAAATATATAGACTACTAAAAGTAGTCTATATAATATATATATATATATATATAATTTGTCATGATGTACAAGCAAAATCATTGTTTTTTTTTTTTTTTTTTTTTTTTTAAATTATGAATCTTATTTATTAAAACATTTGTCCTATCACAGCAAGTGATCGTACTGCAGATTGCACATTATTTACATGAATATGATGAGCAACTGTGTGATGATGGTCATCTACAACCATCTCTCCATATTGAGCTCGACAACGTTTCTGATGTGCAAACAAACTGCCACTGTGACTATAAGCAGCTCCACACGTTTTGCAAACATATGGTTTTTCTCCAGAGTGAGTATAAGTATGTTCTTTTAATGTACTTAGTCTTTTAAATGCTTTGCCACATGTTTTACACAAATAATTTGCCTCTCCAGTGTGTCGTGTTAAGTGTCGTCTAAAAGCTGAACTCACAGCAAATGCTGCACTGCATACATGGCAAACAAATGGTTTATCACCTGTATGAATCCTAATGTGATTTGCTAAACTGGTCGTTGTAGTAAATCCACTATTGCAAGTTTTACACACATGTGGTTTAATACCAGTATGAGTTCTCATGTGATAAGTTAAAGAAGAATTACTTGGATACACTTTACTGCAAATATGACACAAGTATTCTCGTGGAACCTTTTCTTTTGGTTTATGTGTCCTTTGATGAAGAACAAGACGAGCTTGACTAGCACATACTTTTCCACAGATTTCACAAGTAACTGGTTCAGCTTTTGGTTTATGCATTGATACATGACGTCTAAGACCTTTTTTTGTTGCCATAATTTTATCACAATGTTGACATTTATATTCACCAGATTCATCTTCATCACTTTCTTCTTTTTTAACATTTTCATTCTCTTGTAAAGCGCTTTGCGTAGTACTTGGAAAGGAATCATCATCAGAATCGAAAAATTTATTATCATCTACTAAATTGTCTAGTAAGCCATGACCATGTTTTTCTGCATGTTTTTTTAATGTATCAGGCCTAAAGAACCATTTTTTACATACAGTACAGGAATATTTTTTATCTCCATGTACGAGAGTATGTCTTTTCAGATTTTTTAAAGACGAACAATATTGACCACAAATTTCGCATTTGTACAACTCAGGTGCATTTTCAAAATCATAGACTTCATTCACAGTACCATTTTCATCATCAGTATCATCTTCAAATTTCATTTCTTTTTTTGGTTGCTTGTTATCTTTTTGTTCATCTGTGCTAATTTGTTTAATCATGTTATTTACTTTTTCAGTATGAGATTTTAAATGACGTACAAGACTTTGAGGTTTAGAAAAGCATGCATGACACAATTGACATGCAAGAGGTTTTGATGCATGTATTTTTTTATGATTTTCCATATTTTCTAATCTATAAAACATTTTTGAACAAACATTGCATTTATGTTTTTTTTCGTGAACAAGGGAATGTTTTTTTAAACCTCTTTGTGTGCTGTAACATTTTGCGCATACTTTGCATTTAAATTTTAATTCTCTAGAATCTTGACCATCATTGCTTGAATCATAATAATTATTATGAATTTCATCTTCGCTATAGCTTTTATTAGGCACTGATTTTACTTTCCTAGTAGAAGTACGTTTCTGTAAAACTTCTTCTTCTTCTTTAACATTATCATTTAACATATTGTCATCAAAGAATTCCTCCTCTGGTTTTTTATCATCCTCTTCTGGATTCTGATTGATATCTTGGTTTTCTTCTGATTTGTTTTCCATATCAATAGCTTCAGAAATATTGTTACTCTCTTGTGTGAGAGATGTTTCATGTATATTATTCTCTGAAGTACAAGATTCCTTTTCAATTTCTTTAGATCCTTCAAATCCGATAGAACAAATAAAAAGTTTTTCATTTTGCATATCAATCTGGTTGGTGCTTAAGTTAGATTCATCTCTACAATATGAGTCATTAGTTTGTATATATTCTTGAGAATTTGATACTCCATGCATTTCTTCTTTCACAAAATAATCTTCTTGATCAATTTGTTTTTTTGATAATAATGTTCTTATCTCAGATTCAGTTTGTGTAAATGTGTCCTAAAATATTTAAAAGCATTTACAGTTACTATACCAAGTTTGCAGTTACTATATAAAAAAATTGACATAACATGTTATATTTACCACAATAGTAATTTTAGTTGGTTTATTATAATACATTCGCAATTTGGCATCAGAATGTTGACACTGTTGTCTAAATTCATGAGCAACACTTGCTTTATACATACAAATATCACAAATTAATGAAGGTAATCCATCTTGTTCATGAATTTCTATCGAACCACAAACTTGTATCTTCTGTGGAAGGCTTGAAAAATCATTTACTTCTTGATCCGTACAGAAGATAGGAGATAAATTAGTACCCTCTGTAAGGCAAATTCTGCATATTCTGTCCATATTAAGTGGTAAATCAAAATATTCTGTCATTGTTTAATGCAAATACAGAACAGTTTTTATGTAATAGATTTCCTGTAAAGAATTTATATAAACATATTATATGATAATTTCAATACAAACACTTTTTTAAATAAAATATTTGTTTTTATTTTATTTATGTATTATTTTATTTTATATTTTTTAATCAGAAAAAAAAATTTCATAACATAAACATTGGGTTTTTATAAAATCCGAACTTAAGTGTATATTTACAACTTTTATTTAATATATAAATAACAATATAGTATTTAATGTTATTAATAATAAAGAATAAAAATTCATTATAAAGTTATACAAATTCGAAATCATTGTGACAAAATTTTGAGATGCGTCAGTATATTCAATAACGTATACATAATAAAAAAAATGGAGTATACATACAAGATGGAAACATTTTATTTGAAAAACACTTATTTTTAAAGGAAATAAAAAAGATTAACATACAAAAATGAGAGGTTCTCAACCTTAGGATCTTTTCTGCACCGCGAAAACATGCCACGATGTTGAGACAATGCTTTAGCAGTGATGCCCAGATGAATACATTGCAGCTTCTTTGAAAAACCTGTATCTTCCAAAATTTTTACAATACACAATTCTCGAAAAATTTTTACCGTATGTTAAAGAGCAATGTCACGTGTTTCGTTATTAGTCATATATTATTCGTTTCAATGATACTTTTCTAAGAAAAATCTATCACTTCTCTATTTCTTTGTTTAATGGCTTCCCTGTACTACGAAAGTTGAGAGCAATCTGAAGCGAATGCACGAAATGAAGAGAGTAGAGACTTAGTGGATGGGTCAATACAAAGAAAGACTATACGTATATGGACGTATACTTCAATAATTGGTAGTACTTATTTCATGTAATAGGATGCAACTGTACAACATAAAGTTAAATATATTTTGTAATAATCAGAATAATAAAGTATTTACTGAAAAATACCTTTATTACACCTTTTTTCATTTATATCTGTGATATAATCAGTGTATTTTACATATCAACAACATTATAGCTTGATATATATCAAACTTGTATGTTAGAAATCGAATATTATAATGTATAAAATATATTGGGGGGGGGGGGGAGATAAAATTTTAACGATTTCACGATTATCTGTTATTACTGCTAAGATAAATTTTGAACGGCATTAATTTATTTCGATTAAATTTTCATTAAATTGTCATTTACTCATTCTAAACTTGACATTAAATATAGAATCATTTTGATTTAGTGCGCTTTATATTTTTGTATTAAATAACCAATCGAAACAAACAGTTTGTAACTAGCAAATTTGCAATTTTACAATATTTAGGAATTTTATATTTAGAAAATTTTGTATATGATGAACGAATTGTTGAGTGGTTTGTCTATTTGTGACAATTCTTAGGTTTGATCGCCGTGGGTCTTTCTTATCCGCCGATCTGTCAAAAAATGTAAATGTAAGACTGCGATTGAAGTTTAAGGTTGCTAACATACGGTAATGTAATCGGAGCAAGTTATCCGATTAAGTCGGAATATTAGGCGGTTGTAGAAGGAAAGCTTTTAAGTGATACTGGGAATATACTATTTATTTTTTAAATGCCATTATGGCTTTGCGTAAAGTAAAAGGAAACTTTGAACGTATGTTCGATAAAAATCTGACCGATTTAGTACGTGGAATTAGGAACAATAAAGAAAATGAGGTAAATTTGTAATTACGTTTGGCATATTACTCTCAAATATTTATTACAGACATAACCTTAGTCGAATTATTAATACATATTTTCATTTAAATATGTATCATATTGTTGTAGGCAAAATATATTGCACAATGTATAGAAGAAATTAAACAAGAATTGCGACAAGATAATGTAGCAGTCAAAGCAAATGCTGTGGCAAAGCTAACATATGTAAGTTTTAAATGTATATAATTTGTCACTAGATACATTTTTAACATCATTAATATAATATGTTTTAATTTGTCTAGCTTCAAATGTTAGGGTATGATATTAGCTGGGCTGGTTTCAACATAATCGAGGTGATGTCATCTGCAAAATTTACATATAAACGAATTGGATATTTGGCGGCAAGTCAAAGTTTTCATGCAGATACAGAAGTATAACATTATTTTAAAATTGAGATAAAATTTAAGTTTTTAAGAAATCTGATAAACATTTGACATACTCTGCTAAATCAGACATTATATTTTATTTTGCAAATTCATTTTTTTTTAGTAATGTTTTGTGAACAGATATGATAAAATATGCATTTGAAGAATTTTCATGATGTATGTTTATTAAATTAATATTGTATTCTATTTTGATCAATATTATATTACAATGGATATTTTGCTATTTAGATATATGAAAGTAACACTGCATGAATATCTATAATTTATATTATATGTAAGTAAACAGTAATTATTTTGTAAGTTCTGTTATGACATATGAAGAAGGTTTGTCAGGTTTCTAAAGATTCTGAATTAGTATAGAATAATTAAATCAATTTTGACAAATACAAAGTGTTGATTCATTGCAGCTGTTGATGTTAACTACCAATATGATTCGCAAAGATTTAAATAGTCAAAACCAGTATGATGCTGGTTTAGCTCTGAGTGGTCTGTCTTGCTTCATAAGTTCAGATCTTGCACGTGATTTAGTTAATGATATAATGACATTATTAACATCTACAAAGCCGTATCTACGCAAGAAAGCTGTACTAATGATGTACAAAGTCTTCTTACGATTTCCAGAGGCCTTGCGGCCTGCATTTCCTAGATTGAAAGAAAAGTTGGAAGATCCTGATAGTGGTGTACAAAGTGCTGCTGTTAATGTAGTTTGTGAATTGGCAAGAAAAAATCCAAAAAACTATCTAAGTTTAGCACCTGTTTTTTTCAAACTTATGACTACATCCACCAACAATTGGATGCTGATAAAAATTATTAAGTTGGTAAGTGAATATTAGCTTTTAGTCTTATATCAACAAAGTGAAACAGATTAATGAAGATATAGGCTCATTGTTATAATTAATTAATATTTGTATCCATACATATATATGTATACACATACGTTGAACATGAGCCAAATAATATTGGTCTTGTTTCACATGCTCAGTTCTCCACTATAACACTGATTGAGCCGAAAATGGGTCGGCGACTTACTCAACCACTAATTGACCTGATTTCAAGGTTTTCATATTAGTTGATCATCTTTTTGTTACCAAAATATAGTAAATTATAGACATTAGCTGTAGTATGCATTAGTAGCTTGTATTTATTTCTAATATGTATCCACGAATGATTACATTACATGTTGTAAAGTGTAAACTATGTTTAGCAATATTCATATGTTAAATATCATCATATTTCTTAGATTGCAATTATATTTCCAGTTTGGCGCATTGACACCTCTAGAACCTAGGCTTGGCAAAAAATTAATAGAACCCCTTACAAATTTGATACACAGGTATTTCATGTATTTTTGTCTAAATGTAAACCAATATATTGGGTTTGCAGGTTTGTTCACTGCTTGCGGAATAGTTTAATATTTTACTGCTCCTAACATGGAAAATTTATATAGATATTTATTTTCTTTCAAGTTTTGTATTCATATTTCTTTGTCATTAAATAAATCTTAAATGATAAATTACGTAATTTATTGTATTTTGCAATTTAATTTTTCAAATGATTAATTAGTTATATAATTATTATAATCGTGTAATGTTATACTAATTGTATGATATTACTGGTTTTTAGTACATCTGCAATGTCCCTACTATATGAATGTATAAATACAGTAATAGCTGTATTAATTTCAATTTCATCTGGTATGCCAAACCATTCTGATTCGATACAGTTATGTGTTCAAAAATTGAGGATATTGATAGAAGATTCTGATCAAAATTTAAAATATTTGGGATTGTTAGCAATGTCGAAAATTTTAAAAACTCATCCAAAAAGTGTACAAGCTCACAAAGATCTTATAATGCAATGTTTGGATGATAAAGATGAAAGTATAAGATTGCGTGCCTTGGATTTACTATATGGAATGGTTTCAAAAAAGAATTTAATGGAGATAGTTAAAAAGTTAATGGTGCATATGGATAAAGCTGAAGGCACTGCTTACAGAGATGAATTACTCTCAAAAATTATTCAGATATGTTCGCAGAATAATTACCAATTTGTTACTTATTTTGAATGGTAAAGTGATCACTAAGTTCATATTTGTTGAAATATATTATATTTTACATTTACATAATATTTATCCACATTTATAGGTACATATCTGTATTGGTTGAACTTACAAGAATGGAAGGTACCAAACATGGACCATTAGTAGCAACTCAATTACTCGATGTAGCAATTCGTGTCCAAGCTATACGAAAATATGCAGTTCAACAATGTGCCTTATTGCTAGAAAATTCATACCTTTTAACAGGTCAACCAAGAGCAACAATGTCTGAAGTTTTATATGCTGCTGCATGGATTTGTGGAGAATTTTCTAGGTATTCTGTAATATAGTTTCTGACTTGTATTACTTTTCTGCTTAAAATGTAATTGATAATATATTACATTAACAGTGAACTAGAGGATCCTATAGTAACATTACAATCAATGTTACGATCACAAGCTTCCAGTTTACCAGGACATATTCAAGCTGTTTATGTTCATAATATTTTAAAACTCGCAACAGCAACATTATGTGAAGCTGTAAAAGATGGAGATACAGAGACTATGGAACAGGTAGAATAATCTACAAATACCAAAATTATTATTTATTTAACTATTAATGTATTGTATTAAATGATGTTCATTTCAGAATTATACATAAATTTTATTGTATTTTATAGATTTTTGCACTGAAAGACAAAATAGCTGCATTTGTATGCAGCGGGGATTTAGAAGTTCAAGAAAGGTCTAGTTCTGTATTGGTTTTACTTGAATGTTTAAAAGAAAGTCCTGGTTTGGCAGAAGAATTAATGGAAGCATTTGAAGGAGAGCTTAATCCTGTTGCGCCAAAAGCACAAAGAAAGGCAATTATTATTTATATATTTTCATATAATTTTATTAGTCAAGATTTTCTTCATTTGTTTCGAAAAACACATTCTATAAAATCATATCATTGTTATTAATTTCCTGTGTATTGATTGTTTATATTTTTTTTCACACATTTTATTTATTGAATGTAATGTTCAAATTAATATTAGAAGATGTTTCTTTTTTTTATTGTTAGCAGAAATAAACTATAGAATAATAATAATTATTATTATTTATGTACATTATCTTACTATATGTTTAGGTACCAATTCCTGAGGATCTGGATTTAGATTCATGGATTAATGATCCACCATCAGAAAGTTCAGATTCAGAAGATCAAGATATGAATGACATTTTCGTTAAGACAGAGAAAATAAACGATTCCTATCCTAAACGAGAATTTAATGAACCATCAGCAGAGGAACTTCAAAAACGACGTGAAGCTAGAAAATTAGAACAACAAAACAATCCACATTATTTAAAAGGCACATTCAAGAATTCCACATCATATCATAACTCGTCAAATATTTATGAGGAGTTTGAAAACATTCCTGTAACGGAATTAGATATTCCAATTTCTTTAAAAATTACGAATAATCATAAAAGATACAAAGTACATGGCAAGAAGAAGAAGAAGTCTAAGAAAAGTATGTTTAAATCTTGCATATATATGCGTTCATGATAATTATATTATTTTAAACTGTAAACATTACAATCTTTAGGTAAAAAGCCTACTTCAGAAGATGAACAGGATGATATTTATCCTATTCAAGTGGTGAATACTGGGATTGGTGAATTACCACCAGGTGCAGAATTAAGTGATAGCGATGACTATGACCATGTGGATGTAAATGATCCACACAGAGCCTTAAATATTGATTTGGATCTACCTTTGAGGGATGATGAAAGATTACCTGTATCAGAACATAGAGTTAAGGAAAATAATTTAGTTCAAGAAACTACTGAATCTAAAGGAAAGAAAAAGGAAAAAGTAATATGTTTCTTCTTTTGTTTAAAAAGTTATAATATATTAAATATAAATTTTATTTTTAATAAAGAAGTTATTAGTTCAAAATTAAATATAGTTTTATTATATTTTATTTATTAGGGGCATAAAAAATCAAAGAAGAAAGTTAAAGAAGTTAAAGGAAAACGTTATGACAATCAGTTACAACTTACTGATATGTGGTTAGAAAATAATACTTCCACAGGAAATATTCAGCCACCTGTTGCCAATGAGTATACGGAGGTTTTCAGTGAAAAAGAATCAGAATGGAAAGATGTTAAACGCAAGAAGTCAAAAAGTCAAGAAAAGCATAAAAAAACGGATGAGGACTCGAAGCATAGAAAATCAAAAAGATCGAAAATTAAAAAAGAATCTTTAAAAAAATCTTCAGATTATGAAGAAACTGCTGGAATCTCGACACCGTCTAAAGAAATATTACCAGATTTAAGATACAATTTTTCAAATTCTGAAGATAATACAATTTTAGAACCAGTTACTTCGTACGAAGAATTAGCTAAAAATAAAGTGCTATCTATAGCATACGAATTGAAACAAGTTCCTCACGAGTCAAATAAATTAGTTGCGTCAATACTCATTACGAATAATTGTCAGAAGCTTGTAAAGGAATTAGTTTTTGATGTTCCAGATACATCGTCATTGAGATTAATGAGAAATGTAAGTTAATATGTACAATGAAGAAACAAAGCAAAAACTGTATAATTTTACAACCGAGTATATTATTTCTTACTTTGATAATTGCTATTTCTTACGTTATGTACGATATTTAACTTGCGTGGCAACAAAATAAAGAATTAATTTTAATAAATATGCTATTCTTTCAGATTGGAGATGAATTTGGTATAAAACTGCCATTCCAACTGTCTCCACAAACCAGTAAAGAAACACAGTTTACTATTTTAATCTCAGATGTAACATTTGCTCAGAGGTTGAGAGGCACGCTTACATATATGTTAGAAAGCAAAGAAAGTACATTGCAAGAGAAACTTGACTTTACTATGCATTTAACTTGCAGTAAGTTCATGGTCGGCCATCTTTCACATAAGGATATATTAACAGAATTACTTAAAAGTGGTCAACTTGTATACAAAGTTAAGAAAGAAATTGTCCTTTCTCAAGATTTTGATGTTATTTTAAATTTAATTTGTTGTAAATGTAACCTTACACTCGTGGAACAAATCAATGATACTGCATCTTTATATGGACACTCTTTGAAAGGACATCATGTGTGCCTTTTATTAAAGTATAACGTAAGACAAATATATTTTACTTCTTAAAATTTAGCATTAATAGTGATTTTAATAAAATAGTAAATGTAACAAAAATACAATTTTCTCTTATAGAAGTCATCAGGCAATTTGGTAATTGAAGGTAAAGGTGACAATAACACGTTATTGTCAGGAATTGGAGAAGAAATTTTAAGGATTCTAACATAATATTGAAATAAACTGAAGTGTCCATATTTTATGAGTCCTATCCTCATTCATTGCAGCCGTGTTCATTGCATAACTCAATAGTAAAATGAACATTCTATATTATATATATAAAATAATGGCTATAGAAATCGTATCCGCAAACTTATCAAATATTTTCAGAAAAAGATCTTAACTAAACTTTACATCTAACTTAGGTAAACAAATGTCTAACATATGCATGTAAACATACACATGTATGTGTATAAATAGACACATGTATAATTATCTATATGTGTATGTAAGATAAAGTTTTAAGAAGAGGGAAGAGAGATTTATTATCAGAAATTGAAGACATCAGAAAGGAAGTAGTTTATTTTATTTGCATGCAATTTCAGTTTATGAACTCAAGTGCAATAATAAGATAGTAGATTATAAAATGAAATATTTATTTTAATAAACTTTATCATTTAACTTCAAATAGAAGTTTCAAATCGAGAAGTTTCTGTGTAATTTAATATATGTAAATATTACGTATTAATAACAATTTTCTTAAAAATTAGTCATGTTTCATATTAATATAAATAAAACATGTTTGTATAGCTCAGAATATTGAAATACTAAACTATTTTGCCAAAGTGAAGGAGAAGTATAATAAACTTTTTATGTGAAATATTATTTGTAAGAGTATTCATCTGTAAAGTAATCCAAAATATCTTAATAAATTACAAATATTGTATATTAAAAATTAACTACTTATACACTGATATCTTCAATTTTGTGTTTATTGAAGGATTAATATCATAATTACATTGTTGAACTACTGATTAAACTGTAAAATACATCATGGATACTCGCGACTCGTGTGAATGTACATCGATGTTTCTCAGCGGAGTGTATACTTTCTTCATGTAATGACTTTGTAATATCAATAATTTAATACACATAAGGTTTTATGATAAGCATAGAAATATGCAATATAGTAACACATGGAACACCAAATGTAAATAGCCAATACTTGTATGCTATAAACAATATCATTATTTTAAATATCTTCTAAAAATTAATCTCATTTACGTAAAAAGACGTTCTATAAGAAAGTAATTTAATTATACATTACTCCTCTCTATATTAACATTAAACTTATGATTTGAAGTCATAAACAATAAATAAGTGCTGATGAATAATTGAAAAATATTAACAGCATAAATGCCAGTAAATGATATATAAAAATTGGAATTAATATCTTAGCCTTTAGACAGATTTAAGGGGGGGGGGGGGGTAAGGTTAATTCGTACAAAAAAAGGCATGTTTTTGTGAATTTTTTGTGACGACACAGTTAAAATCTCTTTATTAAAACCAATAGTACATTAAAGTATGACATTTGAAGAATATTGCATAAAATTTTCACGGAGAAATATTAAAAAATACGGCAATGGCAGCAATTATTCGGACGTGTCTCGGAAAAAAGTAGAATTGCGGTGTCCCTCATAACTTGGTGCTGGATCATCTGAAATCAAAAAATCAAAATTCATTCGTTACGTAACAGTTTTCCCCAGGTAACGCTGGAAGGATTTTTCGAAATTTCAATTTTTCACTTTTTTTGAACACTTTGAAGAGAAAAACGCGATTTTTTGCGAAAAAAATCAGCTAATTTGTTATTGTAAAATAAAAATAATTAACAAATTTGAAAAAATTCTTCAGCGTTACCTCGTAAATTATGTACAGATATAGTATTTAAAATTTCAAAAGGATCGGTGCAGTAGTTTTGAAGTTATGAGGGGTACCGACTTTGAAAACCTGAGTTGTGGGGAAAACGCTTTAAAATTTTGAACACTAAAAAATCTGGTATAAAACGTTCATAAGCGAATTTTATTGGCTTATCTCACATTGAATCATCAATGCCAGGTTCATAAAGGATGTTGCTATCATTCATCATGTCTAAAGCATCCTTTTGCTCCTATCTACGACGAATCCTACCTTCTTTAGTTTGTCTTTCATCTTCCTACTCTGCTCGGCTTATACGTATGGAGTTAGTTGATCGTGCCCAGTCATGAGCACTTGATCCATTACTGATTCCCATGTCTTACATGAAGGTTAGTAAAGCAAAAGAATCTTCATCGTGTATAAAACGACATGTATAAAAATACTCGTAACTTCGTCAATTTTGCTCCAATCGACTTGAAATTTTGACACGATATTCTTAAGATATTATGCATTCAATTGAAAAAATGTAAAAAAATGCAAAAAGAAAATTTTAATACCTTACCCCCCTTAAGCCGTGAGAAATAGAAATATTGTGTATCAATAATATGAATATTGAACTTCTTTCTTTAAATACTTTTTCGTTAAATGTAAATTTTTTAACTGTTACTTTTTTTATTGCTATTTTTGAAAACAAATTTTCATGTTTTGTTGTAATAACATTTACTGTGCCAAAAAAAGATTAATCAATAACAACTTCGTCCTTCAAACATATAATAGTGTGAAAATATATTTAAGCCAAATAACTTTTTGTTTCCTTTTTGCATTTATATATAATACTAAATATACTATTAGTTTATGAAGATTATTGACATCATGTTTTACATGGATTGTAGTTTACGTATACTGATGTTTATAAAAAAAATATTCATTTTTACGAATAATAATGATCTGTTAAATTTATTCATAAAAATTGTCTTACTCTTTGTACTTGATATATACGAAAATATAGATTTTATCTTTGAAAATATGTTTTATGTAGAAATTTTTTTCTTATTAAAAGAGGTATAAAAATCATACTTTTTATAAAAATTATATTTACTTATAATTCAATTTTTTGTGGGGGGTAAATGTTTAAATTTATAAGTGAGCATTAATTTTGTTTTAAACATTGCTCGTTTTTTTTTTTAAATGAAATTGGATTTAATGATATTTTTTTTATGTACTTATAATTCTCAATGAGAATTGATTGTAAAATTCATTCAAATGAAAAAAAAATAATTTTTTTCGTGATACATGTACTATCATAAAATTCTCTAGATTTGCAATTTTGTTGCATGAAATATATTCAGCTGATGAAATTCAGTATGATATGGTATAATATATTCAGTTGATTCAATTTATATAGCAATAAAAGTTTAGATTATTATATAATAATATTATAAAATAAATATTTTTAAGATCCGATGGATGAGTTGCATTCATATAAAAGGTTGGTATAACATGTTTTGACATTAGTTTAATATGGCGGTATTCTTTAGTGTTAGTGCATGGTAAGAGTATCGCGTTCTTTAATATTTTCGTGTTATTAATTGAAATTTTGTTGCCAATGAATTATGGAGGCTGGTGCGAGTACCGGTACTCGTACAACGCGATTTATGATGGAGGGTGTCGGAGCCCGAGTTATCCGTGGACCCGAATGGAAGTGGGGTAAACAGGTTAGTAAAGAGGTTAACTGGTTTTAATATAATTTTTTAATTAAGATATTATACTACATTTGTGAAGAATGCTATTTTAAAGACAGGATTCACATTTTTCTATTTATATTTTCACATTACATACGATATATATTTCATTTTTTTATAATATTGTATGTCCATTAAGGTTATTGCATCATACTTAATATTTGTTTAAATTATTGTTGGAAAGCTTTTATGTATATTTACTATGTTATATGTATAGTTTATTAATATAGTTTTAGTAATTTACTTTATTAAAACATTTTGTATAATTATGTTATATATGTATATAAGATCGCAAATTTAGTTCTTATGTTTTGATTTACTTTGTTTTGTATACATTATTTTCTTTTGTCGTAATTAATTTTCATGCACTTTAAACGATAAAAACTATTTTTAATTTGTCTTGTTTTTGTTTTAATAATCTTGAAAATTTTGTATTTCATTCTTTTTTGAGATATAAATAGATTATTATTATCGAGTTTCTTCTATGTGTTAATGTGTTTATGGTCATAAATATGTTTTAAGTATAATTTTTCAATACGACAGGATGGAGGAGAAGGTCATGTAGGAACTGTTAGAAATTTTGAATCTCCAGAAGAAGTAGTTGTTGTTTGGGATAATGGTACAGCAGCTAATTATCGCTGTTCTGGTGCATTTGACCTTCGAATTTTGGATTCAGCTCCGACTGGCATAAAACATGATGGAACAATGTGTGATACGTGCAGACAACAACCAATTTTTGGAATTCGTTGGAAATGTGCAGAATGTGGGAATTATGATCTTTGTTCTATTTGTTATCATGGAGACAAGCATCACTTAAGACACAGATTTTATCGTATAGCAACACCTGGAAGTGAAAGAGTATTATTGGAGCCACGACGTAAAAGCAAAAAGGTATTAATTCACTTCCTTAAATGTTATATTAGTATCATCATCATTATAATAGTAATATAACTTATCTTTTTATATATGATGTTAGATTGCAATTCGTGGTATATTTCCTGGTGCCAGAGTTGTAAGAGGCGTTGATTGGCAGTGGGAAGATCAAGATGGTGGAAATGGTCGAAGAGGTAAAGTTAATGAAATTCAAGATTGGTCTGCAGCTAGTCCACGTTCAGCAGCCTATGTTATATGGGATAATGGTGCCAAAAATTTGTATCGTGTTGGTTTTGAAGGAATGGTTAGTTTAAAAGATAAATTATTAAGTACTATCATAAATCAAACATAGCTATGTGAATTACGCGAGTAAGTATATATATTTAAAGAATAATATGGACAATCAGTGATTGTTAATGTTTCAGGCGGATTTAAAAGTTGTTAATGATGCTAAAGGCCAAACAGTTTACAGATATCATTTACCACTATTAGGTGAACAGGGTCCAGGTCGCACTGGCGCTCATGGATTACAAATTGGAGATCAGGTTATTGAACATCACGATTATTATAAAACAATATAATAAAATTTCTAAAAATAAAAGTAATAAATAAAGCTGTTTGTTTTGTAGGTTAATGTTGATTTGGAATTAGAAATCGTACAATCGTTACAACACGGGCATGGTGGTTGGACGGATGGTATGTTTGAGTGTCTTGGTACTACAGGGACTGTTGTTGGTATTGATGAAGATCACGATATTGTTGTGTCCTACCCAAGTGGTAATCGATGGACCTTCAACCCTGCTGTATTGACAAAAGTACAAATACCAGTCCCTGTTACTAGTTCAAGTTCTGACAACCAAACATTTGCGGTCGGTGATTTGGTACAAATATGTAACGATATAGAAAAAATACAACGACTTCAACGAGGTCATGGTGAATGGGCTGAAGCAATGGCACCGGTACATTATATAAAATTCTCTAGAATATAGATTTTACAAACATACAAATTAATTTTAAATACATGTATAATATTTATGTTTTTATAGACTATGGGAAAGATTGGTAGAGTTTTGCAAATTTATCACGATGGGGATTTAAAAGTAGAAGTTTGTAGTACATCTTGGACATATAATCCTCAAGCAGTTACCAAAGTTGCAAGTAGTGATGGTAGTGGGGGAAATAGCAGTGGGGGTATGTTTAAAACGCGTTTAATTTATTTGCATCATTTCCTAAAATTTGGAAGAGAAATTAACATTTTTTAACTTTTTCAGAACGTTTATCAGCGTTGTTAAAAAAATTATTTGAAACGCATGTTTCGAGTGATGTTAACGAAGAGTTAGTAAAAACCGCTGCGAACGGTGATGCAGTTAAATGCGAAGAATGTTTAAAGAGACCTGAAGCCGATGTGAATGGCGTATTTTCGGGTCATACTGCTTTACAAGCGGCAAGTCAAAATGGTCACCTAGAAGTCATTAAAATTCTCCTCCGTTATAAAGCAGATGTTGAAATTGAGGTAAGAAGAGAACTAAGGTTTTTTAATTTATTATTATTTTAAGAATAATCTATGCAATATATATATATATATTACCATTGGAAGGTTATGTATTTAAGAATACTTAATTATTAGGTATATTGAAAGTAAACGATTTATGATACATTTAGGATAAAGATGGAGATAGAGCTGTACATCACGCAGCATTCGGAGATGAACCGGGCGTAATGGCATTGTTAGCTGGTGCTGGAGCTGATTTGAATGCTAGGAATAAAAGACGCCAAACTGCCCTCCATATCGCGGTTAATAAAGGACATGCCGGTGTAGTGCGCACGTTATTGGAGTTGGGATGCCATCCAAGTTTGCAGGTAAGTAATAATATGTATTTTTACATGTATATCCTTTTCAGTATATATATTTTTACACACATTTCCTTTTCGATATATTTGTTCCTATATACATTTTCTTATGTATATAAGTTTAGTATAGGACTTTTAAATTCCTTTACGAAACTTTAATTGATTTAAAAGTAAAAATATTATCGAGTACTGAACTTAATAGATTTAATATTATAATTGGAGAGATTAATATTAAATATTGTTAATACTTTTAATTAAATTTATATATTATAATAGTGACTTATTGATTAATATAAGTCTCCTTTAGCTTTTGGAAATTACATTACTTGCACTATAATATATTAGTAAATCTATTGTTTCTTGTGTAATAATTTCGGTAAAATAAAGAAAATTAAAAATATAATATATTGATATTTTAATTCAATATATACACTTTTCTTATTATTAATATACATAGAGTGATTATTAGAGATATGTTGTATTTCTAGAGTAGGATATACATAATATAGATATTGGGCAGTCATTCTTAATAATCACTCTTTATGATAGATTTACACAGTATTTTTATTTCGATGCTATTACATTTGAATAAATTGCAATCTTAAAAGTTTACTTATTATTTGATTTCTAATTTTTTTTTATTAAATTTCATTACAATATGGTATATACATTATATCTATAAAATTCTAATAAATAAAAAGAGAATTGTAATTTTTTTTTATTTCAGATTTTATTACATTGTTTTTTTTTTCATTCGATATCTTTAATTACATAAATAGAACGTATTTCCACAATGTTTTCTTTAACATTGACGAATTTTCAATTTTATTATTATTATACATCAGAAGTTATTTATAAGTTCATTGTATTTTCTAGAATTTAGTATACGGACCTTGTGACTTGGTTTCTGATTACCTGCTCTTATTTTTGTTATGGTTTATTTGAATTTTAGGGAGTTGATATTATTGTTATCTCATTCTTCTATATGTTTTCGATACTGTTAATAATTAATAGCGAAATTTATCGCGTTACACTTATTTGTTTAAAATAGTGCAATTATTTTAAATCTAATTACGATAGAGCTTATAGCATTATATTATTATAATTTTATTCGCATTCGAACAATGGAAACATTTCGCAAACTATTAACTAATTATTATTTAAAGTAAGTAAAATTAATGTTTAACATAAATTTTTGTTAACAACTTCTGAAGCATAAAACGTTAACTTTTACGTTTATCTCACGATTAATTAAGAAAATATAATTCCTGTTTATTTTATATAAGTAATAATATATTGAATATCACGTAGATTACCTATGATTTATATAATTTACGGAAAAATGAATTTATACTTTTACTTAACGAGCGATCGTTATTTAAAATTTCAATAATATATACTTTTCATGTAATTGAACCTATAAAAACATACATATACATATGTAATATGTGCCGTACCTGTTTCGTCATTGTTAATTCGAGAAATCTTTTACATATGGAACATTCAGTATGGTTATTTAATTTTTTATTCCGCTAGTGGGCAATTTCGCCTGTTTACCACGAATTTTTCTACCTCGGCTTAATTACTCAGTCTCCGGAACCGTAAGGTCGTCGTTGTCGTCACCGTCGTCGTCGTCGTCGTCGTCGTCGTCGTCGTCGTCGTTGTCGTCGTCGTCGTCGTCATCGTTGTGCACCGACAGAGTTCCACGTACGAATGTGAATTAGTGTTAATTCACCTTTGTTACATGGGTATCTCCTCATTTGCAGGAGACTTAATTAATTCAGTTATCTGCCTGGAGGAAGCCTCGAATTCCACCTGCGTTACGAGTGTCGCAGGATTGTGTTTGAGAATACGTGTTGCGCATAATCAAGCCCCGCTCTCTGTACATTCGGTGTCCGGGCAATGGGGTATAACACCGAGAATTTCTATTTTCCTTCGAAACAATTCAAACCTGAAGACAACTGGGAGCGTTTTCTGCGATAAACAACACTTACGTGCTTGGAATACGCTCTCGAGGATCGACTTCCCCTTTTGTTTCTCGTATTTTTCCCTTCCCAGATAATACTGTCCTCCCTGTCTATCTCGAGCCACTATCATAACACGAAACATTTCAAGAACTCGAAACGGACGAAGGATACGCACGCTCGGTTCCAGACGAAATTTTTGATAGAAGACGATTTTCGGACACGAAGTTACGCGGCTTTATACTTAAGAAACTTGTACGCTACCGCTTAAGAGTTTTCGGACGCTCGGTTATTTTCTTCGCGTAATATCTATTTTTGCGCTTACCAGGATTTATTAACGTCTGGTTTTAAGTCTACCGCAATTCTCTTCAGATTTATAAAGGCTCTCGGTTTTAATCTTACCCTAGATCTTGTCTTGAATCTAATGTTGAAGCACGAGCCTTGCCGGCATTCAACGAGGTCTTGCTTAGAACTAATCTCCAACTCGCTTAGAACTTTAACTTATTTTCGTGTATCTGCGAGCTGAATGTACATTCCTGGATTCAATCTTAGCTTCTTGTACGGATTCGCTCAAATACAAGTACAAACTTGCTTCTTTAAGCGAATGATCAACGTAAGCTTGTATAAACTCCTTGATAATTTCAGAGGGATATTTACGTGGTTTTGATATTTCAAAGAGTATTTTCTATCGTATTAATCAAGTATCTATGATAAAATGTAGCGGTATGTTCGCTTAATATGTTATAATTTTAATCAGTTAGCAACAGGTAACTTTAACCATTGTTAAACAATTTTTGTTGAAAATGAATTCCAATATAGAGGAATGACATTACGAGGAATTATAGCTTACGAGTACAGCGCAGAAAGAGTTATTTCGCAGACTCTTTGATCATTCAAGAGTTTCCTTCGTTTTCGTATTCTTCTAAATTTTTAGAATCTTGGAAGTTAAGTCGTCGAGGCTCGAACCTCGTCGAGAGGATTCATTAAACGGGCATATTAGAGATTCTTTGAAACGCCAGCACACTAGCAATTACAATAAATTATTGCAAAACCTTGTGTTCGTATAGCGCTCTTTTCACAGGTAAGGAAAGCAATTAAGAAAGTTAGGTAATGCGTCCTCCCATTTTCATAATCACCGCGCGAAATGGTATAAATTAACAGTAAACGTAAATCAAGGACGTTTTTAAGGGCTGCGGGTTGATCAGTTAGCTGTGTACCGCCGCAATATGGTATACCAAGTTTATATAAGGCGTACGATTTTTTTAAGAACTTGTTTACGTCTCTGTGAAACAAGAACATTTTAAACATCTTCCACTCGAAGCATCGTTCTTTCGCAACTTTTCCACCAGGTCAGCCGAATTTTTACTCTCGAAGCTTTGAACGATCTAAATTATATAATAAAAATGTACGGAATTATCATTGTCATATGAGATCGAACGATTCCAACTAGTCGTCGAAGATAGAAAAGTGAAAAAATCCCGAGAAATGCGAGAAATTATTTGGAGGTTTGCAAGAAAATTGTCTACCAAACATATAATGCAAAAGAAAAGAAAAAATACTTATTTTTGTAATTTTCTACTCTTATCCCTTGCAATCCTCTTTTCATGAATCTCACGTTCTTCTAACACGGGACCGAATTATTTTGAGCTGTGACGCTTTTGAAATACACGCGCGAATTGCCAATGAAGTAAAATTAAGTAGTTTCAAGTTGTATGTGCACTGTACGGTTGTCTGACGTATAATACGTTTATATGAGATTTCTGCAAGCGTTCAAATACTTTGTACAGATGCGAATAAATCTTTATTAATCGAAAAGTAGACAATCGTGGTGCTAAAGGGAGAGATTATAATTTACGTGGAAGCATGTAAATTCGAACTAAGGACGACTAATCGTTTCGTAGAAACCATATTTTCTCATGGCGTTGTCAACTCAATCTCTTGGACACCGTGTTTCAACCATTTCATTTCACGAACACGATCAGCATTATTGCGCGCACTATAATTGAAGTCGATCGTGTCCGCTACGTTGATCAATACAGTTAAATAAATGTGGCGAATAAACGGTGGTAATCGGTATCGCCGCGTAATCGTACGAACGAAACCGCATAGCCGATGGTTATGACGATTACTTTTTAACGATTTAATCTGGGCAATTAATAACGATCGCCCCATAAATTTGGAAATTCCACGAATGAAAGAGTAACCTCTACTACTCTATCTAGATCGTTCATTCGTTATCGTTAGACTGCGGATATTCATGCGGAAGTTTTACCAAAGAAATAGAATCTAAGCAGAGATTCCTTTCGCTCGCTAAATATTATAACCAGTGGCATACTTTGAGTATTTTATATATCTTTATATTATATGCATCCGATACAGTTGTTTGCAATTTAAAATTTCCCACGAACGTGAAAAAATCCGCCGTCTAATTATTCAGAAACGTTCGCGAATGACGGGAATTTGCCAATGCATTACTATTGAAAATACGATCAATCGGAGTATAAAACGCGAACAGGTTCTGAGAGTATCGTCTTTGTATTCGGTCAACCGCGTGATCCGAAGGGGTTCGTAGGGGATGAGGTAAGAACGAGACACCCGGTAGCCCTTTGCTCCGTCGTGCGAATAATGCATTCAGTCGAGCTAGGAGACTTTGCGCCGCTGCGACGTCTTCTATCCGAGAAAATGGTTCGCAATTTCGACATGGGGCGAGGTAGGGGTTGGAAGAGTGGTGTGCCTATAGCCCGTATGGCCCCTATTACAAATCCAATACCCACCTAGCAGAATGGTATACGGCGTCTTTTTTCTCTTTCTTTCTTCGTCTTCTCTCTTCCTCCTCCTTTTCGTCTCTTTTCTCTGCTCGCTCAATCTATCTCACGACCGGCGTACCTGCTAGGCTAGAGTCGCATCCTGGTGCGATGCCGCTATAAAACATATTCGCTGACAGCGACAATATTCCCCTTGGTGCAGAGTCGACAGAAGTAACGCTTTTGGCTCATGGCGCGGCCTGAAAGAAAATGTCCGCTTCGTGCGGCCGATCGCGCTCGAGGAACATCGCTGGTGATCGGTCGAAAAGGGCTATGCCAAAGATGGATAATTCAACTGGCTGGGGGATTCGAGTCACGAGTGAAGCGTTACGCCCTTCTGCAGCGGCGATCGCCTCGTAAATCTCTAGATTATTGGCACTTTTGCTGATGAGTGATTTAGCGCACGCTACGAGAAACGTAACGTTGCCTGTTGTTCGCGGATTTCGGGCGAATCTTTCGTTCCGGTCTATGGCTGATTTTCTGCGTCAGTCTTGGAACGCTTTAGCAGAAATTTGATAAATTCGTTACCGTCCTGTACGCTTTGCATAAGGAACAGTGAAACTTCTGTACAAGGACGAACAAAAATATCAGAGTAGATCACATCTCTCACTCGATCCCTTCTCCGAATGTAACTTTCGATGGCTATCGTTGCGAGGCTTACGTCCTTGAGCCGAAACTCGTTCCAAACTTTTTCCAATTGCGTTACGTTAAAGCATTTCCTTTTATTCGCCAAGTGGCGTAGAAATTAGAAGATCGACGAAAACGTGTTTCGATTATATGAATTTTCATTTCAATTGTCATTAAAATACTTGTTTTCATCTGCCTAAACGTATGCTATATTTTTCCATGTAATCTTCGTATTGTAACCACTGCGAGTTGATACCACTAAACGCGATCCTCATAAGAGAACGAACATGTTCGTCGAGAGGAACACAGGAATTGCTAATTCGCTCTATCTGATTACGAATTTTACTTGCAACTATGCGATCTAGTTACGGTGCAGTAATGGTGGATGCAAGTGTAACGTCAAGTACATCAGGTACCAGGCTGTACGTCGAAAGAAAGATTACGACCGGATGTTTACACATCCTTACCGCTTACCCTCAATATTGTAATGATCCACCACAAAACCATTTTCATAGTTGAGGTGCTTCAGGCCTAAAACAAGCGTTCTTTTGCCTATTACGGGAAAGTCAGTTTTTCTTACGTTCAGGTATCTTCCATTAGCAATTTCCTCTCAAGGCCGATTAGCACCCCTCCTCGCCCATCAACCTAGAAAATCGGCCAATTGACGACGAAGTCTATTTCCCTCGTTCTCCTAATGAAAACTTGTCTTTAGCAAATCAGGTCTTTTCGTGTCCTTAGATCCACCCAACGCTAGTTTTCCTCTGCCACAACATCGCCACTAAAACGGGTTGATTCTCCAACTCTCGAACAGTCAACGTCTTAGTGTAACTTACACATACCAACTCGGTCGTAATAATAAGTGTGATGAAAGAAAAAGAAAGTTAATAGTCGTGTTTCTGCTCAACCTTTTTATATTTTATAATCTGAGTCGTGACTTGTAATATTACGTGACACAAGCGACGTCGTACCATGTTAGACAGCGTAGAGGTTGTTGTGGCCGGTTGCACGAAAGCTGGCTCGTTGATTAAGAGACAACAGTGCTTCAAAAACGTATGGTCACTGACGGTGACGATATTGTCCTTGGAAAAGACTTAACAATAGGACCATCCGTGGGTAAACGTGGGAAGAATATCGGTCCTTGAATCGCTGCGTAAAATGTTGGCTCTTAATACTAAACCTACCGACATTTCATGTGTACCTAATCCTACCATGAGCGGTCAAATGACCGATTCAGAAAAACATATGTATCTTAATATAGAAAGAGATTTTAGCCAATTGGAATTGGATAGTAAACAAAATATCTTTCTGCTGCTACGATAAAAACCCGCTCCCCGCTTTTCTATTTAGAAAGTTTTATTTACCTTTATGAATTTTCAGCACATTTTTTACAAATTACAGCATTTTGTATCGCACATTTTCCACATACGTATTTTTTACATTTTGTACAAATTTTGTTAGTCTTATTGACTTTATAGTATCTTATTTGACAAGATTTCCGTCCAGAAGAATCTGTAGCTGTGTTTATTATTGTTTTCGATGAACATTCTTTGCTTAGCTGTCTCTCCTTCTGATATTCAGCAGTTTCGATATAGCAGTTTCGATCCCTTCCTCATTTTCACTTTCGGAACTAACTATAAATCTCTTTCTTTTTTGTCCTCTTCGTATATTCAAAATATTCTCTTCGTCCGTATCGCTGTCAAATAAGTCACAATTATTTTCTGCCGTATCATTATCAAAATGGGAAACTTTTTGGTCATCTTCCGAACAATCCTCGTCGATATTATTTATTTCGTCTAATAAATTGATATTCCTCGAATGTCTTGACATTTTTGGGGATGAATATACAAATGATAAAGTAAAAAGTAAAAACTAAAATATAAAAATATAAATCAAACGGGGCAAAACCATTGAGACCAGAAATAAAAAAAAAATTGTAAATCATACCATAAAATATTGTTAGCTCTGTTGACTTTGTCGAAACTATCGCTTATACCACGTAATAATTTCTATAATACACCGTGAAATTTTGATGCTCTCTGTTCGGATCGCAAGACCGTATTGTCGTATAAAGAACGCTATGCATTTGTTCCGATCGCGCGTTTGTCTACACCGTAGATCCACGATTACATCGTATACTCGTAAAACAATTTCAGAAGCGCGCTTTCCGAAGAATGTAGTCGTAAATAACATGAATTTTTCAAATGGTCGAATGACCGTTCGTGGTAGACTAGACACGCTATAAATTTTTTTCGGAAAGTAAACGATAAAGAAATTTGTGAATATTGAAAAATGGGTTGTATGTATATTATAGGAAAAGTGAATAAGCTACATGGTGATACAGTAACGTTGTATACGAGAAATTCTAAACGAAATTTCAAAAACGGTCATTTGACCGCTCATGGTAGGTTTAGTGTTAAAGCTCGTCTTACGGCAGTGCCAAGATAAATAAAGCGCCGTGATAGCTGCGACTTAGCTTAAATACAAATCAGCATCTATCTTCGCGTTAATAAACTGCTTGATAATTTCATGGAGAAGCAGGAAGACGATGACACAAAAAATATGGCCATTCTATATGTGTATATTTTATATCCTTTTCTTGTTGCGTTATCATAAAATTTCATTAAACAGCTAGACTCGAGTCAGAAATTATTTACGCGTACGAAGACGAGACAGTAAACTCATCGTGTGAAGTGGATCACGATATTTCCAGGATTACGGTATTATTTGTTCAACTAATTCCAACAAAATCCTAAAAGCCAGTTTACAGAGACGCGAGATACGTTATCCTGTAAAATACAAGAGTAAACAGGTATTTGGGAGATTTGTATTTTTCGGTATGAAAGGAACGCGAGAGCTAAGAAATTGCAGCGGCGCATGTATTATCGCAGCTTGTTTTAAATTTCGCGCGACCGCCCTTCTCAAAAATATGTTTACTCGCGAAACGCGTTCCTTAAGTTAACACGTGCCATGCATACGAAATATCTCGGCCCGCTTCCTGCAATCTTTATTCCGCCGCTATTAAGTATAACGTTCATCCAGAAAAGCGCCACTCAGATTCAGGGTTGCCAGACATTACTTTTAGTGTTGCAGGGATATGTATGGGAACGAAGCGTATGATAGCCACACGCTGTGCACCAAATCTCTCACCGTGCGTTGCCCGCTCATCTTCTTTCGGAATAGAAAATAGGTTCAGCGTTAGATAAAGAGAAGCGACTCTGTTTGCCGGTCAATCCCTCGTGGACTTGGACAGAACGTTTTATATAAATACTTGAATAGATTCCTGACATAAACGGATTTAACACTTTGCTTTTGCAGAGAGATCCGCGTCACACCCCAAAGGCGTATTCTTTTTCATTCTTTATGTAGCTTCGCAGAGGGCTTTCGCAGAATCTCGAGCCGTCCTCCTTGTAACCGTCAGATTCTTCGTAAAGTACTTTTTCTCAAAGGTTAGCATCAAACAAGCAAGACGTTTGAATAGCGCAACCAGGCGACGCGACGTTGCGTTGCGTGTTTTATTAAGTTAACCCGAGGACAGAGAAGTTTTATAAAAGAAGCAAGAAAGTAAATAAGACGAGAGAATGGCTTTTCTTATTTTTTTTTTTTTTCTTTTTTACGTTTCCAGTTAACTACTTAGTTTATTCCGAGATGGCTCAAAGTGAAAGGGACCTGTTACATCTAAAGACGTACGGTCGACGAATTTTCGCAGAAGCCGACATACGATATTTTTAATATCCTCGATGTCTCGATATTACGAGTAATATCTTTAAAAATCCGAAGAGAGAAAGAGAGAGGGGAATTGTGATAACACGAGAGTTATGACAACGCATTGAATTTATTTCGCTGTCCTTCTGTAAAGAAGCGAGAAATATGCCTTGCCGTGTTCTTCCTCTTCGTACATATGCAAGCAACGGAATGATATAAATAAAGATTCAAAGTTTCAAGCTTTTCCTATCGGTAATTCAGCTTAAAATTCCTTCATCGTTTTTAAATCGTTCTTTCCAGCGAGTTTCAAGTTTTCTTGTTTTCCTAAAGTCGAAGGGAATTTGCCTCTGTAGAGCTTGAAAAATGCACGTGTCGAACGAATCGACGAATATATCTATAAAATGTTCGTCGGTAACGGAGTTAGCGCGGCGAATTTCCATTTCAAACATCGAAATTTCCCGCATGTAGAAGGAAAACGAAATTCCTCGTATTGCTTCCGGTTATCCCGCGAAATTGATGGCGAGAATGAATTTATTTGTAATTTTTGGTGCGCGATACGTCTAAGGGGAAGAGCACTGTAAAACAAAATTCAAGCGGCGCGCGTATAATCTTGTTATCGGGGAGAATTTAAAATTGGCTCCGGGCTGGAAACCTTTATTCCGCGCAAACGACTTTAATACACGTAGACACACACAGGATGCTAGTTATTCTATGTTGGTTACAATTTTTGTTAGTCCGGAATTTAAGTCGTGGTTGTGTGTAGAAGTTGGTCGATATAAAGGACCACGACCGGAGGTTGCACATGTTTTGTACATGTATGTATATGTGTGGATCCAGTGTACGTTGTCGGGCTTGAAACGTCGGCAAAAGAGGATCGTAAAACGGCCAGGGTATTACGCTGTTAGTAGCGAAGTAGACGAGCTACACGTTGATTATTTTTACAGTTACGGTCTGTGCTCCATGGTCTAGACCAGTGGTTAGTGTGCCAGTCATCTTTTGTACTATGCTCCGAGAACACTTGAAAGCGTTTCCCCAGTGTTCGCCATTTGAATATGATAGAATAGAAACATCGCTGCCAGCTTCATTTCGTTAAAGAAAGAATTAATGGCGTTATCCTGAACAATCGCGTAATCTCTTGTCTCGCTGTGTTTTTTTTTTTTATTTTATTCCCTCAAGGATATTTTGACATATGTATATTGGAAGATATTTCGCTTGTTTAAACGCGTAGGATGGAAACGTATAAAGACAGAGGCGACAGTAAAAGATAGAACGAGAACGTTACCTCTTTTCTTCGCCTTTGTACGAAATTGCTTGGAAAATCGTGTCTTTTGAGGGAAGAGAGATTCGCGTTCGAGGAGACTTTTCGAAGCTATAAATTTGAATTTGAAATTCGAAGCTATAATTTTCTACTAAAAATATAACTTACGTTAAAATTTAAGGCTCTGCGCGGCAGAGTATAAGTGAAAAGATAGGTTTTACGTGGAATTCGTTGGCCATATGTTGGATTTTAGAATTGCTCTTTTATAAAAGACATGAAATCTGATTTATCGTGTGTACGCATAGAACGTGGAAAAGGATTCTTGTTTAAACTAGAGACCTGTAATATTATTAATCATATGAGTTATGCTAGTGGAACATATCACGAGTCAAAGCTAATTCTGAAACTCTTAAAAGTGAAATTTCATTACCTGTGACGGATAGATAACGCACGTTCGTTTACTTCAGTGAGTTGGGTGAAAAATGAAACGATAAAATTTGGACTGTATTTCTGTAAAGATTATCATTTTTTTTTTTTTTTTTTTAATTGACAGGTATTTGATATTAGAAGGGAGAAAGGTATAAATTATCGAGGCATATCTGAAATTTGTAAGATGCTAGTACCACCTTTTAAAGGCTAATGCGTTGCATTAGTACTTCTGTAGAGTTTAGCTTTCGCAAGGATAGTATTACATTTCTGAAATCAGGAGTAACCAGAGCGCAACGTTCAAATTAACTTTCTAGTTTAACCATCTTGCCTTAAGTAAAGTTAGATGTAGCCACGTACATGCCAGTAAAGTACTTTTCTGAGACTGTTTTAGCTCGTGTATCGCAATCTTTTTAGACGATGAAAGCTTTCACGATCTAAACTCTAATATTTTAAACGTTTACTGGCAAATAAATTTCGTGCGTCGTATACGCGAACATTAGCACGAATCATATTCAAATAGGAAAATTCTCGTTTAGCTGTGTCCCATCCTCATAGGAAAGTTATCTTTTAGGATGAATTCTTTTGGCAATGATTCTTAAAATTCGTTGAATTCTGTTCAAAATCGTGTCGTAATCTGAAACAATAAGGCTGCACAAACACTTTGGCGAGATACACGATTTATTTTCTTTTGAAATATTTCCGTACTGTGATATATTTTGTTATAAAATAATCATTATCATCCCGTATACTAATAAGCAAATATTACATGGTGGTTTAGAAAAATGATCCTTCTCTATATTATATAAAGACTTCCGTAGATGATTATACTTTGACGTAAAGATTATTCTATTAATTCATTAACTAAGGACCAACGTTGCGTTAACATAGTATTCTATTTGTCAATTTCATCCTAATCAATTTACATCATTGAATTTTATTGCATTCGCACGGTGATTATGGAAAAGTATCCCACGAGTTTATTTAATATTTTTCTATTATTATTTCTCCACCATTTACATCTCCCAATATCACGAATTTCAAGGAAATTCAATTATATTATGATAATAATTTGTTTCCTTTCGAATCGCACTACTTCTTCCACTTCAACTTGTTTCGTGGGCTTCTGTAACGTATCTATTCATCTAATAGGTACGCTTTTTGTGCCTTGACGAAACATCAACTTACTTTGTTCATATTTCCTAATAACGTTACCACTATGCAACCTCTACTCTCCTTTCTTTTTTCACTCCTTAGCCTTCGATGGTTTAACAACCAGTCGTTCGATCCATATTTCGAATCGTCCGGCAAAAGCTTTGCAATCTGTTCTCAGTTCCTCCGCTTTCTCTCCCCCATCTCTTTCTCTTTCTCTCTAACAAAACAAGGTCGAAAGTGTTTATCGAAAGCTGTAATAACGAAGCGAGATGGCCCGTACGAACCGACGAGCAGCGTTAAACTTACACCGGGCATTAGGAGTTCTTCAGCAGGCGAAGGCACGGGAACAAGAAACAGCAACAAACTCTTAGTCGACGGTGCCTGTTGTACTCAAGTACTTAGGGCGAGGTTTCTGTAGAATGGCGACCGTGCAAGTGACGGGCTGCTGCACTCAACCCGCAAAACTTGAGTATGTTTGTACTAGTCCGGAATTTTCGCGCAGCGGAACCTTTTGAAACTTGGGATCCTGGAGAACCGGTTTCCTCCCCGAAATGAATTTCTTCCATAGATAGAAACTGATGCTTCGATCTGTCTGTTTCTCGTCCCTTGGTGCTCGAATCTTGCTACTTCTTCCTACTTTTTACGGTCCGTTGTCACTTCCGGTTTTATCTTGGGATAAACGCAAGGAGAACTAAAGGTTTTTTTTTTGTAAATTTAAGAGTTATGTTTTACATTCTTACTTGCATTGCGTGCATTACGATGCATTGCTTACTTGCGCGTGCGTGTATCGAGGACGAGTGAATAAAAATGGCACGAATTCCTTGATCGAGTAGAATATCGTTAGATTTTTCAATGATGTTGCGATTTGGAACAATTCAGTGATATTTTAAATACTGTCACGTGCCAATTTTTACTTGAGTAGAACGATATAGAATAATATTACGTAAACGATGAGATAGAATATGACGAAGGACGTGATCATTTTTGCGCTGCGGTATAGAATTTCATATTTTAATTTGCCGCAATTACTTGAAACGTTTTATAAATTCATAGATGCAGGAAATCTAAATTTCTTTATTTCTGTGTAGAGTTGCAAACGTTATACGCATTGTGTACAAGCTTATGAATCTTTAATATATCCACGCGTCATCCATTTATTTACACATTTCCTTCGTATAAATGTTTGTTGATTTAGGATTACGCGAACGTCGTATTCATTTACTTTGTACGAAAAAATTATTAATTGTGCTTTGATCGTAAATCCTAGAATATCTTTTGTGCTTCTATATATTATACCATTAAATTACCAATGTGTGTACTGATATTCTCACGCGGAAAACGTATCAATTCATTAAGAAAATTATAAAGAATTGTTCGCATACTTTCTCCTGCTAGATCATATCTTAATATTAATTCCTCTTCTCTAAAATATAACTTGGAAATTTTAATCAATTTTTCAGACAAATTAACCTTCTTTAAAAGGTATAATATTTAACCTATAATTTCTATTGAAGCGGTAACAATCTGTTATAGCGATCGATTTGACAGTCAGTATTTTGGGAATTTAGAAAGAACTTCAAGTGATTAAAATTAAATTGCCGCTTTTTATGGGATATGCATAATATCCATAAAATATACAAAATATCCAGAATTCGTTATATTTGATATGTGAAAAAGATCCCTGTTTCTTGTTTTGTCTCTATACGTCATATTATATTATATTATATTATATGATATAAATTTGCATAAATACTGGCAGTCTAAATAATTATAATTAAGACACGACCTTCGATTTTAACTACGAGCTATGCAATAGTAATGCGTAACAAACATAACAGATAACTTTTATGCTGTATAATGGCGAGCGATATTTTTACGCTCAACAACATAGAATCGTAAAACTGACAAAGTCGTAGAATTCTGTTACGACCTGTTTTCTTCGACTTTCATCTCGTTTCTCGTTTGCTCTCGATGTACATATCTATTCTTATGGCGTGGCTGCATTTGTATTTTGCACGTGTTCACACGATCTGGCTCTATTGTGCCGCATTAACGTGGCTTGATGCGAACTCAACGAAGTCTCGAAAGTTAGCTCGTAAATTTTAGTTGATACTCATGTTGGTTGCGGCATAGCGGCGGGTTATCGATGGCACGAAATAACGGCTTGCAACTTTCGTAATAAAATTTCCCCTAATACGAACGTAAATCGAGGCGGGAATTCTTGATTAGAAATTTCCTATCGATAAAAATACTGCCAGCTTCGTGTGAACTATAAAAACTCTGTGAAACTCTTTCCAAATTTGTCTAGCCGATTACAGGCGTTTGATTGTGCCAGGACAATATTTGGTCTCGTTGCTGATTGTTATTGAACCCCAGGTTAGAGAATTGTGTATATCTAGTCGTAATATCTAGTTGACGTAATGCAAACATTTTGTTGGAGAATGTCAATAATCTTGTATCAATAGCGAGGTATTGCAAGACTATAACTGGCAATAATATGTTATGTATTCGAACTGTGTATAACGATATACCTGCATATAATGTATTCCGAGCGTCCTGATTACTAAAGAATCGTTTTAACAAACTAACTTCCATCGTGATACAAATTCTCCTTGTCCTTTCTTTCTTTGTATATTATTTTTGGAATATGTTATAACTTTAAGATACGTTTGATTAGATTATCATTGTTGCGTGTGCTGGACGTTTCAATTTTGTAACAATGCGTAATATGTAAATATTTCCATCGGGCAGTCTATGAAAATATTAGTGGCATCCTTTTGTAAAATTTGTCTTTGGCAAGAAATGATCGTGATGCTATTCGTCGTTTAATTTCATTTACGCTGATTTTAACAAATTCGTCGGATATTTACGAGACGAAATTGTGAAATTAAATAATAAATAATAATACAAGAATTAAATAATAATTAAATAAAAAATCAGTTTACATTCGTCGTAAATATTTCGTAAACTCTTGTAAGACGTAATGAAAAAATGTTTGTAATTAAAATATCAAGCTTAATTACGCGGGGTAGGAGTAAATAGGCTATTGTAATTATTTCCTTAACAAATGATTGCATAATTAACAAGGTGAAAAACGTTGTTGTTTCATCGTGAGAAACTTTGTTCGCTTGTAATACGTAAAAACGTGCGTACAAGTCAAACGCCAGTGATACGAACGTGAAAACGTACAGGCACCTCGGTTTATAGAACGTGCGTTTTCCGCCAGTCGTAGTTACGCTCCAAATGCATGCATACCTCGTTTTGTGGCTTTGACGCGTACATGCGCCTGTAAAGTTGCATCATCATTATATAACAAAACATTGCTGTACATGTAACATTGCTACGCAACATGCTTCTGTAACTTGTTGCTATAACTCGCCCGCTACTTAAACTAGCGTTTACGCTGCATATACAAAACGTGTTACGCGTATAACAAAGTTATACAACGCGTTAAAGAAAAATCTTACGTAATATTATGCAAATGTCAACGTAACGCATTTTTGTGCAACTCGTTTGTCTATTCGAGTGTTGATTCGAGTGTCGGTAGACTTTGAAAAATCAAAGGAAATCGCATTGCTAGGCGCTCCAAATATACACTATACACGTACGCAACTTGCTAAAGACGTTATACGTATAGTTATGTAACATCTTTCTTTAATATGCTATAGAACGTGTTTTACTATACCACGATGTAAACGAAGCTTAAAAGCGCGAGAAGAAGGTTCGGAAAAGTATCGTTCGACAGGGAAAGGAGTTTCCATTTTTTTTCTTTTTTTTTTTTTTTAGAAAATGTTACGACCGTTCGCGGAGAGACGCGATCGCGTGGAAGCACGTCAACGGGAGTCGTAAATTCCCGTTACGATTAAACAATCGACGCCGCGAAACTAATCGCTCCCCTTATTTCAGTTACGATAATAGGGGTGGTTAGATTGAAGTTACACTGAGTTAACAAGTATAACTTGAGTTTATTATAACAATTTACTGAATTAGAACTCGAAGCAGCCGCTGACTGCTTATCACTCGCAGTTACTGCGATACTTTGGTCATTGTTGTAAGTCCGAGACAAATGTCGAAGAATGCTTCAACGTATGTACATTACGAGCTTATTCGTTCGAAATGTCGTTGGAACGGTCAGTTTGATAGTTGTAGTTTTGGTGTTTCACGCTTCACTGCCCGAGCAAACGTTTCTGCACGCACTTTCTTGGGTACTTTATTTCACGGTTTGTTAAAATTGCCCATTAAGAGGCGAATTCGCGGGGAAGCTTCTTTTATTCTTTGCAAGGCTACGCTGACGAGATATGTACATAACTGGGATAACCGTATACGCTATCATAAAAGATAAAAGCGACGTATAAGTGGGTTTACGTTTAATTTTTATTGTTCGACGTTTTGTGACCAGTATAGTAATGCGTAATGTTAAGAGTGATATTACTTATCTTTAGGTCTACGTGAAATTTGTCAGGTTTCTCGAACTCATTCTTACGTTTCTTAATTTGGTATTTACTGGTATTTAACTTTCGAGGGAGATCGTGCGTGTCGACGTGCATATTTTCTTCAACTTTTGCGTCAAATTTCTTTCGCAATGTCTGCATTTTTCGAAGGATTACCGCTATAATGTTTTAGAAATTTTGCATTTTGTCAACTTCCTGATGGCGGTGAAAATTTGTGGTAACGGAACTTTGAGAAAAGGGAAAAGTCATATGCATAGAACAGCGTCGTAAGTTCTTCGTGCTTCTTTTCGCGACTAAATTTTACACGGTCCTCATCCTGTTGGATTTTTCAACTTTCCGTGGTCCATTGATCACGCCAACTTACGGAAGATTCATAGCAACCACGAGGCAACTTTGAGACTTCTGATTCAGTTGTCATTTGTTAAACCGAGGCGGAAGTTCTCCGCGGAGATATCGTTTCATATTTTATCCGTCGTTTTCGAAAGAATTGTTCTACGTGGGACGTAAAAGAGGACGTAAAGAATTGCACGATCCTTTGAATTTTAACGAGTTTAGTACGAAGCAAAGAAAGGGTTATCGAAACTATTTTGCAAGACATGTCATTCTCAGTGGAAAATAAGTAAACTTAAATTGTATTAAGTCGTATAAGGAAGAATCTTGGACGTTTAAAATACTATCCTTTTTAGAAAATTAAAAAAATTGTTTTCCAGTGGAATCATAAGACTTTTTTTAATTCGGCTTTTGCATAGATATTTATTAATGTTTGAAGAATATTTATCATTATTTTTTAATAGAATGGAAATATGCTTGCTTCGCAGAAACGCGTAAAGTGTGAAACTGGAAGTATGGAAAAGTTTCTTTTGCGGTTGATAGACATTTTAATGTCACCTTTTCATTCCATTTAAAAGTTTCGGTAAAATATTCTTCCAAAGGTATTTGTCAAATCATTCGACTCTTTAAATATCATTTTAACGCTTCCTCCACGTTTTTATCATGATACATTTTTATTATGAACAATGCACCAGAGTCGTTTTCAGAAAATGGGGAGAAAGATGAATATATTTTCCCATATTAGGTGCAATGTAATATTGTTATTCCTCGCAAGACACCAGTTGGTACCCTCTGTATAAAACATACAAGTTTCATTACTAGTTAAAAGCCCAATCGGTTTCTGTAATGCGTTAAAATCGTAAATATATATATTCGGAAAAATGTAGCAAATTATAATCGAGAATTAATTCTTTTCCTTTTTCGGTTGATCATAGCGAAATTTAGGAATGATATTAACCTCTATTCGCGTGTTGCCTGTTCAACCTGAGAGTTGGCGGTACTAGTTTGCTCGCAGAACCGATCCAACGTCGTCTATCCTTAATAGACTATATTATCCCCCGACTGGGAAGTCCGGGTAATTTTAAAAGTTCCCTCGTATCGGCCCCATGGTGACGCCCCCGGCCCTTTCCACGAGGAATGAGAGATAAAAGCATGGTAGAGCGAAAAGTGATCATAGGAGGCAAAATGCTCCGGTTTGAAGCGAGAAGGGATCGTCTTCCTACGAGCTGGATACTTTCTGAGCCTTTTTCTCCGCCAACCGAATATCGCAGCCCCGCAGCTACTCACTTTGAAAATAGAAATTATCGCTGAGCTGGCTGCTTCTGACGGTAGAATCTTTATTATCGACTAAAACCTATTCTTTGACAAAGTTTCACTCAACTGATTACTAATTTGTTTGCTTCTTTATTTATCCACTGGCAGCTTTGAACCAGACGTGGTTTATATAGCAAACACGGTTTATATGCTTACACGCATGTAGTTCGGATAGTATACAATTTCGAACTTGGGATTAGGTGATTGCTGTATTTCTCGTTTCGATACGTTTTTTATTCGTTGTTTTATTCGTGGATCTGCAAAGTAACGAGAATTGAAAGTAGATCGGATTTAGAGAACACTGCGTATCTAGTTTAAGAAAATTGTGAAAAGTGTTTGTTTGTTTGATGTACGTGTGTGTGTGTGTGTGTTAGGAAGTTTTTAAAGCGAAGATATATGTTATACAGTCTGTCACACAAGAGCGTGTCTGCGATATCTGCGAAACCTGACACCTAATCAGAATGAGATAAAAAGAATGTAAACAAACGAAAACTTCTCTAATACGCGTTGCTGAATACCTTTCAGTTTCATTTGAAACAGTGAAAGGAACAGAGCTTTTTAATATGAGTGCCGCGTACGCGAAACGTCGAAAATCGTCTGGCATGGGCGAATGAAAACAGAGATCGTGATTGGAGTAATATAATATTCACTGATGAATCTTCGTTTTGGGCATGGTGTCCTATTAGGCAAGCTGAGAGGAAGACGTATCACAAAAATAAGAACACTTGTACATCACATTCGAAAGATATGGAGGTCGTTACCAGAATCCTACGCTCAAAAATTAGTCGAGAGTATGCCGAAACGATGTCAAGCTATAATCGCTAATGGAGGAGATTGGACACCCTACTGTAATAGCGTATTAGTGTTTTAGATGTAGATTCAATTCATATAAATTTTTTTACAAATATATAAATATTTACAGAAATATCGCAGACACGCTCTTGTGTGACAGACTGTATTATATTGTTATTTTACTTAATGTTAATATTTGTGTATTTCTTGATCCATCTATTTCGGATTTTGATAAAATTTAAGACAAATTCTGTTACGTTGAATGACCTTTATCTAGCGAGGATGTTAGTTAATTAATAGCGTTCTATTTAAAAATAAAAATTTAAAAAAAAATGTAATGCGCACACATTGTTAAACATGTACGTACAACAAGTATGAAATGTACGTGCGGAGAACTTTTTACTACGAAATTATCATATCTCGTTGAAAATTTTGCAATTAGAGCAGCAAGGTTACACGGTTTTTAACCAATAAGAGGACGCGTTTGTGCGTTCAATTGCACTCATCTTTGTGTAGTCCCTTTCTATTACTCGGGTAGGTTGCTAAAGCAACAGCTACTTTTCGCAACTGAAGCAGGAAATATAAATGCGTCGAAAGGGACGAAGCTTACAGCTTGAACGAAGATACTAAAAAGTAATCCAAAGTATTCGATGCACGTCGTTTCCTCTTTTGTTTGAACTGTAACCTGTGCGCATGTGTGTAAACGGATAGCAAGGCGCAAAAAGAAGACAGACGAGGGAAGCGCAAGAAGGGTGTTTGCACAGGTGGATACGCATTATTTTGTCACTAACGTTGCATTAGCGCGCGTTTCAAACGTATATACCTCTCTTTGTTTCACTTATTCTTTCGCATGGAACACAGAATACCAGACGTAATCATCTGTGTTCCTATTATCCTTGTTACATACGTTTGTTATGCTTTCCACGTAAAACATTATCGTCATTCTTCTATAGAGCACGCTAAATTATAAATTAATTTTATCTGCTGATTCTGTTGCGTGTAAAAGCGAACGATTTAACATGCATATTTTATCCGACTTCTGCTTGCTTAGTTTATGTTTTATTATGAGCGGTAATTTTATTTGATCAAGAAGACATATTACCTTGAGTGTATCTATATCAGTTTAAGTTACTCTCAATTATTTAGAAAGAGAGATTAGAATATATATTTTATTACGAAGATTTATAAAATTTCGTAGAATCGTAATAAAAAAGATTGAATAATTCCTTGGAATTAGAATCTCTTTCTTAATTAGAATGTTAAAAAGCAGAATTCCCAATTTAAATTAACCAGAAAAGATTATCAATGAAATATCGCGTTAACGTTGGATCTTAATGGGTTTAAATCAAAGTTACCAGAGTTATTAAAGTTAGAGTGTACCTGGTTACACACGAAGGGACTTTGATTAAACTTTGACATTTCCATGAGAATGCTATGCCAAGATATAATTATATCGAGAGTAAAATTTACTAAGATTGTAGATGTTTTATAGTTTTGTCACTGAGTGTACCCTGGATGTGGCGACCGTGGAAGGGTCCGATCGGTCTTCGTGTGGCGTCAGTGCTAACGATTCGATCAAAGTTTGACATAATGGAAAAATCCGGTAAGCGCGCTCCGCGTAAAAGGCGAAAAGTTGTCTGGTTCCTCGAACGCTCTGTAAGACGGTGACGTTCTTCGTCTTTCAGAAAATTTCAAATTCCCGGTAATCCACCGGGAAATTTCTACGGCGTTCCCGTTGGGACATACAGCCGCTTTTATCGGGCCCGTCGGCGAAACGAGACCCGAGAAACGTATTAAAATGCATGGCCTGTCATGAAAGGGGACGAATTATTATATAGTCGAAATAATTTACGGCCAATGGCTATTCGATGTCCTAACATCGTTTCGTAATCTTTTCCCCGATCTATTTAACTGCAACAAATTGTTTACGTAGTTCTACCCTTTCTCTCTACTTTCCTATTTTCAGAAGTATATGTTACGATTTTAATGCATTCTAATGGATTTTTAAGCAAATTGCAAGGTATACACCGTCGATTATAGATACCGGGACATTTGTTGAAGAACCCGAACAAATATTATTTTATTTATGTTATTTTCAACTGTGGCTGAAGTTCAATTTTGATAGAAAGATCTGTACACTTCTGAACATCAAAATACATTATTCTATGTACTTCTACAAAATTCTCTATATTCTTACAGTTATCTCATACATATATATCTGTATGACTGGAAGAGAAATTATTGTCAGGTAAAGTTCATCGCTAGGCAATAATTACAATTCTAAACTGGTAACGATGTAACAGATCATTGATTTCTGGGAAATCAATATGCTGGAACACAATTTCACATACAATACCAGATGGCAGAGAACACGTTACAACGGGCCATTTAACTAGGGTTTATCTGGGGGGCAGAGAGGACCCATTAATATTTCATTCGCTAATGCGAGACGCTGGTCGAGCACTCTATGTACTTCACCGTCCTAACACTAATCGTGATCCAAACTGTCAAGTACAGAGTACATACTTACAGCGATGTCTGCAGCATTAGTTAAAGTAGGACATTCCTTTTCGTTCAATAGAAATATTCGCTTATCGGAAAACGAAGAGTACTGTTAACGTATTAATAGCCATGGACGTCATACATATTATCTATTTCATGGTTAAAGTATGGCCAGATACAGCGACGACTAGACTGCGAATATTTCCTACGAATAACGTGCAATTTTATTTTGTGCAATTTTACCCTTTCAAAGTTCCTATAAACGCAGCAAAATTCGTAGTTTAACAACGACTAAAAACATTGGCACAGGCCAATTTCCCGATTTTTTCCATGATAACAATTTTTATTATATTTATGTATATAAATAACAATTTCTTCATGCTCATCGAACATTATTTTATTTTATTATTATTTATTTATTCTTAGTCCATTACCTTTCGGTTTTGGACGACCTCCGGTTTTACATCACTAATATTTACATATATATTACAATTACATACATTACATATATACCGATTTCTCTTATTCTAACAATTGCACCTTGTTCTCACTTACAGTCTGTCACACAAGAGCGTGTCTGCGATATTTCTGTAAATATTTATATATTTGTAAAAAAATTTATATGAATTGAATCTACATCTAAAACACTAATACGCTATTACAGTAGGGTGTCCAATCTCCTCCATTAGCGATTATAGCTTGACATCGTTTCGGCATACTCTCGACTAATTTTTGAGCGTAGGATTCTGGTAACGACCTCCATATCTTTCGAATGTGATGTACAAGTGTTCTTATTTTTGTGATACGTCTTCCTCTCAGCTTGCCTAATAGGACACCATGCCCAAAACGAAGATTCATCAGTGAATATTATATTACTCCAATCACGATCTCTGTTTTCATTCGCCCATGCCAGACAATTTTCGACGTTTCGCGTACGCGGCACTCATATTAAAAAGCTCTGTTCCTTTCACTATTTCAAATAAAACTGAAAGGTATTCAGCAACGCGTATTAGAGAAGTTTTCGTTTGTTTACATTCTTTTTATCTCATTCTGATTAGGTGTCAGGTTTCGCAGATATCGCAGACACGCTCTTGTGTGACAGACTGTATGACTGATATTAACTGCCCCTTCCGTCTTTGGCTCGTTTCTTTGGTCTGTCCCCTTTCTGTCATTCCTCCCCTTCTTCCCTTACTCTTCTCCTCTCTATTATTGCTTTAAGATCTGCCAACCCTTCTCCTGTCTCGCTTAGTGTCTCTATCATGTTCCTTACTCCTCCTCCTGTTATCTCGCATTCCTCCAATATGTGTACTCATCGAACATTAACGATAACGTATTACGTTATACACGTTACGATTTTGGCTTCGAAAGTTTATAATCCGAAATCGAAATGTACACATTTGCAAATCGACAGCACTTTACATTAGCTGCGCATTAATCCTATATATCACGTCGCTTATTTGGTCCAGTCTCAACATAGATTAATGTCTCCCTTACCGAGGTGAACCTATGTCTCCCAACTCCCGCATGGCCTTTTAGACGATTCCTTCGCGAAAAGTCGAGCGCTCGACGACGTAAATTTTCGGAAGTTTGCGCCGGTTAAGATTTACCGGATCCACCGGGACCTGTGTTCTTTTCTACTATTTCCATCCATTTGCTATCATCAGGGAAGCATTGGTGCTTTCTTTCACTACCGATAGTTGAAAAATTTCATCGCTTATGCGAATCAAATTCAAATATGTGAAAGAAATTACATTAGGAGCTTGAAAATTAGGATAATCTTTTATTTTACAATTTAATATTGTTTGAAACGATTCAGTTATTATTATCATCGTTATTATTATTATTATTGTACGGATATTTAGAGATCATTTCTAATTTCATGAACTAATCTCACATAAATCCAAAGGAAGGCAAATAATCGAATTTTACCTTCTAATAATTACGTTCCTCTTACTGTTTCTTATTTAATTTCGATTACTTCAAATATCAAAGTTTAAATATTTCCTAATTTATTTAAAATTGTGTCTCTCTAGATGCGTATTATATTCTAACGATACTCGATAACGTTATTCTTTGTTCAGAAATCTAATCTTAATCGAGCTATCCGAATAAATAATTAGAGATTTGACGTAAATTCAAAAGAATGTAAACGATCAAACATAGTTGTGCACCTCGAAATTAAAGAATCGACATATAGAGTTTTAAGGATTGTTAGGTTTATAATTTACGATGTTATCGATACGAGAGTTAAGCTTTTCTACAACTTATACCATAACTGGAAGCAGAGGATAAGACGCCTTTCCGACACGCTATCGAGACATTTCGATGTTCTCATACTTCGTTTCGTTCTCGTATCTTGTTTTATGTCGTTCGATCAAAGTGTTAAAGATTCTTGTAGGCACAGTTAGACGTAGATAGGAGACGAAATAAGTTTTCGCAAGTTTTGTCGTGTATGCAGCAGCGACAGCGTGAAAGTTTCTCGGAAATTTTCTCAGTGTTTCGCTCAGGCGAAACTGATGCGAGTTTCATTCGCAGGTCCACCGACTACATTCGAGATTCTCCTAGCACTCTTGTCTCGAATATCTTCTTTCGGGGTACATTTGAGACTGAAACGTTGAGTGCAAGGCGAGAAAAGTGGGAGAGAAGTAGTCGTTGCGTTGCCAGAAAATATCGTAGAATGTTTCACGTTCGCGATAGTGCTGTCTAGATTTCAGAACCTTCACGACTATTTTCATTTCCACTAGCACCCTCTTCCTACTACTCGGTTTTCTACTATTTATTTTAATATTAAACATAGAATTACTAATCCAATCGTTAGGAAGTACAAGATCGTTGATTATCCCAAGAAAGATGAACTGGATCGTTTAAGAACATCGTAGCGTTTCTCCTACGAATTTCTACGAAATAACGAAACGTTCGAGCAAATATTGCTCCATAAATCTTGAATAAGTACCGAGTTTGGAACCTTCTATGCAACTATAAATACGATATATTTTAGAAAGCAGAAGATTCTTGGACAAATAAATTATTATAACTAAAACGTTCGATTAAACCTTCGATGTTAAAGCTTACTTTATCCGCTCGATACATACAAAATTACGCTCTTATTCCAAATTTAACGTAACGTTTTTAAACATCCTCGATAATCTCGACCTAAATTTTCCCATTCTTCGTTTATTGCCGCATCGATTCTCGCATGAATTAACTAGTACGGACCAGTTATCCGCGATCGTGGAACGACAAGCGTTAGAGCACCGCGGCACGCGTCTTCGAGAAATCCTCGAACGGTATTTTCACGCGTTTTAAGCGGTCGGTGAAGTCTTTCCCCCGCGTATCGGATTTAATCGAGATTGGATCTCTGCGATTCCATCGGCGTAATCTTAGCTCGTTAGAGACAATCTCACTTAGCGCGTTTGCATACGTACGCGGATGGAAGGGAACTCTTCGTATTTGTACATACACCGACGCGTATTATCGACGGACCAATCTCCATTTTCCTAGATCCTCTTCAGCCGGTTGTGGAAGTTTAACGTGGTGCATACTACGATTAGAATTTAGGTTAGTACCTTCGTGGAACTTTACCACACCGAATTCGCAGACGGGATCGAGCCTGGTTCGCTTCTTCGTCTCTGCCTTCGTCCCTTCCTTGCGTTTTCTCGTCGACGTTTCAAACGTTCGACGAGCTGTTCTCGAACGAGCCGCATTCCTGGATCGAGAATGAAATGAGTGGGAAAATCACGCGATTTCACGGAATTTCATTCCCTTATACTCGGAATTATCCCACTTATCTCGGTTAGTCTATCGGCTCCGCGAAACCGTCACAAATCCTGCCGTTGCCAACGAGACTTGACGCATAGGGGAAGATTTCGATCTATCGGGACCGAACGAAAACTTTTCGCTCGGTTCCCGTTGCAATTGTCTTTTGCTACTTTGAATCGCTCTTGCTTCGGTGATCGAGCCATGAAAACTTCCGGTCGAACTGTTTCCATCAGGATGAATATCGTTTCGTTGAGAAACATCGGCGATGGAAAGTTTTAGGATAGGGATTGATCTATGACGTCGTTGGTTTTATTTTTAAAGTAGATTGAACTTGTGAAGTTGCAACCTTACACGATAGTGGTTGAACTAAAAAAAAAAAAAATTATTATGTTCACATTGTATGTATTATATGAAATATTTCGAAACTTCGCTGGTATTGTGATTAGAGATGATTATTATGATTATATGTACTAGTCAAGTTTAAAAGTAATCTAAAAATGTATATAGAAATATTTATTGTAAGAGTATATTTAGTAAAAAGTTAGTGTACAGCATGTAGAGTAGTCTCAAACGTATAATCAATGACAGAGATGGTTCCATCAAACATCGTGGCTTTGGTGATCTGTGCAAAGTGTACCTAGTGTATCTTGCAATTTCTATATGTATTATTAGACTAATTTTGAAGTTCTTATAACGTCTCAATTTTGAAATTTTAGTTGTGCCTATATTTGAAGCTTTTTCGTTGCTCTCGCAACATTTTTTTAATGGAACAGTGTCGTTAAAATGTATGACAATAAAATGGAATATCGCTTGAGAAGATTACAACATAATATCATGTTAAAAGTAATATATTAAATGCATACATTTTTATTTACGATTTCAAATAATTGATAAAATTCTGCTTGTCGGAGCTTTTTGTTTTAAACATGAATTATTCCATCTTATTTTTGTAAGATAAAACGTGAAATACGAGTGCGTTCATTATTTGAAAAATCAACAAGATTTAGCTACGGAACATAAATAAAACTAAACGGAAAAATTCTATAGAGACAAATAATAAATATTGTTTACTGTTTACACATGATTTATATTTCTTTTTTTTTTTTTCACGTGGGTAAAACTGCGAGTCGTTTTAAATAACAGCGAGCGTTGTTTCGATCGATAAGATATATCATTCAAATTTATGATTACACCCGACAGAGCATTCTAGTAAAATATTTATTCATTTGGACTGATAAAATATATTCGAACGTTGTTGTTTTCAACGAAATCTGTCTGCTTTTGTTGCACTTTTATCTGTAAAAACTCATGATACTTCTTGAATGTGTTTTATCGTGGTTTTAAACGTTAAATTTAGACGAAGGAACGTTGTCTCATGGTGCAACTTGAACGTGTAACTAACAAAAAGATCTGTACGCCACAAAGAGGATTCGAAGATTCTCGTTGTGTCGTTGGTAAATCTTGGATTACGCGATCATTGTTTTTCGTATATGCAAATTCCAGAAGGACTTAGCAAGAACGCTAGTGTGCATTTTAGTTCTGGTTTTCTTCGCTGAAAATCCACGATATTTGAGAAGTTTTCAGCATATTCGTGCACTTTGATCTACTCGTTTTTCAAAATCACCTATTGTTTCATAATTGCGGCTTTTTCAAGATTCCTTGAGTTCTTCTTTTTTAAATGTATACTTTATAATTCGATAGGTTTTATTTTTATAATTATTATTTCCATCTGGAACCTTTTAACGTATATTTTCCTGGCAATCTCCGTGTAATTTCTTAATGTTTCTTTTTCTGGGAATCCTTGTGGAATTTCTGAATGTTTTTCTTCAAATTACGTACCTTGCAAAATTTTCTTGGCTACTATAAATACTTGCATACAATTACTAAACGTAACATGTATTAATAACTTTCTTTCTGTATTTTAGCAGATCTAATCTATCTATCTATTGTCTGTGTCTGATTGTGCGATTTGATTAAATTTTTTTTAGCGTTCTTAAATACTGAATACATTTCTAAATTATCCTCCACATATCAAGTTATCTATTATACATTATATATGTATAAAACTATAGTTTCATCGCGTCACGCTTCACGGTGGCTGAAAGTTGCGAAGGCTTAAAGACTTTTCGACGCCTCTTGTTTCCCTCTCGAGCACGAAATAGTGTTCTCGTGTTTCACGGAGTTTGTTTCGCTTCCCTTTTCGAATTATCGTGATATAAGTTTCCATGTGTTTGGCGGAAAGCCTACTTCCTCCCCTTTTACTTCCGGCTTGTGCGTCGCTTTATCGCCTTTTTCTCGTGTTTCCTCTCCACTAAGCGTAGGAAAAAGCGGATGCGTTTATCTCTGATGAATTGGTACTGTTTTTGCTGTTGCTAACAAACAGCCGAAACTGTTCTATCTTATCCAGTGTTTTCCCTTCCTTCTCGCTAAAGTAATCGAACAGTTCATTCCTTTATGCCAGATCATCCCTGTTTATTCGAGTTTCGTGAGGTGAATTGAGATTCCAAGATAAGGAAAGCTAAGGAAAGCCGCGAAGCCTCGTTTTTTCTGGGATTCTGAAAAGGATAAATTTATTATCGACTCTGGAATCGGATCGACGCACTGTTTTACCGAAATTGGTTTTGTAATGTTTCTACGTTTATACGGAGGAAATTAGAGTACATTTTTGATATGCTGTGGTAACAGAAGTAAGTTCTAAATAGTTACAGTGCTGGACAAAAGTATTGGCACAGCAAGATTGTTATGATACAAATGCTTATAACTATTAAACAAATTGATTTAAACAAAAAACTTTTTGACGTATTTATTTATTATCTATCCTAGTTTATTACATAACAAGAGCAACAATATAAATAAAATAATACGCAAAATAATAACAAAAATATATTTTTTGAACATTTTATGGGTGGACAAAAGTATTGGCACAGTAGAATATTTACGCTTATAACTAATTACATAATAAACTTCTAATATTTTGTTGGCAGTCCTTTTCTTTTAAGGACTTCCTTTAATCTTCTGGGCATCGAGTGGACTAATTTTTTAGTGAATTCAGGTACAATATTGCTCCATTCCTGCAGAAGAACTTTCTTCAAGAAAAACGAAAGAAACCACAATTGAAGAAAGAAAAATAATATTAAATTTATATAAGATGAATAAATCTTACAACGAAATTGCACAAATCATAAACAGAAGTCGTTTTACTGTGCGTTCAGTCATAAAACGCTTTAAAAGTGAAGAAAATCTAGAGAATCAAATTAGGAGTGGTCGCCCTTCTAAGGTAACAATTCGAGAAAAAAGGAAAATCGTAAATATTGTAAAGAAGGATCCAAAAACTAATTCGACTGAAATTGCTTCGATGTTAAAAGCTGAGTGTGAAAAAGAAGTAAGTACCAAAACTGTACGTAGGGTATTGAAGGATGCCGGTTATTCTGCCCGTGCAGCACGAAGAAAGCCCTACATCAGTAAAATAAACCAAAAGAAAAGAGTGGAATTCGCGAAAGAGTTTGTTACGAAAGATACTGATTTTTGGGAAAAGATCATGTTTTCAGATGAAAGTAAGTTTAATATTTTTAAATCTGACGGCAGAATATTAGTATGGCGAAAACCCAACACAGAGATGGACGAACTGAATCTGCAAGCCACCATGAAACATGGGGGTGGTGGTTTAATGGTGTGGGGATGTATGGCATCATCGGGTGTAGGAGAACTTATATTCATTGATGAGATAATGGATGAATATGTATATTTAAATATACTCAAGCAAAATCTTTTGAAAAGTACTCAAAAATTAAACCTCCCCAGGGATTTCTATTTTCAGCAGGATCGAGATCCTAAACATATGGCGTATATTGTTCGTCAGTGGATAATATATAATACTGCCCACACATTAAACACACCACCTCAAAGTCCCGATATGAATCCCATTGAGCACGTGTGGAACGAATTGGAAAAAAGAATTAGGGAACATAATATCACAAGCAAGTCTGAACTGAAGAAAGTTCTTCTGCAGGAATGGAGCAATATTGTACCTGAATTCACTAAAAAATTAGTCCACTCGATGCCCAGAAGATTAAAGGAAGTCCTTAAAAGAAAAGGACTGCCAACAAAATATTAGAAGTTTATTATGTAATTAGTTATAAGCGTAAATATTCTACTGTGCCAATAGTTTTGTCCACCCATAAAATGTTCAAAAAATATATTTTTGTTATTATTTTGCGTATTATTTTATTTATATTGTTGCTCTTGTTATGTAATAAACTAGAATAGATAATAAATAAATACGTCAAAAAGTTTTTTGTTTAAATCAATTTGTTTAGTAGTTATAAGCATTTCTATCATAACAATCATGCTGTGCCAATACTTCTGTCCAGCACTGTATATCGGTTCATACTAATATTTCTATTAAAAAGAAATAATTTGTATAAGCAAACACGGAGAAAATCTGAAAATGTTTATAATTCACGACACAAATTTCAATATTTAACTGGAAACCCTGACATTCGTTTTATTTCTTGTAAATGTAAAATATTTAATTCGATTATTCCATAAGTGGAATAAGTATTATAAATAAATAAAAAAAAATAGAAATTAAAAAAAACACTAAAGTGATTACGTTATTGAATTATACAATCAAACGTTTATTCTATCCGTAGAACCCATCGAGACACAAAAATAGATCGTCGCGAATGGCGGGGAACAGAAATTCAGCGATGGTCGGGTACGTTCCACGAGTTAGTTTAGTGCATCGTCAGCATCGTTCCGTTCTCCATTTGATGCAGCAAGGACGTTGATGACCGAAATGTAGTTGGCATTCCGTTCGGACAGTCACGTTCTACGTCCAGTAGAAGACATTTTCGTTGATTCGTGATCATAGAAAGAGTTTGATTGCGCCCTAAGTATCGTCGTTATCTCCCTCTACAGTTACTAGCCAGAGAATTTCTGTTTCCTAACATGTTCGTAGGAATAATGGTAACGACTTCGAACAGTCGCCAGGAATACCAATTTCGTATCTCATTTTTGTCCTTCGTATCTATTGGGTTATGGCGGAGTTATCGATAAACGCACGAAAGTTCCTCGGTTTATTAAGTCTATTTCTCGTTCTCCTTCTCGTTCACGATATGCCACTTAATTTTGATAATTGCTTTATCTTTGTTAGTTTCCTTATACTTTATTTTACATACGTTAAACATTATTTGCCATATTGGTAAGAATCGTCATCATAATTTATTCATTGCTCCTGCTAAATAGAAATCCATTCTGTAAAATTACGATTTTTTAAATATTTATTTTACAAACTTTCTTTCGTTTGCCATAGTGTGTATATTGTATATAATATAATAATATACCCTATATATGTATATGTCGGAGATGAAAGGAAAGCCGAAGCCTATCCTTGGAAATTTTGGGAATGTCCTCTAGTACTCTAGCCTAGATTTTATCATAGCTGTAATTGTTCGAGATTCGTGGTAGCAAGATTGGATTCGAGGTGACAATTGGTCGCCGAACGTAGCCACGGTCGCGGGATGGACGTTTTGCCTAACGGAGGTCTGGAGTGGTTGTATGGGTTCTCCGAGAAATGTAGTTGTGGTGGCATGCGGCTTCGCGAGCGGGCCTAGCCACGCGTGACGTTGCCTCGGAGGTGTCGATACGATGGGACATACATTGTATTAAGAATCAAACTCCAGGCAGACACTGCCTAGCAACTGCGTTTGGAACTTTCTCGATGCTTCCAAACGGGTACAGAAAACAAATGCGATCGTACAGCGAGAAAAATCTCCACGACGTGGGCATTCGTGCGATTGCCTTGGAGAGTGACGCATCGAGCATTTCGACAATCGTAATTGCGCTTAGAAAAGAGTTATCCCGTTGACCGTGGATTCGTTGAACTAAAAAAAAACATTGTTAATAGTATTCATTAAACTTGTTATCTGTTAATCTCATTATTCGTACAATTTAGTATTCATTACCTTTATTATTAATCAAACTTATTATTCATTAGTCTTATTGGTTGTTAAGCTTAGTGATAGTCTTGTATATACAGTGCTGGACAAAAGTATTGGCACAGCAAGATTGTTATGATACAAATGCTTATAACTATTAAACAAATTGATTTAAACAAAAAACTTTTTGACGTATTTATTTATTATCTATCCTAGTTTATTACATAACAAGAGCAACAATATAAATAAAATAATACGCAAAATAATAACAAAAATATATTTTTTGAACATTTTATGGGTGGAATGGAGCAATATTGTACCTGAATTCACTGAAAAATTAGTCCACTCGATGCCCAGAAGATTAAAGGAAGTCCTTAAAAGAAAAGGACTGCCAACAAAATATTAGAAGTTTATTATGTAATTAGTTATAAGCGTAAATATTCTACTGTGCCAATACTTTTGTCCACCCATAAAATGTTCAAAAAATATATTTTTGTTATTATTTTGCGTATTATTTTATTTATATTGTTGCTCTTGTTATGTAATAAACTAGGATAGATAATAAATAAATACGTCAAAAAGTTTTTTGTTTAAATCAATTTGTTTAATAGTTATAAGCATTTGTATCATAACAATCTTGCTGTGCCAATACTTTTGTCCAGCACTGTATATAATATTTCTATTTGTTATTTTGCTAGCTCGTGTTTGTACTAGCTTCTAGAAATAATTTACAATTGCCAAATTTGTAACGAACGTAGAATTATATATGACACGTATTAACGTCTAGATACACATTTGCGAAGTTTATGCTTATTAACATTTCGGTGTCCTGACATTTCAAATTCCTGGTGGTTTGTTTAAATGTTTTTAATATTTCGTTCGCCGTTAGGAACTCGCGAACGACGGTAAACGTTAAAACATTGCATTTGCGACGATTCCTGTTTGCTTGAAAATCTAGGTCAGTTCATTTAACAGTTAGAAGGTGGTGTTGCGCTCATCAAACTCGCATTTGTCATGGCACGTGGAAGTTCTAGTCAATAACGCGGTTCCTCTTGAAGTTGATCGATGTACAATTCGAAGATGTAGAATTCTGAAATGCTGAGCATAATTCCCGTCTATTATTCTCTTAAGCGGATAACGGAGTAGATCAATCTCTATCTCTCGAAGCTTTCTAACCACTTCCATGCCAGGTTTTTACGCTGTATTTCCTGATGCTAATGGAACTTTCACGAGCGTCGATTTCGATGCGTCAGTAAAAGCTATTTTCCATTGTATCTATTCGCATGTAAAAGACTCTGGTCTTGTTACTTGAATATGCCCAATAACATATTGATCATCGTCTTGTAATAAACAGAGGGAATAATAAAGCTATTTCATGTTTTATGACCCGATATTTTTCACGTTATCCCGGATTCCATTTAAATTTATGCGATTCCTCGTGTTTTTCGAAATGGTAATTATTCTTGCTTCTCGGTTTAGCAGCCGAGAATTTCAAAATTTCATATACAATTTCGGTTGTACGAGAAGTTGAGGGTAATACTTGAAGGTAGAAGTGCCTATATGTGTTGCTCCTTGTAATATTGGGTTGGCAACTAAGTGATTGCGGATTTTGTCGATACCATTTAATGATATTTAAATAATAATATTTGAAATTATAGAAGAGTTTTCATCTGCAGAACGCTATGCGAGCATATATGTATTACATACGTAAAACGATGTTATCGTTAATGATAGTAATTTACAACGATTCTATCATAACGATTTGGAAAAAATCCGACAGGATATCGTTAATAATGCTTAATAAAATGTTTTCGATGTTATATTAATGCATTATATATGATATAATTATTACAGGAAAAAATTACTGAATTGTTTGTATATATACTATATTAGATTTTCATAGTTATGGAAACAATTGTGGGGGCACTCGACAGTCAAAACACCACCACTCGACACTAACCAGTGTCGGACGACGACAGCGTAGTGGGTAGCGCCTTAGGTTACGAACGTTCGGAACTCGGGTTCAAATCCCGGCGACCGGAGTCCGATATTTTCTTCCGCGATACAAAAATGAGAAGAGAAGCGACTCCTACCCCGCAGCGACCTCTACACCAGCGACTACAACCTACTACGGTTTATACGCCTCACAATAAATGAAATTTTTATCAAAATTTATACATGAAAAATTTTCTTATATGATGTATAGAAATATTATATCGCATCATATCACGCATTGTGTGAATTAATTCTGTATTACACAATGTGTACGAACTAAATTCATCAAAACACTACCATACTCAACATCGAGTCTCTAGTTTCTGGCTCTAATCCTCAGTAGAAAACTAGTAAATATGAAGATAAAAAGGAAATTTTCATACTGTGCAATAATATTAATATATCTATAAGATACATATAAAAATAACAGGAACAATATATTTTTTAATTTAATCTATCTAATCCAATCATATCGGACTATAGAATAACACACGTTCGATAGAATAATCGTATGGGGACCTTATTGTTGCGAATGTTAGACAATCTGTTAATACACACGAGAGGTCAGTGTATCGTTTGAAAATTTCAATGAAGATATTATTTTCTTTTATTAACACTGTTATCGCCTTTACTGTACAATATACGAGTATGGTCGAAGAGTGCTGCATACTCGTTCGTCGTAGGATTTCGCTTTAATCCACGTGCTATTAGAATTTATTCTCCTTTGCTATGAGCAGCAACGATATACCCACGAAAGTATTCGTTCTAACGTGAAACACTATTTTTCAGCCATTTACGGCTGTGTATTATAAAAAGTTATTAACCATTTATCTACATCGCGTGCACTATTGCAGCGTATGTCGATCGTTTCGCGCAAGAAGCTTCTAAATAAATCGTAGCCCGTCTAGATTCATGCTTACCAATTTCTATTTCGTTTGCACCGATCTCGACATTGATTTAACGGCGTACATCACGGACTTTACAGGTTCGATAGAGTGGTTCCTTTATCTCAATACGAGTCGCGGGCACCGTAGCAGGTCAGGCTCTTTAGGATCGGTGGAGTAGCGATCGTCCATTGTTGCGATCAAACAAATAGCTTCGTGGTACCGTGCGATCCATTCGAGTTAATCCGGTTAGCTCGAATGGGCCAAAGGTTCCCTTCGATACGAATGAGAATTGCTTAGCAGGTTCTCGTACGACAGGGCCAGCCACGCAGGACGTGTGTACGTCGTTTAAAGCGAACGGTAATTGCCAGAGAGAAGAGAGAACGGCCCCGAGAAATTGGGACCGACGCGTATTTGTTCGTTCGTCCAGTTGTCCGCATCGCCAGCAATTTTCCTGGCTATGTGTCGCCCCATTTTCCTACCTACGACACCTATCTCTTCCTCCACGATTCGCGACCAGTTCGATCCTCACGTTTGAATCGAGTCCGATGATCCAAGAAATTAGAGACAACCGACGCCGACGACTCTTTGACGCCCGTATCGACGAACGAGCTTCTGAACTTTGTCAGCGTGGTATTTCTGAAATTGCTCTCGCCACCAAAATTGCTTCCAACCACGTGTCTGTATAGGTGCCTTCCATTTCTGCGTAAGCGGAGTTCCTGTTTCGAAATTCTTGATAGAGGAGCGTTTGCGAAGGAAGGATCGATTTTGTGGCGAGACTCGGATAGCAATATCTCGATTTTTAATTGGACGAAGCAAATAGGATTTCTCGTTCGTAGCTTGGCCACGGATGTTCAAAAATAGTCAAAACAAAATACTTGTTGTAACGGTTAAACGATGAGACGAATGTCTGTTTAAACTTCGCTTGTTTAATTGCGGCCATGAATATAGAAATTTGCATAACCGTTCGCAGTCTATTATATTCGTCGCTTGTACATTTATAATGGCAATAATTACGTAAAACGTGTAATTAGACAAAGGTATTCAATTCTATTTTGGCATATTTTTAATGGATAGCATCAAAGTAATAAGAGTGGATTTCAGCAGGTACACTTTAAAGGCGTATACCTAAATTATGAAATTTAAACAAAGAATATCTTTCTACGAGGTTCTTTCTCATCGTTTTCACGCGTAAAATTTACTGTTGGAATACAACGATATCAATCGCATGCGGATGGGGTGATTGATCATACTGATTCTTCCCTTCGTTGCCCGGCGCCATCCCCACTAGCGTGCGTTCGTGAGATGCACCACAGTGGCTAGCACGTGCATGCTCTTTAGAAAATTCGCCGGAAGAAGCGCGAGGATATGGATGGAACTTTCTAGATGGGCACGTCGAGAAGCTACTAGAAGGTTCTGTGCCACACGTGACGCCACACAGACACCCACACGGGTCACACTCACTACTGCACAGAGAGTGGGGCTCTAAACTTTTTCAAGGGCCATGGGTCACTAAGCCAGTCAGTCTGTGAATAACTAGCCAACTGTCTACATTCCAGAACGCACACTTATAATTCTTGAAATAATTGTTTAATAAATATCACATTGTATTATTTCAACACAAACATTGTGTCTTCCATAGATTATTAATCTTAATTCCAAGATTAAATTCTAACATTTACCATATAAATATCTCCTGCATGTTTTCTAACATCACGTGTATATGTATATCGATCACTATTACGTCTTATTATCGTCGAGTAGTTCTCAGATTCATTCAGTTATATCGGTTGATCTCGTATATTCCACGGATTAGCCAAGTGGCGATGGAAGGCCATTAAAAAGTTGTAAAATTAATTCAAGTCAGAAACGTTCCTCAGAAAGTCGCTAGTCGGGAGTGAATGATACGCGGAAAGAACGTCCTGGGAAACGAAGGATGGAAAGGATTAAGCGAGACTGGTCTCGAAGGCTCCAGTCACGTGAAGGTTTAATCCTGTGCAATAAACTGACCGTCGCGTCGGGTTGCTTCGTGGACTAGCCTGGTCTATACTCGCGTCACTTTCTGTTATAACCCTCGTTCTATCAACCAAAGCCACCGCTGTGTCTATCTCCTCTTCTCTCAACTGCATTTACCGCTATGCTACTTATCGTTTCGAACGACAGTCTAGTCGGCCACTCGATTAATTTACATATACTTAAATTTAGAGGTTTTTAATTTAAACACGTTTGTTGTTAACAAAACTCTAGAATATTTAAGTAAAACTAGATTACTAGTTATTAGAGTATTTAAGTATTTTAATATAAAAAGCTAAGAAAATTCTACAGTTTAAGTATGAAAGTTATAATCGATTGTATAATACATTCGGTATTTTTAGTAAAGATGGATAGAAACCTGATTTTTAGATTCTTGAAACACAAATTCCTTTTTCGCTTTATACAATGTACGTTATTTCTTACAAAAATCGGTAAATCTAACGCAATGCTATTTCTTATATAAGAAGCGAAAGTAGCGAAGAAGCGCGTACACCTGTTGTTTATATAGACATTATAGTTTGATAAGAGAGTTAACAAAGGAATTGAATATCTACCTTTTTTAAATACCGTACAATTTCTTTTTTGAAAATAATTTGTAATTACATCGTACTTTTACAGACCGAGCTTACACATTACATATTTCTATAAGATATAAAATATTCTAGCAAGTATAATAATATATACATAATATATTCATAGTTACAAAATGCTCTAACTTTATTCCCAAATTCTCTACTTTTGTTGTACTTTTACTGTCAATGTAAAATTGAGTAGGATTGTAGAATACTTTTTTAAATGCGCTATCGCGCACTAACATTTTTCATTCGAGTATTTTGTTAAATATATTCGACACGTTTCTGTATTATTTTGTTAGTATCTCGTAAAAGTTTCTCTAGTTTCTTTGCCATCGACGTATGATGTTTCCGTTTCCGTTGTGTTCTTCGGTTTTTCGACGTATCAGTGCCCTATGTGCATGCAATTTGCCTCGAGGATATTCTTGTTCACCGTTTCCTTTCTGCAACTTTTCTGCTACGTTTCTCACCCATTCCTTGTTATCGAGACTTCTATTGAACGTAAAGGGATGACGATATTGAGAAAGTATTATCCAATTTTGATTCTATAGCAGTTCGATGTGTAAATACTCGATCATCGATCAAATGAAGAAAATATCGCGAAAATATTTCCATCGTGGTACACAAAAAATTAATAAGTATAAATAAAAAAATTAACAAAAAGCAAATAAATAGAGATACATCAAATTAAGCAAAAATAATAAAAATCCATGAATATTCCTTTAAATTTTACAATGATTCAAAGACAGATTTGTTCTGTGCAAAGATGTAGGCATTTCAAAATTTGTTATTTTGTTCGATGTAACGAAGATAGTAAAACTATAAAATCTATTTTAGAAACACGTTTGATCCTTCGTACAAGAAAGGATTGAAATTATTTTGAATGATTCTTCAGCAATTATTTGATCATTCACTTCACGCGCACTAAATCATTCTAAAATATTTCTTATTAAAAAGACGCGAACGTGTTTTTTAAAGAAAACGAATATTACTAGTAAATCTACTTGTCATCGCGCAATCGATCAAACTAAAATCGACGATGATTAAATATACAGATAATATTCCAAGGCGTTAGCTCTTTCTATTTAAGGAAAATAAATCAAGTATCTCGTAACTTTCTAGCGATCCAGAGACTTACATTACGATCTAATAAAAAGATTCCTGGGTTAAATTTGCACATTACAACGAGCCATCAAGTTGTCGCCCGTGGAATTTCTATATCGAGTTGGCTGCTGGCGTGGCCACATTGGCGTAATATAACCATCAGAATCATTATGTCTTAATAAACCGGCGGTGCCCGTTGCTGCTTCTCTTCTCATGGCGTCTTTCGTTTCTCATATCGGTGTCGTTAAGACAACCTATTCGAAGTTGGCCTGGTGGAGCAGGTAGAACCCGAGACGGCGTTTAATTCTCGTAGAATGCCTCCATCGTTTGTCACGTTACCTGACGTTTCCTAAGACGCTAGAAATGTATCCCGCAAAAATAATGAAACCTTTATTTCATTTCTTTTCACTTCATTTCATTTCGCCGTCTCTCGACCCCGCTGTCTCATTTCATTTCGCCGCGAGTAAGGATCAAGCCAATATACCGGGTGACGTGTTGCTGTTAAATTTGAAGGTTGGCTTATATTATCCATTCAGATACATAGGGATAACTTAGTAACCGAAAACAAGGTAGGCACAGTCGTAGTGAACTCGTAATGAAAAAATCCAACTCGATATATGCCACATGAACCAGCGTATTCAGTACGGAAGCAATAGTAAGCCCCGAAGCGCTCGAATTCTCCAAAAATCAGCAAATCGAAGATTGCACCATCTTCGGTGACACGCTTCAGTGTATTCGCAGCGATACAAAATCTGCGGAATAAAAACGAAGTAGTCACGAGCATACAAGAACTATACAAATGAAATGTCCTGAATAAAGGATATATGTCGGAGATGAAAGGACATCGGAGCCTTCCTTTCCGAATGTTTGGGATAGTCCCAAATACTTTAGTCCAGACTTTTTATTACAGCCGTACTTAAACGATAAAACCGAGAAATAGCTGTTCACGAGCTAAGTCGAATATGATTATCCGAGATTTATGACAGTGGGCTTGGGCTCCAAGTGACATAATGGGTCACTGAACGTAGCCGCGGTCACGGGATGGACGCGTACCTAACAGAGGTGTCAAGTAATTAAATTACTCTCATTAAAAACAGGGATTGACCTGAGGGGTACAGAGAAACACGAAGAGGAGTATATAGGGGCAGTTCCACTTTGACCGCAGTTCTGTTCAGTACGGTTGAGTTCGACAAGATCGACGCGTGTGCCGAGTTCAATATTGCATTTCGTCATCCCGTTGACCGTGGATTCGTTATCGAACCCGAGACCATTGCCATTAGTGTCGCGAGCGTCTAACCACCAAGAATACTTGTTATCTTTGTAAGAAACCAGTTATCCTAATATACTACACCCGCGTTGTACCGCACCAATGTCTAATCCAAGCGCAGACTCCTTGAACGCCCATAACCCCAATCCAAGCGTGAATCTGACATATACAATTCCTATCACCTGGACTTCCTTCCATCAAGATACAGCAGGAAACGAGGAAGCTGACCAAGTTAGCAAACAAGCTACCTCACTACCATTTAAAAATGAGGTCAGTCTATCATCCAAAGATATTATGAAACCTGTTTACATGCAAGTTAACAAAGCAAGTCAAATACCTAGGACTCCACATAGATACACAACTCGCATGGAAACAGCATATCAAATCAATAATAGACAAAATACAAACAGCAAGGAGGCAAATGCATTGGCTAACAAGTCGAAAGTCCAAACTAAGCACGGAAAATAAATTAAAGATATACAAAACAATCGTAAAACCAATCTGGACGTACGGAATACCACTGTGGGGAACAGCAGCAAAGAGCCATATAAGCAAAATGGAGACTATGCAAGCCAAAATTCTTAGAACAATAGTTAACGCTCCATGGTACGTCAGAAACGAAGATATACGAAAAGATCTAAAAATTCCAACAGTCAAAGAGGAAATCGCTGGATACGCAAAAAAGTACAGAGAAAGACTCGCAACACACCCAAACCAACTTGTAACTGAAACAAATGAAACCCTAATAGAAAGAAGACCGAAGAAGAAGCATCCCACAGACCTCGCAATAGAAATACAATAAACAACCTGGAAGATGGAACCCCGCTGGGGGTAACCATCCACATGCTATATTTTTCAAGTTATAACGTTTTACCAAATGTCCTTCTGGACAAATTGTAAAATTCAAATAAATAAATAACAAAAAAAAAAAACATGCAAGTTACTCGAGGAGTGGAAAGAGAAATGGACTGCCATAAACTCCACAAAATCACATATAATAACAGACCAATATTCTAGTCTCTCCCTCAAAGCACTATATAATAAAAGAGATTACGTTAAGCTATTCAGAATGCTAATTGGACACACAAGACCAAATTTCTGTTACAAAGAGAAGCTCCCCTGTGGTGTGAACCCCACAACATTTAATTCTAAAATGCACAAAATTAAATGAACCACGTAACAGATTCAAAATCCCCAAGGAACTGAAGCAAGTAGTTAATCGGTTAATTCATCTAATCGGAACGAAGTAGACAAGACCCGTTGAAATTTATCAAATGGACGCAAATCGAGATTGTCGGAATTAAAGTATATTTAGTATCTGTATCGTCAGTTCATACCTGACGTACGCTGTCATCCGATGGCTTGCGATCGCATGTTCCATAGAAAAAAGTAGAAATGAAGAATTTAGGAGAAATTCAGCGTGGAATTCCAGTAGCTTAAAAATCGTTTTGTCAGAAAATTTATTTTCTTTTACGAATATGTAATTACTAGTGATATCTATGGTAACTAGTTTTGAATTATTAACGAAGTTAGTAGATGATTTAATACAAGTACACTTGGAAAAGTAATTCCAAATTTTTATCTGTAAAAGCAATATTTCTCTTGAAATAATATGCTCTTGCAGCAGCATAACTAAGGGATGATATGATTTTTTCTGTATTTCGAACGTACGCTGTTTCAGTATTCTGAAAACTTACAAAATTCTATCAAAGACAAATCGCAAATTAGTTTTTGTCTAACATAATGCACGTTACATGATCGCGTTCAAACGTAATTTCCACAAGTTTAGACACGTGTCGTATGAAACAGTGTGTAAAATTCTCGGCGAAAATGATAATTAACGTGTTTGAACAGAATTGGTACGCCAAATGTATGTAAATAATCGCATTTAATTGCGTTCAACGATATTTATCCGAACGAAACCGCGTAGCTGCCATTCCGTATCTGAATGCATAATATAAGCCAACGTTAACGAGGTCGCACAACGTGAAACGACACGTTGCTTTCGATCATTCACCGTCCTAGACTTTATGCCCCAGTCACATGACGCCAAGTTGGAAAAGCCTCGTTAGAATCTGTCGTGGTTTCTGCCGAGTTTTCGATATTCCAGATTTTACGACCCTTCGGAATAATTTCGTGGGAATATGGATGACGAACAGGACGACGAGTTTCGTTTACGCGCTTACTCTTCTTTGCTTATAATTAATAAATGAGCGATAATAAAGCTTCTTTAGGGTTCGTTAACTTTAACGAAGCTGCTTTGCTTTTTAATAAGCCACTGTGTTGGTCGAGTGAACTAATTTCGTTGGGTACATAACAAACAGATTTCTGGCCATTTCTCTTTTTCTTGGGTACTTTTGCTCGAGTTCTTCGCATTTTAGAGCATCGAGAACTGAGAAGGATATACGCTAATTAATACGTTTCAATATCTTAGCAACTTCAATTTTTTTCCTTGGAATATTTTACATATTTTTTTTTTTCATATTTTGTGCAATTTGTGCATTTTAGCATTTCTAAATTCCCCATAAATGTATAAACATCCTTAGTTTGATTATAATATCGAACCAGCATTTTGCAATCTGTAAAGACAATGTTTGAAATACGTTTTCCGTATAAGAATATGTTAGACTAGTTGATAAATTTTTGAACGATATAAAAAGGTAACATCGTTCGTCTGTACAATGTTTGTGCGTATATGTTGGAGCAGATTTGCGTCACGTTGCCTCGAAATAGTCGTCGTTTTCTAACCGATTTTCGTTCGAAATGCCGGAGATTGGTTCTTCGTCTGAAGCAAAGGAGGTTACATGGTGACAGAGAGAAGCAAACAAGTTACTGTTATTCTTTTTTGTCGGAGCCGTCTGCTTGCCCGATATTCTTGAAGAAACTACAGGAATATGAACACCTTGTCTCTAAGGGATATTTATGTACCTTCAAAGAATCTTCTTTGTACTTATATCAACGACTTTGATACACGAAATTGATTGTAAAAGTAGATAACGTTTGGAAGCTTTCCATTCTATATTTATCTTATATCTTCTGCAAAGTTAAATACTAAATGAACGAATTAGGATTTTATCATTAACTATTTTACCTACTTGCATTTTCCAAGCAATACATTTATCATATGTTTATTTTATTTCTATTCTAACTATCTCTGATATTTGTTTTATTTCCGATCGATGTTACTGGCGGAGAATATATTACGAGGAAAATAAAAATTTGTACACCATAATATGAAAAATACCATATCTTGGACATGCCATTAAAAATGAAAAAATAATATGTTATTTTAGAACCTACACAAGTAAGATCGTATTTCTAAATAATATGGATTTATTATATCAAATCTGATCGTTTATTCGTTGCTTTACGTTTTATCCAGGCAAACTTTATTCCTGTTTGTATCTCAAACACGCATTATCGTGGACTGACAGTTTTAAAAATTATTAACGACGCAGATCCTCTTTTACCTCTCATTTCTCTTTTCTGTTCTCCCTTGTCAATTATATTTACGTTTATCTCGTTCCTTTTATCTGACTCCTTTGACTGTGTTGATAATGCGTCAACTTGCAGATGGAAGTTTTGCGCGATAGACATCCGGCATAATCCGCTGAAACTCTCATATTATTCATGATGTTCAATTCCATTCGTTATATCCTTTTCGTGACTTATTTTTAGCTCTGTAAAAATGTCACTTTTCATATTGCTCAACATTCTCTGTGGTTTACAAAATATAATTGAAATTGAATCGTGCGTTCTTTCCGATTGAAAGGAAGCTAATTTTCCGATACTGGTATTGCGTTAATCACATCCTAACTTATGGATTATGTTATGTACGTCGCGTAAGACGGTCCATGTGTCATGTAATAAATAACGAGGGATTGTACAAAAGGGCGAACACTTTATTAGCACGGCAATCTTACAGATTAATTGTAGAGTACAGACTGACTTACGGGCTAAAGGACAGGGGTTTTTATATCTTCATTCTGGTTACGGGTGGGAGTTCGGTTATTGTTTTATTCCAGAGGTCGGCAGATGACTATCATTATCACATGACTAAATGTTATTCAGAGTTCGGCAGATGATTATCGTTATCGCTTTGTTTGTGTCAAATTTTGTTTGTGACACATGCGACGTCCCTTGTCACACGCTCAAGAGGGCCACCCGCTCAAGAGGGCCACCCGCTCAGTAATCAGCTAAACGACACATCCTGCATACCACAGCTATCGAAACAATAACTAGTCAGTAACGAAATAGCCGCCTCTGATACACACCTGACGATAACCCTTCCAAAGGGACTAAAAACCTCAGTATAAAAACCCTCCTAAATTAGCGCTCGACACATCATTCTGCTGTAACACTTTGGCCCGCCACTCTGTCAGATTTATACAATAAAATTCATTACCACGTACAAAGTTGAATTTCTTCACTTTATTCGTGAAACGTTTGAACTGCGACGCGAGGACATTGTCACGTAAAAAATAACTCTCGCGATGATACGTATAAAAACTTTATTTCTCAGGAGTGTTCGAGTACCAATATTACAATATTCCAGTAGCGTTTCGCGATTCAGACTGACTTGACTGTCATTATTCGGGGTCTAAATACTAGGTGAGAACAACGGTAATGATGGAGGGGATATTATTCTCGGAAGTTCTTTATCAGGGTGAGAAGGTATGTCCAGTGGATATCTTAGAGGTGGTCGGCTAAGGTGACGTAAAACAATTCGGGGTTATACTTCTTGGAAGTTCCTTATCAGGGTGGGAAGGTATCCTATGTCCAGTGGATGTCTTAGAGGTGGCCGGTTAAGGTGACGTAAAAGGATTTGGGTTTACAACATCACCAGCGATCTATCGGTTTCGTGATCTCTTGTGTCTCCGACGTGACACCCTCGTGGTCTGGCCGCCGAGGCCCACACAGCGTTACACTGACCCTCGATAAACCTAAGGAACCACCATAAACCGAATCTTCTCAGTTCAATTTCTATTCGCACAAGTATTTTCGGTTTATGGATGGTCCTTAAAACAGTCCTTAGGTTTATCGCACGCTCTTATAACTTACGGAGAAAGCGGTTGTTTGTCTATTAAAAATAGAAGGCATTTCCCATTAAAAAGGACACCCATACCGAGCTTTCCTCCGTAATTGTACGAGACGGGTCATCACTGTTCTTCCAAACGTCGTGCGGTCAACACGACTGTTCCTACAAGCTTCGCGTAGTCTACTTAAAAGATAGTTCTCGCTACGATCAAAGCGATATTATCCTGATCTATTCTTTATTAATACTACTCATCTATCAAGCGTATTATTCTTCATCACCTGTATCAATTATATCTTCCGACACGACGGAACCTCAAGTGTAACAAGTTGTTAAAAATATAAATATTATAAGACTGTAGACCACAGTTTTATTCCCCAACAAATACCCCTATTATCCCACAAGAAATAAGGGGATCGACCTGTTCGTGGTGTCGATCGTTGTAATCGTAACGGGAATTTACGACTCCCGTTGACGCGCTTCAACGCGATCGCGTCTCCCCGCGACTGGACGAAAGAACAGATTATTTTATTCAATAACTTATAGATCTAATAGTATAGAATTATAGATCTAAATTATATTATTAGACATTGTACTTAGTGTACAATATATTATTTTAATATTTAAATAATAATGGAGATAATTGTTTCAATTAATCATGTGTATTCCATCATATAATAATTCATTTTTGTCTTTGTTTATTTTAGGTAAGATCGTTAACTCATCTAATAGTATAAATTATGGACGGTGATAAATCGGTGAGTACTTAAATTTATGAAATTGGAAGAGATTTTAAAATACATTTTGCTGATTGCTGTTACATTTGCAACTATTTGTCAAGTTATATTATACAGGATTTTTACTTGGAAAATAAAGGCAAAGAAAGTATTTTCAAGCGGAAATACAAAGGCTTGTGATAAAAATTAACAGTATATTATGGGGAAAGATCGTGACAGACTTGAAATTCGACCAGTGAAAATGTTCGACGAAAACGTCGATATATATCTTCGCCCCATCCGCGTTTACGTTTAAAAAGTGCACTGTGTACACGCACGACACTTTGTATACGGTGGCCATAAACTTTCTTGACATGGAATACGTCGGAGTAAATCTCCTGTCCCGCTTTATTTTCTCAAAGGTTTACAGATATCCCGAAAGCGATCGAGCTCGAAATTCCTATTTGATCGGATGCTGTATTTTTCCAATTTCTTTGATAAAACGTTGACAAGGAATGACATTCGATATAGCGTTAAAGTTAATCCTGACGCGTTACAGATTATGCGCTACAATAGCCTGCATTGTTAAATATCAGATTAATTTTGCTTTATTAATTATCGTGATGTTCTAAAGCTCTTCGACAACCCAGATTTAATTTCATATTTTTGTTCATATTTTCTACCAAATTTGAACTTTCCATTCGAGTAATTGTAAGTAGAAATAATTTTCACTGGAAGAAAAATGTGCAAGTCTTTCTCTAGTTTCTTCTAAGCTTCAACTATCCCGAATATTATAAGCATTTTTTCCAAATGCTACGTTTAAAGTTCAAAATTTGAATCCTTTCAGGGTCGAATTTTTCGTTAGCCCGTGAGAAAAATTACATTTTGTTATATAATTACTAATAATAGAAGCTTAGTTGCACGCGATTGACTAATAACTTTGAAAAATATAATATACATAACATGATACATAACATGTTTCGTGAAAGGCTTAAACGAGTCTGTTTATCGAATGCACGGACATTTTTCGACCTGTGAAATTTGGTGAGATCTATATCCTGTTGTAACAAATTTAGCTTCAGAGTAAGAAGGTTGGTTAATTCCTTGTTATAAATACGAGGTTGTCGTGTGGTAGTAGCGTTAAGTTCGAATAACGATCGACCGTGTTGGCCTGGATACAGCTCTAATTCGGTAACTTAATCTTTGTCAAGTAAATCAATTTGCCGCAGACGATGCAGCCGCATCAGTTTGTCGATCCATTGCATCGCAGCTCCGTTTTACCCTTTTACTCGTTTACTCTGCCTTTCCCTTTGCGCTGAGCTGGTGTCGACCACCGTCGTTTGACCAGCTTCGTTGATTTTCACCGGGCATTAACGCCGGCAATCCACGTCTAATCAGAGTCTAACTATCGTGGTTACTCTTGAATCGTCCGACTTTCTCTTTGTGCTGTCGTAATGCCGACCCAAGTCGTTGTGTTCCCGATTCTGATTTTCCACAAATTTAATAAGCCTGATTGTGACGCGTGTTTCGTCCGGCTAGGAATTACTCTTGCGCGAAATTCGTTTTTTAATTGGATCGCGCTAAATTCCATCGCAGAGTGTGAATTATTACCCAACGCTTGAAACACTCGATGGTTTTTCTTCGTAATTTTGCTAGAAGACTGTCTTTTCGTTTTTTCTCCTTCGTCACTTTCATGGAAAATATACAATTTACGAAGAAAGGATATTTTCAAAGATATATCCTTGTGAATATTTTTTCACCAATTTGATGATTACGAATAATAATATTTTGTTCGTATTTCGCGTTATCTATCGGTGAATGAAATATACAAAACACAAGCTGAATAAGAGTAAAGTAGAATAAAATAGAAATTAAACGGCAAATCGGGCTGACAGGAATTTCCTATGCAATTATCGTGACAGAAAACGAAATACACGCGTTTGTAGCGAGTGCAAACGCAAAGAATCAGCGAGCCTGACTTTTTCTTCTTAGTAGTCGAGAAGCGTCGTTGAGATGTCTGAGAATCTCAGAGAAGTAAAATAGCCGCATGAATGTAAGTTAGTGCTGCTCGTTCGTTTTTCTTGGCAACCTGTTAGCTTTGCTCCGGATGAATCCATAAAGCACTCTGAGACAGAGGCTGCTGAGTGAAGCTGACGCGCTCCAGCTTATTCCGGCTGATTTACGACATTTGAAATTAACGACGAGTCTTGAATGGTAAGGAGCGGCCGTAGCCGGCATCTTTCGCCACTGTTGCTAGATTTTACAGCCGATGACGTTACGAGTGTCTGCTTCGTCGACGGAAACAAATAAGCGGCGAAAAGTTGGCCGGCTATGCTTTTTCAAGAGGCTGCAATTAGGCCAGCTATTTAAATCGTGATCGTGGAAATTTTAGAACGAACTTGGACAAAATGGTGTTGCAATTATAATTAGCGAGGTAACTGTTTGAGGAGCGTGGCGACTGGCAAATTGTTTTGAACGGCAGCCAGAAAAATTCAAATCAGAAAGTATAAGCAAAGGCAGTCATAATACGTGAACAGTATCAATGTCTTCCTGGTTAGATTTTTTCAGCGGTTACGAGGAATAAATTGGACGAATGAAATTTTGACGTGGTCAAGAATTTTTGTATTTGGACATGTTGAAAAATAACAAGTGAAATGTTTTGTTATATTTTATATTTCGTGATATTTTTTATGTACAAAGTTCAGGTTAACACGTTCGTCGCCACGTCGCACATACATAAATATACTCTTTTAGTTTTTAAGATATTTTCGAAAAAGTTAGTGTAAAATTACATGAATTTCCGACAGTGTCTTTCATCTTCAACAGTGTTATAGATATTTTTTGTTTACTTTCCTCGTTGAAGTCCTTGAACTATATTAAATTGTCTATTGAAGTTGATATTCCGAAGATATACATATAATGATGTAAAAGCATGGATGGATCTTCGTTTGTCAATCTATGGATAATATCGTGATTAATTTCGGTAATAATTTTTAAGCACAGTTAACACATGAACGAATCGTGTATTCAATTTTACTGTGTCACTGTGATAAGGTCTTGAATAAACACGTCGCATTTTACGAGTCGCGCAGCAAGTATTTCGGAGCTCGCTATCGTCGAGGAAGTATCGATTCAGTCATCGAGTCTAATATTGGCTAACTACCGGATTGCATTTAACTCGGAATTGCTAGAAAGAAGTTGCAATGATCGATGGCCAAGAGAGGAGGATCGCGGTGAACGAGAGTAACCTCTGAGCAATTACACCCGGTTAACTCGGGCAAAAGCGTTAGCCCAATAAGCCGGTTGATGGTCTTGAATTATCCCGGTCTGCTTCCCTAGAACACGGAGATGGGCTTATCAATTTTTATGACTCGGCCACTAGCTTCGTCTACGATAGTAATACTCGCCAGTTTCGTACAGTTGTGTAACCGGTTGTCCAATGGTCGTTTCTTTCAGTGGTATTCAAAGGTAGTTAGTTGCAGAGAAGAATAGTCGTGGCAAAATATTTGTTATCCTAGCAATCACAGGGAGATCCGCTATTCTAATATTATGGATGTTTGTGAGTTTTCATTGAGACAGATATGTAGGTTTGATCGGATTGGAAAGGAAAGAAGGTTGTTCATCGTGTAACTGCGTTGAGAACATGTTAATTTTGGGATGTTGATTTTGATTTTGGTTGGTGTAGGTTAGATAATGATGTTTTTGATGAATAGAAATGAAATAAAATTTATTTAAAAATGTATTCTTTCGATCGTTATGATCATCCGTTTTTGTAACATCATGTGGATTTCGTGAAATTTATGTAAATTCAGTGGGTCTATTATCGGATAGATAGAGAGACGATTTATAGTACGATTGTATCTACAGTAACTTTTGGTTTATTTTTACGATTAGTTGGATCGTAGTTGTGTTATATTTGTTGAAATATTCAAGATCGATAGAAATTTTTAACACCATCGTGAAATAAAGCACAGTAATTATTTTAATAATTTGTATAATTTAATTTATTTATTTCATTCTCTAATTGATTGTCCTGAAAATATCACTCATTCTTCTCTTTTTCGTGAGCTGTATATATGTGTATACGAGAAAAAGGTCAGTAATTAGAATTATTCAAGAGGTGACTCAGTCGGAAAGACAGAGGAATAAAAGGTCAAAAGTTAGGAGCCGGATGTCACTTCCGTTCGTTTCTTTCTTCAATTCTAAAGGCTCCGTGCTTTTGTGGTCTCAGCCTTTTTATTCAGTTCGTGTGTATTGCCGTGAAATTGTGCGATGAGATTAACAATTGTATTCTTGGAAAAAGAAATTAATGCCATCCGATTTTAACGAAATTTATAGTTAACGCTTCTCACAAAAGTGACATTGTAAAATACAATTAAAAATATCACGATCTTTTTGCAACATCTACTAATTCTTATCAGTCGCGTTAATCTCACTAATGCGATTATATCATTCTTTTATTACATATTTTAAAAAGTAGGAATATTAATAAGAACAAGACATTGGATATTTAAACGACGAATCAATTCGTCTTTTCCGTTCAATGGTTTAATGTACCATTAATTAACCGTGTCTCAACGATTACATATTTTTCATACATTATATCATACAGCCTTTGTTTAACGTAGACACATCGCCTTTTTCTGATTTTATAAAAAAGCATCGCTTCTCGATACTTACACGAAGGTAGAACTTATTGCAATTCATAAATAAAAGAATAATTCGTAACATTTGGATGATAACAAGAACAAAGAAAAACATTCTATTATAAATGCTAACAAGAATGGCAAAGGGCTGGAAGTTGGCGCTTTGTTAATAACAACAGGAATGATAACAAGAATAAAAAAAAAACATTTTAGCCGATAGCAAGAATGGTAATAATGGCAAGAAGTAATAGAAATTCGCGCTTTGTTGAGCGTATACAGGAGCCTAAGAGAAAGTTCAACAAATTGGACGATGTTTCATCGACATTGCAAGAATATTTCACCGGGCAACATACAAAAGACGAATATAGAGGCAGTCGTGTTCAACGAGCGTACGAAATAATAAAACACAAATGTAAGACAGCCGTCAGGAGCGAGAGGTTCTCGGTTATGCACGATCCTCTCGCATGCATTGGCGATCTGGATGGTGTCTCACGCGTCATAAATTACGCCGTCTGGCCACGTAGAGAGCAGCGTTTCAGAAATTATTCAACTGTCTCTACGGGATTGCCGGCAAAAATACAAAAGGTATGATTTATATCCGATCGTGCTTCTTATGCATTGAAAGTTTACCACACCGGGCACGTGCCGCGGAAGAAATGAAAAGAGCGTCCACGATATGTCCGCTCCTTCGTTTTCGTTTCCGTTCTCGCGTACAACGCGATACAGATTTCCAATATTCGATCGAACACACGCGTTTCGCGGCTGATACAGTTGTCGTGACAAATTGCGCGCTCGGAGAATCATTGATTGAATCTTTCAAGATACCTCGAAACGATAGGCGCGACATTTTCTTAAGCCGATTTTCTTTGGACGTCTTCGTATCTTCCGTGAAAGGAATTTTCAGCTTGGAAATTAAATGCGATATTGTTTGTTATTGTTAAAAGTTATTGATAGAATGTAGAAGATTTTTTTTACCGACAATTTATTTTGTTGAGAAAATACGTACATATACCGGATAGTTGAAAAGAGTTATTCAAGTTAAAAAGTATGGGGGATACTTTAGATTCAGAATTATCTTTGTTTCATTTACTTTACTATTTCTCTCTTCTCGTACGTACTTCGTTTTCTACTCAACAAGACTTAAATCAATATTAAGATTTTTCAGTAATTTCAGTTCTATCTTTTCAGTATCGAGGTTTTTAACAGTATGTTGCAAGACTAATATTTCTTTGAAAATTGTGTATATTTTTACGAAGAAATAACACTTTGTGGCAATAATCCGTACACATCTAAATAATGAAAATCATTTTACGGTAAATTTCACGCGAGCTTGGTACTTACCACACGGAATGAGAAGCAACGCATTCCTTCAAGCGTGAACGGTGGCGTTCACTATACGTACAAGAAGTCCGACTGTTAAAGGACCATACGTTGAAGAAGGAAACATAAAATCACAATAAAAATAGAGGAGAGAACAGAAAAGGAAGGATATACTCACCAAGGTCTTAGAGCGATGTTACAAAGGCAGAAGTATGTAGCTGCGTAACTTACATTTCTGATCTGTTGCGTTTTATGCATCGTAATGCTCGTCGCTCCATAAAATTGTTCACCGTCTGGAAAGACAACAGCCAGACTTGTTTCGTTGCCCCGTTTCTATGCGAAGGGCCTCATTATTTGCTTAAGGTGCACAGCTCGTCCTCTGCTTCTTTTCTGCCGCGCGGAAACTCGTCCAACGAGTTGCTCGCTCTCCTGTCACACACACTCAGATGTGTTCTGGATAGCTGGAACGTAGGGGATGTCGTTAATAATGAAACGTATCTTGAAATGTCGCAAATTTAAAAAGAGAAGAATGTCGGAGAATAATTTGTTGCGCAATGTGAACTTTCCGAAACGAGGAGAAATGGAAAGCAAGAGGTATTTTCACATTAATTTCTGGGTTTTTGGAGTGAATCCACTATTGTTAAAATTTCTAGGATTTTGAAGTAACGTCTCGTTGTTACAACATTTTTTTATTCAGCTCATTGACAGTTCGTTTGTTAAAAAAATGTATTTTATTTCTCCCTTCTTTTTTTATTTTGCAGTTGTGTATGTGTATGGGTATATGAATTACATTTTGTAAGCTCCTCGTAGATAGTTTTCTAACTTTATAATTACTTGATTCGTAATTACAATTACTTCTATAATTACGCGTCTTTAGATGCGTACACGTGTATGTTCCATTCTCCTACAATAGAAAGTTGAATGTGTAAAGGACACGTTTTATTACGAGATACGTTTTCTAAAATAAATTTGAATTGCTGTGCGTACGAGTATGAATTTATTGGTGAAATTGCACTTTGAGGATGGTTTTTAGTGAAACGTGTTCGTCAACATTGATACTCGTTTTAATCTATCGATATCTGTTATTTCTGCTAGCGAGTATCGAAAGAACGTGTATTGTGGAACATTTTAGAACAAAAGGTTCGTTGATTATGTTTGTACCCGCAGCACCAAAAAGTTTTCGCTTTCTCGAAGAGGTAATGGCAAAAGCTGTTTTCTTATGGATCTCCCCTCTCGGCTAGTTTAATTACCGAGATTGAAACTCAGAAGTTGAAAGTTCTTCGCAACGAACAAAGACGCGACAGGTCGAGTTCGTTGGTTCGCGTTCAACCCCATCGTTATCGCCGCGAGTTTTGACATAAGAAAGAATCTAATGACTCAGGTTATTCGAGACCATCTCTTGCATTATATTACACCGTTCAAGTATCAATGTTTCTACGCAAAGTTCTTTTCGAATATTTTAGCTTTTCTTGACATTGTCTGTGATTCGATATTTCACCTTATTGTTAACAAAACGTGTTCCTATTTCAAAAGCATGCAATACTCAATCCTAAAATCGCCTGAGAAAATAGTTCTGGTAATATAGCGTAGCTTGAAAATACATTGAATTTTAAAACTGTACCTCCATAGTAAACGTTCTTCTTCGGTTGTCTACAACTTATAATCACTAAACTGCGAATGTTGATGCGTCTACGGAAAATTAAAATTTAAAAAGGGTAAAAATTTGCAGAATGAGATAACGTATAAAATATCCAAAATAAAGCGGTAACGATACACGAAATGGGACAATTTGACTGGGAATGAACTGAGAAAAATCTTTACGAAAGATCAAGATGATTGCGAATGCATATAATAAGCAAAAGTATGTAAAATATTCAAAATATATTATCTATTTTAATATCCTGTAGGTGAAACAAATATCTATATTTAGGTTTTATTTCTCCAATCATTTTGAAAAATGTGAATCTGCATGGACAGCCACAGTCTAGTTATTACCTACACGAAGAATATTCACGTTATAAAAAGTAGCAAGTCGCACGATCATCTCACCTTTTGAATCAGGATCTTCTGCATAAGTTCGAAGTTGGAGTGCTGTCGTAGATAGAACACATTGAAGCTGAAAAGGGTTAAACGAAGTTCGATCATGGTCGTTCTCGTCGTGATGCTCAACTTTTCGGAAATTTTTCATCATGCAGAGAGTGCCGTTTGATTTCGTTGGATGAAATAGGAGGGTCGATGTGTCTCAATCTTATCGGAGGCACCAGTTCGAAACTTCTCTTGAAACGAATAGATCAGAACGATTTGGACCGTGTTTCCATTTCGGACTATCTGATTCAGCGGAATCGACTGGGATCGCAACTGAGTTGGAATCGTTTCTCTGGTGTGTGTACGGATGTATGTGCTCCATTGTAGCGTGTTGTCGTTGTTTGCGTCGCACCGGTCGTAACCGCATAAAATCTGTCGTGATTTCGCGGATGGATCGTCGGGAATCAAAAGGTTCGTTTTGAAACGAAACTGTCGATGGCGATTCAATGGACAAACCGTGGCATATAAACCATATAAACCACAAAACCATGCAACAGTTTACGCTCTAACGCTTTCTGCCCTGTAGTATGGTTCAGTGGGTCAACCTGGTCAGCAATTTTCGAACGCGAAAACATTACAGGCGGTGTTTATCGATGCGTTGATCGACTAGGGGCGAGGGATAAAGGGAGGAAAGGAACGTGGTAGTCTCCTTTGATATTCAGCCTCAAAAGTCGAAGGTGATGAACGAGCTTTCTAACGTTTGATTATTTGGCAAAGGGGAAATGAAGCGGCAGAGGGATAGGGATTGCGTTATAAAAGCGAAGAATGTACACCACGCTGTTAAATCATTAGGTCAGTGGTCTTAAACCTTTTACGCTTGGCGTACCTCGTTGAAAGTGTACATGAAAATGACACGTTCCTTGTACAGGTAGATAAAATTACGGGTATAGTGTCTATAAAAGCGGGAATAAAATAAGACGTGTAATATATACGAAGAAATTTGTATATTTAAATTACATTTAGCGATAAACAAAAGATTTTTTTATTTAATATGTTTTCATTCACAATTTGTCCAATTTGGACATTTGGTAGAATTTTTTAGCTGTATAATTATCATGTGGGTGGCTACCCCCAGCGAGGTACCAACTTCGTGTATGCTAGGTTATATCCTTTATGAGATCTGTTGGGTGTTTCCTCTTTAATCTTCTTTCTATGTTTGATGTGTTTATTGATAAACAAAAGATAATAGAAATATTTAAGAAATCTTATAAAATCATACAAATTTTAATTATTAAGAATAACATTAAAGTTGCACAGCGAGAAGTTTTCATCTTTTCTTCGTATTGCTATACGTTTCACCGAAAGGTTATTTATGTTAGCATATACCTGTACCAACCGAGTAATATAGTTTTCTGTTTTGCCCTCTGCGCTGACGATTCCGTTACTACGCGGCGCCACGTTCGTGGCGGTTTAGTTTGCGTATAAGTATATAAAACGAATGTCGCGTAATTATAACGTCTCATCATATTTGTAATTAATTTGCGGTAAAACGGTGAATTACGTGAAGTATATAATCCAGATTTACTCGTGTACTGTTTAATATGAAATCTATATAGTTGTATTTATACAGTCATATAAATAACTTATTTTCTGTGTAGAGACATATGAACAATTGCGTTTTGCTTTCGCGAGAGTGAATAACCGCCATATTCGATTTGCATCGCGTTTGAAATCGTGTCTTACCCGTTAGTGTCTCGAATTTGTGATCGTGTTTTTGGGATTTGTGGCACTTTGGATATTTAAAAGAGCCTCGAAGATGCAAATTAAAACACGCTGTTTGGAGGTTATACATGTAACGATGCAGCGAAGGTAAGAATACGAATTCACTTATAGTTGTACAATAATGTCTCTGTTATTTGTTGGTTAGGCAAATATGTATGTCTGTTATATTGAGTCTGAACATGAAATATATACAGTATATATTTTCTTCATACGTATGACGTTGGACTATGAATGAAATACAAAATTATACGACTGACAAAAATATGAATTTATGAGCATATTGAAACAGCATTGTGTTTTGTATCAATCGTCGACCCTGTAGGCATTGTCTTGCCCTTATATGATTAATTTCTCGATCATTTCGTTGTGACAGCGTCATATGTGTACAATAAGGATAAGTACGTGTATTCGATAGAAAATATGTATACGATAAGACTAGGTATAGGTATGTATGCAATCTGTGGATAGAATTATCAGTGTTAGAGTTTCGATGGCGCTAGAGAGGGCGTTAAAGTAGCACTATTTGAAAATTCGAATGCAGTAATGGTTCTCAACCTGAACTGGACAAATTAAATTGTAAGTATAACAGTAGCAATAAAATAAGACATATATATGCGCATTAAATTTTGCGTAGGTACTTGAATTACATATTTCAATAAACTGGAAGAACGACAAACATTCTTTTTGCTTCTGGTACGTATTTACGCCTTCTGGATTTTTCCTTTATTGCCAGAAATTATTGAGAACAATATGAAGGAATCGTTATTGATATGCGTGATTTTCACTAACCGTGAAAAATATTGTTAAGCATAAAAATTGGAGTACTCCAGAAGGGTTATATCGGAAGTCAATTTCTACAAACTCGGACTTCAAACTCCAAAATTCAAAACCCCATTCTATCAAATGGATCCATCCTCGATCGTTTAACGAACCGTTTCAAAAGTTTACAATAGTCTGAAAAATATCGACGGACCGTTCAATCGCAACTTCCAATTGTCCAACACTTGCCACTCGCGAGCATCGAGAAATCATGGTACTTTGTCTGCAGGTCGTTAGCGTCCGCTCGCAATTTCTAATAGGAGAACCAAGCTGGCCGTTTCACATGTAGAGTCATCCATGGTTGAGTCGATGGCTGTGACTCACTTTCTATTATTTTCTCGGTGGATGCAGCGGTAGATTAATATAGGTTGAACACCGGTGCACGGAGCGTGCTTGTATTACCAAAGGATAGCGTTAGCTAGGAATCTAGTGGCACTAGGGGTTACCTATGGACTCACTCCCTCGATGCTAGTTGGTAGCAGTGGCGCGTCTCGCTCGTTATAACCGCAGACTCGCTGCCGGGGCTTGGTACGGGTGAAGGGAAGGTGGATGAAAATACACGGGTTGGAGAAACCAACCGAGAAATGTATATAAGAGCTACATGCGAGGAATAAACGTTGCGGCTACGTCCGCACCCCACGAACAGTGCTTATAATATGATGTTGGTCAGGATGCCTCCAACGAGAGCTCGATCGTACCGGAGTAGAAATAGCCTTTGTGCCGTTTTGATAGTTGGGACTGAATTTAGGTTGTTAGCGATGTGTGGAATAGTATTAGCATAATGATAATAATGATATAAAAATAACGTAATAGAAATATAGACTGCCATGCATAAGTTGGACACTTACGAATTTCTCTATTAAAGTTTGTAGTTGTATGAAAAAATTAATTAGGACGTATCCTTTATTTTCGTATCCATATATTTTTTAGATTGACAAAATTTATTATTGTTTACAAGTTTGAATATTTAGTGGAGAAAATCGCGTGAAATGTTATTCGTAAATGACAACGCGCGATATTAATGCGACAAGGTCTTGAGAGTTCGCAACACGATCGCAAATTAGTAACGAGATACGATTGTTCCATCGAAAGCGAACACGATAGTGATGAAACAAGGTGGAAGCGTTTCCTGGCCGCCCTATTCTCTACCTTGATCTCTTTCATCCTCTCCTCCTTTCATGCTATTTCTCACACAGTGTTTATTACTTTGGACAAGATCATAAGTGACATTACCGTGTAGACTATAATATTGAAAACGAATGATCGTTTTAAGTAGACACTTCGAAAGAGGGAGGTTTTTAAAAACATTTATACGACGTAGCCAATGTTGAGTCATTAGCAATTATGTTACTTGCGAGAAATTGGGAACTTTTCAATTGTTTTCAACTTGCATTTTTAATTTATTTCTACATATTATATCTTCGTCTTACAGTTTCATTTACATATTACAAAATTTTCGCGATTGTCGAATTTGTTCCTTTTACATAAGGATACGTAACAAGGATACGTTGAAATCTGTATCCTTATCACAAGCGTATAAACAAAACGTTTGGAAAACTTTCGTGATACATAGAATATCGATACGAAACTGGTCGATTCCTTATACCTCGAGTCTACCGCAATTTGCACACATCCATAAATATCCTACTTCCACATATCACGGCGTACGACTTAAAACGTTCCAGCTTTCGGCAACAATATTCAGCTTATCCTGCGCGTGGTGCAGCGTCTAAATCGAAACGCCCGACGCGTTCGAATATCTGCAAAAATCTTCCGCGCTATAAACCACGAAAACCCATGAAGATATCCAGCGGAAGGGCGGCTCGTTACAGGCTGTCGTCTCGTCGTCGCTGAGACAGGTGGTATGGGGTAACGTGGATCGCGAGTGGATTTAAACGTTCACACTAGATTACGCAAATGGGACGATAATGCGGCGAATCATTTTCCTGTGGAACCATCGAATAACTCGATCCACCTTCTAGGATAGATTTTCCCTTGTCGCGTGTCCCCTTTCATCCCTCTCTCGCTCGTTTTTCCTTCGTATTTCCTTTCCATTCCAGGCTATCCTTTCGACGAGGATCTCCTCGATGGCGGCCTGCTTTACTTACCGGCTTGCATAGGAATGCCGGGTCGCTTCGGAATTCCATGCAAATGGTAACGACCGCACGCTAGGAAACCGTCCGAGACCATTTGGCCAGTGTAACCTACGTTGGCTGTCGTTGGAAAATCCTATTGCCCTCCGCGCGATTCACTTTTTGGCATTGCTGCTGCTTGCGTCGATGAAAAGTAGACTGCCCCGACGTTATTTTATAAATCGGTTGCTGACTTTCCCACTTTTTCTTCGAAGTAACTGCGATTATTATTATTGTTATCCAGGCAACGTTTGTTGCACAGTGTATCGATGATCGAGTTGGGACGAAGCTAGTCGTTCGGAGGGACACGATGGCATTGTGGTTTGATGAAACAATTGAGGTTTATATTAGAAACATGAAGACCTTCTTTTTATTACTTTATGACATTTATATTGCGAATAGTTTATTATTTTTTTAATATTTTTTTTTTTTTTTGGTTAAATTCTAATTGAAACTAGCTATGAATAGTTATTGTTTATTCAGTTTAAATGACAACATGAAATCTATTGTATTTACATATACGCATCACAGTAGATTAACTGTATTGGCGAGTGGATTGTTTGCGAAATACTACGCCGAGTTTGATCAGAAATTTGTGTGCATATTTTCTACTACGAACGCGTTGTTATGCAAAGCGTCGAAAATGTTTTCGTTTGTATAATATAAGTAACGGTAAGCGGATTTGTTGCATGAATATTTTCCACTTTCAGTAGATTGCTATGAAAAATACTACAGATATTTAAATTCCGCATGCGCATATGTAATGCGGCATATGAGTAAGAAAGAAAATTAGAAAAATTCCTGGAATACGGTTGATTTTATGGTTGCTTTTACCATCGGTGCTTGGAAGTTCCTTATATCAAAGTTTCCTTTCACGAAAACTAATTATACAAATGCTTTCTTATACGACTTACGACTTCTTGCGCGACTTTAGCTATTCATTTTTTTTCATTTAGTATTTTCTTCGATTAACTTGCAGCGATTTATTTTTCGAACGTAATTTGCTGCTTCGTACAAATGAAAATTAAACGGATTACAACGAACGACGAAGAATAAAACAAGATCAGTTTTCACGCGATGAATTATAATTTTCATGTATATTTATATTTTTATAATATTTATGCATAATTACACCGCGGATATTTGCGTAAATTCATATCTTTATGTCTACGATTAAACGAATAGCATACAAGCAATCAAGATTCTCATAATCTTGAACGCGATGAAACAAAATTACTGCTTGAACAAATGTAGTGTTCACGATAAACCAACGAACCATATTGTAACAAAATATAAAAGAAGAAAGAGAAATTATATTTTCACATTATTATAACACGGAATGATATTTTCCATTTATCAAATCGTTGTTAAAGCAAACCAGATCGCGTATCAATGATAAAAGTGGGAACCTTGGGCTATACTAAAACGATACTCTTTGGAAACCAGTGATCTGTATGATATAGAGAAGAGTTACGAAGTTCTGGCGCACGTGCAGCCATTGTCCTCCATGGCGAAAGCAGTTACGATAGCGTTAGAGTGTTCAACTAAAATTACGTATGCGGCTTGGCGTTCGTTGAAACGACTTACCTGCAATTTAACGTGCTGGCTTATCTTTTGGAGAACCGAAGCTCGAGTACCGAAGCTCGAGTACCGATTGCCTTTATGGGCTTCTTAATGACCGCGGACTATATAGATAATGCCTATTATTAATATTAAAGATATTTTGCGCTTCGGGATATAGAATGCAATTCAGATAGGAAAGATTGTACTTAAATGGCACGAGATTAGCGCGATAAAGTCGCCTGTATTTCTACAGCCTGAATCTCTAATTTAATCTGTATGAAATCGTTCGATCTATTTTATATGTATGTGATGTACTTAACAGAGAGGATAGTTTGTTGTTCGCAGTTGTTGTTATGTCTAGAATATTGTAAAGAGCGTAGTAGGTAAAGTTTAAAGGCGAAAAATAAATCAATAAACTATAGGGAGAACGTTCTTTTATTTGAGCCTCATAAAATATGTTTATAACGAATATAGTCGTATCGACGTCCACGATATATAATCTATGGATATTCTACGGCAATGTGTTTCAGAAACATACAAATTTTCTTCGCTACATTGAATTTTATATCTCTATTTACGATATCAAGATTTATGGGGAATATTACATCATTTTATAGGAAGTAAACGTAGTAAACTGAATGGTAGAAAATGAACATTTATCTTTATATTTGCATAAATAATAGCCCATGGTCCTGCTAGATCTTGCGTACTATGTTTTCGAAAATGTTCAAAGTACCAATACTTGAAAAATTATTGATCGATGTACAAGTTCAAAAAGTTGCTATTTCCATGAAGATAGGCAACGGGGCGTTCTCCACGAGGATGTCCTATTCTATACAGATGGAAGACCGCGAAAGATGATTTATTCTCGTTGCACGTAGAAAATACCGGGGGGATGGAAGTTGCAAGCCGAACGATGCTACCTTCTAAGAACGTTGCTCGGCATATTTTGTTCCGACGGATACACCGAGGGATACTGTGTTATATTTAACGGTGTTGCATGGGACGATTCTTTCGCGAAGAAAAATCACAGCGAGTTTTTATTTAGACAGTTTTCTTTCTTCTTTGGCAAAGATTTTTCGATGAAATTAAATATGAACGAAAAGTGTAACTTTCCGACGATACTATACGTTCTATATTATTTTTAGTAAACAATTTTTATACTGTCTAATTGAGAATACAAATGTACCGTATATCACATAGAAACGAAGGTTAATCACGTAATGAGTAAGAAATAGTTTTGGCACTTGAAATGAGAAATTTAATACGCGTAAATTTACATTGACGTTTAAAATAAATTAGAAACATCGTCGAAAGATTTGGAATATTCGTATAATTAAGAAAAATGTATACATGAAATATTATCTCCTACGCGTACAACAACGTATCTGCCAAGTAACATCGTCGTATGTCTTCAAGTATCTGGGCAAAGAGCTCCACTTATTCCACGCTCTTTCAACATCATTCTTTTTTTTAGAGTAAAGTTCACGCGGCTGTAACAACTGCTAACCTAGTTGAAAATTGTATTGGCATGCAAGGAATATTCTCACGATGCGCATACAGTCTGTCACACAAGAGCGTGTCTGCGATATTTCTGTAAATATTTATATATTTGTAAAAAAATTTATATGAATTGAATCTACATCTGAAACACTAATACGCTATTACAGTAGGGTGTCCAATCTCCTCCATTAGCGATTATAGCTTGACATCGTTTCGGCATACTCTCGACTAATTTTTGAGCGTAGGATTCTGGTAACGACCTCCATATCTTTCGAATGTGATGTACAAGTGTTCTTATTTTTGTGATACGTCTTCCTCTCAGCTTGCCTAATAGGACACCATGCCCAAAACGAAGATTCATCAGTGAATATTATATTACTCCAATCACGATCTCTGTTTTCATTCGCCCATGCCAGACGATTTTCGACGTTTCGCGTACGCGGCATTCATATTAAAAAGCTCTGTTCCTTTCACTGTTTCAAATGAAACTGAAAGGTATTCAGCAACGCGTATTAGAGAAGTTTTCGTTTGTTTACATTCTTTTTATCTCATTCTGATTAGGTGTCAGGTTTCGCAGATATCGCAGACACGCTCTTGTGTGACAGACTGTAGGTCAGAAATTGCGAGGACGATAAATCCCACACGTGCTTTTACGTTGGCTATGCCATCAGCGTCGAGTACGTGGACGAGATGAGTCCAGGGACAGGCTTCGTCCCACGTGTCTTGTAATTCCGTACATTCACGATCATCCCTTCTAATCCCCTCGTTTCTTCATTTTGTTTCTCTTTCAACCATTCTATCGGAGAACCAATCCATTTTTTTTTTTAAGATGACAACACACAGGGAAGCAAATTTCCTAATTTTATTTCCACCCCACTTTGTTCCATCGTTTTCCTGTTCCACTCGAGTTTGTTCTTTACCAGCGTTCTATAGCAAAAACTATAGTAAAAAGAACGTATTACTAACCACGCTAAATGTTATCTTCTAACTAACGAAATCTTGTAATTTCCTTTTCCTTTTTGACGCAACAAACTTTCATTGGTTTTACGTACATACCTTATCTCTCAACTTTCCTTCCGCGTTTCTCTTTCGCAATCGCATTCCTCGATACGATTTTTTCTTTCCTCTTTACTCTCCTTCTTTCTCCCCCCGGCGCACATATATTTTTCTTTCCCCTTTATTTTACCCTCCTTTCTTTTCCTTTCCAAAAAATCTTTCTGTTTCCCCTCCCACTCTCTTTCTCTCAGCTTTAGTCCATTCCTATTGCAATAGTAGGATGACTCAAGGATCCCTGCAACACATACAATTCACGTACCGAGTTAATATAGCGACGGCAGTAACTCTGCTACAACTACTCCGTTTCGTGCAGTATCTACCGTATGTACACGTGTTTGACAAGTAGAAAGACGACGGTATACTCTGGAGACGTGGTCAAAGGACCCCAGGAAGATTCACATTACTCGCAAACAGTTCTGCGTGACCTTAGGTTTGCGTTTAAACAACAAATACCTCCGCTGGCTTTCAACGGAAGTGATGCTAGCAGGGCTATTGCCGAACCATGGCACATTTCTAGTGTAAACTACTTGTTTAACGCAGGTAAATTTGTTTCATCTATTGATGGGATTCGATGTTAACACGGTCGATATTAGTTTGCTGTTTTTGTTGACCGAGTTTTACATTTTTACCCGCAAATGATGGTACGTGTAGCGATCGCAAGTTCCAATAGTTGCGCTTCTCTCTGTGGCGTTCTTATTATACGTGTAATGTTGTCGTAGGAGAGCGAGAGGTTGCGCGAATAAAATTGGACGTACGAGGTCGTCCGAGAAGTTTCTTTCGTTTAATAAGGAAATAACGGACACACAACATTTTTCGTTTTATATTATTTTATCGAATTACCTGTGATCCATTTTCTTCTATCAAAATAAAGATCACAACGTTCGATAGATTAGTTTCATGTTTGTATAAAGATGCATCGTTGCAAAAGACGTGTCTGTAAAAGAAAGACACTTTTCGGACAACCTAATGTGTCTGTTAAAGCAAATGACGATGAGAAAGAAGAAACTGTAGGTAGACGTATTACCGGGAATAGACATTGAAGAAAAAAGCGCGCAAGTGCTAATGTTACAATAGGCTGGAAAAAACAAATTATTGTTCGTTACTATTTTGTCATGATTTTTCATTTCAGTCTTACGTTAAACGTTTTCTCAAAATATACAAAATTCGTTTTATCTGTTGAAAATTAGATAAACAATTTAAATTAATAAATTTCCATTCTTATCGTATTATATCATTGAAAATTTTACTTATGATACGTAAGGAATAGGAATATCGTATAATCGAGTAATTAATCCTGATAAAAATGACAAACATCCTAAGAAACATAAACTTGTGTTCCAACGATTCTCAACAAAGCGAGGAATCTAACAACGTAGAAACGAAACAAAGTATTCCCACAATTCAACAAACTCGAAACCATATAAATTTAAAGCCCATAGAAACGCCTAGTCGACGGTTTCACAAAATAAAATATTTTTTTCCATGAATATATATTCGAAATGTTTCGAAAGTACGATTGTAGAAACACGGGGACGTTGCACGATCGACAGTTTCGTTATGTAATTCGCTCGAGTAATCTGCTGGATGGAAAACTCGTAGATCGAAGTCAGACGTTCAGTTTTTGAGGCATCGGTATCAGCGTGGATCGACGTTATAAATCAAGAAGCCAGCGCAGCGTCGACGCGATTCTCGGCTCGTGATTCGCGGGTTAGAACATCACATTGACAGCCATAAACATGTCACCGTGCAGCATCTCTGGTTCAGGTTCTCTGATGTATAGCGTATTATTTTGGTTATTGACACCCAGTGAAGGGACACTCGGCCAAGGGACGATTTCCCAAATGGACTGGCCGAGAAACGATACTTCCATGTCTCGCCTGTGTATTGATTCAACGCTACTCTGAGTTATTGAGCTTCCTTTTAGGAATTTTTCCGGTAATCGGTAATGGACGAAGGGGATCCCTTTTTTGCGACCAATAGAGGGACTCTGTTTTTTCTTAACGATTTCGATGAAATTGTCAACTGTGAACTACAAATTTGACACGTTATTTTTTTATATTAAAACTTTTCTCTGTATTAAAGCTCTGCGGAGAAATTAAAATTGCTCTTGAATATTTACGGTTTTTTTATGCGAAAAAGAAGCTGTAAATTTGTTATATATATATGTAGTAACTTACAAAGGTGTTTTGTTTTATCTACAGCAAGGACTAGAAAGGATGGTTTATTCAAAGTTAAGTTCAAGTTTATTCGTACAAGTAACACTTAAAACAAAACTGACTACAATATCGTCGTACGTCTTAACACTCGGCTTTCAACTTCTCAACCGCTCAACTCAAACTGCTCCACTCAACTGACTGTACTCGACTGCTCAAACTTAACTGACTTTACTAGACTGCTCAAACTTAACTGACTTTACTAGACTGCTCAAACTTAACCGACTCTACTCGACTGCTCAAACTTAACCGACTCTACTCGACTGCTCAAACTTAATCAACTCTACTCGACTGCTCAAACTTAATCGACTCTACTCGACTGCTCAAACTTAATCGACTCTACTCGACTGCTCAAACTTAACCGACTCTACTCGACTGCTCAAACTTAACCGACTCTACTCGACTGCTACACTCAACTGACTCTACTCGGCTGTCTAACGTCTTTCGTCCCACGATTTTCGTATCCCTCTTTATGTTCTCCATATGTGTCTGACCCATTCTCAGGTACATCCCTTTTCCCGATACTATATATATATATTTTTTTTAAGGATAATTTTCCAGCATTTGTATGGAAGAACATTGTAATTCAATTACATAGACGGCGTTCTAAGTTTCTCCAGGTAAATCGTGCCAGTACGCATTTTGTACGTATATAAAAGGAAAGAAATTCTATATAAACGCGGGTAGTTTAAAGTTTGATTAGCAAGTTTTCATAAAAATCCGAGATACGAATGAGAAACGAGTATTTCGTGGCTTATAAAATTATTTAAAAGGTATTTTTTTTAATATTTAAATCGACTTTGTTGCTTATCATTGAAATAGATCAGTTTAATTAAATTTCAAAAATTTTAGGAATATTTGGCACAGATATTTAATACAAGTAGGTATTTTATTTTATAATAGTCGTTTAGTAATAATGGCGTATGGGTAATGGCATACTTGATCGATACGATTCATATTAAATGCATATGTCTCAAATTAATTATACTAAATGAGAAGTTTATAATTTAGCAATATAGATACCCCAAAAATATAACGTTACGCTCTACCGGTTACGTGAGAACAAGTTAAATAATCATAGAATTACTTTAGCGATATAATTTAACAATAGCATACAACAAATGCGTAGAACACATTTCTAGAGACGAATATCACATAGTATTCGTATATTAGATATTTACCAACTAGTCAACTGGGTATTTATGTATTTTTCTCCATTAACGATATACAACAAAACAAAAAGAACCAACAATGGAGATGAAAATGAAATTCCACTCGGATACGAACAGTTGGAAAATAATTTGAATAAAAATGTAATATCTAACGTGAACAGAGCACGACTGGTAATCGACGTTCATAAATTTGCAAGCGGCACACATCGGTGTAATTAATATGCATTGTTTTCGCGGAATACATCGTTTCCCAGCGATCAAAACGTCCGGTCGATGTCTTCCGAGAATTTACGAACCATTGAAAACAATTAAATCATAAAAGTTAAATCGGCCTTATACCGGTTTTCTGGCGTGGCTCAAAGGATTTTAATTTGCTCACGGAATCAATGGAGCCTGTAGGAAATTGAAATCGCCAATCGCGACTAATGCAGAACGCGTGCAGCGCGTGTCGTCGTAATTGAAACAGTTTTTGGCCCATTTGCAAGCGATGGGACGCGGTTTCAATGCGCATAATTAGCTCTTTCGCAGCTGCATGCCAAAATAATTGCCCACTATTTCCTGTATCGCTTTTATTTCGCGCACTTGCCTCCTCGCTGCCCGATGGGCTTTTTGTTCGTCAAGCGACTAGTTCTGGTCTCTAATTAATTAGCTCTTGTAATTCTGTTAACCCGAAATGGCAGCCTGCGGCAATCGTTGAAACGGTTGTTTCGGAATAAATCGATCTATGACGAAACTATTCTAGGGACGGAAGCTACTCTCGTCATTTTGCGTTTTTTTTTCTTTTCTTTTATACGAAAGTACATTTTGCACTTTGTAAAGCACGTTTACATATTTACATATTAAATGGCTATCGACTCGTTAAAATGTTTGAACGTTTGTTATGAGAAACCTTTTCTAATATGTATTATTACGCGCTTTATACGAAACTTTTTAAAGTTTCACCGATACTATAATGAAACACGACTATCTCGATTGCGTTGGTAAAGCTGGAAGTCGATTTGGAAACGTACATTGAAGTTACGAGTCATTTACTGTTGATGAGTTTATAATTAGAGTTAGTTGATATATTTGTTTAAAAAAGAATTGTGTCATAAGTGACTTCACTTTTGCAGATGCCAATATCTCGTATATCTATCAATTAATTTTACGTATGCTAATCTTTATAATTTCAATCGATTTTCTGCTCAGTTTGACAACTGAGTCATCGTTCAGAAGCCAGCTTGATCGACTCGATAAATCGAGAGGCTTAGAAAAGCGATTATGTTACAAATATCTTTCTTTAAATCCAACTTAGAATTTCCTAATATTTATACCATTTTCTAGCGATAAATAAATTCGTGAAAGTAAACCAAGTTTCCGGAAAATAGAATAACATTTATGCAATGAAATTCAGATTTTCACAGGAAGCTGAGTCGATCAGTTTGTCTGTAAAGATGTCCAATTAAAGAATAGGGTGGTACAAAGTAATCGACGAATGTTATATGGAATAAGTCGGCGAATACCGATATGATAGCCACGGTATAGACTTTATGGCTTGTACTGTCTTCATCAGAAGGGATTAAGTTTTACGCACCGTTAGATGAAACGGAAGTTTAATCGCGAAAACGAGGAAGTTGGAAACGACCCGAAAAGTCGTTTGCTCTTTTTTTTTATCGAAGATTGTTTTATAATACTTTGTTTACTGCCGTTCAGTGTGTGAATCTCTTACAAGATAAGAGGGAATTCTAGGTGTGGACAGTTTTATAGACTGTTACGTGCCTTTCTCTCTTTCTTGTTGTCTCTAACTTTCACTGTCTAAATTTCATATTACACGTAATAACTAACCAAAGATTAGAATTTTTCTTTGAAACGGCACGAATTGTTGCACTAACATCGATAACAGCCATTATGTTATATTAAGATTTATATTGGCAAGAACGTTCTCAAATATTCGAAATAAACGTAGCGAGTGTTCTAACTGTATCATGCAACATAGAAATCCTTGCTATGCATATACGTATATCTACGTATGTGGCTTGGAGAAAATCATTCTACAATGGATGATTTAGCATCTCTCTTGTTATAACTGTTACACGCTAGTATCATTGTAGCTGGCGGCAATAAATATTCCGTCGCATTCTTTTTGCTAACAAACATTCGAATTTCAAATACTATAAATCAGAGCGTACCTGGTGCAAAGTGTAAAATATAGTACGTATTGACGTTTTCGATTAAAAATGCTGTATAACTTTTAGAAAAGAGGGAAAGAGTATTATACCTTGACAATTTGCAAAATTACGTATTACGTATTAGATCACCCTGTAGGTAATGTTGCTTGTTGTGCTCAGTTGTAATAGAAAGATGATAATATTTGCATTTACGTTTAATCGATAATTTTCTTCTCTTAAATTAAAAGTTACAAGATAAAGTGAAGTTTAATTTTTTTTTTTTCGTATTCTCTTTCTTCTTCTTCGTTTCATTAAAAATATTTGATTACTTCGTTGTTTCGCGAGTATCGTAATGTATGTAGACTATATCCACCGTGACGATGCAAATATCTTTTTTTTTTCTTAGTTTTCTTCTAGAATACTAGGAAAATGTAATGGACGTGCTGTGGTCTTTATTTCTGTTTAAATTACTTGATTTTGCGTATCGTTAATTCTGCTGTATATGGTAGGGCGCTCTCACGATGAAAAACAATTCGTTTGTGGTTTGCTAATGCTGCAGGTTTATCCGACAAAGCTACATTCAACCTCTCTAATTGTTCATTAGCGGTTTAATTTTGTTTTTGCGATGTTCGTAATAAACGATTCCTAGTAAACCTCACTGGATGAAAAATTTCGTAAAAACGTTGTTTAGAAAACGTACGTGTATATGTACGTGTACTTGTGCGAGATTTTATGAAAATATCGGCAATTATAAAAACCTGTGTTATCCTTACCGGTGTATTCACATTTACATCGATCGATTGAATTATTTACACTTTATTTATTATGCGCGCAATAATCTGATATTATTATGAAATCGTCGTGATTATTCTACGAGGTATGAAAATAAATACAAATGAGTCATAAATTTTAAAACCTCAATACCTTTGAATTTTGTTTATTACGGGGGAACAATTTGATATTGTTAGTCAATTATTGAGAATATTGCAAAAGTGGGACAAATTACAGAAATAGATTCTAATTATTTATTTTAGATTAATAATTTTACGCTTTGCTTCGTTTAAATGTTGTTCAAATAACGTTGAATTTACGTTTCCACTATTTTCGATCGGTACAGCGCAGCTTTCGGAAACTTGTTACGCGTGGTCTGTACTTTCTTCTGAATATATTACAAGCGTTTCGTCTGCAGAGTTTCCTACACGGCGAAGCTTTCCTTGAGACGGTCTTAAGAATATGTGACCTACCGTGCTTTCGAGTTATCTCTCGAGTATCTGCTGCATAAATCAGGACTCGGGGATTACGAAGTTAAGACTACGGAAGTAACGGGATTAACGTGTATCGTCAGCCGTGATAGTGGCATCGCGAGTTTCATTGAGTTGTACGAGCTCTGCAACTGGGAACCAGATGAAGGTTATTTCTGTCTTTTTTCCTTTCTTTCTTTCTTCGTTACGGTTCCTTTGGTTTTAACGAACTGCAGCTCGTTAAATGGTATAATTAAAGTTAAATCGAGAATTACACCTCTCGCAGTTGTTTGCTTTTATCTGGTAATTAGAAAAGACAATCGCTGCAAATCTTGGACGTAAACAGCGAATAATATCAGCAATATTTAGAATTTGCTACTTTACGTTCACGCACGGACATCTAATTTCTGAATCTGACCCACTTGTGATATCTGCAATTTCCATCCTTTGGGAATGTCTTCGATATAGAGAGTGGCAGAATAGATCTATCTATTTTTGCAAGATTTATATACCTTTCGAGCTAAGAAGGTATTCCCTTTCCAACTATCTTAGTCACTAATGATATGTAAATGACAAGAAGAAGGATAGACTTGTCATCTTCGTTCCGTATGCTCTTTATATAATTTTCTTCGTCTGTTACGAAAGTGATGCGAATAAGAAATTATAGTACATTTTCAAAATGCTTTTCAGAAATAAAATATCAACTTTCTTTTTCATTCTTCTTCGATTACACGGTATAACGATTTTTCCCAGCGAGACTTTATTGTTAAAAGTCGTGGAAGCATAGCAACTTTTGTTGCCGAAATAAGATTAGGGAAATTCTTGGGACGATCGCTTTAAATTCTCTAATTAACCTTCGTAATTGTTTGAATTTTTGTGTTGGTCGTTCGTATGTAAGTGGCGATAGTAAACTTTACGCGTTACGCTGTGCAAACACATAAATTCTACTTGTTGTTACTCCTCATAAAGTTGCTTTAACGATGCCGACTGATGAAAACCTTGAACTAAAGCTCGACAATAGCAGTTTCTTAACATACCGAGAGTTTAATGGAGTTTTATGCTTGTTATTAAGCGATTCGTTTAGAAACAAATGGCTCGCGTGATTATGTGTATCATTGCGGAATTTCGAACGTGTCTGTTTAGTTGCGATTCGTCTGCTATTTTCAATCTTCAATTTTTATCTTAGTTTTCATTGACATACAACTGTTTCTTACCTCCAAATTTATAGAGTACCGTTTTAAGATCGCCGGATTACGTCCTCCGATCGATACTTATTTTAATTTCGTATGGAACTATAAATTATTAATTTGTTATGAGAATTTGGATTATATAGTAGCTTCATAGATAATAAGAATTAGAATGTTTATACGAGTTCTTTCTATTTTCAATAAGAAACTTGCTTGTAGAGAAACTACTTTTTCTACTACTTACTTTTAACTTACTTTTAAGTTTTAGTTGTGCCTTAAGTACTGTGATGTTATCGACTACAATTTCTCATGATACTCTATTTTTGGCATTCTCTTGAAACGGGGAAACTTATCTACCACTCTTCATGACACAAATTAGAGCACGAACAATTCTTATATAACTTCGGAAATTAGGCAAAAGTACTATTCTTCTATCGCTGGTAGTTTCTCGTTGCACAATGCGTTACTTTGCGAACGTCGAAGAAACGTAGGGAAGTACGGAGCAGGAAGGTGTTCGCTGGTTAACAGTCTCGTCGCGTTGTTCTCGCAGTTGCAAATACTTTAATCTCGTTCACATTCTACCGTCCGTCGGTTGGCTCACCCGCCTGAGACCACTTCCGTTGCTCGCTTTCGCCTCTGTTACGAGGCTGAGAACGTTCTGGTCCTAGCGATGGCGTCTCAGACTCGATAGAGGAAAAGCCGGTAAACTTGCCTCGCTTCTTAACAAGTCTGAGAACAGCGGCGTATTCAGAAGTGAAAATTGTGTCGCGTGTGCGTCACGGCATTGCGTGTCCGATCGTCGTCGATGTAACGTGCGAGAATTACAGATTTACGCTTTCCTGCAAATCAATGCCGAATCAAGAGTTAAGCGACAAGTCAAACGATCGTGAATTGTGTTTTACAGAGCGAGCCAAGCAGACTCTGGCAAATCGACTTTTTCGAAATTATAAGTATCGACTCGTTTCTGTTTGTTCTTTCGTCCAGTCGCGGGGAGACGCGATCGCGTTGAAGCGCGTCAACGGGAGTCGTAAATTCCCGTTACGATTACAACGATCGACACCACGAACAGGTCCATCCCCTTATTTCTTGTGGGATAATAGGGGTATTTGTTGGGGAATAAAACTATAGTCTACAGTCTTATAATATTTATATTTTTAACAACTTGTTACACTTGAGGTTCCGTCGTGTCGGAAGATATAATTGATACAGGTGATGAAGAATAATACGCTTGATAGATGAGTAGTATTAATAAAGAATAGATTAGGATAATATCGCTTTGATCGTAGCGAGGACTATCTTTTAAGTAGACTACGCGAAGCTTATAGGAACAGTCGTGTTGACCGCACGACGTTTGGTAGAGCAGTGATGACCCGTCTCGTACAATTACGGAGGAAAGCTCGGTATAGGTGTCCTTTTTAATGGGAAATGCCTTCTATTTTTAATAGACAAACAACCGCTTTCTCCGTAAGTTATAAGAGCGTGCGATAAACCTAAGGACTGTTTTAAGGACCATCCATAAACCGAAAATACTTATGCGAATAGAAATTAAACTGAGAAGATTCGGTTTATGGTGGTTCCTTAGGTTTATCGAGGGTCAGTGTAACGCTGTGTGGGCCTCGGCGGCCAGACCACGAGGGACGTGACACTGTTTCCGTTCAATCGCACTGGCTCAGGAAAGTACTCGAATATTTATCATAGAAAACTCTATGTGTTATACGAAACATCTTGAAATTTCTTTGGCGCGCTTCGTATTAAAATACAAATGTGAAAACTACGTATAAAAATTAATTCAAATTTTATTGTTCGTTGGTATTAGTTACTGTTAGTTCACATTTTCTTGTAGTTGTTACAAGTAACGAATAGCATACTGCTTGTATTCATTTTGGAAGTATACGGCGATAGCAAATATTTCGTGGCGTTATTCCGAGGATAATCCGTGTATATCTTACTGTATGTTAATATCTGGAATAAGATTTAATTCGGATCTATGGTCATTGGTGTTGTGGGGTTGCCGGTGCATTGTTACCGCGAGAAGTGGATTACGTTGGTTTGGACTTGGACCAAGAATCGCATGGATGTGTAAATCGTATCCATAAGCTATAGGGATCGAAACGTCCGTAATAGCTGGATACGTCTTGGATATATACCATGACTAAATTCTCGACAAATTGTAATATGCATTCAATTATGATTTTATTCTTGTAGTTCAGTTTCGACTTACAATTAGAAAATATTTTGTTTGCCTCGGTTTAGACAGGATTCTTGTTATTTATAAGCTACGCATATTTGTACAAATTCATATATTTGTGAAAGCTTATAAAGAAGTAACATCTATACGGATCTCAAAAGCCGTAACTAAAGTAATTGAAGTATTACACTTCGGACATTGTTTGTATTTTTACGTACGACGCGCATTCTATAAATTTTTCAACGTACAAATTTCCTATAAATACATAAACATCTGTAGTTCACGAGGTAAATTTTTATGCCACGCATAATTCAATTAAAATTAACGACAAAGTGCCAATCTATCTACTGTCGTTCTATATCGTGGAATAGCGATGATACACTATCTACACTAATAGTATTTAAACAGGCTGCAGCTTAATTAGAAAATTACGGATAGAAGGATCTACAATGATATTATGTCTCGCAATCATTAAGATTATGTATTATGGTACCAACCAATGAGAATATAAAGCCAGGCAATAGTGTACAAATCCGATTAAGGATATTCGTAGAAGAGCTGATTCAAAAACTGTATAATTTCATAACGATAAAGAGATGCTATTGGAAAAATGATCCAAAGATTTTAACAAGATGAAACGTTCAAACTTATAAGAGATCACGATAAACCAAATTAAAAGCAAACGTACAATAGCGTAATAAATGGAAATAATCTGGTGTAAATGCAACCAGGATATGTCACTCCGTAGTACAGCTGATGATTCAAAACTCCTATATTATATCTTTTAATTCTAGAAAATACTGTCAGATCGAAGATAATTCGAGAATGGTAATAGCGTTAAATTAATGTTCGTGCATATAATAGCGCGGTAAACTGAACTGGAACTCCAGTGGACCAACCAAAGAAGCTCACTCTATTTGTCACTGCATTCGCGTCGACTGCTGGCCAGCAGGCTGAAAATTAATTCGTACAGGTAGAATCAGCGTTACTATAGCCGTGGTGGTAAGCAACCGGAAGCAATGAAGCTTCTGTATCCGACGTTCATTCTTCTTTTCCCTGCCTCCTCTCGGCGCGGGCTCGCGAGTCGTCGAGCGCTTCTGGCCCGGGTCGAGCTCCATTTTCCAAGACCCCTCCGTTCGTGACGCTCGAGAGAATAATTTAGAGAGCACTTTGGTGGCGGCGACTCCACCCAGCGAGAAGCATCCACCCATCCAAACCACCAGTCCAGCGAACCACACCGACCGAAGATATCTTTCCGCTCGCTTTTCCACCTTCTTCCTTTGGTCGCAGCTCGGTCGCTTTATGAATTGTCTGGCCCGAAGTTATGGTCGGTCCGGGAACCCGTAAACTGCCGGCAGCATCGTCGCGAATCAGCCAGTGCTCGGCTGTCGGTGACGTACGCGGTGAGGAGGTCCTTGCGAGAGTTTTCGCCAGACTTCCGGTCACCCTACCTATCTTCGCCTCCTTCGTCCTCTTCAACTTGTCAACGACCGTCGCGCTTCCTCGTACTTTCTCACCGAGAGCTCTATTTTGTAATTTATAACTCGTATCGTAGATCTTTGAGTTAGATGACTTAACGTTGCGAGCTTTTGCTTAGATCTGCAGGTATTTCGAAAGAGATTCGATTCTCTTGCTGTTAATACGTTTGGTTTCGAAGAAAATGTAACAGCGCTGGTGGTAGGCTTCTGTAGATAAAAATCGGAGCTGAGATCGTATTTTGGCCTTGATATTTCGAGGAATTCAACGCAGAATACACTCAGAGGCGAGATAATTTGAATTAATAAGAATGTAATGATTTTCGATTTCAGAGGAAATTATTCGCTTCTGTACTCACACTCGCACGTATCATCGTTCTAGAACTGAAAATCCAAGAATCTTTACTTATTTAACATAAACACCGAGATTCTTATATTTCACTGGAAATTTTTTAAACGTATAAATCATTCGTCGTGAAAAGAAAGTCAATAAAGAGGGAAGATAGCGATCTTCGATTTAAAACATTTACATAAATTTCGTCAGTTATGTGAAAAGCGAACAGAAAATATTATCTCGTTAATTGTAGACAATTAAAACGAAAAGAAATCGTTACGGTATCTTAATTCCTAGCCCTCGAGCGATCCAACGATCTTCCTTATCGATGGTATTGTTCGGGAATATATCAGCGTTACATTACGGGGAACGCTTTCGTGGTTCTATAGTTTCTTTCGTATTCTCGACGGCGCCAGTTCTCGACGTGTGTAAAGGAGTCCACCCACTCGGTACTCGAGCGAAATGGTTCTCGATCGGTTTCTGACTTATATTTCACATGGTGCCACCTCGAATGGCTTACAGATCCGTTCCAAACAATCTCATTGCTTTTCACTCTCCCTGTTGGATTTATAGAGCGCCATTGTTTCGGAAGGATCTAGTAGCGGCCTACAAGCATATATCTTGCACGCCAGCGAGAACTGCGACGGATTTCTAGACGGAGTTCTGCTCTTCTTTCAAGTACACTTACTCCCAAATGTGCAGCGAACATGGATGTTGGAATATCGATGTACGTATGTAACGAACGTCGTTGCGACGAGAGATAGAAGATTATCCTCTTCTAAACTAGACATTTAGTTTTACTGGCTGCATTTATTATTAATTTTATTGTTCCTCGTACGATAAAAGGGGATACTGTAACGTATTGCATGAATTTATAAAATTACATTATTTTAAAAATTATATTAAAATATTACCTTTAAAGTAAACGAAGGATTAAATGTTTTATATATTAAATTTTTAATTTTTAAATATTAAGTAAAAATAATATAAACACAATGCATAATGCAGTAGCATAATTGATTATTCCGAGATACTTATTGTAATTACCTGTTATATAAATTTTCTTCAATTAATAAGTATTCCATTTCTGTTATAAAATGCAATAATTCATTATTTACGTAAATAATGTAAAATTCGATGTAAGATAGGAATATTTCTCGTGTATCTTTCACAGTCGATAGTTTTAATGCGAGTAAATAGTAAAAACGAGACAAACGTATAATTTTATTCAACGTGTATGTAGTAGTACGAAATAATACTTGAGTTTGCTTTATCGTTTGCCTTTATCCTGGTTTTCTTTTATCATTCGCAAAGTAAAATTCCTATATTCGTTGGCGAAGTCATAAAATATTTCCTCTTCTTAAATCTTGTCCACTATCTTTGCGCAAGACCGATCAGAATTTTTATTCCACTTGGAAGCATTTAAATAAACCCGAATCAAATATCGTCGACGGCAGGTTGCTGTTTCTTTTTTCGTTCTTTCGATTCGCCAATGTAAATATGGATCGCGATTCTTGTTTTCGAATTTCAAAACACTTAAACCGAAAGCAAATATCGCGTGCAGCGCGTTTCTCTCTTTTTGCTCCTTGGATTTGCAAACGAAGCTTCACGATCATACGACGTATCCAGGCTCCATGAATCAATCGATATTGCAAAATAGAACGCGGAGCCACGCCGCGGTTACGGTTCATTTCTGTTTTCGGGCGGCGGTATGGCGGCAACGGACGAACGAAATTTACAATTCGATGCGATCCTTCCTTAAACCGTATCCATAAGCAATGCGTGATTAATGTGCCGAATTAGCGAGCATGTTCGGCGACATATGCAGCTGAATAGAACGAGAACGCGAGGGGAAACAAGCGAGCGAGAGAGAGCGAGAGAGAGCGAGAGAGGGAGAGGAGCGTTGGTATCGATCGTCGTTGCATCGCGCACAGACCAGAAGAGAAATGGCGTTTACATGTGACAAAGATTCTCTGATGGATGATAGTGCTCGTTGCTTTAGGCGTTCCTCCGCTACTCGATGATATTTTGATGGTTTGATCGACGTTGACACGATGACGAGTTTGCCCGGTGTTCGCGACTGAGCGGCGGACCTGTGTGATACAGAAAGGACTGACAAGAGCATGCTAAACCACTACCTTGATGGATGATATCGTCGTTCACTGTTGGCAGTGCAAACACTTGGAAGAAGATGCACCGCCGAGAATGCGACTCTGCCAACTGATTTTCCAGTTCGCGAAACTATCCGGCGATGTCGTGCACGTTCCCGGCTTAATTTATTGTTATTGCGGATTAGAAGGTTATATTGCTTTTGGAAGGTGGATTTCCATTTCACCCCTAACGCTGCTGTGGTGAAATGTGTTGAATTCTCTGCTACACTTTTCAGATGAAAAGTTATAGCCTAATTGTTAGTTACAATTACGAAGTTTAACTCGCTGAAAGATTATCCACATTATCGAAACGTTATGTTTCAATTGCTTACGCAAATTTATATTTTTACCAGCACGCTATAAAAATAAGATGTAAGCAGGTTCTGTATATTCTTGTCTATTATACATATTCTCTGTACAATTTTCTACATCGAAATCGTTCGTGATACGATTAATTAATCGGAAGAATATCCTCTGGTTTGAATGCAAAGGCTCGCTCATTTTCTATATGATATAGCAACTATTTTGCATATTTCTTTTAGCGGCGATACGTTCGAAGGTTCCTCTGTTTCCGCCAAATTATCCGAAATGATGCGTTCTCTCACCCGAACTTTGTCTTCCAAACATTTGTACGAAAGAATCTAACGCTGTTAGACCTGGTCGTCGTTTCGTCAAAATATTGTTTTAAATTCTCTGCAAATTTCATATCGTTCTCAACGCTCGTTTAAGCTGACCATCAACAATGTTTTGCTCCATCTTCGTAATTCTCTTTTCCATAAAAATCGAGCCAGAAAACTTCGCGTGTCACGTACTCAAACAACCCATCTCCATGAAACCATTCGAAAGAAGGAAAACTAGTTCACCAACTTACTGGAAAAAGGGATAAAAAAATAGTTTAAAGGAATAGCAGAATAAAGAGGCGGATGACGAAGAAAGAGACTCGGGAGGAACAACTTATTACAGGTTAGAATAAAGTCCTGACTTTCTGTCGTGACAAAGAACGATCCTACAAGGAGAAGAGTTGTATGGGGCGAGGGGTGAGTTAATACTAAAAGCAATAAGCAACGAGTGGTTGCGGTTGCGAAGGGTAGGACAGGGTTTTCCAAAGTTATTGTTGTGACCGCCGCTATTCTACGCTTTGCTCGTCGCCACTCTGCTCTCTTTCGACTCGCCTTGCTAAATTAAATTTTGTCCTGCGCGTGCAATGCCGGCGAACTTTCTCCGTACGTTTCGCCAGAATTATGCAAAAGCTGTCTCCTTGGCTCCTTTGTCGGCCCTCTTGTCGCGTACTCGAGGAAGAGAGAGGCGTCTCCGCGATTTCTTTTCAAAGTTAACAGTATCGTCACGTATCGTCAGAGCCGAGAGTGTAACTAGATCGAAAATGTTGCCGATCCCGGCATGAATTTGATAGGCGATAGCGTTCCTATGCTCCTGGGATTCTTAGTCGATTCTAGGATAGCGATATCGATCTCACGATAAAGTATCTTTTTCTCAGAAATATTACGCGTATCGAGATAATTTACCTTTCTTCTTCGACGTTACCTTTTTACGCCTGTCCAATGATTTTCGCTTAATGGAACATTTTATGGGGAACGATTATTTGTTTGCGACGTATCTCGTACATGTATCGGAACAATGGAATGGCTGAGAATCGTGACGGTGAAAGCCAGTCCACTGGCATTTTTCATAAAATAACAAGTTTTAAACGTTTGATTTAACGAACGATTGTTGATGGTATACTAGAAACATCGACGAGTCCCATGGAACTTTTTTTAGCATCTGGAAATTCTAGAACAGTGAAAACATTGGCCATTGAACAGAAACGAACCAATTTACCCTAGGGAGTTCGAAAAAAATAGATTCCCGTCCGGAGGGTTAGAAAATGCTTTTAAAAATTGTAGAGCCAAATCACGAGTGATTCAAGATATACTTAATATCTAATCCAAAATAAATTAACATCAATATCTTCTGTAATAATTGTTGATGTATCGATAAACAAGGAATTTCTTGGCCTTTTGAAAAGAAAATTGTTAGCCGGCTACAACAAAATCCATCGATGTACATTCTGCGTGACATCGACGTGCCTTCTATGTTACCTCCGATACTGCTATCCGATCTTCCAGGCTTAAGAGTTTCTCGTACACATCTCCATTTCGAGTAACTGTTTTTTTCCCCATAAAATTAAGACACTGATCGAGCCAATAACAAGAAGGAGCTAAACACCGAGACGCGACGAGAAATTTGACCAGCGGGAGATGTTGTTACTGATAGAACAAACATATTTGCGGGAGCATTTGAAAAGGGACATCTCCGCGGCGATATCCGCGTGTAATATCATCGTGAAAACGGTAAAGAGTTTCCGAGCCGGTCGCGTTCGAAAAGACGTTTTTTCGTTTAAAGCGTTTCTTCATTTCGCTTTACTCCCCTACTATACTCCTTTCATTTTACTCTGGTACGGTTTAACAGTCGGCTATATTAGATTCTCTTGAGTCCAATTTTCCTTTCTTCCTTCCTATTTTTTTCATTTTCCTCCCGCTGTTCTCTTCCACCTTTTTCTTCGTCTTTTCTTCTCCTTCTTCTTCTTCTTCTTCTCTGTTCTTTTTTCAATACTACCTTCGGTACACGGTACCTGGAGGGGAACCGGCTGTCATAAAGCGCAAACCGGGACCCCGGGTACGACGTGCTCGGAAAAAACGATCTCATCACGATGTTTCGATTCAGCGAATCGCATTCGTCGACGCCTATCCACGACGCGATGCGGCGGCCATCCTCGGAGGAACTGGGTTATCGATTCCCGCCGTAATTTTGAACTGCTGCACGTGGTCAGTTCCTGGTTCGTCCCACGTTTTGCATCTTCTCTTTCCACCTCGCTTCTCTCTGTCTTTTCCCTCTTCCCTTTTCCCTCGGTGATTGGTTTTTCTATCGTTATCCTGTTTTATGTATATACTACTTACTGTGTAATTTATATGTATAGAGGAAAGAGCAGTGGACGATTTGGTACACAGATAGCGCCATAAAAGTTTATGTGGTTGAATTAGTGAGAGGGTGCTGGCGATAAAAGATAGTAGGAAAGGACTACCGAAATGTATAGATCTTACTCGTTATTGGGTGAAAGTTATGCTGGTGTTAATGAATGGGAAGATATTCAACGCTTTGGTATATTTTTCATCTTAAGAAATATTTTATAAAATACGAACGAATTCTTATTGTTACGTATCACGGATACGTGATTTCAAATTTATGTTAAACATCTTTTTGAAACATTACAAATCCTCGTTGTTCGTTAATGTTGAAGTGGCCATCACTTCTAAGAATACTCTACACCTGGTCTTTTAGTTCTCTCAAACACCGAAGCCATCGATAGCGTATAGACAGAAGACTGGGTCGAAGGTAAACCATAAACTGTACACAGGCAACGTTGGCTTCAGGGTTTTCAGCCATAGGGTAACACTGCTGGCGTGCGGATCTGGATCAGATCAATTATATTCCGATTTGTATCTACACTTCAGTATTTAAAATATATTTTCTACCTTACAATTTATCCACGCGTTGCTTTGCACTCACATGCATCTAATAACCTCAACAGTTAAATTAAGTCGAATTATTTAATTTTAGAAAACTGGTGATGGTATTCAGCGATTAAGATATGCGATATAAATATTAGACCTAAATACATTAAAATTAAGTAAAACTCAGCTTAAATCTCACTCTAACTGTCACGGTCATTTTTCCAACAAGCGAGCTGTATACTCGATCGAATTTATTCAACGTATACGCGATTATTCCCTCTTTGCGAAGATTTCAATTTATCATTCACTCGCGTCACGTAACAAGCAATTTACGTTCTTACGGATGCTTGAATTGCTAATTCTCTAAACGTTCGTGCAGTTCAGCTAAAGTAAATTCGCACGATATCGAAATCCATATTCGGCACACGGTATAAGTAGGTTGCTGCGCGTAAATGTTGCCTTTCGATATGGTTTTGCTCCAATAGCGTTTAGCAAAACGATCGATCCGTGCATCGATCTCGCGAGCTTTTGTACCCTGCCTGTTCAGGGTTAACTTCATCGTGTAGGAGGGTAGAATATTTGCACGTCCGTCAGTGGTAACTTGGCAGGCTTAATCGGCTTTCGGCCGATTCGTAAAGTACACAATGAATTGCATCACGGCGCCGTTGGTCGGCCGTGTAATCCTCGTGGCGGCAATTTATATTAATTAGCCCATTCGCCCGAACCATTCGTGTTCAACATAAATTAGCGGGGCTAATGATGAATGTCAGGTATAAACGTAACATTATGCGGCCACGCGCTGCTGTGTACGAGTGTGTCGTCCGAACTAGCCCGGTGTTCACCAGGTAGAGAAGCTCGTGCTGCTCGATATATACGTCGCGCGGTCGTACATAACGCCATAGCCCTCTTTGTATGCGCGTACATACGTTTTGGCGTGAAATCAATGTGACGCTTGCCTATCGTGATTACAACTTGACAACGTATGCAACGCGCGTCTCTGACTTTACGTGCACTCGTTCGTGATATTTCGGCAACTTTGCGTTTCGTACGGATTTAATAATTTTATATGTTTCCTTTTCTTGTTAAGAGGAAAGAAAGTTGATCGAGTTAATTCTGATATGTGATTGTAGCTTTGTTCTATCGAAGTTTAAGGTTCACGTACGCGCACAATTTATATTGTTGAATAATCTTGCCCGCTGTACGTTTATAGGTCCTTCAGTTTACAGTTTATAGGTTATCCTTATACTTTCATCGATTTGTAATAGTCATAGTGGAATCGAATTTGCCAATTTATAACTCGAAGAAGCATTTACTGTATATCCTTCGATTATAAAATTAGTAGGCTTGAAATTTTAATTATCTGTTGTCTGTATCCATTATTTATTCTGATTGTCAATAGTAATATATTTTACTATTCATAGTACGTAAGTTTCCTGTTTATAAATAATTCGCGCATTAACACCTATCGCTTGAAAAAAATCTTATCGATTTAATCTATCAGGAAGGAAACAATCTGAAGCCACAGAGTTCGTTAAGCATCAAAATAATTCTACCACAATCGACAATAGCAAACGCCAGTTTTGTTGTCGCGTATTGTCTCTGAAAAATTAGCTTTCGTGAAGCATTCGGCGAGCAATTGGCGCGCAGTATAATCACACGCGTACAAACTCATACGCTTAGTTGCTCGTATTCGTGTACCTAGCGTCCGTTGAAGCTGCGCAACTTCTTTCCCAAAGAACAATTCGCGCATCTACTCGTCCATTGTAACTCGATAATCGATGGCCAGCAGCCTTCAAAGGTGGTAAATTCACAGATGGATGAGAATCGCGACAAATCGAATAACCAGTCAGGGCACGAGGATGACATAACGAGTCGTCGGACGGTTCTTGTTCTTAGCTGTGCGGCCGACGTGCGTCACGGAACGGGTGGATTTTGCACCCATTGCGCTCGTGTTTCACCGTAGGCGTCGAACTCGCTACACGACCCGCATACCAGCGTTCGAGTCGGTGTCTTTGTAAGCCACCTATAGACTGGTTGATCCCGTTCCAGTTAGGTGCATCGGACCAAAGGGAGGAAGCTCGTGCTGAAAAGTAAGAACTGGAAACGGGCGGGAAGGGTTCGTTGCAATCAAGCGCGGACGCGGACTTTGGGGATGCTCCTCCGTTTTCTCACGGTCTGCATTATCTTCTCAGAACTGTGTGTTGCCTCTCCAACTCCTCTCTTCGTCTTTGCTGAGACGAGGCCAGACGAGGTAACGAAGGAGGCGGAAGATCGTCCCCGTTCTTCCCTTCCTTCTTCCCCCTTTTCCATCTTCTCTCCGTCTCTCTCTCTGTCTTTCGTTTCCTCTGATCTTCCTCGTTGCAACCTTTCTCTCTTTCTTCTCTTCGACGGCCGCCTTCATCCGTCCTTTCAGCGTGGCCCTGTATCTTGGCTGAAATCACTATTGATCGCCTCTGTAAAATAGCGGTTGAGCTTAGCCGATGTACGGTGGCGGATTATTCCTGGATTTCCTGGGGCGCGTGTGCGCGCGCGCGTGTACCACGTTAGGATTGATAAGAATCACGGGAGAAAGGAGGTTTTAAGTTTGAATCGGGGGGATAAGTATCCTTCTGGCTTATCGTTAGCGATGCCTGTTTGCCCGCCCCTGCAATTGCAGCTATGTAGAAGCTTTAATGGATCAGCCTTGATTGTACTAATGGTAATTGTGTTTATTATATGAGCCGTTTGGAAGTTGAAGCGATCAATTCAACTGGTTGCTAATTGAAGTACGCGACTAATATCCAATTCTCAAGAAACGTACGCTTTACTGCGGTAAGTGAGTTCATTCGTCTGGAAAAGAGCGACGTAAGCGATAGCAAATACCAGGGCAAATTTAAGAAAACAGTGTTCGTAACGTTATCGCTTTTCTGTACCTTTGAATTTATGGAGCCGATCGGTATGGCTTCTGAACGACTCGAGCGAACACCACAGTTGAAAAATATGACAATTATACGTGAAAAAGCTATTTTAAAATTCAATATATTATAATGTATTGTCGATCAATTCTATTGGGTTGTTCGGAAAATTGAAAATCGATTCAACGACCCGTTGAATTACGAGTGGCGTTATATAATAATACAACGATAATTATTAATTCCTAGTAATTGGCAGGGTATCATTAGCAGCCTTATAACGACGGGAGAGAAAAATCTCATTAAGGAAATTATAAATAATTCTACACGAAGCAAAGCTACGCAATATGAAACGTCATCGTGCCTGAAAACCTCGATTTATTTCCACAGGATACGATACAATTAATTATCTTCTTTTTTTTTTGATTACCAAGGAAAATCCTTATCTGTAGAAAGTTAATCAGAAATCCGGGTAAAACGTTTTGAAATGTTACGAACGTTCCGATTTTCAACAACGCGGCGGGCAAACTGGAGTTTGCCTAGCATCTTGGTGACATCTTAAAGCCCTCATTAGTGTAGCTCGTCACCTTCGATAGGTAAACGGGGTGAGAGAGAATTAGCCACGTCAATATTTGCGGTGCAATCAAGCCGCTTCGACTCGGCGTGTCCCCGTCGTCGATGTCGTCGTCGTCGTCGTCGTCGTCGTCGTCGTCGTCGTCGTCGTCGTCGTCGTTTCGCTTCTCGGTGGCCCCCGTCACTGCCACTGATTGTAATCCACACTACTCTGACCGGTTTGCCGCTGTGTTGTTGCTGTTGTCTTTTCTCATTTTCCCGACTCGTTCACCTGATACGTACACACGGTTGTGCTACTCTCTGAGATCCCTCTATCCGTTCTGACGTTTGGTCGTGGTCCAATCAGACGTTTTCGCGACGACGACAGTTTCTTGCCGAACACGTTAAAACGGCTAGTTAGCTTTACCAAATGTTTACGTGGCCTTGCACCGATATAATTTTCGCGTTTGATCTTACGACCGGTTGTTTGAAGAACATTGCCTGCTGAATGCGTGTACTATGGCAATTTAGACGATTAATTATGATCAGTTTTGATCGTGGCTTCGAGATCTTGACGTATAGTAAATTGTTACTTGGACGTGATTAACGATAGTTGCGCCACTGTTGGCTTAAAATGTTAAAAATGCCATGTTCAGTGTAAATATTTAATCATTCCATGACGCGGTAAAGTTTTTACGACTGTTATTAGAAAAGAACTTGGATGATAATTGATATAAATATTCATAATAATAGACTTTTTAAGCATGTTTGATCAATAAAATATAAAAACGTAAACCGTAATAATACATATTGCTTTATCCACTTCCCTATAAAGCTTATAAGAAATAGTTAAATTATTGAAAATTCTAACTAAAAGATGTTCCAACCAACAGATATCATATTATTTTACGAAGGACACCACTTTGCACGTTCGAGCAAATTCCGAGCAATATACACAAATCCAAGCTACGATACCGTTTTAAATCTCGTATCTTTATCGCTTCTATCTTCAAACTTAACGCGATATTTCAGCGAAAAGATACCCTAACTGTCTGAACTGTAGAAACTTTCGCCGCAGATTACAGAACGAGTTCTACAATGATCGCTTCGCCAACGACATACCAAAGTTCAATACCAATTATCATAACCGTCTTTGTAACTCAGCCTCGATCGTATCATTGCCATCGGATTTATTGATTCTGTCAAACGAAAGATCTGCCTGTACGAAGATTCTACCCGGAAACTAGAACATAGCATTGAAATCAGTTATCTGGCAGAAAGGGGAATACCGTGAGCTTAATAGGCCATACAGAGTCCCGATAAAGCTCGTCGCTAACCGTTTGTGCTTCTTATATCTGACAAATCTTCCGGCGTTTGTCTCCGATAAGGAAGAATCGAGGAGCCGGAGGCGAGGAGAATCGAGACGATGGAAAAGCGCAAGATGGTCAGCTAAGGCTATAAGGAAAGGCGGAGCGAGGGTCGAAGGAAAATCGAGGGAAGAAATAGCGGAATTAAGCTTTTTCGAAAGTTGCACGTGCGAAAGCTGCGGCACGGAAGGATACGAATCGCGTGTCGTTTGGTAAACGAGGGCGAAACGGTCGGGAAAGCAGGTGGCTCGTGATGGCAAAAGGGTTGCGCTACGTTCCCAGTGAAAGGAACGACGTGGAACGAGAATAGGGAGGGCGGACGAACGCGTGACAGTGTCACAAATTGAAAGTGTCCAGACGAGCTCTGCTATTTCCTCGAGCTCCTGCTCGATCTTCGTGTCCTTCGCGTAACACGATCGCAAAATTTTTCACGAAAAGCGATCGTTTCGATTCTCCTTCGCGTCGGTCACGTTTGAATTTAACTTGCTAGTTTTCGTATCAGGAGTCGAAGAGTTTACACAGAAGCTTATTTCGTTCGTGTTTCTGCTTTTATCCATTTTTTTGAGATCTTTTCCAGGATTTTTGCATTTTCAAGGGATTCGAATTTTTTTTAGTATTTGGAACGATAGGCAATTGTCTGGTAATCGATTTTTGGCTAATAGACAAGTAAACGCCTGAAAAGTAAACCGGATCGTGTGATCTGATGTAGAAATATTTTTATGGTTCGAGCGATAGAAATATTTTCAATTTAGTTGGAAAGTATCGGCTATCGTATGAATTTTCATGGATTTATTATATCGGTAATTTGGCTGTGCGCGCGCCCATGCAGATTTAGTTGTGGAGTTAAGTAGCTGATTGCTGAGATTGAATTTTTAGAATTTTCTGATAGTTTTTTTCTGGCTCACCTGATAAACACGTAAGCCTTGCGCCGCGAGGCAAGTTTCCCAAGTCTTGAGTGAAAATTTTCAGAAGTGAAATTTAAAGCGAAAAAAGTTAGGTCCAGAGGAGGTGAATTGCTGTCGGCGCAAAAAATTTGCAAAAAATTCCATAATGCTGCCAAGTAGGTAATTTTAAACTTTTGACTAGCAGTGTTGTGTTTCATACTTCGTATCATCTACAACCTGTCCAATTAACTATAAATGACAAGATAAAACAATACTTTCAAAACGCTTTTACATAGTTAATTTTTTTTTTTTTACTAATTCTATAAGTATGAAAAAAGGCACTTATACTTAGTCAATTAACGACTTATACCACGTTACGTATAGCCAACATGGAGCGTTAATGCAATTGGCAAGAAGTTTCAGCGGGTTTCCAACCTGCGAGTTATTGCTCCCCAGAGAATCACCGCGATTATCTCTAATCGAAGAACTTTAGTATTTATTTATTTCATTATAATTTATCGTTATATCATTTCTGTATTAAATAAAACTAAATTCTCGTACTTTACTAAAAACATACTTCTACGCGTATAGAAAGAGTAAACCGCAAATTATTCGGCTACTACGATGCATGTTGTCATGAAAGGAGATGGCGACTCGCGACAAAGCCAGAAAACACCGGTAAGCGCCACGAGAAGGATAAAAAAGGACCGAAGGAAAGCAAATTACAACGTCGACAGGAATCGGTAGAAGTCAAGCGAGTCCTGTTCATCGGTCGGCCGCGTACATGCGATTGTTTCCCCTCCACTGTGTTCTTTACGCTCGTTAATTCGATCGCGATCCGTTAATTGCAGTTCATGGAAGTAGAAACGAAGCTGGTGGAGTTAACGGCTGGTCTGCATCGTGCACCGATCAGCCCCCGAGGCTCGATAACGTTGGCGAGAATAATGGTGAGGTTGGCGCGATCAGGTAAATAAAACAGGGTCTCGTGGCTGTCGTGCAATCCTCGGACAATTCCCATTCGCACACACACGCGTCGCTCTCTGCCTCGTTCTTCTCATCCACTTTCCTTCTTCCAAATATCTACTTTTACCTCAATCTCTAATACCCTTTCCTCGCACCCCTTTCGAAAGCTTCTTTTTCATTCTTGGTTTTCGTTCTCTGTCCGCTGTTCGCCCCTTCTCGTCGTATCCTCTCGGCCTCTTTCTCTCGCGCTCTCAGCTAGTGGCGTGACGCATGGCCAGCATTTATAGCGCGAGATAGCACCGCCGGTTCTCGACAGCGCCGGCAGATTTATCCTCCACGGTTATTGGAGTTATACAAAGGATTTTTCCAACTGATCCCATAAAGTATCTGTGCCTGATGTCCTATTATTTACACAGCCGGCTCGGATGCCGCTGGCTCGCCAGCACCCACCACGCCGCCCTGAATTTTTCTCGAGTGCCGCGTATCTTTAAAGTACGACCGACCCGTTTCCAGTAATTCAACTAATCTCGTAAAGTCTGTTATGCGCCGTTCGGGACTAAATTCGTGGTACGAACGAAGTCAGGACGATTCTATGACTCGAAATAAGCGGATGCGAAAGAACAACGAAATTGCTTTGGAAGCTTCGTTTTCGAGAAAGTCGAGCTTGACAACTCGTCAAGTGTATTTGCATTTGGTTAGGTCTCGATTAGGGAGGAGTGGAAAATTGGCAGGAGATCGCTTCACACGCGAATAAAATGCAGAATAAGAGTTTTTGCGTGCGTAATGATTAATGCGAGCGGGTAGACTGGAACGCCAAATTCTTAGCAAGTAAATTAATAACATTTTCAAAAGTGAGTGTATATATTTTGTTATCCTTTATTGTTATGAAATTAAATATCGAAAATTAATATGCGAAATAATTTTTAGATGGTTTCGCGTTTTTCTTAGTTACATCGTTCTTAAAATCGTAATAAACCGAGTTGAAAGAACTCGGAATTGTAAGAAATTGGAGACACGTATTACAAATTGAAAATATTCAAGGTGTACGGGAACAATTTATTTGGCATGGAACAGAATAAGTAAGCAATAAATAGTAATAACAAAGTTATAAAAATAATATCTACGAATTGCTTTCTTACTTCTTTGAAAAGAATATCTTGCTTGACGTAAATGGAGTGCAGGTTCTTGCGTTTTGTAAAAGCACTCTTTTTTCTTGAAATATGAATAATGTATCGCGAAGAAAACCTCTATGCACTATATACTGAAGCGCGAAGAAAAATTTCTGTTTTACATTGAACTTTACTTTCTATTTTTACATTGAAAGCAGAAAGCTCGCGCTAGGATAAAGGTATTTCTTTCCTGTTCCTACAGCTACTGAATGGCATTCTCTTTTACAGTATAAATATAATGCAGCCTCCTGTTCCCTGCAGTCTGTTGTTGTTGAAGAGGTAAATGATATGTACGAAGAAAAGTCTCTACATTTATTTTTGCATTATCGTATTCCTATCTCCTTCCAGAATTTAAGAAATAATATTTTTCTTGAAAATACAAGTGTTCCAATATAATATTCGTCTCACAGTCGTCTATTGGGACGTGGTAACGCGCACACAATGGTATGTTACGATGGATAGTTACAGAAATTTTTTATGAACATATTACGTGTGTTATACTGGTACACAACATTTAGAAATTTCGTTAACACGATAATAAAATGCAATCGTTACGATCGTATTCACGATGTTGGAAACAAACTTGATAATGTACGTAGAAATCGCAAGATATTGAAATACATATATTTTGCAAAATTGATATAAATTGTCCCTTTCGAAATAATATATTAGGTTGTCCGAAAAATGTATTTCTTTCGCAAACGTGTCTTTTACAACAGTGCAACTTTGATACAAAAGTGAAACCAAGTCTGTGAAATGTCGCGGTGTCTATCTCAACAGAACAAAATGGATCGTACGTAATTGGGCAAAATAATATAAAACAAAGAACGTTGTGCGTCTATTATTTCCTCGTAAAAGGAAAGAAATTTTTCGAACAACCTAATATTTAAACGAAAATTAATTTAATAATATATTATAATAAATAATATATTTGTTGGATTCACGCTTGGATTAGGGTTGTGGGCGCCCAAGGAGTCTGCGCTTGGATTAGACATTGGTGCGGTACAACGCGGGTGTAGTATATTAGGATAACTGGTTTCTTACAAAGATAACAAGTATTCTTGGTGGTTAGACGCTCGCGACACTAATGGCAATGGTCTCGGGTTCGATAACGAATCCACGGTCAACGGGATGACGAAATGCAATATTGAACTCGGCACACGCGTCGATCTTGTCGAACTCAACCGTACTGAACAGAACTGCGGTCAAAGTGGAACTGCCCCTATATACTCCTCTTCGTGTTTCTCTGTATCCCTCAGGTCAATCCCTGTTTTTAATGAGAGTAATTTAATTACTTGATACCTCTGTTAGGTACGCGTCCATCCCGTGACCGCGGCTACGTTCAGTGACCCATTATGTCACTTGGAGCCCAAGCCCACTGTCATAAATCTCGGATAATCATATTCGACTTAGCTCGTGAACAGCTATTTCTCGGTTTTATTGTTTAAGTACGGCTGTAATAAAAAGTCTGGACTAAAGTATTTGGGACTATCCCAAACATTCGGAAAGGAAGGCTCCGATGTCCTTTCATCTCCGACATATTTAAACAAAATAAAATTTTATTATAAAGTAAAACGATATACCAAACATATTTACGCAATACGAGTTATTAATTCTAATATTAAGAAATACGTTTCTTCGTAAAATTTCCTGGTTTCCGGGGTTTCAAAAAATAATCCGTTTGCGAGAATAAAAGTGTCCTCTCCGAACAAGAACCCTCTGTTTTAACCAGAAAAGACCCACGATCCTTTGTCCGGGGTAATCGATTCCTAAGGAAAAAACCGTGTACGACACCCTGTAAGTGAAAGCTGTTCCTTCGTTTCTAGGACTCGGAAGGTGACACTCCCCTTCACGATGCGATCTCTAAGAAACGAGATGACATGTTGGCTCTGTTGTTGGACCATGCCGCAGACATCACCCTCACGAACAACAATGGCTTCAACGCTCTGCACCACGCCGCTCTTCGTGGAAACCCAAGGTAAGTAGCTCGCGTTTTCGATGCTTACGCTTTTGTCCGTGATACTGTGCGCCATGTTGAATGTCCCTGTCGACGGTAGAATTTAACCGTCCGATTCGACCACTACCGAGAATAGAACGATAAAGGACTTTGCTCTAAACAGCCTGACAATTAAGAATAGCCGGTTGTATTTCTATAGCTGATGGGTCAAGACGGTCTCGCTCTCTCTCTTTGCCATATTTTTTCGACTTTTTACACGATAGGTGTTGGTATCACTGCTGGGGATGTTGAGCTGTATTTTCTTGTTACAAGGTGCATTTTCTTCCTAACAAATGATTCGAGTGTATGGATCGGCACGCGACGAAGGGATTTGAAAGTTTTGAAGTTACAAGGGTGAAGTTCTAACGACAGGGACGGAAAAAGAATTTATCAATTTCGTTTATGAATTTATGGGTTTATGGGGAGTATGAAGGTCCAAGAATCCGCACACAATACACGCAACAAAGATATATAAAATTCTTGAAGTATCATCGAACTTGTGGCTGAATGTTTATTGGCAATTATTCATTTACACATGATATCTAAATACGTATGCGTGTTATTTTGGGAAACTGATCGACGTCGATTTGTGATAGTAAAACAACACTTGTAGCTGTGAGCGTAGTCTTGCCAGCGAACCAGTCTTCGTGTATTATAGACGTTAGAATGTTTGAACGTTTCTCGTTCGAATGATTTTTGATTGGATGTTTGAACGAATCCCGATTAAAGATTGAACGGAGTCTGCCTCGAATGTCGATTCGATGTGACGTTGTCATTCGCATAAATCCAAATTGTAAGGTATACAGCGACGTTAAATCGATATGTCAATGAGTATCTATGAATCTTCAACGAAGATTCAAGTAAATCCCCAGAAGGATTTTAAGGCGCCGTATCCAATCGCTCTTCGGCTTTGTTCTCTTGTTCGACAAATCATGAAAGAACGTCGAACCACAGGTGCTTCCGAGCTAGTTGTCTCCCGAAGTCTAATCGAGTCGGACATTCTAGCGAGGCACTGAGTTAATTTTACTCCAATTCTCAGCAGTCGCCGCCCTTCTGTTCAATTTTATCCGTTACAGTCTCGAGGACCTTCGAGGTTTGCTCGCCTCTGTTACTTCGAGACACTGATGGAGTTCTTGGAATGATAGCTAGCACCTCGGAATAATATCTACCTTCGATCAGGTTCTTGAAATATTATTTCCCCTTAAGAACATACTCCTTTATCGCTGATCAATTCTTTAAACTTTGAATTATATCAGGAAAATAGTATGAAAATGCATGGTCGTAAAAGGTAGGACTAATGTGGTAATAAACTGTCACAGGATAGAGAAAAATTTGGATGCTTGCACTTACTTTCATCACATTTGCAAAGATCTTTCCGGTACACTGTATTCAACGCTATAAACAACGAAGAAAATTTATCGCGAGGTTTGGCTTAAAAATTTAAAGCGGCTACTTCGTTACGGAAAAATATTAAATATTTCTCTGGAATATTACTTTAATTCCATTTATATTTAAATTTGTAATGAATTCTCATACATATCACATTACAAAAGTTTATTGCACAGTCATGTACATCCTTGTCTTTTGCTTAATAAACCGGAGTTAAGTTGTGCCGTTGTTGAAGAACTCGAAAATGAGACTATCTCTCTTTCTCCTCCTCTCTTTCCCTCTCGAGTACACCCCTTCCCACTGTCACGTTTCATGCCCGTTTCCGGCCATGGAAAATGCAGACACCGGATGCGCATAGTAGTTCTGCAATCGCAATTACGAGGTACCTACTTTCAAGCTCTCGGTGTCAGCGATTCGCGCGTTACCACGCTCTCTGTTGCGATGTTGCTCGTCGAAATAACAGACAAATTTCTGTCGTCGAATGGAAAAAGCAATGGTTCAATGGTGCGAGAACTCGTAGAATGGTAGAAAGGAAACGATTATCGCGATGGCAGCTTTTGTTTCGGCGGACATCCGCGTCCTGGAATTGTCTCGTTATCAACGAGAATTTAGTTCGAAAATCTCTTTCCTTCGCTCCTTTCTACGTATATAAAATTATCGTACAGTTCCTCGCTTTGTAACTATTTTTCTACGCCCTTGTTTCAAACGTCCCATGTTTTTGTTACGCGTTAATTTACAATTTACATAATGAAGGTAGAATTTTAGGCAACTTGGTTGCTGTATTATTTTTATTTATCTCTGTTCTGCAGGGAACTTTGTATTTTTGAAATTACTGATGGCCATTAAAATTTCTGCAGAAACCATTTTCACTCTCTATAACTGCCTTTTTCGTTGCTCCTGAATAAACAAAGTCGACGTTCGTTATAGCTTTAGTACGGTGAAAGAATCAAGAACTAATGACTGTTACAATAGGATTATTGACATAAGCAACGTTATATAATTTCGAAGTGACAGAGAAGAGATTAGCAGAGCATTAATGTTAGTATTTTAACGTAACGTTCCACTTTGTTTACAGTAGGTCCATGTTTATGTAGCATAGAAAATACGATACACGGTGAAGTTTCATAATACATCACTCTCGTTAAATATTTAACATTATCTATTTTATTTTACTATAGGGCAATATTTGTACTTCAAACATTACGAATCGTCGTTTACAAAGTCATTGGTAATCGGAACGAATTATAAATTTGGCCCGCATTATGATAAACCAAGGGAAATTCACAGTGATCTAGATAGATAGTAAAATGTCAAGTTTGAATAGTATAATTTCGAAACGTTCCAGCAAAAAGAACAATTTATGATCTTACGCTACTGTAAATAGAACAATATTTGCTTTCATATGGAGTTGCCTGGTCGTGAAAAGCGAAAACAATGAACATGCTTGGGCAAGTGATACACGATGGCCCATAGCCGGCTAACGCGTATAACGGTTCGTGAATTTCACTGTATTACGTTAATTGAATACATCACGTCGACTCGATTCAATCTTTCGCATCATAGTCGTTCCCATCTGCGCGAAATTACCGAAAATATTCCAGCTACTTTTCCCCTTCAATACTTCCAATCGTTTCAGGTATATTTTTACATGTCGTGTGCGTTCTGTGCATTTCTGCACCATCAAACTTCCTATAAACGCATTAATATTCTACTTATCATCGCTCGTACGACTCGATAACTCCGAACCTAAGAAAGAAGAATGTTTCTGTTGAGGTTATTAGATGTATAGGAATGCAAAGAGACGCGTGGATAAATTGTAAGATAGAAAATATATATATTTTAAGCTGAAGCGTAAATACAAAGAAGGAATACAATATGTGTAGTAACGTACAGGTGGTGTGGTGTTTGTTTTATTCTCTAGAGCAAGGACAAGAAATGATGGTATATTGAGAGTTAAGTTCGTTTATTCGTGTAAGCAATATTCTACACAAAGCTGAGTAAAATCGTCGTGCGTCTTCTACTCGGCTTCCAGATTCTCAACTGACTTAACTCAACTCCTTAGCGTCTTCTGTTTAACTCGACTCACTAACGTCTTCTGTCTGTCCTCTGCTTCACGTCTTCCCCACAACTTGACTGCTTCACGTCTTCCGTCTGTCTCGACTGCTTCACGTCTTCTCCACAACTTGACTGCTTCACGTCTTCTCCACAACTCGACTGCTTCATGTCTTCCCCACAACTTGACTGCTTCACGTCTTCCGTCTGTCTCGACTGCTTCACGCCTTTTCCACAACTTGATTGCTTCACGTTTTTTGTCTGTCCTCGACTGCTTCACGTCTTCTCCACAACTTGACTGCTTAACGTCTTCTTCTCAACTCCCAGATGTGCCTGACCCATTCCCAGGTAGATCCCCTTTAATTACCCCGATGTTGTAAAGGGCCACAGGTATGGTCCATTGTCAGGCACGTCCCTTTTCCCGATACTACATATATATGAGCTGGTCCAGATCCGCACGCTAGCAGTGTTACTCTATAACTGAAAAACCCTGAAGCCAACGTTGCACGTGTACCGTTTTTGGTTTGTCTTCGACAGTCTTGTTTATGCGCTGTCGATGGCTTCGATGCTTGAGAAAACTAAAGACCAGATGTAGAGTTTTCGTAGAAGTGGCGACCACTTCAACAGTTTCAAATGAATATTTCGCACCAAGCTATAATCCATTACAGAAAGCTATAACGCCAAATTACGAGCATATATCCCCATAGAAGCGAAATGTAGGTTGAACGTGGAACACAACTTGACCCAGAAGCGTAAGTGGTTAATCATTTTTCTTCATTAAAGAGCTCGTCAGACGTTCGATGTCGAACAGTCGATCAAGTTAGTCGGCAGAAAAAAAAAAAAAAAAAAAAAGAAAAAAGAAAAAACAAGACGCTTGCACACCCATAGACGTGGATCCGCGGTGGATCTGCGGTTAGCTGGTGGTAAATTTCAAGGGGATGGTTTTCATGGTGCAAAGCCGGGGATAGAGGGTGTCTGCGAGACCGGGTTTTCGCATCCGCGTCTATCGCCTCCGGATATTACCTACCTTCGTTGCTTTTAAACCGGAGGGCGCTGATTACCGCGGGAAGATGTATGTGCCGCATCACCGACCGGAGAATGTATTTCAAAGGGAACCTATTACCCTGTTTTTCTATCTCGTTCTCTCCACTGTTCGCTCTCTTTTTCTCTTTCGTCTTTCCCGTCGACAACGGCTTCCATAGACCAGCCATCAGGTACCTGTATCTGCGTGAAAATCGAGCGTGACATTACGCAGAAACGCATTAGCTGGCGCGAAACGAACCTGGAATTAGATTAGCGGATGATTTAAGATATCTGCAGCGGGTCGTTCTTTAAGTAATTCCATTTCTCATCCATTCTTCAGCGAGGAGAAATTGTTAACGAACGTGGCGAGCATGGTCATGGTCAATGTTTCCAAGTTTGGTGATTATCAGAGCTGAATTCCCGAGTGTACATCTTCCATATTCTCGAAGATAGTGTCCCGCTGGGGGTAGCCATCCACCTGTTATTTAGCAATTAAGTTAGAAAAATTTACCAAATGTCCAGCTGGACGAATTGTAAAGTACAAATTAAATATTAATAATAAAAAAATTTTCCATATCGATTCATACGAGATAGTCTTATGTAGAATACACGTCGAGCTTTGGAAAATGGTAATAATTTAGAATAATTATTTCATCTTGGAATTCTCGGTTAAAATTACATCGTACAAGGTGCGAGTGTAATGGGTAATACGAATGACTTTTAATGTTAAAAGTAGTCCATTGTACCTTGAGGAAGCCGTGGAAAAGTGAGGAGCTAAACTGAACACCGAACTATCGTTTATTATAAGTTTTGTTCGGCGCGAAATTTTTCAAGTGATAGAAACTTTACTGTTATATTTTTTGGAGCGAGGAAAATGTGGGGAGTAAAACCTAACACCGAGCCATCATTTGTTATAAGTTTCGTTTACTGTGAAATTTTTCAAGCGTTAGAAACTGTATCGCTAAACGCTTTTTAAAGTTCTTCGCCTCTCTCTTTTCCCAAACAAAAAGAGATGGATTTTCAAATTTAAAACGTTAATCGTATTTCCAAATATACGAACGAGAATGTACGTATAACTTGTTAAATTGTTTGGTCGATTTAAGAAAGAAAATTATAAAATTATCATTCATCCCATTCACTGCAAAAGCGATGTGAATTATAGGACTTACGTTAACTGTATATAATTTCAACAACTACTCGTTGGATTATCGTTCCAATTTAAAGAAGCTAACAATTTTAAAGAAACGAATTAAAGTAGCTAACATATGTAAAACGAAGGGGAGAAGAAAATCGAAAATGGGGAGAAGAAATATCAGAGATCTACTTCTCTTGCGGAGAAGCACACCCCCGAGTAACTATACTTATGAAGCGACTTGATAAATGATCCTAACTCTCAATAGTCAGCCACTAGAATGAATCGATGAAAGTCAGGATGGTGAGCGATCAAGATTTCGGTTGAAAGGTTGCTCGCGGTCCGATTCGTTACGGCAAATGGATGAAGTGTGTCTTGAAACTAATTCACACAGCGAGGTAGTTCGCAAGGGAAGTAAGTGCTCAAAGCTAATGAAGTTTTCTCTAACTCCGTGTACGCCGAGTGCGAGTCGAGAACCGGGTAAACATTCCGCTCGCGTCCTATCAGCACTCGCTCCAGTTGGATATCGTTCTAATCGATTCCACGACTTTACTGGAGATCCATCATCCTGGGTTCCTTTGAATTTTTTTTTAGAATAATCGCCTTCCTGAAGCACGATTAATGGGTTATGATTCGATATGCATAGGTTGGATAATATTTTATATCTCCGTTTACCATATATTTGTATATCTCCGTCCTTTGATCGGTTATTATCAGGAGATCTTGGAAGTAGCTTTATGTCGTGAAATGATGGAACAGTACAGAGCAAGAAAAATAGTTCTTTCGAAACTAATGATGTAACGGTGTAATCAAGGAAACGATTAGTCGCTCAAGGTCTTAGTGTGAAATAGATAAAGAAAGTATGGTAAAAGCCTTTCTAGAATTGGTGGACGAAGTGCACAGTGTTTCGCAGGAAACAAATTATTCTAGTCTATTTACTATGTTATTTTAATTTCATTAATACTAGTCTGCATACGTTAGACGTTATTAACTTCCTTCAAATGTTTTTGAATCTCAAAATCAAATGAAAAGATAGTTTTGACATGCAATCGGATGGCAACGTACTAAATTATAAAATTGCCCTTCTAGAAAAGACGAGAAACCTGACTTTTACCTCCATTTACCGTACCTACAACAAGCTTAATGTCTAAAAACACCTTCAAATTCCTTCTCAATCTCCAACTTGCCCGCTCTCTATCGATCCTTAATCGACGCAAGAGGACGTCGCCAGCCGTAAGCCCAAGCTTAAACCTAAAATCAGTTGGAACGTGGAAAATAGTGGGTCGTCTTCGCGCTCGTTACATCCGCTGCGTTGATGCTAAATAAAGGTGAATTTCGACGATATTCTAAGCTGGAGAGCCAGGTCAGGATTCTCGACGACCTCGTGGCGTACTCGTCTCCTTTCCCAGTTCTCCTCCTCCTTCTTGTTCCCGGTCAGGGACGAAATCAGTCTCTCTCTCTTTTTCTCTCTCCCTTTCTCTCGTAGCCGATTCTCTTTCTCCAGTGTTGGCGCTTCCTCTCGGCCTTGCCGTGTCTCTTTTCCTTGGCCTGTGAAGGAGCTGCCAGCCAGCCAGCTCCTCTCGAGTCCTGTGTTGCAGAGAGAGCTCTGAAGCCGAACGAACGGACGTCCGGAGACGTAATTTCCTGCCCTCCCGGTGCAGCTCCCTTCCGCTTGCTTCTCTTTCTCCAGTCCGCTTTGTAAGCCACGTTCTCCGGGGGGTTGCCGGCGAAACTTCCCTCGTTTTCCGTGCTTCTGCCTTCGGCCCCTCTGTATGCACCCTCGAATTAAGGTCGAACGATGACCGTCCTACGTCAAAACGCGCCCGATGCAGCCACGGCTTTGCGAAGATTAGGATTTGCTCTGCAGAAACTGCGCAAAGTTTGCCCTGTGTGTCGTGAAAGTAGCGGCATATGAAGCTTTGTTATTGGCTAGAAATGGAATCGCCCGAGGTTAGCTGGAACAGCTGTCTCTAAGCGTGATTAAATTTGCAAATTGAATCCCGCCTCTGGTGTAATCGGTTGGCCAAGGGTTTGTGTCGTGCATTTGATATCGGACGCTGCTTTTTTTTTTTAAAGGGAATCGAGTGGAATTTCATTTTCGTCGATGCAAGAATCACGTTTCTCGGATGAGTTTGTAGCTTCGTTAGCGGGAGTGACGCAGCTAGAAAATATTAGTTGTATCGGAAAATATGATGCAACAACATTGTTGTTTGTTAATAGAATCAGCGGAAAGGACGGCGTTTGTATAACAGGATCAAGTGTCGTTTTCATTATTTTCAGTTAGTTATAAGAAGCTTAAAGAATCGCTCGTGTTTCAACACATATTTTTTTAATGATGTTATTGCAGCAAGGGAATAATACGTGAAATAAGTGTTTCTATCTTACCTATTGTTATTATTATCTTAATATCCACCGCCAAAGGTAGAAACAGATGACGTTATCGTAAAATAAATGAGATTTCATTGAATTTTAATTCCCCATCGATCTTAATTTCAAACTTAATTAAGAACTTGAAATTAAAAGTAATACATTGTAGTATGATTTAAAGCGAATATTTTAAATATTATAGTTTGAAATTGCCGAGATAAGATCGGCAACGAAACGAACTTAAAATGTAAATATTTAAAATCTTTAAAATAAAACCTTTAAGAATCTTCAAAGTGTGTGCATCCAGTTGCTCTCTATTTTGTCTTTTATTTATTTTTTTTTTATTTTTTTTTAATTCTGTTTACACCTGGAGTTTCGCCCCCGAGGGTGGCGATACTTCGCAGCGTGTGCCAAGCTGGAATAAAGGCTGGGAGCGTTTTAATCTTGCCAAATGAAGTTTTGCTTAAGAACAATGGACGTGATCCTAGCTTGTTATACCTATGCAGTTCTGTGCAATTTGTACGCGACGCTGCCATGAATGTAGCGTGCGTTGTATGTATGCCATAACATTATCATCATAATTAACATTGTTCCCATATTAGCAACTTAGTTAAGATGATAACAGCTGGCGGCTGTATCGATATCTTCGGCAGCTACCTACAACGCCCGGTATTAATTATTAAAAACAATTACAAGAAATGTGATGGTAGATGATTGAGGATAGTCGGTTCGATAAATTGAAACAAGGTTTCTGAAGGTGGCTCTGAATAAGGAGAAAAATATGTTACTGTAGAATTATTATAGAATTATATGAGCGTTTTATCTTCCATAATGTGGTTTTATTTGCTACATTACCAACAGCGATTCACGGAAAGTGGTCAGATGTATTTAAACGCCACTGAAAAGGAAAATTAATACACGTAAATTTAAATACACGTTCTCAATCAACGTTACATACGCATTGCCGCGAGCTCAGTTGACTTAATGATCATTTAAATTAACACTACGTATTAACTTGTCTTCTTAATCAGATCCTAAGCATCATTCCTTATGTTGCGTTCCGTTCTAATTGCCAAAGGTCTCCTTGACAAATTTTTCATGCATTATAAAGCTAAGGTACGTGCAGATAATCTAAGCACGAGCAAGTTTCACGTAACTTACCACTGTGCAATTATTTTTATAAACTTCACAATGCACCGTGATATTTTATATCGGCGAGTTGTGCAGGCAAACGACAGAAGTTGTACAACCTAAAAATTTGCATAAATGATATCTGATACGATAGTGCACATTCGCACGGAACAACCAGTCGATTGTAATGTTTTAGTATTTCACCGTAAAGTATGGATATGGGGAAACGGGGTTAATAACGCTTTGTAGTCGGAGCAGTACGAAACGATCAGCTGGCTATGCCCGTGCATAGCCATTACGTGTAAAGGCCACTAAAATTACCCGGCTATGCGTTCTCTTTGTTACGCCATGCTCCCGATAGCTCGTTACTCAACCATGATGGTGCAATTATTATGCCTACATACGGAGATATAAACACGAATCGCATTGTAAATTCCATCTCTGCGGCGGCTCGACTAAGCCCGCCGTTGAATATTATATCGGCATCTGGATATATCGATAGTTAAGCGATAGTTGTAACCCTGCGAATTAGTCACCCTTTGCGGGATCAATAAATGACCGATTATGCCAATTTTCTATATTACCTTAACCAAGGTTTTAAGTATTGCGAACTTTACAAGAATTATCGCGTGGTCGATAGCGGTGTATCATTGGTTATCTGTTTGATGGAATGAGCAAAATTTGTTTCAGAGACAAGTGGAGCGAACATGATTCTCTCGTACACCCGCATATCTTTTATTTCGATATCCGATTCACTGGCACACGTTTGGAAGTTACTACGTGAAATTAATTACTTGGTTTTCGATTCGCTGTGATCGAAGGTGTGCACTTCGTTCTTGTATATTTGAAATATAAAATTATTTGCGGGAAATATCGAAGAGAATGAATGTTTAAGATTACGTATACGTGTGTATATCAATAACGAATTCGTGTCGAATAAATATTAATATTGCAAGTATTATATTTTATAAATAAAGTACAATATGTTTGGACAATATTTAGATCGTTTAATCGTAGACGTCAAATTTAATATTTATTATTTGAGATACTACAGTCCGTTAATTATGGAATCCGTTTTCGTTTTGCTTAGTATTATCGAAATTTCGAGTTTGCTGTATCGCGTTCAATTTATTTACCGACTATTACGAAAGCTCGTGACTGTTTCACTGCAATCATATAATTCTTTCTATGTTCGACATTCACATGTTGTATAATACAATTTTGAAAATTCAGTGGCAGTACACCGAGTTAATGTCGCGTTCGTAAACTACGTACAGGATTATTATTTTTCAGCATTAATTTTACTTTACTCCTCTAATTTAACGATAACAATGTTATTATAATAACAATGTTAGACAAACTGGGAGCCAATTTATTCTGGAAGTGGTATCACGTCATAATACAATAATAACGTAGCAATAATAACGTCCTGGAATAATTTCGGCTGGTGGTTGAAAGCGCGAACCAATTTCTGCAAAACTGAAATCTGCCTTATTGCACGTAAATGTTCAACGTAGACTATTGTATCTGTATACAACAACAAACTGTGTATTTTTAACTCTCTCTGACGCTATGTGATTTTTTGGAAACGACATCCGTGTATCTATATTTTCAGAATTTTATTTTATTTATTCATCGCTCTCTCAGTACAATTTTTATTATCATATTGTTGTATCAGTTCCGAATTGTATATCAATAACAATCGGTTTCTATTTTTCAAACGAAAACAAGAAAATATATCGATCATAATTGTATCTCTTGTAGACAAAAACTAAACCTTTTTTTCTCTCGAAAGGAACATAGGAACATTGCAAATTTACAAAGGATTCGCGTATTTGAACATCAGAAATCCGTCGTAAAAAATTCCAGACGGAATCGGTATATTCTTTCCTGGAACGACGAACTTTCATTTCTCTTGCTACGACCATTTATCTCTATTACTCTCTTTATTATATTATTACGATACTTTCATCAAAAATATTTGCTCGCGTATACATATATATTTGCTATTCTGCGAGATATAACTTACCGCGGCCAAAGGAAATTGTTCCTTCCAGCGTGAAGGGACATCGATTTATGTGCAGCTAAATTCGATTAACCCCCGCTTTAGAGCACTTTGAGGTGATTTAAGGCACGATGGCACTCACGAAGCCACGACAGCGTGGAAGACGACGGTGGACGTGTGCGGCTTCTCGCAGAATATACGAGTGGCGAGAAGTCGTGTTACGAAAACTAATTCGAAGTTACAGCAAACTTGATATCACGCGGCGTACGATATACGCTTTGCCTCTCCACTGCTGCTTTGTTGCTTGTGCTAACGTGTTGCTTGATTATTCGAAGACGAGCATTATCGAAACCTATCTCCTCGAATAACGTACATTCCATGGAGAAATTAGTTTAATTTTTTTCCCTTCATCGATAATTCGATATCGGAGATCGTCAGCAACGCTTGTTTCTTTACATCTAAATCGTTAACTAAAAATTCGATGCGAGTGGAAATTATTAAGTTTTACTTCTGAATTTAATAGATTGTTCGTGCTGTTTGGTAGATTTATTATTTTTCTCGCAGCGTCGTGGCTTTTACATTTTGCTTATCTTAAACGAGTCTAGCTGCAAATATGGAATCACGTACAGTCTGTCACACAAGAGCGTGTCTGCGATATTTCTGTAAATATTTATATATTTGTAAAAAAATTTATATGAATTGAATCTACATCTAAAACACTAATACGCTATTACTTAGTAGGGTGTCCAATCTCCTCCATTAGCGATTATAGCTTGACATCGTTTCGGCATACTCTCGACTAATTTTTGAGCGTAGGATTCTGGTAACGACCTCCATATCTTTCGAATGTGATGTACAAGTGTTCTTATTTTTGTGATACGTCTTCCTCTCAGCTTGCATTTCATTAGGGACCACACATTTTCGATAGGGTTTGCATCAGGGGACTGCGATGGCCAAGGAAGTACTGTGATGGCGTTTTTCGCTTTCCATTGGGTGCAGATGCGACTTCGATGTTTAGGGTCGTTGTCTTCTTGCAATATCCATTGGTCCTCGGTTTGGTTGAACCAACGTTTCACGGATGTGAGAAGTCCCCTTTGGTACAATTTCACCATCTTTTGTGCATTCAGATTGTCTGTAAAGACGCACAAAGTCCCAAAACCGCGTGCGTTAAAGCAACCCCAAACATGCACTTTTATAGGGTGTTTTACACTTCTTTGAATCATCCTTCTTCCATGGATAGTCCAAGCACGCCTAATAGGACACCATGCCCAAAACGAAGATTCATCAGTGAATATTATATTACTCCAATCACGATCTCTGTTTTCATTCGCCCATGCCAGACGATTTTCGACGTTTCGCGTACGCGGCACTCATATTAAAAAGCTCTGTTCCTTTCACTGTTTCAAATGAAACTGAAAGGTATTCAGCAACGCGTATTAGAGAAGTTTTCGTTTGTTTACATTCTTTTTATCTCATTCTGATTAGGTGTCAGGTTTCGCAGATATCGCAGACACGCTCTTGTGTGACAGACTGTATTTGAGTAAAACAATTGTACAATGTGTTGAGATATGTGTAATTTTATGTGCTGAAATGACTGCGTAGTATGTGAGTATGGGTGTGTGTGTGCGCGGCGTCTCGAAGACAAAAGAACGTAAACTGTTCTGCAGTCAGTCGTGTATGGAAGGTAGTGCGAGAAGGAAGTGCTGAGACACGTGCAAGATTGTATCGTTTAATATGGTTGGAATCGTTCGCTAAACAAATGCATAATTATTTTATTGTGAATATTAAATGAATATTTATTGTTTCTATACCTTTATTTCGGCGATAAAGATCCATAATCATTAACACAATGAAACGTTAAATGCGCGACGTTCCTATTTACACTACTTTTCTATAGCATCTCAAGTAATAAATTTTTCCTATCCTAGATAATAAATTTTTGCGTAGATATTCAGTTGTATCAAATTTGTAAATACGCGAAATATTAAGGAAGAGAAATTGTGAGCTTACTTTCAAGCAGCTAATATCGATTTCGAAGACGTATTTCACTTCAGCGATTTCGAGTTTTCAGCCCATTTAAATATACAACAAACTGGAATTCGCTTCTCTTCAAGATTCAATGGACCAAGTTGAGCCCGAAACGAAGTATAATATAGAACACGTAACAAACAAATTATATCCTTTTCTTCTTTCGATGAAACTTGAAAATAAGTATTAAAGAAAAACGTGACATATTTCAAAGAAGATTACCTTTTCAGAGCGGCGTTATTTCCACTGTATAATTTTCTAATAAAAGGGAATCATAAACGGTGCGCAGCAATTTCAGCGCGTTCCCGGCTTAGCCGGCGGATTTAATCGTTTCATCTAAATTATAATTAATGCTTCTAATCTCGGGGCCAAAGGTGTCTAGCGGGCAAGGCAGCGAGAACGGATTTCAACCGTAACGTCGTGCCGCTGCCGCTTTGCCGCGGACAATTTTGCGTTTTCGCGGACGACAAGTCGCGGGCTTCTAACGCGAATTCGAAGCCACTTTGCTGTCTCTCGCGCGGCTTAATTATGTTAGCCGCAGCGCGAAACGTAGTCGCAGCGCGAATCCGCTTTGATCTCTCGCCGTGTAGCCGCGCTCTGATTGTGACATGTCCGAACAGAAGCGGACAGAAGATCCGCCAGACGCGGATACCCCGTTTGTTTTGTTGTGTTAGGACCACGGTCACGTGTGTACACGTGGAAACCAGGCAATTTCCAGAGTTTCCACCCGACGTGATTAAAATTTCGTTAGGAGGTGTTCGCGTGTCAGCTGCCGATTCGACCGGCTTCTCTCTGTACGCCTTCGTAACGTTCGCAGTTCCGCGTTTGTGCATGTTTGATAGAACGGTCGCGAGGGAAATGGTCTTCGTTCCACGGCGAACCGGCAGGAATTCTTCTTGCGGCTAGCTCGTCGCAACGGTAAATTTATGAAACGGTTCAGCATCAACTAGGTGCTTCAGAGCGTACAGAGTTGAAGGGAAATCTCGAAGGCAAGTTTCCTGGAGGGTTTGAACCACAGACAACGGTATTGTAACTGAGCTTGTTGCTATAACGTTTGACGCGTTTCAGAGTGTTCTCGATTTTTACACGACAATTTCATTCGGTAGGTTTCTAATAGGTATTTCCGCATGACGACTACAGGCGAAGATGAATAAATCGGTTTTTCAAATTCTACAACGATTTCAAAAAGAACGAGGGATTTTTTTTCCATTTCAACGTTTCGTTTCAACATCGAATTTGTATTTTGTCTATCGTCCCGAACGTTTCAAAAATATCGATCGTCGGAATATCAAAAATGCCTATGTCTCATTTTGTTTCCTCGCAAAGTCTTGTAAACTTATCCATTTTCAAATCTTCTACGTTTCCCATTAAATACGTCGTTCTCGTTTTCAACGATCGACACGAACTTGTCGCAAGTGTCGATACTTTGCATATCTGAAAATACCAGAATTCGAGAGTCTTACAAATTTTGTCAACGCTCTGCTCTTGTGTCTCGTTGTCTGATAGCGGCGTTTCTCCTCGTTGCAAGCGAGCGTCGCTGGAATTCCTCGCACGACGCGGACTTACGAGTTTTACCGATTGGTATTCTCCGGCGTGGCTCCGCGAACGCAAGAGCAGCTCGAGGAAAAAGAAGAATCCGAATCAGACGAAGGAAGGAGGGCGAACGGTAGTGACGAGGGTGAGTTTGAGAGCAAGAGAACTCGAAGAGCGAGAGAGAGAGAGAGAGAGAGAGAGAAAAGGAAACGGGACGAGGAAGAGAGAAAAGGAAACGGGACGAGGAAGAATTCGCAGATAAGCGCGAACATTTCGTTCCGGACACGAGAACGTTCCGATCGACGGCCGTAAACTTCGGAATAGTTGTCGGAATAATTAGCCTGACTCTTTCACCGGAAACTGGAGGGGCGCGGGTAGACGGTTGTCGGGACATGCTGTCGGAAAACTGGGCGATGATGGGGTTACGGGGCGTGTAGGGGCGATCGAGAGGATCGGTGGAAGGCACGGGGGTAAGCATTGGAATAGCTCGTCGGGCGCGAGCCATTTAATTTCGTTCGCCGAAGATCTAATTACTTTCGATAGTTTGTTAATTTCATTTGACTACTTTGCTGCCATTAAATAATTATTACGATGCGGCGGTGGCGAGCGCGCGGGGGTGGCAAACGGCGACAACGGGGAATTGAAATGGAATGGCGGGCAGGAATACGGAAGGTGGTGCGTTTGGCGAGTCGTTTTCGCACGCTCTGTCGATCGGTCGATAGCAAAAAAGGATATGCGAGGGGATATGCAATATACGTACATACATTCGCCGAGGTTTAATCGGACCGTGCTGTTTGAAATTGAATGGATTTCATGGCCCTAGAAACGATTCTATCGACGTGTAATGGGTTGCGCGCTAGCCTTTTGTTTCGACATGTTTGCCTCGATGTGGGACGATGGTTCTTTGTTCTTAAATTTTTTTCAGGTTCCGGTGGTTCGTTTCGATCGTTGGCGCCTTTTCCGGTACTTTGCTACTTGCCAGTTTGATGATCGCCATTTCGATCTTTCCCTCTTTTTGGAACATAAGGATATAAGAATTCCGGAAGTTTCTCGAAAACGAGAATTGCTTATCGTTATCTAGAGTAACTGGAATTTTAGAAAATCGTAGTAGATGAACGCTGGACAAAGATTATGTTTTCGCAAGTACGCGTATTTTTGTCTCCTTTGGTCATATCGTAAATTTCTATCTGCAATTTTGGAGCAGCCTGTAGCGAAGATTTTACCGCTGCGCGCGAGCACGTGCATGCAGAAGACAGAGACACGGCGCGAAGCCGCGCCATTATATCTATATCGAGTTATAATAGCCCTCGTGTTAAATCGCATGAGAGCCAAATCGCTTGGAACTAACGTCGAGTATCCCGTTCTTCCCTTTCTCTCTTCTTCCCTATCCTCTCGTTACCCTGTCTAACACACACGTTCTTCCGTGTACAGGGTGTCGTAGTAACTCAGTTACGAAATGATACCTCCGTTACTTTTACGTTTCATAGATATTTGAATTTTAACTCCAGTAAAATATAAAAGAGACAAGAGCGATATATAAACCATTCTAAACGCATACCTGTCTTTCGTGCGTAAAGTTCCGCAAGACCGAAGTTAAAGTGTATCTCTTAAATCAAGCATTTCCATATACCTCGATACTTTTGTATAGGGAACAAAACAACGAATCGATAGTACATAAAAAAAAGTACAAGGTTCCGTTTAAAACAATTAAGGAAACATCTAAGTCTCGAAAAATATAGCCGCGGAGGAAGAAATATGTCCCTTCGAATCGAACAGCTTTTATTCCTCCGGCATTTCCTCGAATCATTAAATGTAACGGAAATATCGCCTCGTAACAGAGTTACTGAGACACCCTGTATGCACATATTCTTCCTCTCACGTACATGCATATATAGACAAAGAGAGAGAGAGAGAGAGAGAGAGAGAGAGAGAGAGAGAGAGAGAGAGAGAGAGAGAGAGAGAGAAGGAACGATTCGCTTTAGGAAAACTACATCGCTACCCTTAGGACATAACGGCGCACTTTCGTTAGGAATTATGCATTCAACCGGCGTCACCAACTTTTTTCGTCCTGTTCTCTCCGTTCTCCCGTTCCTTTTTGTCCCCTTTTGTACCATTAATTGGGAACGCTTGGGAGACGACTGTCTGATCTTCCTGATTCGATGTAGGAGAAACCGAGCGTGGGAGGCGCTCTTTTTTTCGGAAGGTCTGGACATTATTTTTACGAGCGCCGCGTTTAACAGATACCGCCTTTATTTAGCTTCGATTGTTCTAGCCGGCGCGCTATCTCGCCTGACCGTGGAAATTGCAAGAGAGAGTCGCTGGGAATTATTTCGTAATTTCTAGGGTCTCCAGGTTTGTGGCTTTCCTCCGATAGTTCGCGAAATCATGTCCTTTTGTCCCGGCTCTTTGCTCCCATAGGTTTTCACGATATAGGTGCTGGTTGACGAACGTTCTGACGTTTAGAAACAGGTATTGAAAGGGCGTTTATTCGGGACACGATGCAGTATTACTGGTCTATGTTGTATTTTTGTGGTTGATGATACGCGGAAGTCGCGAATTATCATTCTTACGTTGGATGGTTTCCGCGTTAACTGGAAGTTTGTACGTTGTCACAAAGTTTGCTGGTCGAAAACTTCGTTGCTTCTTTGGTAAATTTGTACAAAATCTGGTCTGCAGGTAGTCACGTAGTGAGCGAAAATGGATGATTCGTTTAGGAGTTCTAAAAAGTACAGTGTTTCGTTCACTCGCGGAGAGACGCGATCGCGAAGAAGCACGTCAACGGGAGTCGTAAATTCCCGTTACGATTAGATAATCGTCGCCGCGAAATGATCGATCCCCTATTTCGTTTAGGATAACAGAGGTAATTAAAGTGAATGTGACACGGATATAACAATATATAGTTACAGTTTATTATGGCAACTGATGTACAAGCTAAGTTCGAATTAGTAGAAGATAATTGTGAGTTCAAAAACGAGTACGGTATATAACGTAAATGCCAATTGTGGAAGGTCGAAAACGGAAAAGCGACTGGCTCTCTATCGAAATGAGGCTACGGAGGAAAACTAGCGATGCGTGGGTCCGAGGACGTGAGATGAGCTGATTCGTTAAGGAAAAGGTTTCGCTATGAGAGAGGGAAATAGGCTTCGTTGTCAATTGGTTATTTTCTGGGTTGGTAGATGAGGAAGGGTACTAATCGCCCTCGAAATGAAGTTGCTGGTGGGAGGCCTCATACGTGAGAAGAGCCAATTTTCCCGTGTCAACCCGCGGTAGACAATAATTTATAAGAAAAATAATTTAGCGAAAAAATGTTTGTTCGGTCTGGAGGACCTTTAGCTAGAAATTCCTGAGGTTTATGGGGGCTGCTTGAGACTATTGAGGGACTCAGTAAGGATGTGAAGACGTCTAGCTGCCAGCTTGCCCGCGGCGTGGTGTGGCCTGGTCTAGGTAGAGAGTCGCCAGACGGAACATACAGCGGACTCAATAATTGTATTCTAATACAATTTAAGATTGCTTTTAATCGCGGATCCATTAAGTCGACTTAATGGAATTGAATAATCAGAGGTATAAATATTTTCGCGATCGACTATATTTAAGTTACTACGCTAAACGTATCTCTCGTTTAAAGTTTTATTTCGTCTCATTTTCAGTGAATTAATATATTTTAACGAGATAACAAAATCAAGCAAAACCTGTTACTTGCATCGTTAGAAACTAGCAATTAGGGAGTTTTTATACCAACTAACTAACTAGTCTCTCGAAATTGCTTAAGAACTGCACAGAGTAGCATTGTTATAGAATAAGATTCATCCGAGATTCACTTAAATTATATTTTCTGACAAAGTTTGTCCCCGATGTTTCGAGGAACCTGGCATCCTTCGAATTACGTACGCTGAAGTGCTCATTACGCGAGTCTAGTTATTGCTGCTCTGATATTGCGCCATTTCAGCGCCACTTAAAAAGTATCCGGACGTACATATAGTTTCAGTTAAATGCAAATCCGTTACGTTTACGAGATAGGAACGTCGAGTCTGCTAGGAATTAGCACGTTTTCGCAAAACTTGTTTCGAATGCAGTTTATATTATTGTAACTCGTGCGTGAGGTATAACTGTTGATGTATAACTGTTTATGTTAGATATAATTATTCCAGCGTTTATTTCATTGACTCGAGTTAATTCTTGGCTATTTGTAATTACGCGTTTATTGATTGGTAAGTAGCTAAATGAGTTGCGGAAGAATAGTCAACATATTTGTTACGTCGCCTGACTTTCTACCTGGGTCGGGCTGCATACGGCGGGCAGGATGGCAGCCACATGTCCGCACTTCCCTGTCGCGGGCCCTCAATAGCCTCAAGGATCCGTCATAAATCTCAGAAAAATCTAAGATCCTACGAGCCGGATGTAGCATCTGCCTAACAAATGTTCACGTGTCTAGTACGGGAAAGTTATTTCGCACGTGCGATGCCTCCCACTAACAACTTTCCTCCGAGGGCAGCTAAGACCCTTCCTAGTCTACCGGTCATCTTATTAGCCAATAAGAAACAATGTTCACTACCCTCACTTTCCTAGCCAAAATTGCTATGAACAAATCACCTGATCCCATGCGCTAGACACACCCATCATTAGCTCTCCTCTGACACAGCATCGTCACTTTCAAGTTTGTCGTCGTCCGTCGTCAGGACAATACACTCCGTAACGTGTTCTACCCTTACGTCTCAGTCTTCATTCGTCGGCAGAACACTAAAGTCTGTAAAGGGTTCTACCCTCAAGTAAAAAATCGTCGCTCAGTATTAAATCGGTCAACACGTTTGTAAAAGGTTCTATCCTTAAACTCTTACTTCATTTGCATCGACGCATCAGAGTACCTCTGTATATTCAGTAAATTGTCATAATAAACTCAAGTTATACTTGTTAACTCAGTGTAACTTCAATCTAACCACCCCTATTATCGTAACTGAAATAAGGGGAGCGATTAGTTTCGCGGCGTCGATTGTTTAATCGTAACGGGAATTTACGACTCCCGTTGACGTGCTTCCTCGCGATCGCGTCTCTCCGCGAACGGTCGTAACAATATTTGTTAAATCAGTTATAGTTGACTAATTAATTAATCACTTATAATGTTCAATCGTATTATTCTTTGTATAATTCAATTATCCACAAGGAGATTTGAGGATGAACTGCCTTCTGAATCGAGGTTTACGATTTCTGATTTTGGTCGTCCCTGACCCATGACTAGATATCTGAGTGGAGACTATGCTGACCCATATATGCGCCAGGGAACTGTGAACGCGTTAACCCAAATTATCGTGGGTCACTTACAACCCAACGGTACCAGTCGAAGATTAATACATTGTAGCTAAGAAGAGAATAGTCCGTCAAGTTCGAAGAAATATCAAAAAGACACAGTCAGTCGTAAAAGTCTACATATCTGCACACTTAAATATAAAATACGATAATAAAAACCACAGCTCTGCGAATTTTATTGACACATTGAGGTGCGTATTGTTAAAATATAACGCAATTTATTCAATTTTAATTTCATTAAGAAAAAGAAAATAAAGAATATAAAATACTAAGTGAAATCATCCTAAAATTCACCTTTCGATGAACTATTATTATCCGTATCTACGTGTATATTTTCTTTATCTTTTCTATGCTTTCAACAATGACGTTTATGTACCGTGATACATTTATATCAAGAAGAAAATTTTCACCAAGCGAATCGTCCTACTGAAATCTACGATTTACTTCGGCCTATTCGAACGGATTCAATGGTTTGAATTATTAAGCAAGTAAATAGAAGAAGCTTCACTCGGAACGCAATGGCTCAAATAAACATTCGCGAGAATTTATCCTATGATTTGTTAGAAAAGAAAACAGTGTAAGATACTGTACCATTTAAGGAGGAACGTAATAACGATCGTTTGAAACCAGTCGATTCAAAGTGAATTCACTTTCTTCTATCTCGTCGAGTTGCAATCTGAAGAAGTTTTCCTTTGAGGAGATATACGCAGTTCTAGATTCAGGTTATGAAGATAAGAGAGGATAAGTAGAATTTATGAAGGAATGGCGGTATCAAGCAAGAAGCCACTTTATCGTAGTTTGTTACGCTCGTATTAACCTCCGTCTTTAAAGTTCCCCTTTACTTAACGTAATTTGTTAGGTTTCACAGACGAGTCGACCGGTTTATCTTTATTCGAAGGTTTAACGTTTGCCGGCATATTATTTTCCGGGCAAGTGTTTGCCTTTTAAAACTTAAAAGGATTTAGATCGAATCGATGCAGAGGCGAAAGATTATCCACTTCTCTCGCAAATCTCTTTTGTTCGTCTTTTACGTACTACGATATTGATTTATGATTTAGAAACGTTTGGAAATTTCTTCGCTTCTTATCTTCATTTTCTGTTTTTATGAATTTTTCGTCGTTTTTATTTTTATAAGCGCAGCATGTCGGTATTTATCGATTAAGATGAATTTACAGTTCTAAATAGAAAATGAAATATAAATTAAGTATAGATTACTTTAGGAATAAAACTGTGTATAATTTCGTACTTAAAGAATAACGTAATTTCTTTGTCGTCAGTGAATTTCTTAGAAACCTGCTTACAAAAAAATTGAGTAAGAAAAATTATTTTTCAAATTAGTATTTCAATAGCGAGTTATATCGTTCGTACATTCGTAACGTAGGTATGTTTTATAGATTTTCATTTAATCGCATAAAATATTGTTAAATTTATTTTTGATCGGAGTATTACGGTGTCTTTGTAACTTTTCATTTAATCAAACGACCGGATAACAGACTCTCTATAATTTGTTCTTACGTGCGGATATTTTAGTACAGATTAAACATTCTTTCTCGCATTCTCGACGTTCCATTTTAAATTGCTTTCAAGACCTTGCTATCAATTGGTAGGAATTGCTGTAAGCTCGACCTCCAGAAAATATATCGACACTGGATGCTGGATCCCTGAATCGAAAGTTTTTCCTTTATTTCGGTAAATGTTCCTTTTTATCGCACATTCATTTTATTTATTTCGTTCATCTCCTAATAGAAGAAGGGAAACATGTCTGATAATACCACGATATTTCTAAGTTAAATCTTCCACTTTACTATCTCATAATTGCAATTGCAAACACAGCTGACCAGTAATCGATAATCTTAGATAGAACTATTAAGATTTTTCATCCATACCGATTAGTATGACTTCTTAAAGCTCCAGTCTCTTTTCCTTTTAATATCTCATACACTCGCGACAACAATTAATTAATTATCGCACAGCAAACTATTCACTCGACAAGCGAGCGGAGAAGAAGAATTATTCGTCACCACGGAAGGCGATTCCCTGTACGACCAGAGTCAAACAAAGAAAAATATCAAACCACGTCGACCATCCCCATCATCGATGACGCGTCGAACGTGCAAGCTACACGAGCCGAGAATCCAAAGCTCGAGTCGCAGGCTCAAAGCGACTAGGTATTCCGTTCGGGCTGGTTCCCCAGGCATTCCAGTTTCCTCCAAGGTAATACGCCGCGGGATTCTCCTTCTATTCTATGTTCCACTCTCTCCCTCTCTTTCCCTTTCTCTCTTTCTCTTTGTCCGTCTTTCTCGCTAGAGCGAAAAGCGACGAAGACAGCGTGGAAGAAAGAGAGAAAGAGAACACGCGAGAGGAGCACAGAAACGCGGGGTAATCCTTGAAAGGATTCACGGGGTTAGAAAACACTCCGCGAAACGTACCAGCCACGACGTGGCTTGCTTTCGTGCAAGGATTTGACTCCGTGATTAAACGACCGCCCCTGAATTCGCGGAGCTCCCTCGTAAATTGCGCCAAAGAATTCGATATTAACGGTAGCTAGAGCCTGGCCCAGGAATAGGACGGGGAATCGGGATGGGAATGGGAACGGGTATCGAGGATGGGTAATCGGGGATGGGGATGACTGTCGGTAGCGAGGGATGCCTGTGCGCGGGGCTGGCTGTTCCTCGGGAGCAGCAACGGCGCACAGGAGGCTAGGTATTAATGCTGCGTTCACCTCAGACGCCAACCGAGCTGACAAAGCTCGCTCTGCAGTCTGGCGAGTTCGAGGTATTCCAACAAGAGGATCGGCATCGTTCCGCCGTACGAATACGCGCGCCAACTCGCGCGCTCTCTGCTCGCCAGTAGAATCAAGAATCCTTCAACTCCTGGCCACGTCGTGGCTTAAATTGCAGGATTTAAGACGAATCGGTCCTCCGACCTCGTCTTCCTGACGAAACGATTCTTCGTCTGTTTGCCGCTTGCTGACCGACGATTACTGCGAATTAGGTGAACTCCGAGAAAGCTGCGGTTGGGAACGTTTGGTAGTTGTAGTTTCACGTCTGGCCACTTGTTAAGAGTTGAGAAACGCAGGATATTAGAAGAAAGCGGATATCTGACTTGGAGTCGCGGTGGTTTAGCGCGAGCGTTCTTGTGCTTGTTGATCTTCTCAATGCGAATTTTCTTTTGTCTTATGCATTTCGCTAGGCGTTCTGTTTTAGTCTCTTTAATATTAATATTCTTACGAAGTTTGTTCGTAATTTTTATTCTTCGTAGATTTAATCTTCGCTAACTTTTGTCGCTGGCTTCTCTGTATATATGCGCATTTACGTGTATTAAGAACGAGACGTTAATTACATAAATTAATACGATATAAATTCAGTAAATTGTACAAAAACGTTCAGCTTTGTAATTGGAATTAACCTAGATACGTATAGTCAGAAGTATCGTATTATTGAACCTTCAGAAAAAAGGATCGTAATAGATGCACCAAATGTTTCCACTGTTTCTCATTTCTCGCAGAGGTTTATTTAAAAGAATGGCAGTATGCAGAGTTTTCATTACGTTACCAGTCGTACAGTGGCAACTAAACATATTTCTAAGAAATGTTTCCGTACGCTGTTCTATGGAAATGAATTTTTAGGTATTCCCTCCATGATATCGTTCCTTTACGGCTATCTCTGCTTCGCAAGTCCTTCGAAACTTCTACGATAACCAACACCGTGACCTAGGTACGATAGAACATGAGTGGGATGAATTAGAAGGAACTATCGTAGAAGGAAAAAGAAACTGTGAAACGGAAATTGGTTTTCTGAAATATCGAACTGAAATAGAAAAAATACGAACTGAATTGATTAAAAAATTGCCAAGTATTACATATTTCCACATCGATTCATTCCGACAGAATCATAAAACTTCATCGTCGTTCAATTAGCCCCATCCAAATGAAGTTGCCAAGCTATCAAGAAATTTCCGAAGAACTTTCGCTCGGCGAAAAAAACCCGAACGTTCCTATCGATAATCGAAGAAACTCGCAGTTCTATCCGAAATCGAGGTTACAGAAAAATTGTATCCGGCATTCGTCGATTTCGATCGTTCGTCGGTTACATCCGCGGATTTCTTGGTGGGTCGTGCAAGCGCCGCGCCCCGCCTGGCGGTTTTCTCGTTCATCGAGGAATCGATAAAGGTTTATCGCCGTGGTCGAAGGAAGGCAGAAAGTAGAAAGGGGAAGAGAGGATGCCCGTAGCCGGTGAAGGATTATTGAAATTTTCATTATCGTCCAACGAATTCGATCGCCTTTCCGCGCGGCTCGGCCCGCGATATGAAATATCGGGGATACGTGGCTCCGACAGCAGCCAGCCGGAAGTAGTTGGCGAATATTCGACGCCCGCCGCGCCGCCTACAATTTCGTCGGATGATCGTAAGAAGTGAGTGACGTCAGCGTTTATCAAATCTTTCAAAGGTTTTCGGGCCGGAGAGTCGGAGTTTCCGGGTCGTCGGATCGCTAAGCTGAATTCCACCTCATCCTTGTCCGTCCTCGTTTCCTCTCGTCCTTCCTTCCACGGCCATCCCGCTTCTCCACCGCTTCACCCTCCACCCCCTTTCTATGCTCGTTCCATATCTCCTTTATCCTTTTTGGTTTTTCCTGTGGCCCGTCCGCTCTTTTTCTCCCCGTCGTTTTCTCGGAAATTGGATAGCTGCTTCCAATTCTGCGCGGTACCGCGAAAAGGAAGCGGACCAGTATTCCTTTGTTTCTTTCACTTTGTCTTCGCCCCTGTCGAAACTTTGCTCCACGTCCGGAGTTCCCTCGACTTTCTCTACGCTCTTCCTTCGATTTTTCGTGGCTTCGCTCGCGTGGCGGATCGTAACCGCCTACTCTGCGCTCTGTTCCTTTTTTTATCGATTCGTTTCTGGACGGTTCAGTGGTTTTCGGCGATGGTAACGCAGTCGTACGGTAGCGCGTGGATTCGTTGTAACGCGCTCTGGTTTCGTCGGATCGCGCTCCAATTTTTATGTTGATCGATTGCTTTGTTGATACGCCGATATCTAGGCTGACTGATCGCAACCCGATAAGTACGATGGATCGGTGAAGCTAATAGGCGCGATTGTTCGTGCTTTGGCTGTCGAAAGCGGAGAATATAACGATCGGACACAATTTTTCCCTGTTATCTTTTCTATGAAGATATCAGTTTTTCATGTATCGTTGGAAATCTTTTGTCACGCTTTGATTTCCAGATCAGTTAAATTCGTATCGTAGTACCAGATTTTTAGATTTCAAATGTAGAATAGTATTATATTTACAGAATTGCCATATGAAATTTACACGAGTTCTTTCAAATCTATTGAAATTTGGCTAATGTACGCTGATTAAGGAAGTTATCTGTCGACATTTGGATTTGATTCCAGAGGGTTTAGATTCCAGTAGAGAATTCAATTGCAAGAATCGGATGGAACCATTTTACATTTTCAAGAATTCTGCCAACATTGGTGTCTAATATTTAAAATTGTATTCTCGAAATAGAATATTTTACATTGTACCAATTTTTAGAAATCACTTTTCTTCTTATTAATAACATTATTATAGAGTATCCGAAATTAATAACACCATAATAGAATATTTCAAAATTATTTATTATATAAGCTACTTTTTGTCCTTAGCAATTGCGAAGACAAAACTTTAAAACCGATCGCTTTCAATTAACATTCCAGCGTTAAAGTTGTACCAAAAAAGCTGCTCTCTCGGCACGAAGCGCGTTAACGATATTTGCACGACGCCGTTCCATGTTCCTTCGCACGAGACACAAGCGAAACTCTATCGTATGTACTTCTCGTGCCACCGTGAAATTCTCTCGATTCCATTAATCCGGGTGACGTTGTTGTGCCACGAGCAGACTTCAAAATCACGATAAATTTTTCTTTCGATAAAAGTTGGCCGCGCTCGATACGCGAGTCGGGCATCGCGAGCAGTTTCTTTTTCTCGCGGTTCTGCCCGAAAGACACGGGGAGGGCAACTATTCGATTCGGCCACGGTTCACGTACGCCTCGGATGCGCCGCAATATTTCACGCATTCTCTGCTACCGCCTGGCTGCTCTGCCGAGTGATCTCGCTTAAAATTCCACCACCGCCCGTGTAATTAGTTTAACTCCGTTCGGGGAATTTATTAAGAAAAGAAGAAGTTGGAGTGAGACATATTCCTGACTTTCAGGTCGGGCTACGTGCCCAGAGATTTACTGCCCTTCGAGCGCTGTAGCGCCGTTAGCGCGGTCGGAATTTTCGGGCTGAGATTTTTAAAGTTGGAAACTTTCGCTCGACTTCCATCGCCACGTCGAACGTGTACACGGACTGTTCCGTTTAACGCGACGTACAGTTTGTGGCAACGTGGTAAAAAGAGTTAACAAAACTTATATGGAGTTGTAAAAGATAATCTGTGATATCGTTAATAGACGTTGTCGTCTCTCTAAAATACCCGAGTGTTTCTATTATAACAGAGTTTGAATATTTTTGTACCAAGAATGTACCAGGAAGAATATTTTCTTCTTCTTTTGCAACGTGGCGGGTCGAAGAATCTAAGATTATTTCAAATAAACATATTATCAATACATAGTATTGAACCAAGTACATTAAAGGTACAGAGGGTTTGAAAAATGTATTTCTTGCGTTGAAACTATTACATGGAAATATTGGACTTTACTTGGAGTAATAATTACGGATTAAAAGAAAAGTTATATTTGATACGAAGATCCTATTTCTATATTGTATATGTTACTGTTCTTTCGTCCAGTCGCGGGGAGACGCGATCGCGTTGAAGCGCGTCAACGGGAGTCGTAAATTCCCGTTACGATTACAACGATCGACACCACGAACAGGTCGATCCCCTTATTTCTTGTGGGATAATAGGGGTATTTGTTGGGGAATAAAACTGTGGTCTACAGTCTTATAATATTTATATTTTTAACAGCTTGTTACACTTGAGGTTCCGTCGTGTCGGAAGATATAATTGATACAGGCGATGAAGAATAATACGCTTGATAGATGAGTAGTATTAATAAAGAATAGATCAGGATAATATCGCTTTGATCGTAGCGAGAACTATCTTTTAAGTAGACTACGCGAAGCTTGTAGGAACAGTCGTGTTGACCGCACGACGTTTGGAAGAACAGTGATGACCCGTCTCGTACAATTACGGAGGAAAGCTCGGTATGGGTGTCCTTTTTAATGGGAAATGCCTGCTATTTTTAATAGACAAACAACCGCTTTCTCCGTAAGTTATAAGAGCGTGCGATAAACCTAAGGACTGTTTTAAGGACCATCCATAAACCGAAAATACTTGTGCGAATAGAAATTGAACTGAGAAGATTCGGTTTATGGTGGTTCCTTAGGTTTATCGAGGGTCAGTGTAACGCTGTGTGGGCCTCGGCGGCCAGACCACGAGGGACGTCGCACGGACCGTCTTACGCGACGTAACAGTTACTTTGTAATGTTTTCATGTTATTAAACAGTTTAATTTTATCGGTAAGAAGATAAACATTTTTATATCCAGTAACATCGATAGTATCGACGAATATTACTGATACAAGTATCGCAATAAATGTATTCTCTCTTAAATGCACTAGAAAAGGAGGCTTAAGAGCGAAATATGTAAATTGTTTTTATTAAAATTTGAAACGAAGCACGTGATCTGGCACACGTGAGATCAAATTAAATAGCCCGCTGTAGGGCGTCGTGAATTTCTGTTTTAATATCGATACGAAAGCGGAATGTCTCCCACGAGAACAGTGATCGAGATCATTTACTATGGTAATATTACCAGCAATATTGCCGCAGGAATATTAGTTCACCGACGATTTATTACCGGGCACGTGGAAAAGCAATATCAAGGAGGAAGCTCCTTGTGAAGTCGGACCTTGCCCTCTTTGAGCTAACACAAAAGAATCGTCTCCGTTTTCTTTCGATTTACGCTACATTTGTGTTATTATAGACGTTCTAAATTCTGCTCGCACGAACATTCGTAGCTCAACTCGTACAAGTAATTGCTTTTTCTTCTCACTGTATTTCATTAAATAAGGCTAAATGGACGAGAGCGTATCGTTGATCGAAGCGCTCAGATTAATTTCTGTAAAGCACAGTGAATAAAATTAGTAGAAATATTCTGATGAATCAAGCGTCGTCTATGATGATAGCAAAAACACGAAAGTTTGTAGCGAAAGGGTTAATCGCGATAAATCAAGTGCCATCGTGAAACAACGTTTTCCCCTATTTCTCTCTCGAATTTTCTCAAGTATTCGCGTGCACCGTGTCGTGTTTAATTCATCCGCAAAATCAGTGACGATTAAGCGGTGGACGATATTGCCGCACGCGTTCTGCGCGAGCAAGAAGGTAATTGCGTGCTCGAGGGAAGCACGCCCGGTGCAGCGCTTCTTGACTCTAAACGGATCGGTTTCCGGTGCCGGCCCTCTTCTTAAGATACGTTCCTCTTAAGTACCCGGTTAAATCCTCGTGATCTTAAATTTAAGTGCTGTGCCGGGAGTTGTTAAGCCGCGCTTTATAGGATCCCACGGCTTCACGGGGACGTCGTTTATCGTTCGAGTCGGAAGGAAGAACGCTCGAGGCCCGGTGCCGGAGAAAACTGACGGAAATGCAGGAAAAGGGGATGAGGAGGAGGACGACGAGGAGGTGTAATCTCGTGAAAATATCACTTGGCCGCTGCAATTTTGCAATCAACCCGCTAATGCTCAAAGAATCGTCGTTGATCGCGTGATCTTCTTCATCGAGCCGAGTCGAGTCGCCCAACTTGTCCACTCTTTATTCTTTGCAGTGGATGTCGATGAAAGGATTATTTACGCGTTGCTACAGACCGTATTCGACTGTAACGCCTCGTTAGGAAATTCTCTACTTGTCGTAAAAAATGGAAAGATACACGGTAGATATAGAGACGAGTGAGTTTAATAGAAGCGCAATTGTTTTTGTGTATATTGAAAATTCGATGGCACTTTGCGAGTATTAAGTTCTTGGTTAATTCTTTGATATTTTATTTGAGAGAACGATATACTAATTCCACGACGAGAAATATATATTTGATAATAAATTAGGTAGAATCTTTTGTATCTTTTGCGAGTAATTTTTCCGTTAAAAGATGTCTACGGCTATAACTAACGCCTACCTTTAGGAAGCTTCTCGGAAATTTGATAAAAATGTTCATCAGAGGAAATTGTTATTTACACGTTTCGTAAAATATAGATCGGTCCATTTTTACAGCTCTTGATTGTCGATGCTCTGGAAAGATTACGTTAAAGTAGACAGATAAATGATGACTTTCATTGCGGTAATTTAACAATCGCGCGTTGTTCTCCATATCGAGTTTCCTCGACGTAAACGGATACAAAATGTCGGCTCCTTTTTTTCTCTTGTAAAAATCCTTCTGTTCTTTTATTTTATCAGAGATAAAAATATTTCGAGCAACGTTAAAAACGTAAAACGCGGCAGAAAGTACTTTTCTACGCGTGCCTTCGCAAAACACCTCTACTCTCGTTCATAAATCCCAATGAACCCTACAACTACGTAAGCCCTCCGTTTATTATCACTTGCTGTTTTTGATCTGTAGAAGATTATACAGGATATCGATCTAAAATATTTACTCTGCAACTCGTATCCCAAAACTTCGCTCGAAAACAATATTTCGTCGTCGTACTCGAAATTAGACGCAGCATTTAATGGCATCAGAGAGCGAAGCTCGTTGAAGCTAAACAAACGCGAAGCAAGGATCACCCGTGAAAACAACAGCAATGATCGCGCATGCGGATTAAGGATCTCATTTTCCGGATACTTCGCGTCGCATCCAGCGAGAGAGCGAGCGAGCGAGCGAGCGAGCGAGAGAGAGAGAGAGAGAGAGAGAGAGCGAGAGAGGGTTTGTGCATACATGCAATCCCTCGTTCTGAGGGATGCGTTTGCTCTTTGCGCTCGCGGTTCTCACTTACCCTTCATTATCGTGGCCGGTCCTTGCCACTCTCGCGTGGGATACGGAGGCGCGAAATGCAAAATGGGGCGTTTTATCAAAAGCGAAATTCGCCCGGAGACTGAAATTTGTCCAACGTAGCGGAAGCCCCGGATTACGCCGGGGACTTCCGTCCCCTCTCCTTGCCGACGTGGCTGTGCCACTCGTTTCCTCGACGTTTCTACGGCTAACTCCCCTCTTCCACCACCACCGTCTCCTTCTCCATCGCCTCCTTACCTCCGTCTCTTTCCTGAAAAAGGGTAACAAAGTGTTAAAGTTTTAATCCGGGAAGGAGCGAGCCGCGTGCACGAGGAACGGGTAACTGCGCGGAGGGAGAGATATTCTTGAGCAGTCCTCGAAGAAAGGGGCGTATAAGGGACAGAAGAGGCATAAGAGAGAGAGAGAGAGAGAGAGAGAGAGAAACGGGAAAGAAAGGAGCGAAGACGGCCCGAAGAGAGAAGAAGGATGCGAGCAAGACTCAGGGATTCTGGGGGTTGGGGGCTCGGCGAGCGCAGAAAAGTCTTTGTAATCGCAGTTTTCTACTTTTTCCAAGAGTCCGGGTGGTTTGGGGCGTGCTTCAGGGTGGCGAGGTGAGTCTAGATTCCGACTGGATGGGGTAGATGGAGCGACGAGGAGTAGCGAGCGAACGAAGGAACGGGGATAGTGGTGATGGCGATGGTGAGACTGCCGCGGGATGAGGCTCGGCCAAGGGAGGGAAAGCCCGGTAATGGTAAGGGTAGATGGGTTGGTGCAAGGGTGTGCTTGAACAGGGATTTACGGAATTTATCACTTGAATTCCCTGTAAAGGATTAACAGACATTCCCTCGCTCTACCCTGTAGAGGCGCACAGGGTGCACTGGGTTACGTACTTGGCTACTTGGGACGATGGCGCCGTCTGTCGGATCCGCACCTTCCCTCTCTGTATCTTCTTACTCCACCCACGTGTGTGTGCACGCACCTCTTTGATAACCCTCTCTGTTTAAAAGTATAAACCCTCGCGAAGAATTGTTTTCTTTTTTTTCAGATGCCGATTTAGCCCTAGGGAGCGTTCGAACGCTTTTCATCCTTTGCCTCTCTTTCTCTCTCTTATCCCGTGCTGGATGTTTGATCCGTTGTACCGAGCACACAGAGCGACGGAAGGATGAAGTTCCTTTCGTGAATTGTTTGAAGGAATTGTGTCAATAGCTGATAGTGAATCTGACCGGACCTTTTTCTCTGCTGTATTTGGAGCAACGATGCTTCGAAGGTTATTCGTTGTTAAACGTGTTATTTAACCGAGATTCAGATATATCGTATCGTTCAAGTTTAGGGTTTAAAATCGGGGTGGTAAATTTGTAATACCTTTGTCATTGAAAGTCCTTCTATCATAATAATAAGATTTCAAGCCGCAGCGATTTCTTACAATTTTGTCTTAAACCGTACCATCTGTTCGGAACAAGGGCGTGTTGTTACATAACAAATGAGATATAACATAAGAGATACTAAAAAGTCGTTACGATAGATAAAAACTATAATGGTTGAAGATGTGAACAAATTGTTGAAAGTATATAAAAAATAGATTAGCATAAATCGACATTAATATGCTTATCAATCATCGATTAAAATATAATTTACAGCTTTCTTAAATTATTCGTATTTTAATCGCAAGAAACAGTCTTCTTGATTCTTTTCGTTTCTGAATTATTGGATTAAAATTCGCCTAAGATTTACTCGCTGTATAATTTCGAGGAAAAGTTACGAGTGGGTCGAAACGTCCTAGCGATGGACGATTCGTAGAAATCGCGCAGCCGTGTCGAGTACCGTGACGTATGAGAATATTTCAGGATGTCGTCGGACGACATGGTCGGTCCCTCAGCTGGGTCCTCAAAAGCGAATATTTGCCACCGGTTGAATTTTCTCGGGACAAACCCTGCCCTATCGTATCGCCTGAAACTTTACGAGCTTTGAATTGTCCGATAGAATTCTATCGCGCGGGGTCGTTGAACGAAGGGTTACCAAGATTTTTCTTTACGATCCGGCGGAATTACAGACGACGAATAGCTGTGATTTCGTTCGATCTGATCTAACCATTTTTTAATCCTCTTTCCTCCCTTTCTTTCATCTGGGTGGAGAAAATTCTTTTGACCTGTCGTTATCGTAGTTGCTTGCATCTAATCCTGCCAAAGCTTTAGAATCTATCTGAACAAATACTTTGATTTGATCAATTTTTGATACAATTTTTGATCAGTGTCAAAAATTAAATATAAGAGAATTACGGAAAATAAGAATAATAGATAAGGTAGCATTTGTAGTTAAATATTAATACCTATTCATACTTAAATATCGTGCGTACATGTAGAGCCGGGGATAATAATATAACGGTGTAAAAAGTCTTTATAAATGAAACAGCAAGTATTATGTGTACTTTTACCATAGCATACGGACCCTCTTTGGTCAAAATTGCGTTTGCATATTGGAAGGTCTGAAACGAAAAACACGAGGACACGTTGAATTCTATCAAAAGATCGTATTTATACATATTACAAGAGACTCATAATTTTCAAAATAATTCTAGGAAGCCCATATGATTCTATAGAATCTAAGTTCGTAAAGAACACAATTTGACGCTTCCACTTCCGCGTATTTCCATTTTCAACCAATCGCAGGAATTATAACGTTTCGTACCGAGAAAACCGAATCAGCCGTTTCAACCTCTCGTCCATTGCGTGCGTTTTCTTTTCTCACTTTTTTCCAAACGCAGGCTAGTGGAACGATTTCGCTCGTCGAACCTTCGTAAGAGCATCGAGGCATCGTTTCTAATTTGCCAACGACTAGATGGCGTATAGCTGCTATCGTTTCCTTTTTTATGTACACGAACATGCGGTGCCGCGCGAGACTGAGAGCCGCTGCTTATTTATACGGACATTTTGATCGATGTTCACTTTTCTAGCAATTTGCTTTCATAACATTTCGCTAGGAAAACACACCTGTAGGGTAAATATCGGCCAGTCAGGCTTTTCTCTTCCCCCTTGTCCTTTACTTTCCCTCGTAGCAGTTTTCGGGGCTCGGTATCAATCGGCGACACTCGATGGCGTGGGCTGACTCGTGGCGAAAAGCAAACCGACCCACCGATCTTCCGTCTATTTTATCCGTCTCCCGTTGACGTAAACGTAAACACGTATATATATTCGAGGAGCCATCGAGAGGCAGCACGTGCCCGAGGTAATATATCAACGGCTAATAAAATACGAAGGTTGCCTCCTTTTTCTCTCGTGTATCGCCGCACGAATCCTCGCGTTTCCTTCTTCCGTTGAACCTCGCCGTAGTGGGAAATTCGTGCCAGGGAAATATGGTGCGCGACAGGTGCGACGAACAACGATGTTCCTCGATGGTTTCCAGAACTGAGAAGAAAGTAGCGGCACTCGTAGTCTCCGCGCGGACGCCTTCGGATAGGTCCTTGCTTTATTTTTCTCCATCTCGCCACTGTTCCACAGTGTATTCCCTATCGATACCACGCGCCAGGAATTCATTCGAGTTTTTTAAAATTTCATTTGCCCGGAGAGCTGCGAATACGGCTGTTCGATCGATGCGCATGGAATGGCTGAAACCCCGGCGAGTTGATAGAAAGCTCGGTAAAGAGCGGAACGATCGAGAGAACGCTTGTTTCAATATGGGCGATGACTTTTTTCAACTTGACGTGTACGCGAGTTTCTGGGTCCGCGTACGTACGAGAGGCAAGGTGTACGCGTAGGCGTGCGTCACAAGTTGGAGAATTCGTGTTAATTTTAAGTCACGAATAGATACCATATACCAGCTGCCTCGTTTCATCGTCGATGAATCTCCAAAAAATTTCCATCCATCTTTTCCTGGTTGTGCTATAGTTACGTATTTTTATAATAATAGATACGACGCACGATTTTGTAAAAAATAATAGCGAAGTTAAAAGATATTTTTACATAAATACTTTGTAGGATTTTAATGTAACCTTTTCTCCCTTTGATTTTTTCCCCGCGTATTTCGAATTGCGAAATAGTGTCTAATAGAATGAAATAGAACGCGAGATAATATCTGATAGCTCGTGCTTTTTTGTTCTGCGATAGTGAAAAAAAGGACACTGGTGTTTTGGCGTTCGAACGAAAAAAGTAACATAAAAGAAAATGAGTGAAAAACGGATTTCACTAATCCCCGAGCTTTTATTTTTGGAAAGGTTTCTATTCAAAACGTGAATTATATCTTGTTATCTGTAATTTTTTTTTTCTTCTGTCCCGAGTTAATCGACGACTGATGGAAATCGAAACGGAGCACGTAAATCCGCCGCTCGGGTTGGCAAATATTCCGCTCTGCCGCTCAGGTTGGGAAATATGTCGCTCTGCCGCTCAGGTTGGGAAATATGTCGCTCTGCCGCTCAGGTTGGGAAATAAGAAAGCGTAGATTCACGAAGTACGGCAAAACGAAAGCATTTAGTTTTTTAATTTTTATGGTCAATAGAGTTTCCCTTTTCTATTTCTTGTTTTTAGTCGAGTGAAACTTGAATTGAACGTTCACATTTAATTACTAAATAAAACCATTAAAGTAAAACTGAAATGGAAATATATAAACTGTTCATAATTTCTATGGAAATAATTTCTCTCCGTGAATCTGCATAAAATTCCACGGTCTACGGAAAACTAGATCGCGGATGTTTATGCGTTTGTGAAACGTTTAAAGGCGCGAACATCTGCAGAATTCGCGTAATATAAAAAATTATATAAAATATGCAAAGTAAAGCGCACGTTGCAACATTTAGTAGACAAAACGAATCGTTTCGTTGAAAGTATGGATTTGCGTAAACTAAGTACCGATCACACGCTCGGATCTGCAAGGAATTAAGAGGAAACTCGTGAAATCCCTGATTTTGACTTTTCCTCGCATCGACGATACGAATTACTAATCGTCGGAAATCGACATTCCTGAAACGTTTCTACGAAACTATCGTCTCGCTCTCTCCGCCAGAACCAAGACACGCACACTGCTCCCGCATTTATACGAGCCAAATGCAGTCAGAATAAAACTTTTATCCGTGTTCCACGATGTTTACCGTGGATGAATCTGCTTCGGAGAATGCCGGAGATCGAAAATTATCTTTGCTCGTACAAGAATGGCGCGAGCAGGAAAACTGCGCGTGCAATCAGAAGGTAAGCTCGGCGCGTCGACTACAAATTCCGGCTTTCTTCCGGCGTCGTCTTTACACACGCGTGAAACCAACTAGGTGCGGAGGATATTTCTTAGGGAGGATGCTCGCGTTCGCACGTGGGTGGCTGCTTCCATGGGATGGAATGGGGTTGGGGGGACGTGTACGTGTTCGAAAGCGAGGATGACGATGTTGGTGGTGGAGGTCGGGGGGCGCATCGTGCGCGGCACTGCAATTCAGACTCGAAAGCTTCCAAACATCTTCAATATAAGTTAGGCAACTGTACTTAGGTTACCTTCGTAACCAGGGCCGCATACGAAACAGTCCACGAATAGTTGGGAGGCATTCCCTTATTGCGAATATCAAGTAACTCGCAGCCGTGCGCCAGCCCCTCTATCGTCGCGCCTTAAATTAACTCTGAAATTAGGTAGACGATAACGAGGCTGCACGATAGTAGGCGCCCGCGCGCACCCGAAACCAGGTCGAAGATGCGCCACGGATCGAATCCTTCAGCTGAATTAGGAGCACGGGCTTCGCTTTGCCAGGGATGGATTCGAATTCGATATGGTGCTTACTCACGAATTTCAGCTCATTTCGGTAGAGAAACTCTATTCTTGTGACGTTGATAGAAATGACGCTATTGTAATATCGCGAAACCTGTTTGTGCAACAGGAAGTTGCACAGACGTAGTACAATTTCGTACGTAGTAACGTAAACTTGTTTCCCATTAGGGATTTGTAATTGCTGGTGAAAGTAACTATTCGAAGTAGCAAAGTGACTTCTCTCTTTATTTCCTTTTCTATAAAGAAACGACTGAAGAGAGAGAGAGGGAGGGGGAGGGAGGAAGAGAATCAGTACAATTTGACATATTGAACAACGCAGTTTAGTACAAATGCTAATGGATACCTAATTAAAAAAATATTACGTCTTATCTCTTGTTATCGTTATAGATATTATTTCTTCTATAATACGGTACAGTTATTGTAAAGAAAGATAAATATTCTTTTCTCCAAGAATATTTTTAACAAATTTATTTTCCCGGACTTTCTTTTTAAATCGTAATTTTCCGACTAAAAGGAGAAAAGTAGTACTTGCCAAACTGGTTCGTGTAAAATGAAACGTGGCGCAGTTTCAGTCGCGTCGATCTAAACTATTTCCCATCAGTTGTAACGTACGCAGCATAGATACGGCTAGATAATTCTATGCATTTTGCTGTATTGAAATACCGCGTCGATGATGTTCCACACGACGAGTTCATTAAATTTGATGGTCAAACCATTGCCAACGAATCGATTTAATCGTCGTAATATCACTTTCGTGCTACACAGTAATCATCGGCCTGAAAAGTGATATCAACGTACATTATGCTCGATCCTATATGCATCGCGAATTATATCGCTGTTATGTTGAAATCATTTTAAAGCCCGTGAAGAACCTGCCGTCGAGCCGCTGCCATGGTAATATCAATGCATCGTATTAATTCTATACATCTGACGGATTCAATATACGTTCCTATCATTATGACAAAATCAGTATAGCGTTATTGATTGTGCGATCCGAGCGTAGGTATTCAGGTAATCAAAGCTGCGTGACTAATTAAATTACAATTTTCCTAGGCTTCGAACGAAGTTCATTTTAAATCTCAGACGCGAGTGAATTAAATTCGATTTGTTGGGATCAAATTCAACGATCATCGAAATTAATTGCTTACAAATTATCCGTGAACCCGATTACCTGTTTGATCGATAGATTTCTTATATTCAAAGTAGCCTTCATCCTCCGTTTAAAATGGATATATGTCGTATATAGATCATAGGTATTTAAGCAAATTCGTATTCATATTCATGAACAGAACATAAGAAACAGGACTTATATTTTGTATATTTTTGCATAATGATTGCGTCCTATAAATTTATGCATTTTTAAATTTATCATAAATTCAAAGTAAACGAAAATATAGAGAAATCTTGTTATATACTTTAATTCGAATAAGCGTGTGTTATTTTGTTCAAGGTAAAATTAATATTTAATTTAATGCTGTTAATATAAAAAAATATTCTTTGGAAAACACGAAACCCGAAGATTTTACTTTGTACGTTAGATAACTTATTTTTCTATTTCAGATCGTACGAATTAAATTCGACACATTGTCAATTAACATTAATTACATCTAGCAATTTAATGTTAATCGACATTTCATTCAACGTTCGTTTCTTTTGTATCTGTCCGAACGAGTCGATTGAACGTCGGTCAAATTTTATCCTTTGTACACAGGAGACGGATGATTTTGATCCAACAGTAATGGCGGAACAGTAACAAAATCGAAGGATTCAAATTCCTATCTAGTTAAAGTATGCTATTCACGCGTTAATCTAAAGCTTTTAAGAAATTTTATATACATTTTTAATCATTTAGAAGACACGTTATATATATTTTATATACATTAACTTAATGGAAATTTTATGTCAAATCATAGATACGTTGGACGTTATGTTATTCTGTTTCAACATTTCTATGCTATTAATTACCATTCAGATTCAATTTAGCCAATACATATTTCATCAAGCAAACGCATTTCAAATATCTATTATACACTACCGTAAACACGGAGCGTGTAACATAATGACTTTCGGTTGTGAAGCGAATTTTGGTTAGCAAACCACTTCCATGCGATTGCAAGCAAATAGTAAATTCGATTATACAAATTCAAAGATGAATATACAGGATGTTCCGCAAAGGATGGATAGCACGACCAAGAATCAGACGATTAAACATAGAAAATTGAATCGAAGATGTGTGATACATGCTTGGTACGAACACTTCTTTTGTAAATCTACGTTTGAAAATGTTTGAAAACATTTTGTTGGACGGCGAATTTGTTATACTATTGATTTCTGATAGGTCCGTTTTCTATTCGCGGTTGATAGCAAGTGCAATTAATCATTGCTCGAGTTAAATTCTGTGAATACATTTTACTTCAGAAATGGTCCTTTAATCTTCATATTTCGACCATATACGAAAGCAATCTGAAAATGTATATAGAAGTTATAAGATTTTTATTGCGAGCATATAATAATAGCTCGAAGGTATATTAAGTATTTACGATGATTTCATTAAAAATATCAAACACTTTGATAATCTTTGCGAAGTGTACGTTTGCAATAACTGTCTTGTAACTTTTATATATGTACAGATATTTTCCGATTCGCTTCAGATTATGCCATTATGATCCTAATTCCGATGCTAATGGAATTTCAAAATGTCTCGTAACACGAGCTGCTTATTTACCAAATCGATTATATCTACAAAACGGACAGTACAGGAAATCGATGAAATTATGTAAAATAAATATCGATCAAATGTTCTGGTACGGAAATTTCAAAAAATCCAAAAAATTGAGTTGATCTACGAACGGTTCGCATATTTTTAAAAATATTTCAAAACATTTTCGAACACTTTCGTAAACAACAATGATATACAAGTAACGAAACGTCAAAAACAGTTCAAAGGAACGAGAAGGTTTTTCTTTCCAGTGAGCAAGGAAAGAGCAGAGGACAGATTGTTGTACGCCATCTGGAACCGATATATTCACAGCCGAATCGCGGCAAGCAAAGTTTGCGTGGACTACAATGTAGCAAGCTGTTCGCAATGACAGTGGTTTCCTTGATAATTATAATAGTTTACACTTTAGCAAACCATTCTGTGTTACGGTAGCTACGCTCGCGCCTTTCCCCTCTCTCTTCGACTTGCATACACCCACGCACGCACACTTACACACACAGGGTACAATACAGCCCTGCAACGCCACTGCTATCGCAATATACACTCACATTTGCACGGCTCTGTAAATACACATTATAATGACAGGCGACCGCCGCTGTATTGTCCTCGTCCAACCGACACATCTCGTGTCTAACGATTTTGAAAAACGTTTCCCTTCTTGTTCGACGAAACGAAGTTGACGGTGTTGATCGCACAGGTCGTCTTCATTGAAGTGGAACGAATGTTTGAGGCGGATGACACGGGGAATGGCGATAATAACGCTGCTGTCGCGGTGCAATAATTTCCCAACCGTGCTTTAGGAGAAACTATGATAGCCGGCTAACTGTAAAATATTAATGCGTCGGCGAACTGGGATTTCTGCAGTGTCGTATCAAAACCACGGCTAAAAGCTTCTCCGGGATCGTTTCTGTCCATTTCCGGGTGATTAATCGGCGCGAAGATGCGGCCTCTTCCTTTGCATCGATTTGCGTTCGTTATTGTATTTCAGCTTGTGTTTGCTTTTTAATGGGCCGTTAGTGATGCAGAAAGTAAAGATAGGAGCGTCAGACTGTTTCCTTTTTTACTTTTTATTTTTCTTGCAGACTTTACAATGGAGTTGGGGAATGTAAAGTACAGTTGATGCTAAGTAGGAATAGTTAGGTGGGATAACCGTGCAGCAAAGAGATATTTTTGTTTTTACGTTGGAAATATATACTCGTTTGTCAATTAATAAATTGGTAGTACGTTTCATAAATCCAACTTTATCGAGATTGTTTCACGTTGATGTAAAAGCTTAAATGGATATTGTACTTGAAAGATTATCGTAATTGTACAATTTTTATAGTTGCATAAAATTATAATTATCTTAATAATCTTCATGAATTATGAAAATTATGCTTATAAAAATTATATTCCCTGAGAAATTTACAACGGTTCAGTAAACGTATTTGTAGCTTGTTCACTAGATAAAGCTAAAATCGAATAATGTATTTTGCATCTGATCATAGGATGTACCTACGTATTTTAATTTCATTTCTGACGCGTATTCGGTATTAAATTTAGGGATATAATTAATAATACATTCGATAAGCTGCTAATAAATATTTCGGATTATCGGGATTCGAATAAATCAAATAAAATACGCTTACAGTAATATATGTAATTTAACGAATGGAAGTTTACCAAATGCAAGTTAAAAAGTAACATCAAATATAAATTTCCTCTTTCATAACTTTCTCTCTCTCTCTCTCTCTCTGCAGAATTTATAGTTTTATAAAAATCATACGCAGTTTTGCGAAAAAATTCCAATAAATTCCATGGCCATCGTGGCATCGTATGAAGCAAAATAGAAGAAAAATTCAGGTGGAAGGCAACGCCGTTCCATAAAGAGTTTCAAAAACATCCTGTTAAAAGTGGCCGGGCGAACTTCTATTTTCCAGGCCAAAAGCGAGGCAAATAAGATTTCATCGCCGCGATGCTTCATCCAAAGAGTCCCCGGAGGATTTTTTATCTTTTTTCTCTCTCTCTCTTTTTTTTTGCCTTTCGCGGGCCACGAAGAATTAAGATGTCTACCGGTAACATAATTACAAAAGTTTTACGTTGGCCGACCGACGTAATATCGTTCCGGCGTCCCGTTCCGCGGCGAGTAATCGGATTAGCATAAATAAGCCGTTACCAATTCGTGGTTTACAGTTATTGCGAGCGTGTAGCGGCATTATGCCCCAATAAAATCGTTGCTGCTGATTCGGTTACCCGCGTTTCTCGCCGAAGGAAAAGTATAATATTCCCAGGGCTTATCTCTCAGATACACGGAGTTGCACACGCCGGGCCCGAGTCAAGAATATTTAATGGAGCGTGGAGCAGCGTCGAGAATCGCAAATAAATTTCGCCGCGAGTTTATCGTCTGTGAAAATATACCTTCGATTCCTCTCAATTTCACGGAACCCTCGGGAAGATTTCCCGGTTTTTCTTTCCTCTCTCTCTCTCTCTCTCTCTCTCCCTTCTTTCCTCTTTTTTTGTTCTGCTTCTTCTCTTAGGTTTTAATTAAACAAATTTTTTTTAGCAGCTCTCTTTCTCGGCCGAACTTCCTTCGTTACGCGAATATGCCTCTTTGTTTTTCGAAATTCAATCGGTTTCTTTGCTGCTCTCTTTTCTCTATTCGTCGTGGCAATTGGTCCCGTTTTGCTTCGCGCGTATAGTTCTAGAACGGTTTATCGTAAAATCGACGTAGAAATGGTCATTTACGATGATTTTATATCCAAACTTTGTAGCGTTTCGAAGTTGTATTTCAGTTCTGTCTGACATATCGACATATTGTGCGAATCACATCGTCGTTCGTGCGCCGAGTTTTCTTTGACATTTATTGACGTTTATTTTGTTTTTGATATTATTACGCAGGCTGAACAAAATGGAATATTATTCAGCAGCTTCTACGGAAGAGCGGACATTCCAAGCTACCTAAAGGAAGCGTGTAAGATATTGAAAGACTAGAACATTAACTTAAAATCATTTGCAAAATAATGCAAAATTTTAATACGCGGACATAGCAGTCATTGAAATACGATCGCTCCTGATTTCCTCGAGGCTGCAAAACTGATGCATCGATTCTATCAAAAAGTTCGTTACTTCTAAAGCAAAGTCAGCGTTCGCGTTTCCACCACGGCAGAAAGAGTTACATTTCGCTCGATCCCTAGCAACAAACAAACGAAGAGGAAGCGGAAGAAAGGAAACCAGAAAATCCAGTGAAAGACACATAGATTCCAAGTGAGTAGACATTGCCGGAGCAGGAGTTACGTGGAATTTGTCGATTTCGTGGGAAGTCATGTCGCTTCCATTCGTTCCCATCAAGTTTTTCTTTGCCGCGTAAACGGGTCTGCTCGCGAAGAATTGTCCGCGACCAAAAATCAGTTCCAAACAGAGAATGCTTTCTTCGCGAATTCGTACGCATGGCGGACCCGCGGCCAAGCGCACAATGGCTCGTGGCTCGCTTCCTCTTTGCAGAAACTTGTCGTCGTCGCGCGGTTTCCTCGCTCCGCGCTCGCGTGCACGTTTCTCTGGCCGAATCCTGGCAAAACATCGCGGCGTCTCGCTAAGCTCGGCGACGTCTACGCGCGCCAGTTTTCTGTTTTCACGGAATTACTTCCCCGGAACAGCTTCTTGTCTCATTTTTCCTCACGCCGACTTCTTTTCCCTCGGCTCCGCTTCTTTCTCGTTTCATCTAGCCGCCTTTCTCACTTCCGCGTCGCCATCTTACACGAAAGTTGTTCAACTCCGGGCCACGAATATGACACGAACGTATCCAGCGTACAATATCGTTCACAAGTATCAGCGGACGCTTTGCTTGATTCGTAACGACCACGGGAATTTTACCGAGACGTAGAAATTAGTTATGAATTAGTATAGGTAAGTCGCATAAAATCGTATATTTCAGGTTCCAGGCGGAGAAATCTCTAATCGACGAAACAAATTGTATAACTGGACTGCAGGTCGCGTAGCTCTTAGCTTGGTACCGTTTTTTAAATCCTTGATACATATTTGGCAATATTAATGTACGTATCGCTTTCCAAATAATAATATTTGGAAATTGATACGATTTATCGGGAACTACGTACGAAGAGGTGACTATTATGCGTTATAAATTAATACTATTTATTAGTATTTGCCGGTTGAAACTCCATCGCGCAAACACTCACCGGTATTGTGCGTTATTCGCGAGTAATTATCATTTGCATTGGTTCGTCAAGGTATTTACGCTTACTGTTGAACATTTTTACGTTCATATTCTTCGTACTATACGAAACATTTGGAAATTTTGCTTGCCGCTGTAACGTTCATATTGATAAAATCTGTAACCAATCAGTGTTCGAAAGTTCGATCTTTCTTCTTGCATGACATTCGTTTTGTAACGCTCCCCGATGCAAATATACACCGTCATATATGTCGGAGATGAAAGGACATCGGAGCCTTCCCTTCGGAATGTTTGGGAAAGTCCCAAATACTTTAGTCCAGACTTTTTATTATAGCCGTACTTAAACGATAAAACTGAGAAATAGCTGTTCATGAGCTAAGTCAATTATGATTATCCGAGATTTATGACAGTGGGCTTGGGCTCCAAGTGATATAATGGGTCACTGAACGTAGCCGCGGTCACGGGAGGGACGTGTGCCTAACAGAGGTATAAAGTAATTGAATAACTTTCCTTAAAAACAGGGATTGACACGAGGAATACGGAGAGGGGTATATACTGTAAGAGCAGTTCCACTTGGACCGAGGTTCAGTTCAGTTCGGTTCAGTTCAATTCGATAAGTTCTACTATTACAGGGACCATGTGTGTCAAGTTCAATATCGCATTTGTCATCCCGTTGACCGTGTATTCGTTATCGAGTCTAAGATCATTGCCATTCACATCCCGAGTATCTAATTACCATGGTTACTTGTCAAATTCCGTCACAATCATAATTGGACTAGTAAATATCTTCGCTCTTGCATAACGACAATGTTTAATCCAAAGAAAGATTCGTTACACGCCCCTAACTCTAATGATAATCCGACATATATAAAGATTTTGTTCGCGTATAATCTTGAAATGGAGCCAACGATAAACGACTACCACGCTTCAAACTCGATTAAAATTTCAATATCGTTGATTAACGACAGCCGCGTTTAAAGGGCTGAGAAACATCTTGCCGAAATTAAACAAATGTTGGTGTATTTTTGAGAGTTAGTGTACGTCCCATGGAAAAGCACATGGAATGCTTCCTGCCCTCAACTTCCTGTCGCGTTCTCTGTCATATCCTTCGCGTCCTTCTCTTCTTCTTTTTTCCCCGTTTCTCTTCGTACATTCGCCGGATGTTGGCTAGTTTCTTCTTGGTATTTCGAATGCGAGTCGCGTGGTCGTTGACGCGAGAAACTCGACGAAACCGCAAGCAGAAAACGGTAGTACGACTGGTGTAAAGTTGAACACGCGGAGAGGATTCTGTTTCCGCGCGGTCACGGCTCTCCTTTTGTGCGAAGTAACGCGCGCGTCTCTCGTGGAAACTGCTTCAGCTTCGCTTGATGGGTTTATTGTTCGCTACGGCGACGAGAGTCGCGGAAAAGTAGAGAAATTTTGGCCGTTTCGTCTTCACCGGTGTACGGTCTCTGTGTTCCTTCGAGGCTTGCCGAGGTGTTACGGCTAGATGGATTTCGTTGCAAACACGCGAGCTGCCTTGTGTAACGTGAAAAGGTGAATTAACCGTTTGAGTGATCGCGTTGCTCGCATTCTATGTCGAAATGTACCGCCGAATCGACCTGGCAAATCCAACTGGCGCACGGTACGCTTGGTTTCTATTGCACTGTGTTCATGTTGCCATTTGTTCGTTTGTATTAGTGATATATTTCGCGTGTCTCGAATTTACTTAAAACTCGGAAATAAATCCTGTCGTACTGTATTTCACGCGTGATTTTATTGAAAAAGATGAAAGAAAACAACGACGTATAACGAAATAATGAATTTATTTAAATATGCAAATATTCAAACCCGCTGGTCTCGATTATCGATACACGCCTGTACTTTTCTACCAAAGTCGTTTTAGAAGGCTGTGAGGATTTCCCAATTGATACTACGAAATGGGAAGTTACCACCTATAAAAATAACCGCGTTTCAGAATATCTACTTCGATCGAAATTTACTTTGATTAAATGCTGTATAAAAATTCCAGAATTTAATTGGCGTATGCATATGATGTATATGTACAGTCTGTCACACAAGAGCGTGTCTGCGATATTTCTGTAAATATTTATATATTTGTAAAAAAATTTATATGAATTGAATCTACATCTAAAACACTAATACGCTATTACTTAGTAGGGTGTCCAATCTCCTCCATTAGCGATTATAGCTTGACATCGTTTCGGCATACTCTCGACTAATTTTTGAGCGTAGGATTCTGGTAACGACCTCCATATCTTTCGAATGTGATGTACAAGTGTTCTTATTTTTGTGATACGTCTTCCTCTCAGCTTGCATTTCATTAGGGACCACACATTTTCGATAGGGTTTGCATCAGGGGACTGCGATGGCCAAGGAAGTACTGTGATGGCGTTTTTCGCTTTCCATTGGGTGCAGATGCGACTTCGATGTTTAGGGTCGTTGTCTTCTTGCAATATCCATTGGTCCTCGGTTTGGTTGAACCAACGTTTCACGGATGTGAGAAGTCCCCTTTGGTACAATTTCACCATCTTTTGTGCATTCAGATTGTCTGTAAAGACGCACAAAGTCCCAAAACCGCGTGCGTTAAAGCAACCCCAAACATGCACTTTTATAGGGTGTTTTACACTTCTTTGAATCATCCTTCTTCCATGGATAGTCCAAGCACGCCTAATAGGACACCATGCCCAAAACGAAGATTCATCAGTGAATATTATATTACTCCAATCACGATCTCTGTTTTCATTCGCCCATGCCAGACGATTTTCGACGTTTCGCGTACGCGGCACTCATATTAAAAAGCTCTGTTCCTTTCACTGTTTCAAATGAAACTGAAAGGTATTCAGCAACGCGTATTAGAGAAGTTTTCGTTTGTTTACATTCTTTTTATCTCATTCTGATTAGGTATCATGTTTCGCAGATATCGCAGACACGCTCTTGTGTGACAGACTGTATGTACAACGTAGGTACATATATCTCATACAAGTTTTTTCCGCGTAACATTTTTTATAGTTTCCCGTGTTTTCTATCGTCTACCAATAGCTGAAGTTACGTCATATAAACTGTTACACGATAACGATCAAACATTGCACTTTGGGCGAAGGAAAACGGCGATGTTGCGAGGAAAATGATACAACTTTAGTTCTCTTCAGTTTCGAAATGGTAAATGGAACACGTCAATTATAAAATTATCCTCGCATATGGCTTGAACAGTTTCTGTAATTGCGCGACGTCATGCAACTACGTTCGCAAGTTCTTTGTATCGCACGTGTACCGTGCGCGTTATCTAGTTTCCATCGATATGTGTCGATTTTGTTGGCAAATCTGACGCGACGTCGAGAGTCGTTTAGTCGGTATGTCGTTACCGATCCGCGAGTTCTTGCGGAATCGCGCGATGTTTATCCACGTGCTTCGAACGTCAGAACCTCTCACGAACTGTCGTGGGTATCGTCACGAAGGCGGCTGGCTTACCGAACTTCCATTTCGCGAAACTTGCCGAGACTTGCAGCGGCAGAAACGTTGTAAGGGACGGAAAGGGGCAAAGGACAACAGGGGAACTTAGGAGACGACAGTACAGCCGGCAGTTCCGCACGCTGCTTCCTCGAAACTTACTTTTCCTCTTCCTCCCTCCCTTTCTTCCTTCTCGCTTCGCTTCTGTTCTCAGCTTGCTCTTCGTCTGGTTTACGTATGGTTTCGTTTGCAAACGGCGAACAATACAGCTTGTTGACTACTTTCGAAACGAAAATGCCGTTTGTCGCGAGCTTTTTCGAAAAGATCCTAAGAATTCCGGCACTTTTGTTTCCCTTTCTGCTATCTCGCGAAGAAAATTACGCGATACAATATGATAACTAGATTGCGAATTCTTATGGGATATTCTTATGGTATTCTCATGCAACGAATTTAGAGTCGTGTTCGGTTGCTTGTAGACTACAAGGATCAAAAGTTCTCTATTTTGGATATTTTATACACGTTCGTTCGTATGTTTGCATCTTTAAATTTTTGCATAAATGCGGAAGAATTTTCCTAGCTTAATAGCCGCATTGTACTTTACATCGTGTTTGATAAACGTCCATTGCGAGGAAAATTAGATACACCCACGTTGGTAGGAATTCGTGTTGTTAATTGGAAGCTGGATGCTAATAATATTTATTTTTCTACAGTGAATCTGATAACAATAAATTAGGTTACGATAATCAGCTAGTTTCGTCGTTTTCGTGTCAAGAATGAATTAACAGAGTTTTGTGGTAATTTTAGCGAATATTTTTATAACCACACTTTATCATTGCAACAAACGCATAATGGATTAAACGAGAATTTCGTTACTAAATGTTACTATAAAAATTCATTACGTGTCAAAGTTTATCCTTGGATTTTAATAACGTTTTCAAATTGCCGCTAAATTTTAAATAAAAATACCCAAGAAAAAAGGGGAGGGGGAGATATTAGAAGGAAGACGATGCTACGTAAAAATGACGAATTTCAACTCGTTAGCTTCATAGCTCGCAACGATCGAATTTGGACGTTCTCGCAACGCGCAGCGCACGAAATTAGCAGCGAAAATGCAATAAAACTTCGATCGGGCGTGCTTTCGCGGTAAGCAGAATTAACATTGGATTATTATCAAAATCCGTAATTAGACAGCGGGAAATTGCATCGGTGACGTTGCAGCTGCGTGTACCAATAAATTGTTTAAAAAAGTTTCATCAGGTGGCGGGTCATGATGGGTGGTGCATGTGCAGCCACATTTTAACGAATATGCCTCGTGTATTGGCATGTGTACACAGTTAACGAGTCTGGATTTGTGCAATTACGAGTTCTGTACGTCCGGCAATTTGATCGCGCGCGATCGTCCAAATTACCTCGAAATGGCGCGCAGAACTAACCAGCTAATTTACATATAAATCGCGCAGCATCCAGAATACGCCACATCTTTTGCAGTTTGCGTGCGGTCTATTTAAATGTTTCACCACGTGAACACGGCTTGTTGTCTTCGAGGCGCGATTGACAAATATTTTTCGAATAATATTAACTGCGTGTGCTTTGCCCGTGGTTGACTAACAGTTTGGTTTTACTTTACGCTCTATGTACCGTGTATACGATTATGTAACGTATTGTGTGAAAAATATCGTGTATGGGTAACGATGAAATTATTCTTACGATTCTTATCTCTATTTTATCATACATTTGGTGGATCAAAGGTTAGTTTTTTTTTTTTTTTTTATTATACGTTTTACTTCAAACTAATTTCGAACTCATTTCTTTCCCAAAAATAAAGTTTAATTTAAAATCTTTGTCGCGAACAAGTATCGGCGTGCAAAAATCGTGGAAGTTTATTTCAGAAGCAATTACTTCTTTATTCTACTCGTTTAGATAGGAAACTATCGTTTGATCAAAGGGTTCCGTTTAAAGGGTACAGGTAATGAAATAAATTATCTGTGCTATAATTATATTGTGGAATTTTTCGATTCGATAAGATACGTTAAATATACTCGCACGTTTGTTTCTTGCAAATTATACGACAATAATAAACATATGAACCATCGACGTAGAATTTGGTAGAATTTGGTGGCGAAAAATACGTGGGAAGCGGAAAGGGACAAAGGGAAAGTCGATATTGGCGTGACGTTTGTTTCGAGAAGGATTTCCGATCCTCTATTTTCGTACGTGAGCAGGTTTTTCTGCTTTCTGATCGAGTCGATGAGAAAATAGCAATTTCGTCGTTTGGACGTTGATGGAACGCGTGAAGAGGTCAGTGGGACTTAAGCCACGATTACTTGGTTTGATAGATTGGCAGAGGTGTTATAATTGTTTTCCTAATGGCTTTCTTCTCGATGCCTTTTCTGTTGCCTTTTGGCAACATCATGTGTTCGATAATTCGAAGAAATAAGAGAAAGGGAGAAAGGAAATTAATTTTCCTTTTGTCCATTAGGATAAATGTTGGCCACTTTTTCTCTCTCTCTCATGATATTTCGTTCATCGCATCAACTTGAATCTCCTGTTTACTCTTTGATTTATGTTACTTTACCGGTTATTTCCTTAAAATCGAATTATAAGTTTCCATCATCTTTTGGTAATTCAATTAAATTATTAAAAGAAAATTTAACACGATAAAGTATGTAGTACGAACTGCATCTCTTTTCTAACAGTATTTACGGAAACATATCAGACGACAAATGCAGGTAATCGAAAGAAGACCATCTTTCAGGGATAAAATGTGTTTTGTAAATTTTCTTTAGACAACATGATAAAATCGCACGGGAGATTCGTACAATCGGATGTATCCTGTACGATTAAATTAATTAGAAATAAGCTACTATTCACACGCGTCAGAGCGACGAGAGCGCAAGTACAAGTGTTGAGAATTCGTCGCACGAGATTCCATCATTCTGGATAATTCAAATCTGAATAATTCTCACCTCTTAGCTAGTACATACAAAATATTCGAACGCGTCGGTTGTGATTCGCGTGGTTCTTCAACAGCGTTGGAAGCGAAGGAACACGAGCTCGTACGATTTAGGAAACCGGCGAAAATATAACATCGCGGATGGATCTAGGACGTGCGCGAGGAAGTGGCTCTAGAAATAAGTGTTTAACCTCGATCCTTGCCATATCCGACTATTCTAAATCCAGTATGCAAGTGGAGTAGATAGCTGATAGGAGATAGCAGATAGCGAGGTGCAGCCTTGCATGCATTCACCTGCGACGGGGCATTCGTGGCAAGGAGAAACGAGACAGACGCTCGATGTAGCTTGAATGGACACGAAATAGGTCGAGTCCATGTTACCTACGCGCGTCGTTTCAAGGAGAAAGATTTGCAATCTTTTTCCGATGCCCGAGCCTCTGTCGTACTCCTCCAAAGCTTCGAGTTATGCTTCTCTAACGCTTCTCCGTCAATCAAACGATGGCCAGAAACTCTGGCAATGATTACGCCGAGTTTCGTTCTTTCTTGATGATTCCTTTAGTTGTGGATTGTTTTACAATTCGTGTTGGCGGGGGGAAAAATACGGAGCTTCGTTGTTCTAGTATTTCGTTAATTCGTCATGAATAACGAATATCGTAGAGAAGTTCGTTAGGCGAATCAGAAATACAAGGGAAAGATTGCATATGATAGTTTGGAAGAAATTGGTTGCACAGTGCTATAAGCAGTTTGATTCCTTTAACGATTATAGAAAGAATGTTAGGAAAATCCTTGATGCAATGTTAAAACACGAGTTTTATAATAAAAATTGATTGCCACGTGGTTAGGGATTTATGCAATTTCAATCTTCCCTCCTCCGTGATACTCTGATAAGAAGAGAAACTAAATATTAGAAATAGATTTTCGTTAACATCCAGAATCAAGTAACATGAAATTCAGTTTTCGTTGGTAGAAAACGAATGTAGAGAAACATGCAATGTTATCGTATCAAAATTACTACAATTAAAATCGTTATATATTATACAACTTACATTTCTAAATACGAAACTTAATCTCGTCACTAATAATTACGTAGTGTTTGTAATTTCATGATTACACGGTGTTAAACGTCGATATCTATTTATCTAGACTCTGAAAGCAATTCGTACAGATTCCTTGCTGCTGAAAATTTCAAAAGAAGTATGTTCAAGGAATATTCAAAAGTGTCGTTCCAATACGTTGATATTAACGCGTGGCAGTGTCATAAAACCTGATTACCTTCTATCTCATCACGCGCGAGTCGCGACAAAAAATGCACTTAAGGTTGCTCCTTTCTGTGAAAGTTTGGAAGAAAAGAAAGAAATCGGGAAGATGCGAAGGAAAGAAAATTAGACGGGTATAGAGAGAGGCTAAAGTCGAGGAAGTCGTGATCCGAAAAACATTGGTTCGATCCTCGTCGCTTAAGGTTGGAAGTTTGGCAATGGCCCGGGCTTAAATTGAGCTTTACATTATTTTGAGGTGAAACGGGGCCGCATTGGGAACAGCGAGCTTGTTTCGGCCAGATTGGCCGGCTTTGCTGCAACGATGGAAATACCGAGAGAGTCCTGATGTCGATTGCTGTTTCCGCGATAGGACGAACGAAAGCATCCGGCTGCATCTGAAATACGATTGCAGATTGGATTAAAGACAAGACTTTCCTTGTAGAATCGCCACTACGTGGGGATTTCGTTGGAAATAGACTAAAGGATTTAGTCTTATCGATACGACCAAGACGCAGCACACGATTCTAACGTAGCTTCTTTTCTTTATTCTGTTGCAGGTATGTCCCCAAAATTTCGCTTTTCATTGGTTTTTCTTCGATATTGGTACGTATTTATTTGACATATATAATATGTATCGTGTATAGCGTTCAACTATGGAGAGAGGCAGTACGTATTAGAGAAGAAATTCGTAGAAGATGAATATATTGAATTACTTTGTGAATGCAATGACGAGTATAATCAAATTACAGTTAACGTTGCAATTTCACATTGCTTTTCACTTCGAACTTTGAGTAATTTTAAATTTCATCTACTTCAAATAAACTTTAGGAGATAGTAACGTTAATAATTTTAGATTCGATTAATAAATTTTAGATTCGAGTTAGACAGACTCGTCAGGGAATTAAATTAGCGCGGGAAAAAGTTCCTATATTATCACATTGCGTAGTAATATCAATGGTTTCTTTATTAAATTATGAGGCATTCGTTCATTACCCTTTCACAAAGTGATGAGGAAATTACCGTGAAATAGTTGATGGTGAAACACTATGGCTGTTTGCAAACGTTTCACGCGCGCCTGTTACCGCCGCGAAAAGACATAAAATCACTTGAAATTTTACGTAATTATTTTCCCGACTAAAAGTTTGATAATTGGGTATTATTAAAACAATTTTTCAAAAGATATGTTGTACGGTAGTAAAACTGCTATTTTTTGTACGTTACAATAGTCCCTTTTGTTCCTTCTAAAGAAAATATATTTCAATTTTTAAACAACAAATATTACCTTTTCTCTTTAAAAGATGGACGTATTTTTCATAAATAGAATGGCTATTCTATGTAATAAATAATACCCCTTTTATTCTTTTTAAAGAGAAAATGTTGAGATTTTTAAAGCAAAATGTTTTTCATACATTTTTAATCAAGGGACATTAACAGTAACCTATTTTCAAGCTGGTGAATAATTTTGAATTAACAATAAGCTTATTTTTAATTTTTTAGTTTTGTGCAATAACAAATTTGTTTAATTAATACACCGCAAAAGCTACTAAAGTTCTATTTTCAGAAACATTTTTGATCAGTGTCTTGTACCTTTATTTTCTAAAAGAAAAAAAAAAAGAAGGAAAGATGTTTTTTTAAGTTGATTCCCTGTTATGGTACAAGAGTTGTGCAGTAAAAATGCATTTAAGATGTTCGATAACGTTCATCTACACCTTAGCATCCCGATAGACTTAATAGCGGACTTAGCGATGGACTTACATCGCTTGTCACACGAAATCCTGAATTACTATTCAACTCTCGGCTTCAATAAGCTTGATTGATGGATCGATGCTTCAAGCCAATGAAAATCTCTTATATCCTCGTTATTTCACGTGAAAAACTTTCTCAGTCCTTTTTACCTGATGCATTTTAAACGATTTACGCTAAAGACCCGTCGCATTTGTCAGATAAAGTCACCGACTGAATTATGCAACATTGATATTGCTGTCCTTTTTTATTACTTACGAAGTAGTAAGTTGTCTACGTTTTGTTCCACTTTGTGAATATCCATTCTCCTTTCGTATTCCTTTTTAAAACATCCAAAGTTATCATCGATTATGACATTCAGCGGATAAAACGAACGTATAAGTTCCATCCATTTAATTACATTACATCGTAGAAACATAAAATTGCGGAAACGTCAACGCAAAAGCCATCATTAGCCCTGCTGTATATTTCATAGGTCGAAAGATATCTCGGATTTCAAAAAATATGAAAACATTCCTATATACGTTTCAACGTTATATTAAACATTCTCTCAGAACATTGCGATTACTTTCGATAAAACAGGAGCAAGATCAAAATAGAAGAATTCGAAGATCGCATCAGGATTATAGCGAAACGGAACGACAGTTATAGAACCTCAATTTCCACTTAGTGACTGCTCGAATGCTTTCCTGGAAATCAGTCGCACCTCCGAATAACGATCTTAAAGCATCTTCGTTCGACGATGAATCAAATAGGCAGAAACGCTGGCCAGACCGCAACAGTCCACTGTGAAATTAAAAATTCGAGCAACGATGGACGACAGCGTTTCTTCTCGGTTAATACGGCGTCATAGATAGCGGACGATCGTTGATGGTAGAAGCGAAACGAGCGAGTTGGAGGGCGGTGGCTGCGGTCGCCGGCATTAGGGATTTTAGGGAGGCTTTACGGGACGATGCAATGGGGGAAAGGGTGCACAGGGCTAGCACGGGATTTTGGTTGGGGTCGGACCGAGCTTGCACTGTTCACGGCGATTAATTCATTGCCGCTTCCCGCATCCCACCGCAAACCGCCTTTTGGCCCCACTCAACCCTCTCGCGTCCTCTTCTTTGACCCTCGTCCCTCTCACTTCCGTTGTCTCGCTGATCGTCCACCATCTAGCGTCCTTTCCCCCGCTGGAGTATCGTCGGATGGAACCTGTGTTGCTTTGCCTAATCGCGTGGAAACGGCCCTCGGAACGATGCCTGTCCGATCTTTGACGAGACGTCGTTCAACATCTTTAGATTTAGGGAATCGTTGGTTCTCGCCCGAGGATGCTTTTAGCGGTTAGTTCTGATGGACTGCGGTTAACGGTCCTATTAGTGATGCTGATTTTTCTTTTGTCTTCGTAAGGTAATTCGACGAATTAACGTAAGTTTGTACTCGAAGATTACAGGCGGAACACATGGATGAGAAGACTGAGAATGCTTATGGAAATTGATATTGTACGTATAGAATTTCCTACGTCTATCGAATATTACAACGAGTATTTTATTTTGCATATTTCATATATTTTTGTACATTGGTGGATTTTGTACTTACTCGCATCATCAAACTTCCTATAAATACATGAAAATTATCTAACGATAAGTCACATTCCCTGTTCTTGATAGGGAAGCGGTTTTAAAATACAACAGTACGTTGCGTTTCAGTCCTATATTACCTGAGGCTACCTTTTCATTTGGCTTACGTCCTTAACACGAGATTTTTCATCCCCTTTTTTGATTTGGTCAATTTAACAGTTAAGAAATGTATCATTTTTAATAACATAATTATTATTAACTTAACGAAATTCAACAAGCGTATACTGCCCTTTGATCTTCATTATGTTCACTGACAGTATTCTTACCGCACCCGTTATCCATAAAACTTGTTCCTTTTTTACCATCGACGACAATCGTTTAATGTCTCTAGCCACGCAAATCTAACATAAAACGCAACTCGAGCTAATCGATTAAACGACTACAGTCGGAACTCATCGACGATACCGTAGAATCGAATCCAACCAGAATCGAAGTTAGGATAGTTAATTTTCCGGAAGAAAATTTATCACGATACCTTGGAGTGTCATATATTTAAGTCGGCCTTTCAGCCCGGAGAAAATAGTAAAAGGAGGACGCAAGACGCTTGTACGCGTAGTATTTGGGATGATATCAAATGGAAACTGTCCGAGATCGATGAACGCAATCGTCTCCGAGTTACACGCTTACGATCGCGTAAGCGTAACCCGGCGGGAATTTGAAATGCAAAACGGAAATGCGAGGTGGATGCGACCGTATGGCACCGCGTGGGATTTCCTGCGGTCGTGGCAACGATATGGCCGCTCGTGGACTCTCTATGGATCGTTAGGTATTTTTCAGCCACCGTTTTGGGAATCGTTCGCTTTCCTCCTGCGATCCTATCGCGTCACGACTTTGACAAAGAGCCCTCGTTTTGACAACGGTTTTTCCCCGGGCCGTATGGCACCCAGTCCTTTCAGTTTCGTTTTAGCGTAATCCCTGATTCGTTCGCGAATCGACGTTAGTTTTCCATTTACGTTACGTTTAAACAGTCTTGGATGATTTTTTTTTTAAAGTGATTTGAATTACATCAATTATAGAAGAAATGATTATCAATCGTTAAAGACGTGGACAATTTAGATAATGGTACGTTTCAATGCTATATCTTTGAAGTTTTCCATTTTTTAATTTCACGATGGTATTTCTGAAATAATTTCAGCGTATTTTTGGGGAGGAGCTTTTTAATGAAAAATGAGTTTGCTATTTCGCAGTTTGTTTTTCCACTCGCGTTTCTTTGTATTTGTCTTGCGTGATTTTTCATCTTTTAAAGTTCAATTTTTTTAGAATGCTTTTTTTCACTAGATGACGTTTGTCGGTATTTAAATAAAGAGAAATTTACGTATAACCAGCTCAGATTCTAATCGTTTGATCACGTATCTTCCTAGCTACTAGCGTATCCGGGATAACTCGTACAAATAGCATACAGTTAAATTTTATGTTGTCACGTTTCGTATCTGCTAATAATTCAGCCGGAGCTAAAATATTCGTTGAATACAAATGTATATAAAATACCTATAATATAATACTCGCTAGAAGTCTCGTCAGGCCGTCGAGCGAGTCGGACGTGTAAACCGAGCATCGTTCCGTTACAGCTTGTGTGGTTTGCCGCGCAAGTGCTTGTCGCGATATAGTTGTTTGGATATATTTTCAAATTAATTACAATTAAAGACAGTGACGATGTTTACTGGCGAACGGCAGGCTTCATCCGTGGATAGCGTAAAACACACGAAGTTTTCAGTCGAACGAGTCAACAAATTCAACGAAGACGTGTTATTCTCGACTAAGGAACAAGCAATTGTTATAGATGCAATCGAAGACGTTCTATCGAGGAATTTATAAAGCCAGTGGCGAAAGCAATTTTCCCTGATTTGTCTTTAAAAATTTGTCTCTTATATTTAAACCTTCTTTTGCCCACCACTGTAGTAACAAAAATCACAATTGCTATTTGTACAAATCCTACTGGTATATACTTTTTTTTTATATATAACGTTTATTGAACCAAGAAGATGAGTATTACATGTGTATGTTATTCACAATAAACTATGAAGGTGTTGATAATGTGGGTTAGGCAAAAGTATCGATGCGCGACGGTACGACGCAGCCATACTATGTGTCGGAGCTTTACATTTTTTGTGTTTTAGTGTATTGCTTGGATTTAAGCCGCTGGGGAGCGGAGCTTTTATGTGATCTTGTTTTTCATTGTTATTTCTGTCCTGAAAACTTGGCCGCAAAAGAGGACATTTACTACTGGTATTTACTGTTTGTCCTCAGGTGATCGTCGGTGAAGGTGCCCACAAGAAATACTTTTGATTTCCAACAAAAAGTGTATTAATCTATCAGCAAGCAATTTACGATCAACGATAAACTAATAAGAGTCGAGCGCTGCGCACGCGACGTAACAAAGGCTAAAACCTACCAATAGCGCGAGACGGCGTTTCAATTCGAAATAAATTTAACAATTTGGTTAGAAACCGAATTCGAGCTTCGCAAACCGCCACATGACGCTCCCCCCTCTTCTACGATACAGCAAACTATAAATAAACGTAGCAAGTTGGAAGTAGGATCATTATTATTCTTCAGTTCGTTATCATTCAGATTATTACTCATTGTTCATTATTCAGATAATTCTTTAGTTCTGTGTGATTAGTTCCTCAGTACTTGGTGATTGATTCCTGGGTTCTTGGTGATCAGTTTCTCAGCTTTTGGCAAGTAATTTCTTGGTTTATAGCGATTGGCTCTCAATTCCTCAAGGTCTTGATATTTCAGTTACTTTGACTTTTAATTCTTTAGTTCTTTAGTTCCTTAGCTCTTAGTTCCTAAGTTCCTTAATTCTTTAGTTCTTTAGTTTTAATTCTCTGTTTCATTTAATTCTCAGTTCTTGCCAGTCTTTGTTAATCGACGTGCTCGTATTTGTCAATTTGTAAATTATCGAAAATCACTTAAATTCAAATCTTGTAATAGGTAAAGCGTATCGCGAACGATTGTAAATTCGAATATCCTAAATAATTCTGTTAATAACCAATCAAAATCAGAATAAACTCTTGTCGTGGAAAATATTTGTTTTACGATATAATTAGATTAAACGAGCATTTATTTTCGCCAACTTTGATCCTCTCCCGTGCCAGTACTCCCGCGCGTAGCGGGTTAGCCGAAACGTGCAGTTTAGTTGGTAATCGCGTTAAACATCGGTCGACGCTACCCACCGATATCTAATTGTCGACAAAATTACTAAGGAATACGACAATTCGGGATCCTCGAAAAAGATAACAACAACAAAAAATTTCTAATTGAAGCAATCCTTAGATTGTTTCTGATGGCAGCAACTACTATTTACCCGAATTTCAAAATTAACGGTAACGTAAACGGAACAAATAGAAATAAGAACGTAACAATTCTTTCTTTGTTGCCCCTCGATATCCTCACTACGCACGCGTTTATTAGATGTCCGCGACAGTTACCGCGAACGCATTCTTCCGAATATTCGGCGAAAGAATCGTAGGGACATCGATGGTACATTAGGACTTACGCTTTGAAGGTATAGCGCTTTGTGTCGCGAAGCTGCTGAAAAGTTCCGTGGTCGAACGCCGCCACAGTCTGATAAAGTTCTAAAATTTACAGAATTTCGACATTGATCGGCAACGTTCTGGATAGCAGTGAATGCAGAAAAATCTTTGTCTCTTCCTCGAAACGCAGTAGTATCTTGAAGCTCGGTTTACGCCTGCTCCGGGGGAAGATATTTTTTAACGCCATATCCGTCAGACGTATTATTCGAGGGAGAGTTTGTAGATGGCGCGGGTTGATCGAGCACGCGGCATGATCAAATCAAAAGAGAGGGATTTCCGGTAATTTCCGCAGCCTAAAACGTTTCCGCGAATGGTGACAGATATCAAGGAATAGCGACAGCGGGCGGACGCGAGTTTCCTAAGGCTCTGATTTCTATGAACCGTGATTTATCGCATTTCAAGAACCTCTTCCGACAGTTTAACGATGCCGTGATTCGAGCGCAGGAAACTGAATTCGCTTCGAAATATCGATCTCCGTTTCTTTCTCATCTACTCGGCTCTGCTTCGCTCCGCTTTGCTCAGCTTCGCTCTGCCTTTCGGGGCGAAGACTCTTTTAAAATTAACTCGCGAACGCGCCTCTCGATTCACTTTTTCAAATCCTCTTTCACGTCATTTACCCGTGATTTATGATCCTCGATAATTATCATCGCGCTGCACGAATGACGTATGATTTCCATATTTCGTTGTTTAATAAACTTGTTCGGCCGGCCGAAGCTGGCGGCTCTGGTTTGATCGATTTTCTGGCTCATCGAGGCGATCGTGGTTTGGTTAAATCGGTTCTTTTCTTTTTTTTTTTTTTTTCCTTTTCGTCTAGCAGGATAAGGCGTTCGAGTCTGTCAGGATTTCACATCTTGAAGTTCAATCTCGTTCTTTGCACAGGATAATGAAACTTGTACTCTGTGGACACTATTTGTCTGTATATGTAAAGCGAAAAAATGAGAAAATATCGTGTACTTTAAGTTCAGTAAGAGAAAATATCATAAATGAGAGAATATTCCACTCTTTGTACTATTAGGTTATACTCGGCAAAATTGTATTTCTCCATAAAACTTTCGACTTCCATCTCTGATATGACACTTCGTTTAGTCGATAAAGGAAATCGGTGGAAATAGATTTATTCAAAAATTGCTTTGAAAGTATACGTATGTGTATATGCACATATACGTGTAGACGGAAAGCTTTGTGTGTATAAAAATTCTCAGTGTAGAAATAATTTTATTGCCCCTTATTGAAATTGTGTAAGCACGATAATGTAGTTTCAACTTCGCCCTTTCAAGGGATCGTTTTTTGCTTGGTTTGCCTTCAATTCGATTAAATTATTCAATAGACGATAGTTCAATTAACTCGTTCTGCTCACTGTTGATTAATATAATACAGAGTTTGTAAACGTTTGGATAAATTATAAGGTTTAAAAAATTTCTTCATTTCCTAGTGTTGGGATAATAACATCGGTTTAGCAATTTGTATGGAATTAATTATTAGTTTAATTATTGCTATTAATTAATTTCCTATTAATTAATTCATTAATTAATTATTTGTTGGCGTAGTTAATTACTGATTATGAAAAGTAATTAAATTTGGTTTGTACGAATGCAGCGATCAGACAAATGTGAATCGACTGCTGAGATATAAGAATCGAGTTCATTTGTAGAATTCACATTTACATATCGAGTTCATTCGATCACATAGAGCGAGTGCAGTTAAACAAATCTTTAATCGTTCGAACTAATATTTTGACCTTATTCGTCAGTTTATTACATTCAAAAGATCAATAGCATTATTATAAATTGTACTTGATCGATGATTTCCACATGGTTGCCAGATATTAATTGCTTCAATAACACAAAATAGTAGAACTCTGATTTTTCTTTTTCTGATTTTCGCGTATTACTTTAACTACGAAGCAAAATATCAAATATAAAGTAATCGCTTTTCAGTTATTTGAAATTTAGTTTCTCATTTGCTTATGACATAAGTATTTTCTTACAAATTGATTAAGTTTAGATGGATAATTTGGAAATATTTATTTTCACATCTAAAATAAACGTTATTCTTTGATTTATAACATTTTCACGCTTATACGTAATCATCGACACTCTATTCCCTTCGTGGAAAATACGATTCACTGATAATATTTGACCAGATGACGAATCTTGCGTTGTCGTGGTGTTAATAATCCTACGTAGGCCTAAATTGCCTTACTGAGTGGTCATTGGGAACATTAAATGGCATCTCCAGCCGTAAGCACCGTCATTTGCAAGCATCATTGATCGTTAATCATTTCTCTCTCTCTCTCTCTCTCTCTCTCTTGTGCAAACGCTGTTTGAACGAGTCTGTCAATCTCGTACTGTTAGTCATCTAGTCAAAAGTTATCGTGATTATCATTCGATTTGGTATTTCGATTTTAGATTGCACATTCTGAAATCGTTTAAATTACTAACATTTCCATATATATCAACTAAGCGAAATTTATGTACGATTAGGTCATTAATTCTTTGCGCTGTAAGTGTATTTCCTAACATTGGTCGAGAAACTAGAATGTAGCAGAAATTACACAGTTAACCGAGTCGATTCAGGAATCATCTGTTAATGACGGAATTAAAAGTAACTAAACACGAGTCGATTTGAATTGGATTTCACTCCTTCTACATTTATTAGGTTGTCCGAAAAGTTTCTTTCGTTTTATAAGGAAATAATACACGCGCAATGTTTTTTGTTTTATATTAGTTTATCGAGTTATGCACGAACATAATAATAGAAATACATAGAACAAAATGGATTATATGTAATGCAATCAAATAATGTAAAACAGAAATTGTTGTTCATCTATTATTATCTTATGAAACGAAAGAAACTTTTCCGACAACCTAATAAATATCGTATAAACTATTTGAAGAAATACGAAAAAGCGCGTAAAGAAGGCAAACAATCCACGATATTAGTTTTGATCGCAACTTACGTTACGTATGCCACTAACTTTACCACTATTTCCCAAAAACCAATTCCATCGTACAAACCGAAAAAGATGGATGATCGCGCGTACACGTAAGAAGGAAAATTATGAATTTCTACTAATCTGACGCGTTCGTGTAGCGATTAATCACATTTTCGCTGTAAAATTGGCAAAAAGGGAGAGAGAGAAAGAAAAACGAACCGCTGCTCGACAAATATGATCCGGTGAAATTAAAATCATCCGAAATTTCAAAAAGTCTTTGTCGGTTGGAGAACGGAGAACGGGTGACGCGCAATCTGCCGATTCGTCGCACTCGCGTTCGCAATTTCGTCGATCTCTGCGGCAACATTTCGCGATCCGGTCGTTCCGCGAACGGCTTTCCGTAATTCACGCGAAATATCGACAGGACGCTCACGGAAAGGCTCAATTCCCGAAAAATCTGCTCGCACCGTGAAACCGGAAGTCGATGTTGAAACGCGTTCGTTCGACCGATAATCGGCGCCAGTGTGCGCAATAATTGGCGAATTGGCGTTAATCGAACGGTGTTTACGGGCCGGGCAGCAGCCTCGCGCCATCGCCCAACTCGTTCGCTGATTTCATAAAGGTGATCCCGATAATCGGCTGTAAAAACCCGCGGCGACAAACATTCTCGTTCTGTCCTCGTTTTAGTTTAGTTTTTTTCCATCGGTTCTTCCTGAATACCAATCTTTTTATCTGCTTCGAATGTTAAGTGATATTCGCTTTTATTTCGTTTTATTTCTATTTTTTTATTTGTTTATTTTTTTATTTTTTTAGAGGGTCGCAATTGCGCGTGTAGCACTTATGCCGCTTTTGAAATTTTATCTATAGGTCGACGTATTTAATTTAACACTCGTTGTCCAATAGTATTTGCAAAATGCACGTAGTTTTGTAATTACGCGTTGGTTCAAAATATCACACGTGCTTCAAGAAATGAACATACTTATTTCAATAAATTTTATATACGTATCTATTGAAACTGGTAAAAATTGAAAAACAATTGCTATTGGAAAACCAATGAAAATCGTGAAATTCAGTTGGGATCGTCGGAAAGTGTACGCTTGCCCCTGTAAAACGCTTTTGGTTTCATTTCGATCCGACTCTCCGTTGCTAACATGTCGTCGTCCGAATTTTTCAATAATCCTCTATCGGTGTCTCTCTCCTACACTCGGACCTTTCACTCGCACCGTATCACTGACCAATCACAACTTGGTTAATATTGCGCTGGCCAGTGACAGACAGCGTCTACGACGTGTTACTATTGCTACAATCAAGCACACACGTTTCCTGGAAAAAATGTATGTAGGTCAAACCGCTGCTAGCCGCCATTCATAATTCTATAGACTTAGATACCTTTATTATAAATACTTTGTAGCGTTATATCTTCAAAACCAATTGAGATATCGATTTAAATCAAAATGCATTATTAAGGCTACGCTTCTGACCAGTTTTTCAGTACTTAAAAATTTTGTCATTGTTTCATATAGATTGTTTATAAAATATTAATGTACTATTATTATTTGGTGGAACTTACTGCTTTTGAGATTATGATTTATGATTATGAATTGAGATATCGATTTAAATCATAATGCATTATTAAGGCTACGCTTCTGACCAGTTTTTCAGTACTTAAAAATTTTGTCATTGTTTCATATAGATTGTTTATAAAATATTAATGTACTATTATTATTTGGTGGAACTTACTGCTTTTGAGATTATGATTTATGATTATGAATTGAGATATCGATTTAAATCATAATGCATTATTAAGGCTACGCTTCTGACCAGTTTTTCAGTAATTAAAAATTTTGTGATTGTTTCATATAGACTGTTTATAAAATATTAATGTAGTATTATTATCTGGTGCAGCTTATTGCTATGATGTCTTTTTCTTTTTATTGAACGCAAAGGGAAAGAACTCTTCATAGATCTGGTCTATGACTTTACGTTAGTTTTTGACAGACATTATATCCATTTTAACATAGATGTTAAAAGTTATGGTATGAATGTTGGTATGTTCGATTAAAAAATTTTGTCGACGAATAACCATTGTAAATGATAACATTTTTTGATTACCGGTAGTCGTTATCAACGGCAAAAATCTTTTCTGGCTTCACCTGGTTATCGTCGATTGTTATTAACATTACTGAAGATTAGTTCATATTCATTGAGGACATAAAACAAACTTAATCACAAAACTTGTATATTTTATTAAGTAAAAGAAGAGATATGGGAATATATAAGACAAAAACATTTAACGCGATAAAAATTTAATGAAAATATTATACTACATTCCATTCTTTATACTTTCATGCCGTCTGCCTAGTAAAATGTATAAGTTTTTTAATTGAGATTTCTTGTGTTCTCAATGAATACTAATTATCAGTAATGTTAATAATAATTTTCAATAGTCGAATGTAGCCAGATCAAACTTTAGTCACTGATATTGGTCAATGGCATCCCTCAGAAAGCTTTTTAGCTATCGATAATGGTTATTGGCGAACAGAATAAAATCCCAGCCATCGATAATGGTTATTGGTAACCAAACAAAATTCCTGTCACTTATATTGCTTACTGATAACGAAGATTTCATTTTCGTTATCGATAATGGTTACCGATAGCCAAGAAAAATTCTAATCGTTTAAATCAATTGTTCGTAATCAGAATAATTAAAACTTAATATTCCTTAATTGTTTCATTTTCTGAGAAGCTTCTTTAAGTTTGATCGATAATCGGCTTCCATCTGATTAAAAATTAACTTTTACCCAACGCCCTTAGAATGTTAAAAATAGCTGTTATTTCGGATCTCTGATCATGACAGAAAATTTTTATAAGTTATAAATATACGGTATACCTATTAGTCTTTCATTTGTTCCTGAATTTTTATAAATCTTTTTTACTCAAATTACGTTTACACTTAAATGATTCGCAAAAATCAGTAAGTAAAATACGAAATACATTTTTCGAGTTACAAGCGTAAGTACCTGTTTAACGTAATCTTGTTACCTTTCAAGCACCGTCAAAATTTCACTTGGCCTGTAAACAACCACGTGCAACGTGCATTCACGTCCGAACGTCCGCCTGTTAGCTTATCACGCGAAAGTACGTATTTATCGGTTCGTCGGCGAAGAAACGTATCCGCCAGCCTTCCCCTTCCAGTCTTTTCGTCCCTTTCATTCCTCTTCGTGGCCTGTCAAACATTCCACCAGCCGTTCTCCCGGCCTCCACGACAACGACGTCTCGTGGATATCTTGGTCAAACGTGCGTCGTGGGTTGGGTACGCCCGGAAACAGCCGTAATTTTTCATCCTTTTACAAGCGGTCTCAGTAAAAACTATCGTCGAACCGCGTCGGTGGCAGGTTGACAAGAGCTTTTGTGAACGCGATCCTTTAAGCGGCCGCATTGTTGACTTTCGTCGTCGAGGTTGACGAAGCACGAACCGACTCGCCGCGTAATCAGTCCGATGATAATGAGTTAATTAATCACTGACACGGCGACCAAGCGATTCGAGGCTGATACCGAAAGTCGGCCAGGTTGCTTTCCAGACCCTCCATATCTCGTGGTCAGCTCCTCTAAATTTATCTTTTGCACGCTCGCCGATCTGGTTCCGTTTTTTTTTTCCATGGAATTCCCTTTGGAACGTTTCTTCAGATTTTCGTGAAATTTTTTTAATCAAATCAATTTCATACTAAATCGACTTTAGATTAAATAAATTGGCACTTAAAACGGAATCTTCTCTTTTATTTTCGTTCGAACATCTTCCAATCGATTTAGTGAGACGAATTACACCGCGCGTAATATGATAAACTGATAAAAAAATATGTATAACTTCGTATAATACTATACAATCACGGTTAATGTATAATATAAAAGAATGCAATATGTTGCATAAAATAAGTACAGCATAGAAAATATTACGTGAACTTTTAACGTCATTAACGTCACGCTATCTTTTCGAAAAATTATTTAACAATCGATCAACGAGGAAATTAAGCCGACGAAAGTACAAAATAATTAATACGCCAGGATTGGTGAAATTCATTTGGTCCAATGGTAATTGAGGAAGTAGACTGTGATCGATGCTTCTTCTTTAGGTGATTAATGGCTGGTCTACCGTAACGTTTGATCTCATTAGCTAACCGGAAACCGATTATAAATGTTCTTGCTTCCGTTCTTTCCGCTCTGCTGTTGAACGTGATGCGATTCTGAGCTGTAGCTGAACGTTTCCAGTTTCTCAAGAATTTGTTGCGAATAATGGTATATCTTTTTCTATAGTGTACAGTTCGATCAAACGGAAGCCACTCGCCTTTAATTTTTCAATACATTGAAACTTATACAGTTTCTAACGTGTTTCTTCATTTTTATCGTCTCTTCTGATTTCGATTTCGTATTTTGCACGTACTTCTAATACAATCTTTAGTACGAATTATCTTACAATATAATTATATTTGTCATCAATCTCATTCAGTTATTCTTGAATGATACATAAATGCACGAGTCTAAGCGCCTGAGACGTTATGAAAAAATCTCTACTTTTTCTATTTTCTTGTCTAAAACTATATTTAAACAATGTCAAACTTAGTTTCCGTTAGTTACGGCTAAAAATATGAACATTCGTCGAGCCTCGAGATTGTAAGATCAGGAATACGAAAACGACGAGGAAGAAAGGAGCAAAACTAAACAAACTAACTACGTTCGACCCAGATTTCTATCGTCGATATGACGGAGCAAGTGAACTAATCGATATTTCCTAGAAAGAAAAATTCTTAATTATTCAAAATAACAAGGTGTCAGTCTATTTCTCAGCTCGGTGTAATCAGTATAATCTAATAACCTAAATGAAGCAATTGAGCCGTGTGTTTTGAAATGTAAAGCCACCTAACGTTTCGCACAGAGACGTGACCACCCCATCTTTGATCCGAAGACCTAGTCACAAGTAGCAAGGTAAATAGCCCTATTCGTCGAGTCCTCCTTCGAAGGAGATGCAGCCTAGGGACAGCATACTCTTGAGGTGGTCAGTGCGGTGAATGCACATTGAACAGCATGCAGTTAACTGCGACGCTTCTGGAGACGCAGGGGAAGCAGTGGATTTCTCGAGATAGATCCTGCGGAGAGGACGACTGAGCGCCGCCACAACACCGCAAGGCTCAACTTGGATAGTCGCGCAGGGATTTGGGGTTTAACGTTGGTCAGGTTGCACCAACAAGCCTCGAAACCTTATCTCGAAATCGCTACGAGGCTGTACCTCGGACATCCCGAAGGACCGGCAAACAGTTGCCCAGGTTCACCGCGATTAACGACGGCTTATAAAACGAACCGCCGCTCGTAAAATTAGGGAGGGAAAGTAGTGTTCAGGTTACGGCCGCCCTTTGCCCCGAGATCCGATTAAACGGTCGACGTCGACCGATAGAATCGCCGTCGTTTGGGGCTTGCGTCGTTTACTTTCGATTTTCGAAAATTCCGTCTCTTATCGAGACGAGACGGGTGTTGAAGTGGTCGCCACTTCTAAGAAAACTCTACATCTGGTTTTTAATTTTCTCAACCACCGAAGCCATCGACAACGCATAGACAAAAGACTGTCGAGGACAAACCGAAAAGCGGTGCACGTGCGGCGTTGGCTTCAGGGTTTTTCAGTTATAGAGTAACACTGCTAGCGTGCGGATCTGGACCAGCTCACACATATTGTATTCCTTCTTTGTATTTACACTTCGGCTTAAAATATATATATTTTCTATCTTACAATTTGTCCACGCGTCTCTTTGCATTCCTATACATCTAATAACCTCAACAACGGGGTTTACATCGGCGCGTAAAAAATTCATTCTACTTGCAACAAAGGACACTATAAACGAGCGCAGTCTTACGAGTTTATTTTTTGATATTACTTTGATGTCGTGTGACTTTGTCGTCGAATTAAAAACACGTCTTTGCGCGAAGTTTGGGTCTCAGCAGCTTCGCAAACTGTTTGTACGAAGTAAAAGTTTGCGTGTTATCGATTTTCTTAGTATGGGATAGAATTCGTTTGCACGTAGAGTAATCTACCGCGTGCGTGTATGTCTGCATATGATAATAAGATAGGTACAGCTGAATTAAATAGAGTTTCTCGTGTGATTCCGAGTTAGTTTGTAGTAAGGAAGATTTGAGTCTGTCTAACGTCTGTATTATTATACTTATAATAATAATATGCTTCTAAACAGTGTTTATATTCCCCTTAAATATGCTAGTTCGATTCACGAACTTGCACCTACACAAACAATTGATCGTTACTTTATAAATTTCATTGCAAAGGAATCACGCGACTCGCTGGATCGTTTCGATGGCTTCTCCTAAACTTGTCATCGTAGCCAGGAGGAATGTGATTAATTGCAGCGTTCCGATCCCGTTGCCTCCGCAAATATTGTCCTTTCGCCCAGCAGTTTTCTAGTCTTTGACGCGAGTGCAGCGAAGCTTTCGGCCCGACGCAGTCGAACGAACGGCTGATTAAACAGCACGCGCGCTACGTTTTCCTTCTGCAGTAATTAAAGAGAGCTCATCGAGTACCGTTCACCGCGTCGAACAAACTTCGTATTCCTAGGAGGAAGTCAGCTATATCTTCTTTGCCCAGCGAAGACGTAGCTCTCCTCCTCTCTTCCTCCTTTTCTCATCGCTTCTCTAGCGATTCACCGTTCGAATGTTTTTCTCTCTGTCTAATAGCACGTCTCCTGTTCCTTCAGCCTGGCTGGCAGCGCAAGCCAGCCAAGTTGGATTAGATAAGTTTGCCGTTTAGCCAGCTCTCTCGATTCGGCTTAGTTGATTCCAGGCCGGAGACTCTGCTTCGGCGGCGTCGGTTCGGTTTTGTTTGGTTTGCTTCGTCGTTGGAACGGAGTCTTTGGTCGTCTCTGAAGCGGCGCTCAAGTACTCCCTGACTACCATTGCCCTGCTAGTTCGCACCGACTACGCTGTTTCACCCTCCCTCGCTTCTTCGTGGTCGTCTCGTCGTTTCTATCTCTCTTTTTGTCTCTGCCCTCTCCTGCTCGGTCCTTTTCTCGCTGGAAACTTTCGACTTGACGAATCCCTGGTTCTCACGATACGCCAGATTCAATTTCCGTCGATACCCAGCTACGGTGGCCCATTGTGCGGCTTACACTCGTCCAAAGCTGCTCCGATACTCTCCGATCGTGGAGAATTGACCGTGCGAAGGGCGTGAAACGAGCTTCCCGTCACCATCGCCCCTTCATATCTCCTCTTCGCTTCGTTTAACTTTGCATTCGGGATCTTGGAAAAACCGTTTGATCCTTGCTCCTGAATCCTGCTGCGAGATTGAACTCGAATCGACGCTTCTCGCTGACTTCTGTTGACCGACCCAGCGTTCGATTCAACTGAAATCGGCGAGGGAAAAAAGCAAGCAGCAATATGTATGCACTCTTTGGCGATACGTTTGGGAGTTTTTAAAGTGCTGGTGTGGATATCGTGATTAATAGACAGACCGCGGACGTTCGTGCATTTATGAGAAACCTGGAAATATAAAAATAAATACAAAGTACGTACATATGTAAAATATTCACTCGTTATAATATTTAGTAGGTGGAACAAATCTCTGTAAATCTGTAAAATCTCTGTATCAATGGAATGTACGAACGCGCATAAAAATTGGTAGGTCTGCATTTTTACGAAGAATTCTATTTTTCTAAAATAGGATGATCTTAAATTTTGTAAAATATCTGTTGAGACACGTGCAAGTTTTAATTGGAGGAATGCTATATTACTTTATATTTTATTTTGACTTTTACTATACTTATGATTCACGGTAGGAAGAATGCTTTTAATTTAATTATTCCGCTAGGAATTTATCCCTCCAAATTTCCGCGCTGTGGAAGTAAATTAATAATCGTTACAGACACGTCAGCTTCTCTGAATGTACAGTCTGTCACACAAGAGCGTGTCTGCGATATCTGCGAAACCTGACACCTAATCAGAATGAGATAAAAAGAATGTAAACAAACGAAAACTTCTCTAATACGCGTTGCTGAATACCTTTCAGTTTCATTTGAAACAGTGAAAGGAACAGAGCTTTTTAATATGAGTGCCGCGTACGCGAAACGTCGAAAATCGTCTGGCATGGGCGAATGAAAACAGAGATCGTGATTGGAGTAATATAATATTCACTGATGAATCTTCGTTTTGGGCATGGTGTCCTATTAGGCAAGCTGAGAGGAAGACGTATCACAAAAATAAGAACACTTGTACATCACATTCGAAAGATATGGAGGTCGTTACCAGAATCCTACGCTCAAAAATTAGTCGAGAGTATGCCGAAACGATGTCAAGCTATAATCGCTAATGGAGGAGATTGGACACCCTACTGTAATAGCGTATTAGTGTTTTAGATGTAGATTCAATACATATAAATTTTTTTACAAATATATAAATATTTACAGAAATATCGCAGACACGCTCTTGTGTGACAGACTGTATAACTACGAATCATTTTTCTGGCTATAAATATGCTCGAGATTACTCTTATATTCCTTTTTTAATATTCCCAGTCATACAACGCAGTTTTTCGGATAGAGATATCGTTATACTCGCTTAATATCTCATAAAAAGTATTCCTTTAACACGCTCGTCGCCACGTCGCACATATCTATGCGACGGGTATACTTGCGTGGGGGCCCCGTCACCAAAGGATGGTGACGCTCTTCTTGTTCGAGTTAATTAAATATACGATATTATATGTAGGATATACAACATAAAAATATTAAAAACACATTATACCATACTTTTTATTAATTTATGCTCTGAATAATATATTACATTATCCTATATCGTATGGTATTCGTTAAAACATTCCAAACGCATTTGGGGTGATTTTGGGCACTTCGAAAAATAGTTACAGACTCCGTCATCGCTACTCTCCTCGCTTTCAAATATATTTTCACGCTGTTTACTGAACATTTTGAGGAGGAAAAAAGTCACCGATGTACGCCTCGCAAGTATGCTTCTCGACTAAATGAAAGATCCGAGATATCTGCCACGAGATCCCTCGGAATACTCTAGCTGGAAAGCTTGTCGTTTTCTCCATTTCAGAAATAAATAATCTTTTCTTTACAATGAAGCGAAGCCGATAAACAATGAATCGAAGGGGATGAACAATGAATCGAAGGCGATAAACGATTCCTGCTTGTCGCTCTATTTACGTTCTGCGTACCGGCGGTCGAATTTGGGCCCCGCAGGAAACTTAGCCGAATTACGCTGGACGACGAACGTGTTAATAGTATTTTATTAACAGCGTAACAATGTTCGTGTAGTATCAATTTATAAATTGTACGGTGTTAATCTTACATTCGAAATATTAAGAAAAATCAATCTTCACGGAAAAGAAAGAAAGGAGAATTTAAAAAAGTCGATTTATTTTTCTATAAATGCAATTCGCTCGAACAAAACTTTAGAAAATTACAGCTTATATTATAGGATTCTTTTTTCCTTCTGCGCGTTTATACGATTCTTCGCAGCTCTCTTCACATCTCCAAAGCACAAAAAGAGAAAAGAAACGAAATGGGGAAGAAAGGAAGAGAAGACGTCGTTCGATCCAAAGAAGGAATACTCCGCTTCGCGATAGAATATTCAAGTTCCGACGTTTTTAACGCGATGACGAGTCAAGACGGTGGTTTACACGAAACAGAAGAAAGAAGACGTCGGAAAGAAAAAGCGATGGAACGAGGGAAACCACTTTTGGATATTGCCGATATCGGAATCGATGCGTTTAAGAGATCCTATCGCTTCGTCCGCGTCTGGCTCGATCTGTGTCTAGTCACGGGAAGAAGAACAATGTAAATAGCAATCGGAAGCTCGTCCCATCGCGTTGCTGGAAGCGATCTCGGATGCCATTAGCTCTCTGAACTCCGCTACTTATGCTGCAGTAAATATCTTCACTGGGAACGCGGTTTCCCGGGGATAATTTTCATATATTACACCGTGGTACGTTGTTTTCTTGGCGCATTTCCGTTCCTGTTACATTTATTCCTGGCTCTTCTTTGGCAAGCAATTACGCTAAAACCAAAGTGGGCGGAACCTTGTACGCTGTTCCGTCCGTACTACGGAGCAGCAACCAGGTCCCACGGTTGTTGGAATAAAAAAATCGCTTGATTTGATTGTACGCGATGGCTTTTATCATCAGGGAATTTTTGTAGCTTTGAATCGGACGATGTTCTACTTATTTTCTTCTCTCGCTCTTGTATGATCATCTTTACTCGTACTAAGATGGATTCTTACTTCGCTACAGTTTCTTGTTTTGATTTGTGAATTAAAGAACTTTTTTTAGGAAATATTTCTATACGTAATAGAAGGACTCGTGAAACTAATAAAGATTAACAAATTCAGTTTCTTCGAGATTAAAGATTCATGCGTACTTCGACTTAGAAAACATTTTACAAACACGAAATTAAAAAACTACTATCTAGAAATTCGACGAAATATTTAGGATATTTAGGGTACTTAGCTATACTTAGGAACAACTTCTAAGCAAACTCGGTGCTACCAACCATTCATCTCTAACGACAAAAAGCTTCAGATTAATCATCCTCTAGTTTCACAGCGGCAGTTCAGCTTCTTTCACCAACGCTGTTTCTTTACGCTTAAAGTCTCGATCGTAGAAAGGAGAACCTTAACTGTATTTATGTACATAGCGCACAAGCACGGAAGCGTTATTCTTCCACCGGTATATAAGCCGTTAGATAATGGAATCAGGAAGAACGAGTAGACCGTATGACAAGATAGTACAAGGATGTCGCACCTGCTGCGCAATAACGGTGATCCGCCAGCATGAAGCAAGTGCAATTTGCAAAGCAACGAAAAGGAAACGGCTGTTCATCGGATGGAAGAATGTTTCTGTATGCTAACTAATCCCTGCGTGCTGGATCTCGCGAAGATGTCGACTTAATTTCCTGGTCCCTCGAGTAATTTGTTCCGGATAGCAGCGAGCATTAAGTACATGTACATAGAACCATCTATGTCCCATGACGGTTTTCCCTTCTGCTCTGCACTTTGCCACCAAGGACCTCGGCCTTTCTCCTTTCCTCATTCGTTTTTCCCTCTTTCTGTCTACCTCGACTCGTACGCGCACTTACACAAACTCTCCAGGTCCATGAAAGTGGGAGACAAACAATGGCCAGGAGTAATTTTACGGAGGTCGAGCAACCCATCTTCCATGATCCTTTCCGCTCTTCTCTTTCTCTCTCCATCGTGTTCTCGATTTGCCTTCGTCCTTCCACGCGTCTGTCATCGCTTCTCCAGCTGTTTTCCGCATCAGAGCTTAAGTGGTTATTTTCTCTGGAAATATAGGGTGCGTGGCGAAACACCGCGGCCTCGTTTAATCATCGGCCGAGTCCAATATTCTTTCTGTGGCCTTGAACGAGTCTCGCTTGGGTGAAAGCGAGGCTGTTAGTTGCTGAAATACGATTAAGAAGAATAAACTGTTAGTTTTTTACGTAGTACGTGTTACTTATCGCGATGTGTTAACGATGCATCATCGTGATAATATGTTAGATCACTACTCCGTGCGCAATGTTGCCTTCGTTAACTTTAAGTGGAGAAAGTAGTAGCTTCTCTTTGGATCATCGTCGTATCGATCATCGTTTTCCGTGATTTTCTCCCGGGATACGATAACGACGATAAATGAAAAATTCGGGAATTTATTTGAATATTCGCGATATCAAAATTCGAAATCGTATTAATAATTTTCCAGCGAATTGGAAAATACTGGTAAACTTGTAAACAGGAAATTCGTCGATTGGGTAAAATCCTTTGTAAATACCATTGACGTTACTTATTAATTTAACCGAAAAATTGCAACGTGCTTTCATTATTTTTCCGCCACATTTTCTACCCCCGCTCCGCCCAACGACGTTTTTTATGTTTGTTTTCGAAATGACCAATTCAATCCCATAGATACCCGTAGCTTCGATATATCAATTACACTTTTATTCGTTTATTTATCTGCACGTACGCTCCTCTATTGATTTATATTTAGCGGTTAAAGCGATGAGCGTAAACAGGGGGATAAATAACGCGGTCGAAATCGCGGCTGCGACGCCCTCGACAGCTATATTTACAGTATAATGAATATCGTTTTTAAATGCATATTTCGTTACAGTAAACGAATATTTTTCAAGCCCGCGCCGCCGGTATCTCTAGCGGAGTCGCGTCCGGCCAACCGGACGCAATTTAATGAACCAGATTTCCTCGTTTCCCTTTACAAAGATTAAACTCGCTGATTTTATCGATAAATTTTCGTTCGTCGCTCAGAGCGTCGATACACCGTGACGGGTCAATTTGTAGAATCGTTGGAAAAGTGTTGCGCCTTTAGACGACAAAACTCTAGTCATTTTTATTAGCCAAACGTTTCCTAGGTTTAGAAATTTCAATGTTGAAATTTTACGAGTTGCGTATACGCAGAGAAAGACGATAATTATGTTCGCAAACAATGAGAAATTTTCCGAAGAAAGGTGTGCCGATGAGACAAGTCGGGTAAAGTATTTGTTGGAAGTAGATAATTGTACGATAATTGTAACGTTAGTATTCGTACGTTGATACTTTATCGTGCCAATGTGTTTAACTCGTTTATACGCGTAGAACAATAATTCCCGAGTTTGCGCAAATAAGATTATTTTCCGTTCTTTCCATTTTGAGAAAATTATTTCCTCCGAGCTACTAATTAGCCAGCTAAAAATACGTGAAAGATAATACGAGGGAAGATCAAGAAATGTAAACAAATGGATAGAAATAACAGAAATACGAGATGGAATAGCATCGAAAGTAAGATAAAACATGACCGTTGATCTTCCAAATATAATCAAAATTCGTTAATTGGAAAATATGTAGAAACAACTTAGTATGGAAGATTAATATATAATGAGGAAACTTGAAGCAGAAAGCTTACTATCGACTTAATATTTACTCGAAATAATTACCCAGCCAACGTAGTTTAAAAGACAGTACGAGGGAAGATCAAGAAGAGTAAACGACAGACACAAATACGAGGAATAATATCGGCAGCGAGATAAACTATGAGTCTTGAAATATAAATTGAAATGAAGAACCAGACCAACAAGCCGACGTTCACTCGAAATAATCAACCCGCAATAAACGGGTCGGTATTATGGCACATCCTCTTCACGAAGCATAAGACACGCGTAGAACGCATCGAAGGTAAACGAGAACAAAGTGAACCGGACTACGATGGCAACCAGCCACAAACCCTTATCAGGCTTGCAGTCGTTGTTAATTAGAAGGTTTACGGCGAAAGGCGATACGATGGAAGAAGCAGTCGAGGCAGGAGGAATGCAAAGCCGGTCGTTTCATTGGAACGCATTCATTGGCAGGCTGGCAGTTAGACAGAGCTTGGCTTGCTTTCGTGGCTTCGTTACGAATAACGTTGGTAATAATAAAAAAAAAAGCTTGGCCACGATCCTGGCCAGGTCAGTAATAACCGGCCGCGAAACTAATTTTTCCATCCGCGTAGGGGCGACGCTGCACGCCAAGGGGTTCCCGCGGTGTACGACGAAGTCTGTAAGGAAAACGCTCATTTTTTCCCTCTGGCAGTTAGGGCTGCTTTTATCGCTTCCAGCACTCTGTATCGCTGGTATACGATCAGTTGTTTCTTCGTAATTTGGTGTTCTGACTGGTGATGAGAGGTTGTTCTTAGGGTTTGGTTTATTTCTCTGTAATTGAGACTCGGTGACTGGGATCGCTGAGTGACAGTAGCTGGCGATATACAAGGTGGCCCAGCGAGATCACCTAAATATCTGCCTTGTCATTCGACGTGTAAGAAAACTCGTGGGAACAAAGCTACGGTGTTTTAAGGCGCAAATGTAACGATGGAAAGAACCTGTTCCCGAGGTAATTTTCTTACGAGGTCCCATGATCATCGTTAGTTTTCTAAACACAGTTCTATATGTTTTTATGGACCGATGAATGTGATTTTGTATTCTCTATGACGCGAACTCGGAATTGAACGTCGTGTTACCACCATGCCAAAGGATGCGCCAGAGCACTAGTTTATTATATACAGGATTGGTAATTTCAGGAGTACGGAATAAGATACAAAATACCTCTGTAATTTGATGCCTTGAAGCCAACCCTTCATTCAGCCATAGTTACTCACAGTAATTGCCAGATTACCTTTCTACGCCTTATTCAGTTATAAACTGTTAAAATTTTCATCAAAGTAATCGCGTATCGCGGCCATAAATTACGTCCAACACAAAGATTCTTCGAACATACGGCAAACAAAGTCGAACTGTCTCGTACGGATGAAAATTCGAAATTATTCTTTCGCTTCCCTCGAGCCTCTCAGTGCATATCGTTCGTCACGTTTGTTCAAGTAACAACATCTTCGATGTTCAATATTTCTGAAAACATACATTGTCACCTTTACATTACGTTTTGTCCTGGCGCGTTTCAAGACTGCCTCGAAGAAGCGAACCGAAATGTTCGCGAAAAGTCAGAACGAAACACAACCAACGTAAACATCGAAGATCGAAGCTGGAAGAACCAGAAAGACGTCTAAATCATCGTGAAAGTTCTCATATTATTCGAGTCTAAACATTCTTGCTCCCAGGTTCTTGTCTTGCTGTTCTCTTACGCGTAGAAACGCTATAGTCCGGGACATACCACGACAGCCTTGCGTTGTATTTAGCGAAACTTGACGAGAAGTTGGCCAAGGAGCACGGAATTATTAGTTTGATTAGCGAGGGTAGCGTCGACAGGAACATCGGTGTAAGACGATGAAGTAATTACGGATGCGTATTTCAGAATGGCTCTGGTTCTTGCATATTAACAGCGGCTGGCGTGGAAGGAACGTTAATAATCACTTAACGGGCTTTAAAGTTGCATCGGCCTAGGCCGGCGGAGCTTAGTTTCGTTCGAGATTTATGGTCGTGCAGTTTCGAGAACGCCCATCCTATGGTTATACGTAGCGCCGTTTCGCCGGAGCATTGCCTTTCATCGTTCCCTCTCGAGCACACGTCGTAACATTCATCGAGATTACCACTGCTTAAGCCGCGGCGTGTGTACAGCGACGAGAAAAGTGGCGAACCCCTTTCGCGTTAATTCGAAAATTACCGTATCGTTGACCGTCACCGCTGCCACACGGGAAATTCTTTGCTCTCGTGTTTAGTTTTATGAGCGTGATTCGGAATTTCTGTCGGCTAAATACACTCGGCTATGTAACTTTCACGGGATTTAAAAGCATCGGAATATCGAAGGTAATGAAATATTCCACGAGCAGATTGAGAATTATAAAGCGTAAACGTTGTTTGTTACCGATCTGCGCACCGATTGTAATTGGTTCGAAGTTGGAGTTTCGAATTTCGAAACGAAATGGCCTTTGAATTTTCTATAGAAACGACGTTGTTTCTTTGGTATTGTACCGTACTGCATCGATGGCGCTGTTACGATGTTTATTCTAATTCTGTAATGCTTTTTCGTAATACGTTCCTACGGTTCGTATACCACCGACGAGTTTGGAAGCAAATTTCAGTTGGACAGAAATTCTTTCGCGACTAGTCGATGTTATGCTATGTTTAATTGTCTAATGGCCTTTAAACGATGGTTTCTGGATTTGTCGAGAGAAAATTCTTGTCCTATCTAATTGTATGTTTCTTAATTATTTTTGGGCGATATAACATAATTGGTGTGAAAAATTGTTTTACCTTCTAACAAGGAATTTGTTGTCCAATTGATAAATTCGTTTATTAGAATTTCACGAGGATATGCAGATTGTCACTTAACGTTTTCAAGGAATATGTTGTAACGAACATGACCAATCCTCTGTCATCCAATTTTATTCTCATTTCACTTGTGATATCGTGTTACGTCCTCGGAATCCTTTCAAGCATTTATGTAATGCATAGAAATGATGGAATATTTTAATGTATTTCGAGTCTAATGCTGAACTCGGAATAATAAGAGACACGAACAAAATGGAATTTTTAAAGTTGCCTAAGAGTAACTACCACAAAATTCAGCTAGTCTCTTTTTGAATTAACAAACGTATTGAATAAAATGTAAATTTTAAATGTATCTTTAGAGGAGTCGATGAGGCTTTTAGTGTTTTCGCCGAGGTGTATTTAATATATTATTATAGAATATTCCGATCAATTTTTATATGATACGTATAATAGATGGCTGTGCATAAAAGTAAAAAACTGATGCCTTCTCGTTAATAAAAAATTAATGCAGAGTTATAAAATATTCATAAAATTTTAAAATATATCCTTATACATGAATATCCTCTCAGAGAGGCTCGATATAAGCCCAAACATGGTTTACAGATCATTCTTTAGAGCGAAGGTAAGCGTATCTATAATAAAAGAACCACTCGAGGTCATTGCATTATTGCGTTCTTTGAACGAGATACGAAGCCAGAGATCAGAGATCTGTACAGTCTATCTATTTCTTTTTTTTTTTTTTCAGTAATTTCGATCAATATTTTATTTGATATTTTATAAGCAACTGTTATTACAGAAATACGATAAACGTAACCACGTTTCGATCGATTAATTATTTCTCGCCGGTCCATCTACCAATTTTCATTAAATAGATTATCGTGACAATCCTCTTACTAAATTCCGATACTTCAGCCTGATTTACCAATCTGCTGTTCTATCAATGAAATTATTAATATATTTCCTGAATGTTTCAACTTCGGTAGGCTAACGGTCAAGTAGACTTAGAACAGATCATACAAAGCCAATATTGTAATTTATTCACGACATTAAGCTCTCCACTATGCAGTTAATACGAATAACATTAAGTATGCTATGCCTCGTTCGAAATTCTAGATTTTATTGACTTGAAATGAAAATCGATATCGCCAATTATCAAAGATATTCCTTTTGAAATAAACTCCAGGCCCTGCAGTAACATTTGTATTTAGTTTATTTATTCGAAATCATCGACACCGCAAAGAAATGCTTGCAGCTTGCAATTTAAATTCAATATGATGTTAAATATGTTTCAATTAAATCCAAATTAAACATGATATTAAGGATATTTCAAATAAATTCAAATTAAATATGGTATATACATCGTATTATTAAATGGTATTATACATTCCTCTGTTATCACGTTCGAATTATTCCCACAATTTGACGTATTTTGAACGTATACAACTTACGTACGATACTGAGAAGAAAACAAGAAGAAGAAGAGAGAAAAGGAAAGGTGAGAAGACAGAAACGTCTAATTTTTTCAAAATCCTGGAGAAAGTTTTAGAAGGGTAACAACGAGGGGCGCAATGTATCGAAAGGAAGTCACGGTTTCTCGCATGGAGCGATTTACAGGGATGCGAGATGATGCATCGCGGTTTTGAGTTAGGTAAACGTTGCATTTGCATCTAAAAGAGTCTGTCAGTAGTTTATATGAAAATGTGAAATGAAACAGTATTTCATATCGGATCCTTTCCACGGCATTCTATTCTTCCTTCCCTTTTTCTCTGCCTTCGCGTCGGTTGACTTGTTCGTCTGTCGGCCTTTCTTTCGTTCCTTCCTCGTTGATTCGGCGTCTCCTTTTCTAAGCTGCTCACCGTTTACCGTCTGCACGAACCGCAGCACAAACGCAACGACCAGAATCAATTTTCTCCCTTCATCGGAGAAATTGGAAGGTTACTACAAATATTTGGCCAGACGCATTAAAGGCACGCAATGTACCGTGGAAAAACCGTAGGCTATTTACGATCGATTATCTTCGATCAATATTTTGCCGCGGAATTGGGCGCCGGCTGCCCTATAGAACGAGTTTTCCGCTGAAATACTTTTCACGCGACTCGTACTCGGCCGTCGACCCTTCCGCTTTCGAGTATTCGACCTGGAAAATGTGTACCATTTTCTTACTCTGCTCGGTTCAGCAGGAAAGATATTGAGTTGTTATCTTTGATAAAGGAAAAAATATATTTGCGAAATGTAAGTAAATTAATCTGCTTGAATGTGAATTTCGTTTGATCCAGAAGGGCAGATATTAGGCTGTTAATTTCGGTAAACCGTATAAAGATATATTTAGGAAATATAAATAATTAATTAAAATACAAATTGTGTTATTAATATGATGCATAGTATGTGTTTATTAAATTGCATGTGTCTGATTACGATGTTTGACGAATATTTCTTCAACGCATTTACGTTCTTGTAGAATAATCGAATTAATGGAAAGTAACGATAATAGAAAGAATTAACAGGATACAATTAAAGTTTCAGTTTGTTGATGTTTCTAAATGTATGTTTTATTGATTCGGTTAGGTTGCTGGGGAATTTCTCGAGGAAAGGATACTTCTTTACGATACGGACGTTAAAACCAATGGTGGTAACAGAAGAGTATGTGAACTTGTAATAGAACTATTCTGAACTTTGCTTAGAATCCAGACTTTGATTAGAACTATCTTGAACTTGGTATAGAGTTGATGTAAACTTTAGAACGTAGCTGGAGTTTAACTAGAACTGACTGGACCCGAAAATATATAGGAACTTTGTTCTGTGTATACTGGATGTTAATAACACATTCAGGCTATATGTTTGCTCTGTGTTCTAAAACTTCGTATACCGTGTACTTCTATCAATTTAGACCTGCAGATGTTTCTTTAACGAATAAAATATTCTTATTTGATGGTGAAATTAAATTTCGAATAAATACAGCAAACGAAAATCGAATAATTTTTCTAGAATCTTAGAATACTAAAATATACACGTATAAATAAAATACATATATTAATATCTCAGAATATGGAAATTCGCAAAGATTCGGATGGAAGAGATATAACAAAATTAAATCTCTAATAAATAACAGAAATGAAATACCTGAAAGCCGTGTAGTAGCTGACAAGTTTGATAGTTTTATCGCGAATCAAATCAAATATTTGCTATTTTGATCGTTATATCCCATGGGTAACGTTCTATCATTCTAAATATTTCGTATCGAAACTTGTATACGACCACTGTATACCAATATTCCTATCTACTTTTTAAATCATTGATTCATTTGCATTAGAACCAGGTAATTAAGCATTCAAACGTTATATAATATTTTACTTTTAGCTTTCTTTCCTCTCGGTTGTCTTCATTGTATGAAAAGATGAAAACTGAATCGCGATAAAATTGCACGTTGTAAAACGTAAAAAGTGCGTTTATACCAAACATGATCGGTTTGCGTACAATTGCGGTAAATCCGGTCCATTCGTTGGATACTATTTGATCGAAATGGCGGATTTTCTCTTGGCCTCCAGGAGGAGCGATAACTTGCGGTTATGTTATCGGAATTGCAGTTTAACGTGCAACCGCCGCAGCAATCGGCCGCTGGTAATGGAAAATATGATGCAATACGTTCAGTGCTATCTTCGTCCTTATCGAATCATAGCTTTTTTTCTCCATTTATATTTACACTTTGCAAATTGCGGTTCCATTATTGCCGCGGGAACCAATTTCGTTCGCTTTTAGTCAGCCCATCGTACGAACGATTTGTAAAAACGCTCGAATTTTTGCATTTTTATCTATCTTTTAATACGAGAAAGCGAAATGTTTGTTGTCGTCGATCGTTCGGCATTTAGACTTTTAAGGATTTTGATCAGAACGATTTCCAACATGAAAGAGGCTTCAATCACAGTAGATTTTACAAAAGAATGTAATTTAAAGCTGAAGAATTCTATAGAATTATTAAAATGGAATATTTCAAATTCGAAATTAATTTTCACAATTCAATAAACTATAAATATCGTGAATTTTATTTTTCATAGACAGCTACGTTATATTTTTGTTAAACAATTCAAAGTTCATTTTAATATGTTTGTGTAATTTTAGAGATTAAGAGGAAATATAATATTACCATTGTTTCTAATCAATTTCGTGTAATGGAATATTTTCATATAATTATTTAAATGTCTTCTTGGATGTTCGAATATTTTCCTTGCGCTTCCGAGTAACATAACCGAGTGTGTTGAAATTTAATCCCATATATATTGGCATACGTAGTGTAGTGGTTTACAGAAGAAGTAGTATTTTCTACGAGGACCCATCGCTGTATTTTTACAGTTTCCAAGTGTTTTCCTATGTGGATTTCTGTTTTCGGAGGAAACTTTGCTATTTCGATTATTTTCAGAATATCAATTTTGATACGAAAACGAAAGGGCTTTAGTTTATCAAATTTAAAATTCCGATTCGAGCGTACAGCAAACAGTTAGTACAAGACAAAGCTGTCAACATAAAAAGGTATAGTAACAGAATTAAAAGGTGTAACGTTAATCGCAAGAATAGTAACCGAATATTTTGACTTCATTTTTCAATCGCTGTTCGTACATTTAAATGAAATTTATTCGCGCGCGTAACTAATTAAAGTAAAAATACGAAAATAAAGTTATAGCAAAGAAATATTTCGAAATAATTAATTCACTAGATAATTATCTGCCTTTGTGTATTCTTTTTACTTTGTACAGATGTTTCCCTTGTATACATACGGATCAAAATAAAAATAAGAAAATGTTAAAAGCTGAGCTGCAGAGAAGTTTCCAAACGAGTAGTCCGGTAAATAATACGCTGTGTGCATGCTTCGGCATCTATGCTTTTTATGGATCTTGCTCGTACACATGTTAGATAAAGTTAAGTTAGAGAGAAATTTCTGGACGAAGAATTAAGTAGGTGATTATTATAGAATTATAAAACAACACAAGTGTCGTGCAAACAGAGGAAATCGAATAGTTTGTACAACGTATGAGACTTCTTATTGCAGTTCGTGAAAGGATGTTTATTAATATTCAGTAATGACAACAGAGAAAATTAGGTCGTCGTTGGTCGTGTTGCTCGTTTAGTTGCGTTGAGAAGCATTCGCGATCGTTGCTGAAACGCGATGCGAACGGACGTGAAATAGGAGTTCGTCCGTAATTCCTACCGATAGCAACGTAACAAACTGTAAATTACTTCATCCTGTACTTTAATATAACACGCCAGGCCGGATATAAATTTCGTAAATGTCGCTTCACCCATGGGCTTTATCGTCGACGTAATATATGTCTCGTTATCACGCCGATGCGACGTAATTTCAATGCAAATTGCTTTTGTTTCGCTATGTACGCGCTACAGCCTAAGGGCTATGGAACGTTCGGTGTCGGAAGAACTCCATAAAGCCACGGAAATTTTTTAGTCTTACTCAAAATCTTACACGTTATTCCTGAGATTAATGTCGCTTCGTTCTCTTCTTGCAATTGTTAACGTCGATCGCAATTAGAACATACAGATAGCAGAGGCTGTATGTCTCACACTTTTGTTACAAACTTCTGATAACGTATCGGTAGAAAGCTGGCGTATAAAGCCATCGAGAGCACCTTTAAACATCTACACGAAGTCTTAACTATGTGCTACCTAAAGATATTCTAATTCGTTTAGCAGTGCGAGTATATCATGATAATAGAAAATTCATTGTGATTTTTCACGAAACTATCCAAAGTTCATTATACGGTGCAGAGTGGCGAAAGATTTTCTAAAGTCTGGAAAATTTCTTAAACTATAATATAATGGGAAAAAGTTCTTCGTTTAAAGTCTAGCAAAAATTTGTCTCGCTCCCAGATATCATATTTCATTTTCATAGTTATTAAACTTTTCTAGCCATACGAAACTTAACATACTTGGACTTAATCAATTAATATATATACAGATGCTACGCCAAGTACAAGTACTTTCTGTAGCCACTGTTTCGTAACCAATTTTGCAATTTCATCATCAATCAGAAATCATGTCCGATTTATTCACCTTTCGCATCCTATTAAAGTCGCAAACGCAAGTGGAAAATCATGGGGGTGGGGCTGGTCGTGTTCAAGAGCGATTATCGCGAGCGGAGATGGTAAAACAGCTGATAATTAGAGAAAGACTGGATGCAACCAGCGCAGTGATGGTTCGCGTATAACGGCTCTGAGGATGCGAGCTTTAAGCATAATTGAAGTTCGTTGTAGGGATGAACGGCTGACAAAACAGGCCCGGAAACCTGAGGTTTCCCCACGGTCGTGGCCTGTTGGACCATAGGAGAAATGACCGTCTATTACCCAGAGGCGCTGTTCGACCGAACGGGACTTTGATAAAGCGTTTAACTAAGCGACTAAGCGGATGTAAATCTATGCAGATTGCCTGCTGACAAAAATCTCGCGCGCTCCGGCTGCTTCAGCCGTCTTTGCTACCGTCGTCCCGGAGGCGGATGCCACTTAAAGGACACCCTTGGGACGAATTAGGTCGCTAATGGCGCCCCGGCGCGATGTCCGCAGACTTCGCCACCCTGAATACCGTCGTTGTTCAACGACGTGTCTGCGACTACGATCCACCGTTTCGAAAGCACTCCGGCTCTTGTCTTCTGCAGAACTTGTGCTCTAAATCGTGCACCAGATGGCCAGGAATCTGTTCCTCCTCTCCACGGTAAAAAGATATAGAGAATTATATCAGACCGTAGAATACTCTGGATGATAGAGTTTACGGGAAGTTTTAGATTCTGTGTGACTGGATTTATTTCACTACGCCGAAGTAGAATCGTTTGGTATTTTTCAACTGACGATTACTCGCTTTATTTTATCGTTTATCACTTGATTTTTCCTTAAGACTTTTTCATAGTCAAGTTAGGTATGAAGTTAAATATGTAGATACCATATTTTTTCCTTTTTTGGTACCAATTATAAAATACAATACGTTGTCAATTAATCCTGCGTTAGCGAAATACCTTTTATTTGATTGTACGATTAATCAAGCGTTTCTCTTTTGTTTCTGTATTTTTGGAAACACTGCTCGTTATATTGAAATAGCGTTGAATAGCTAAAAAAATTCGTCGATCGTCTGACTATATCTTTGGATTGAAAAAATTATTTTCGCTATTTCGTATTAAAATGTTTCTTTCTAATCACAGAATACCATCAAAATAAAGACAGCAAGGCGTCCGATCTTCAAATAGGAATTTACGATTCAACGAATACCGTCAAATATCATTTCCATTTGCCTGGATACCAATGGAAACCATACGTTTCCGTCTGTTCGCATCTCTGCACTTTTATTCGGCAAACAAAATACCAATCGTAGATGGTCAGTTACCCACGGGACAAAGGTTCGAGGTGATCGTTTAACCGGTGGCTGTTCCGAAGGGGAAAAAGGCCAGTGCATCCTTGAAATAAAACGGCTAACGGTTACCAACACCTAACCCAACTGGACGGCTCATTCGAATCGGTCCGTATCGAAGAGAAAAAGGGAGAGAGAGAGAGAGAGAAATAAAAGGGAGAGAGTACTGGGTTAGAGCAACAAAACCAGTGCATTGTAAATGTATGTAGATTGGTCGCTCTTTCTGTGACAACTGTGTGCGCAGTCAAACTCGTGGAATCGTTTCCATTCCTCTTTTCCTTCCCATTCTTGTGCTTTACCATATTCTCTGTTATTTTCTTTCAAATTCCATATTCGTTTATTCATTTACTATTTGCATCTTGTTGCTCAACAATTATTTTTCCCTTAATTTCTCTATCGACGTTCCTTCGTCCTTCTTCAATTACCTAGTTTTCAGCGACCTAAATGTAGTTTTATACCGTTTGCATCATATTTTGTATTATAGCTCACGCAAGTGTGTTACGTTTCTAATTAAAGACAACAAAGATACACAGTGGCCATAAGAACGTATTGGTTATATACTATAGTATTTATGATTTACACTCGATTAAATGCAAGTAGCTGCGTCAAAGATCCTAAAAATCGGATATCAGGAAAATGGAACGTAGACCTGGTAAAAACGCTTCGTCAAAGAATATAATGGTACGCGCGAAACCCTTTCCTCGATAACTTCAAAGTTATCCTAATTACGTATGTGAGAAAGAAAAGCCGAAAGAGAAAGAGTAGACGGTGGGGTAATAACGCACCTTCCAGCGATCGATCTTTCGATGCACGGAAGGGCGAAGACTAACGAGCACGTGACGTGGAAGTAAGTTGTCAGGGTCTTCGGCGTAGGCAAAGATTTCCAAGCGATCCTTGAAGACACGCCGCAGCTGGGCTCGTTCCGTTACGGCGACGGTGGTTCATTAATAAAAGCTTGTTGAGTGACGAAGAGCGAGCGAGCAAGATTGTAACAGGGCGGAAGAACGAGGCGGCGAGGAAGCGGCGAGGAAGAGGTCGAGTACTCGACCGGTTAAGTCCGCAAATAAACGAGGAGGACGCGATCTAACCGGTAATAACGTGCAAGTAGGTTAATCCATCATTGATATAGGTAGAAGGTATATTAATGGGTGGCCACTCCCGACGGAGCTAAGAAACGATCGTAATGAAGTAAGTGGCACGGTGGGAGGCGACTACGGAATCATTAATCACGGATTACCACCTATCTTCCACGTCCTCGCCTTACCTCCGATGATAGAGAATATGCTCTACGAGATTTTTCCGTCCCTTCCGGCAATTTTACTCTTCTCTTAATTAACCGTTCGCGGTTTTACGCTCGGCCTGGATGAGCGTTCACGCGGCAAACGTCTCTCGTTCCGGGCGAGTCCGATTCGTTCTTCTCGGCTCGAGTGTCCCGTCGGAAATTTCGCTCGTTGAAGATGAACCATTAAGTCGATTAAATGGGCTGAAACCTTCTTAAACTTTTACTCGAATTATAAGTTCGTTCGGTTTTTTTAAGTTCTCGTGCGTCGTTATTTTTAGCTCCCCGGACGGAGATCATAGTTTACTATGAGCAAGTGCTTTAGGTTGTTTCTTTAGGTTTCGCTGCATGATGGTTTTAATTGAAATAATTGTTATTCTTCTACTGTCTGTCTTATTAAATTTTCATGTAATTAGATTGTGGTAGTTATTCTATTTCCTTTCGTTTATTGTTTTTTTTTTTTCTTTTAATTTCAGAGTTTATGTCGTAAAGGCATTTAAGAGTTATTGGTGACAACTTTTACAGTCTCGGCGTACGATTATTTTATTGTCAATACAATCTATAGGCGGAATATATCTACGTAGATACCGATTATAAATATCACTGAATCCATAGGCTTGTACTTTAGCTGATGTCAAATATTACGGAATTTTTATCTATTTTGTTCGAAAGTTGGGTCCATCCATAAGATGCAATAGTCATTGAATTCCGTGAAGTTTCGCTGTACTTGAGTCAATTGGACAGTTGAATATGAGAACAATCATAACTACGAACGGTTGCAATAACAGTGAGAAATCATGCAGCGAGGGTGCCCCGGCGAAGTTTCTCAAAGTGCGGTTGACCAACCGGCAACAACGAGGTGTCACAAATTCTATTCCCTTTACTAGAATCATCATTTACCTTGGCTTGTAACATCAATATTGTTTACATTTCCGTAACAAACTACAAACTATACTATTTACTATCCTTATTATCCAATCTACAAAATCTTCGATAAATAGCTTTTTACGTTGTTTGCTTGTTTAATTAGTACTTTATCATATAGTAATAGATTGAAATATTTCCATCGTAAATGAATGTCGCCAACGTTAGGTATAAAGTGAAATGCAAATACAATATATAATATGAAAGGAAAGAAATAAAATAATATTTAAACAAACGCTATAGATTAACAGTGAATGTATACGACCAGTCCGAAAAATCTGCATGCAGCTGTTGAATTTTATGTATCTGGCTTACCAAAGAAATTAAAAACACATTTTGTCAGAAAATTATTTACACGCGTATGAATATAACTATTATCAACGTATCTTTGAAATAAAGGCAATCTACTGCCAGTAAAAAACAAATATAAATCCAATATACATGTACATCGAAACGCGTGAAATTCATGTTAATTACTTCGAGAAACTGTGAGAGAAAATTCCACTGCAATTCTGAAATAACTCTAGAAATGAGCCACAACAGGATAATAAACTGAATTATGTCTCACGTACGTGGCAATCAATTAGCAGGATCACTGCGGAGAAGGCAAAATTTCTGGCGCGTCTTTCACACCGGGGACACTGGATGAGCGAACTCGATTGCACGACGTCGGCTAACCCGCTAGAGGGATAATCTCATTAACGTGAGATCGTTAACGGTTACTAACGAAGCGAGGGCCTACGTGCAAAGGCAACGACGTCGATTTCACGTTTTCTTCGTTATTCCTGGACAATTCGCTCGTTGTATCGAGCTGGTCTCCGTCAGTTTCGCTCTTACCGAAGGAATGCGAATGTTCGCATAATGGCGTTACCGCGGTCGAAGGTCCTCGAGACGGGCCGTGCCCCGTGGAAGCTTGGGGTGTGTCTAGGATGCAATTCAGAGCTGCGAAACTCCATCAATCAGTCGTGGCGGAGACGGTTTAAAAGCAGTCACTTTCCCAACCGCCGTTACCGGCCGTGCATCTTCGATTCCCTTTCCACTATTCGCTAGTAGCGATGGTCTCGAGTCACGTTCAAAATGTGGAGCGTTGAGAATTCATTTTTCTGCCTGTTGACCCCTGAACAGTGTAGCAAATTTGGCGAAATTTGCCACGGGAATGACCTGTTTGTTTGTTTCCTCGTTAATCGTTCGCGTATCTTTGCGAATAAGAAAAATAGGAACAAGACGGACGACGTTTGGAGAATTTTAGATGAGAAAAGAAGACGAACTATGCGAAGGGTACGATTACGAAATAAGTATGACGGAAGAAGCGTAGAAAATTTTCCATGCCATTAGCTAAACCCATAACCGCCAAGAGGTTATTTATGGACTGTTAGGAGGTTAATGATATTGTCACGTCGGAGACACAAAAAATCGCGAAATTAACAGATCGCCGGTAATTTCCTCGCGTTCCAGTTCGAACCAAATAATTCTTTCACGAATAGGGTGAAGAAAATTAAACTTCGTATATGAAAATGGACTTTTATTATACGAATCCAACAGAGTGACGGTTCAAAGTGTTACAACAAAAATGAACAGAAAAAGAACTCTAGTACTGACTTGGGAGGGTTTTTTTATATCGACCGTTTAGTTCCTGTGGTGGGGTGATCGCTGGGAGCCGGTCGCATAGGTGTGCTGCTACTGCTTAGTTACAATTTTTGATGACTATGGTATGCAAAGAATGTGATTATCCTAGCGCTGTATTCCGAGACGCCTGTGACAATATGGTGACTGAAGGTAATCTTTGGGATGAAAGGTGGAAAGATTTGAACACATTTATCATCTCTTTGAATATGGATACATATTATATTCAAATAGTATATATCAAATATATTATTATGTTCTACATGTTTTGTATTCATATTTATTAGAACAAGCTTCTGTATGGAATATTTAGTTCTTCGAGGCAGGTGTTGAAAGATGCGAACTATTTTCGAACAGTGTCAACGTTGGGACTAAGTTTTCAAAGCTTCTAGAATTTGGAAGTTCTGAAAACCCTGAAAAACTGGAAAGTAAATTTTCGCAAGGTTTCAAAATTCAGGGAGGAAGCTTGGTAGAAAGTAACTTGTCGAAGTTTAGAATGTGCGCGAGTAAGTAAAGGGCAAAAATATCGAAGGTGCTGGAAGGCTAGAAAATCTCGAACAAATGCTAAAAATATCAAAAGTTATGACAGTTTTAGAAATGGTCGGGGTTTCGAAAGAACAAGAGATACCGGTATACTGAAAATCCTATTAATAGTATTGCAGAAATCGATCTTCTCGAATGGTTTGAAGATATCAGCTCGAATCAGCTGTCAAAGAATTATGAATTCTGAAAGATTCGTTCGATATTTCATATTACAGAACGTTATCGTTTAATTTTTTTTTTTTTATATCGGATGATTTAGAAAGACAGAAACTTTCAAGCCGTCAAGCATACAGAAAAGATGTTTTACATATATAAGGTTTCAAATGGTTTGAAAATATTGGAAGCATTAAAAAGTTTCAAAACTTTCTACATATTAAAATATTAGAAAGAGTGGAGGAGTTTGAAGTTTCTGAAAGTGTTAAAAATCTAATCGAAGACCTACTACTTTTCACATTTATCTTTCTTATTCTGAAATTATTAGAGACATATCATTAGCATTTTAATTAAAAGTCTTAAGATTTCGAAACGTTAAGAGAAGTATATAAATAAGAAGTAATGGACAATGCGAACAATATTTTTATCGAATATTCTATATTCATTTGATTTATTTTACATATATTTTTCATATCGAAATATTTTTCTGGTAAAAATATAAAATTTGATACAGCACAACGAAGGACACAGTTTTTTTTTGCAGTTCCTTATCAGCGAGTGGCACAGTATTTTTTCACAATATTACGTTGTTTACGTATTCGTGGCATTCTAATATTTTACTAAATTTTGTATCTCGTTCTTGTGATTGTGAACTTTCGAAATTTCCACCATTATGAAATTCAGTTACACGAAACACGAGAAAATGAAATACCTAATGGAACATCATTTTGTTTATTAAAATGAGAACAACGTTGAAATATAAAAATCCAGAAATCGCAGTACGTTTAAACTATGTCATTTTGACAACTACCCTCTTTTTACTACAGTTGTCCTCGAAACGAATCGATCACTTTACGCGACGATATTGCTCGAGAAGTTCAAGTCGAACGTGGATCGACGCCACTGCTAACAGATGCCTCGCACGATTCACCTTCCACCTTCCTCGTTCCTAGGCTGTTGCGGAAGTTCCCGCGAGAAAACGCTCCGCTTGGCGGAGAATAGGGCGGTCGTATAGGAGACGAACCAATATCGGTTCCCTGGTACTGACGTGTACAGCTGCATTTGCAAAATTTAGGCAGCTTCTCGCGCCTCACCCTCAATTAGACGTTCGAATAGCTTTCGCGTATCGCTCAAAACTTCGTTTAATGCGATGCAGCTTCATTTCGGTGTTTTTCTTTTTCCTTTTTCTTTGAACCGAACGCTACTTTATTTAAACAAATTTTCTTAGTCTCGAATACTTGACATGGCAAATTTGTATTCCGGTAAATACCTTTCTGTCTTCGATTATTAATTTGCTAATAATTATATATAAATTATTTTTTATAGCAAATTATCTTTCAATATTTATAATTTATGATATCAACCGCTAGTAAGCTGTTTCAATATTTTGTTGAAAGGAAATATTCAATAACATGAGATATGTGGATTCCCAGCAAATGAAAGCCATATTATTTAAGAAGATTATTTGTACAGTGATCTGTATAACATTGTCGATTTCAGGATATGTATACGGTTGTTATTTCGATTCGTGTGTTCATAATAAGCAATGCGGTAGAGTCGCGGTTACAAGCGAAAAGTGTGTGTACCATATCAGACAATGTGGAACGAGAGGCAGGAAGATTTGATTTATAATTTACACGTGAATATTGTATTTCAATAGAAAGAGGTCGTATAAAATTGTCTGGCGAAAAATATGATATTTTGTCAATGTTTCTTATTTCTTTTTTTTAATTAACGTATTTGCTTTACTTCCTTCATTTACATTTAATGTGTCGATAAAAGTGACGTATTTACTCAAGTTTCTCGAAAATGCAATACTACGTATATTTTACTTCGTTACGTTTTTCAGATTGAACGTCTTTTAGGCACGCGTATCGGATTTCAAAGAAAATTTTATGCCCACGTTACTTTTACTCATTTTCACGTCATCTTGTGAAAGTTTCTATCGAAAAGCGACCAAAAGGAACGTAAAAAGTTTAACGATAAACAGAAAGAAGGCAATATCGGTTGCCTGCTTTTGACGCGTGCTATTGCCTTTGCGAAACTTGCCACGAAGAATGCGAGAAAGAGAACGAAACAGAAGGAAGCAAACAGTGAGAAGAACGTCAAATACTCTGAAACTAGTGCGTGGAGTATTTCATCAGAATTGCTCGAAATGTGATTTACCGCGAAGCCGTTTAAATTTGCTGCCCAGTTTATGCGGCTTTTTTTTTTTTTAATTTGTATCGCTTTTGTCAGTTTTCCACTATGTAGGTATGTAGGTACGGTGAAACTTTTATCACGAGATTATCGATTGATGTGTTTAAACATGAGGGTGCCGTGAACGTTGGAAACACAATGTTTTGCATTTCCCACTGGAAATTTCGCTTTTTATGCCGCGTTGTAACGTGTAATTGCTTCATGAATTCGTAATGGACAAATTAATTACTGTGCACATAGAAGGATTGCAACTCATCGAGTCTTTAATTTTTGTTTGCAACTTTTTGATTTTATCATCCATAGGAAGAGCCTCTCAAAAAATGCTCCGATATATTCTATTTGCGTCAGTTGAAAACTGGATCGATATATCCGTGTAATATCGTCGCACCTTTTTTAAATAGAACCACTTGCTATTTTTATAGCCGGCATCGCAAAGTTAATTAAATCGTACAATTTCGTTCTACAGGTAGAAATAAAAAAAGTTGTGTAAACGTACGTCCGAATAAGCTTTATTATTGTAAAAGGCAATGAAACAAATGTTATAATAAAATTAAATATACACGTATAATAGCTATCTTGTTATTATATTTGTGTAATTCATTATATTGTATTTATTATGTTTGAAATCAACGATAGCTTTTCATATTCTAATTACGTTAAAACCAGAGAGGAGATTTTCCAGTTCAAGATAACACTCACTGTTTATAACGCAAGCTTATACTCATCGACATGTTCCATATAACGCTATTAATTTATTGTTGATTCATTTTATAAATTTCTATCGTGAATTGTCATCTTCACGGTATCGTGACACGTTTGCAATTTATACAATGTATACGATTCTAATAACATGAACTGCAACGTAAAAAAAATTTTCTCCATTTGCGAAAAAAAAAAAAAAGGATATAATACGCACTTCTTACAAATGTAAATTTAATAGCGACTTACTGAAACCATAATCAAACTCTAAAAAATACTCTCTTACAAATTGTAATACTTCCCGTTGAGTTTAAATTGCGTGAAATGTAAAATACTGAAACGAGCGACGCTTTGAATTGGAGAAAAAATTTCATTTCCGAGAAATACGTGTAAAGATGTTTAGAGAACATCAGAGATCTGTAGAATTTTCTAAAAAGCTTCGGAGGTCCTCTACGTGAATGACTGTGCGTACAAAGTGCATAAATTAAATTTAAGTTCATCGATCCCTGACGGAAGTAATGCTAATCGCAAAAAGACCAGGGGATCCGCTAAAACGGAATAATAAAGAGAAGAGGTTTAGCTTAGCGTGGAAACAGGTCCGCGAGGCACACACGCGAATTCAGAAGAAGAAACGAGGTTGCGTAGTCACCTGTTGGTGGCATGGCGTGGGATTTCGCAAAGGAACTTGCGTTTCCGTTGTACATGGTAATTAAATTTCACGCAGTTGCAAAGACGTCGCTTTCCTGCTCTTTCTGCGTTAAAGAGGCCCCAGGAAACGAACGGAAACGTGATTACTGTCATCGTTATAATTGCCTCGTTGAACACGAAATGTACCGCATACGTTCCGAGCGTAGTGTTTAAAACATTTCTGAAAATAATTTTGGTATTGCCACTGTGTTATAAATTTTATTGTTACACGTAACTTGACACGATAAAATTGCGAAATATTTATTTGCAATGTCGAAATTGACTTATCATTAATGCGACGCATATGGTGTCTTTAGTCGACGAAATATTGTACGGATGATTTTTATTAAAAACGTGAGTAACAGAGCGAGAATGAAGCTTTGAGGATGTGGTACTACCCAAATTATAATTATATTATATAGCAGTAAAAAGTAAGTTATATTTTATGAAACATCAAAATGTAATTAAGAGGCTTTGTATGGATTCTTTAGTTTTAACTCATTCGTAAGTGTGTGATAATTTTATATTTTAAATGTCGCTGGTTTGAAACAGCCCAACGTCTGTAGTTTCAATTTGATGTCTCGACGGAATAGATTTTCTTTTATATTAAAAATTATTATCACGAAAATAACGATACAGAGATGTAATATAAAATCAAAGCATTTATCGATTACGAGCTAATTATGCGTTTAATTCCTCGAGTTTGTGAGATTTCATTAATTTTATAAGAAAACAACGAATAAATTTATCGATAGATAACAATAACGATATAAATACATTTGCTCGAAGAAATTTCGAAATTTGCGTGGAAAGGGTCGTAGTAAGAAACACAAGAATCCCTAAAAAGTTTACACAGCGAAGAAGGATAATTATAATTAAAGTACTTAAGGGAAATTTATTATAATTAAATTGCCGCGTGTTCGGGTCGCTTTACATTTTCTTCCAAGCAATTTACCTAGGGCACTATTAAAAGGCACTGTAAAAGAAAATGAACGCGAGGTCTTTATATTTACAAAATTTTTGGGTTATTTGCATAAAACTTGTAGATATCGTTACAGGATTCATAAAACGCCGCAAGTGGCGAAAGATGGTTAAACGTTTGGCCACTGAAACGTTTGCTTTATTGCGTAGGATCATTAAGCAAAGTGTTACCGTGGTTGCAGTCTTGCACGATGCAGATATTCCCATAAATTACTAAAACCTCATGAATATGATTGTACACGTCATTTTGCACCTAGTTCATTAGTATTACCGTATCGTTGTGCTAATTATTGAACTTTACGGACCAGTAAATGTGCAATGAATATGAAGGAGCGTAATTTCGGATGCAACAGTATTTTAATGGGCCAACATTGTTTATAGACGTTAACTGTCGTTTTGACAGTTTCATCATTTAATCGTTAGACAGATATCGTTGTAGTATAAAATAAAGGATAATAAAGATACACGGTAGCTTTTAATAGATTTCCAATATTCTAAAGGGAATATTTTTTGCTTAGAACTGTAAAGAAAGTTTATTTATAGAAGATTAACTAAATAAAGTTGTTCCCATTTTCGTTCTTATTTTTAGTAAACTATCGTATAAAAATATATCGTAAAAATATAATAATATCATGGACGATGTATTATTCCAAAAATTAAATGTCCACGCTATTGACACGTTTAGGGTCCATGTAAACGAACGAGTTTTACCACGCGAACGTTTCACGCCAGTTTCGACAATACATAACATTTATATACAGAAGAATACATATGCTGACGACGTATAAAAGTCAACACGTATGCATGATTGGATATATTTGCACATATTTATATGTACGTACATACACGATTTTGAGCGATGAGCGTTATTTTGTCGCCACGTGTGCATTGCTTCCTGCTCGTTAACGCTGCATGCATGTTAAAATGTTTCGCGAAAAATCATTTATAGGATCTAAATTTTAGTAAGGTGTTTGAATGTGAAATAATGTCACGGAATATAAGAGTTTTAAGTGAAAAATCTAATATCTAACACAAGATATTCAAGATAACAGTTTGTCAAATTGTTGGAATACAACGATATCAATCGCATGCAGATAAGGTGATTGACCATACGGATTCTTCCCTTCGTTGCCCAGTGCCATTCCCACTAGCGTGCGTTCGTGAGATACACCACAGTGGCTAGCACGTGCATGCTCTTTCGAAAATTCGCCGGAAGAAGCGCGAGGATATGGATGGAACATTCTAGATGGGCACGTCGAGAAGCTACTAGAAGGTTCTGTGCCACGTGTGACGCCACACAGACACCCACACGGGTCACACTCACTACTGCATAGAGAGTGGGGCTCTAAACTTTTTCAAGGGCCATGGGTCACTAAGCCAGTCAGTCTGTGAATAACTAGCCAACTGTCTACATTCCAGAACGCACACTTATAATTCTTGAAATAATTGTTTAATAAATATCACATTGTATTATTTCAACAGAAACATTGTGTCTTCCACGGATTATTAATCTTAATTCCAAGATTAAATTCGAACACAAATAATATACTGTAGATCGAATGTTCTACAAGGTGAAGGCCTGCTGTAAAACTTTGAAAGCAAAACTTGCCATGGCAAATATTTACCTGGGGTTAAATATTGTTACCAAAATAAGGAAGCATTAAGCTTTCGCTGGTAGAAGATAAATTTAACGCTAACAATATGCAAATCATGTATAATAATGTACGATATTGTCACGTAAAAAATAACTCTCGTGATGATATATATAAAAACTTTATTTCTCAGGAGTCCTCGAGTACCAATATTACAATGCTCCAGTAGCGACTTAAAATTCAGACTGGCTTGGCTGTCATTATTCGGAGTTTAAATACTAGGCGAGAACAACGGTAATGATGGAGGGGATATTATTCTTGCAAGTTCCTTATCAGAGTGGCAAGGTGTCATCCACTGTCCGGTGGATATCTTAGAGGTGGTCGGCTAAGGTGACGTCAGGGTAAAAGAATTTGGGGTCACAATATGTCACAATATCACAGTGGTTACGAAAAGTATCGATACATCATTGCATTTATTATGTCATTTACATACTGGTTTGGCCCAAGTATATTTCAAGCACATAAATTTTGTATTATTTAGTAGTCCTTTCACGCGATTACGTAGGTTCGATACCATGGAAATGAAGTAGAATCTGACAGAAACGCGTTCCATTGGGAAATAGGAATATGCGCCAATATTCTTTTTAGTCATTTTAATATCAATCGCGTCATAGTTAGAAGAATTGCACAAAAACTGCACAAAACGCGCGTGATTCTAATTCGATGGACTGTACCTTCGAAATTTCATCGCTGTTAAGACTCAATTGTCGACTGAATAAGAAGCCACTCGTCGTTACAGTCTCGAAAGATGAATCGATCTTGCTGGGAATCGTAGCGAATTCCTATCGTGTAAATCGACAAGTAGGAAATGAAATTAAAGCACAAATGTTCGTGACTCGCACCGACTATTATTCCGCGGATAAATACGAGCATGCAACGCTGCGTTACTCTATCCGCGAACCGCAACAAAAGCAATTACATATTGCTGCACGTATGAATGGACAATGGCCACGCATAATGAACATATTGCGACGGCATCGGACTGCTGTCCCGTGGCTGCTGTCGTTTCGCTGAGCCGCATCGACACACGGCACATGTACACGCCGCATTTATGCGGATTCGTGGACAATTTGACTGGAAAGCAATTCGAAACCGAAAGGGAAGGGACTGGGGATGGGAAGCGGACGTACACACTTTCATAATTACGCGACTCCCGCAGCCGCTAGTGTTATACATCGCCGCTGTCAAACGAAGCCAGTGACGGCTGTCATTCTTCCTGACCGCTGTGCCGCCGCCAGATCGAAGAAATAACGAGCGGCAACTCTCTTCTCCAGCGAAATCATTGTTTCATCGATGCAGCGATATGCCTATCGACGATGACGAAATTCGGCAAATCGTTCTCGAATTTAAACGTATCAGCTTTTTGCGCGAACCGTTCAATGGATATAAACTTGTCGAATATCGTACGTCGAAGGATTCTGATTGAGAATTGGAAATTTATTTAAATAGTACAGGGTTTTCTTTTTTTAGAAGTATGTTATAATAGGGATAAATTAATTCTTTAAATAATGCGATGTAATGTAAAGGATAATAGGCAAATTTGTATAGGCTCAGTTCAGAAAACGAAGAAATAATTGATGGTAATTGTATGAACAATTTTCTGTCCAAAGCTTTTCAAGGATTTTTCACCAAGTATTTCAAAACTCTTTCAAGATACTTTCCCTAGTATTCGATAAAACGTTTCCTTTAATTTTCAAAATCTTTAGTTATTTTATATATTGCAGTACACCAGTCCGATACTACATAAGATATTGTAGACTTCCGTGCACAGCGAAAGTTTTATTTTCGCAAGCTGATCTCGCAATCAATTCCTCCAACCAGATCGTTCATTTTTCATGAATCCGAGGTTTCGAGCACTCAATCCGAACCCTTATCGCGCGCAGCTTTATTCCGTCAAGCAATCAATGAAAGCATAATATTTTATCCGCTGGTTCCATGTCATCGATCAAACGACGAATGCGGTATATCGAATCGCGAACTCTCTTTCAAGCTTGTTTCGCCACGTTCTTACCAGCAGCGTAGTAACATCGCGTCAGACGTTTTTATCGCGCTGAACGCGGGAGGATGAGTCGAGAAGAGACTAACAAACGGAGATCCGCTCGATTCTCGGCGCTTATCTGAATCGCGGGCCGGAACGTCTGGCCGTTAACGCGCGTTCTTACGTCCGCGTGGTTCTCACGCGATCGCCTCCGCGGCATCTCGTCGACGGATCGGCCGCGTAAGCTATAAAGCTTCCAGATAAATCTGCCGGCCGGTTCAGTGGAGGAGAGAAAAGCGCACGACAAAAATCAACGCGAGAAAGAAAAGTGGTTATGGAGCGGGAGACGAGCGGATCGAGGGGATGAAGAATTCCGCGATCGCAGCCAAGAAGAAGAGCATCGAGGAAAAGAGCAGAGAAAACGAAGCGAAAAGCCTTACTGGCTGGATTTTCAGTCGGGACGACACCTCTGCAACTCGATTTATTTTCTACTTATAGCTGTATGCTGCTTACAGTCGAGCAGAAAAGTACATGCATAGGTATTGGAGACAGGTATCGACGAAGTTTCGTTATATACGGATTGTTTGCACAAAAGTGTAATATATTATAATAATTTCAATCAGTTACAAAGCTATCTATGTATTATAAGGATATGTAGCGCGTTCGTTGGATTGTCAGGTACAAAAATATCTAATGAAAGATGGCAGTCTCTGTTTTAAACATTGTACTGTCATATCTTCGCGAAAGGTTTCGAGATTGCCGCTTGGTCACGCATGCAAGAATATAGCATGTCTTCTTTCATGTCATGTAATGTTTGTTCGAAACAGTCTTTCGTATCATTCACGTTGTTCTCTGACGATGATATAACGCTAGTGCCAGTTCGATGAAACTTCAACGATGCTTGTTTCCACTGTCTGCCCATTCATTCTTGTCCTGTATTTCAGCCGATTGTTCGATTGTTAGCAAACGCATCGTTACTCATTCCTCGTGTAAGTACTGAGACTAAGTACTGCGTCGATAACGAAGATCCCTGTGCCTCATAGTACTAGAACCCTGTACGCGAGTACTACGATCTCCAGCAAAACCGAGAATATACATGCACGTTGTTTTAACGAAGAAGGTAGTCGCTAATAGGTTCTACTGTTGGTGTGATTTAAAATTAATAAAAGAAGAAGAAAGAAGAAAGCGAAAGAGTAACTGGAAGGGAACGAAGCGAAGGAAGAAGAGGAAAAAAAAGAAACGCGCTAGAAGAGAGAAACGGAGAGAGAAGGAAAGAAAGGAAAGGAAAGGAAGAATGGAAGTTACCGCGAGTCGTCAATCCCGCAGATTTCTTTGCCGGGGCGATCCTCTCGTAGTTGGTCCGTGTGTTAGTCCAAGGGCAAAGAGGGATGCAGCGCAACGGTTGCAATAGCGATAGATAGTATCGGCAAAGAAGGCGTACAGAGGGACAGAACGGCGAAGAAGGGAGGTTGGACGACGAGGGCGCGATATAGATTGCAGATAACCAGAGACGAAAGGAAAAGAGGAACTGCTCGGCAAGAAAACCACAATAAATCTATCGACGGGACACTCCTATGGCTCCCAGGAATAGAGAGGATTCTGGCTATCTTACATCTATTGTAAGGATCAGGATGGTGCCGGTGGCCGCAGCCATCGCCATTGTGAACACGATCCTTAATTCCATCGAAAACTTATCACTAGGTTGAAGAGGAAGAGTCGCGCGGCCCGGAGAATGTACGGCCAGAGTGGATAAAGTACGTGACATCCCTAAAAGCTATTTCTGCTTTCCGAGAGGGTCGTTTCGTTTAATCAGATCGCGAAATTTCCGCCGCCATCGGTCGATCTCGCTTCTTTCGAACGTTCTTTCCCGATGATAATCAGTGAATTTGTTTTCTCGAATGACGTGGCCGATGGTGAAACTATAGCTCCGAAGCTATCGAACTGGGCTTTATGCTCTCGTTTCGTTTGCAACGGCTTGTAACTGTGTTAACGTTTCATTTTTTTTTTTTTTTTATGGAAAAGAACTTTTTCGTTACAGGTGCTTCTCTTTTGTCCTTGTATTCTCTTTACTTGCATCGGTTATTTCATTCAGCAGCAAGAAACTGCAAGATTATAACGCGCTTCTCTCTCAATAAAAATTAGAAAGCAATTGTCGAAATATACGTATCGATACGTAGCAGTAATCCCTGTTTTCAATGAACAAAAGTATGCATTTTAACCAATATTACACATATACACACCAATGTATAATAAAATAAGTAAAAGATAGGTACTTGTAGGAATTAGAGGTTTAATATTACTTGCCGTTTCTACCTTTTTCATTCATTAAAAATGTGTGCCGATTAATGCGTGCCGAACGACAATGTCGCGAACGAGAAATATGTACTTTATTTCGTCCCGGATTTCCTGGCTGCTCGTTGATTCGAGATTTTCTGTTAGCAAGTCTCCGGCAGTTTGCAGTATGGATATCTCGGAGCTGGGTCCCAGCCTTGCTTTGCATGATATACGGTAGAAGTTATCAGAAGTCTGGATATTGGAATTTTAATATACGTTACAATCGACCAGCCCGTTCCACTGTCGCTACTACCACTATCCTGACTCTTCTCTACCCTACCGCGACCCAGTATTCACGATCTTCCGGCTCGAATCCGCACGAAACTTCCTTCCGGTCTTTCTGAAAGTGGCAGTGCGAACGATCTCGTCGGTTGCTCTACCCGTATTTCTATGTTCGTTTCGATTTCAGAAGTCAATAGCGTAGGAATTATTGTGTTGCTAGCTTTATTGTATCTATCTATACAAAGTAGAAACTATGGATAGTAGATAAATCGTGGAGTTAAAATGGTAAACGTACAACGGTTATCACCGATAAAAGTATTTCCGGCATTCCCATCTACGTACCTATGATCAAAATTATTGACATTTGGTCATTTGTAGATAAAGATAGTGTTAGGAAGATGATACATTTACACTGTACATGCGAATGTGCGTGTAAGCGTCAGAGAATGTCCGGGCCATAGTTGGGACAAAAGACGATTGGCAGTCGTTGAGAAGCATCTGGAAGAGTCGGTTGGCAACAAGCGTGCGTGCGAGTAGGTTTACGAGGTCTTCAGAGTATAAGATACGTGTGTAACTGTTGTGTGCTGAATAAAGTGAATTACTTGTATTTCCGAATCCCTTCTATATCTTTACAGGTAGTTAGGTTCATTAACATAGTTGTTTCAGTAGCTGTTATATTTTATTTAATTATATTACATTGTCATAATATAAACTGAAGTAAAAAAGAAAATAATTCGGAAGCAAAATTAAACGAAAGAACCAAATAGCTAGCTTAATTTATCCTACAACATCTAATCGATTTGCGACCTAATAGTTCTTCTCGAAGACCTGTTTGAAATCGCAACTCGAGGCTGTTGACGAGATATATCGACGTTCAGACACGAGCTACTTAGCGCCAAGTGAATTTGGTGCTCGGCGAAACGAGACGAAAGACACTTTCCGGCAGCCATTTCTATCGGTAAGACGCGTACGGTGTTCCCATATTGCTCGTTTTGCGTGGCTGTTACCGTACGGGCGTCGCGGCCCGCAACAATGGGACGCCATTAATCCAGCGAGTCTTTCGTTCGAACGCGACTCCGGTTGGGCGTGGATAAGTCCTTTGCTAAGCAGTTTTCAACTGTTCCGCAACGTTCACCAGGGTCACCGGGATTTATGGCTGATTTTACGAAACAGCCGCGACCGGTGAACGATAAAGAGTGGAGGGAAGTTTCCGTCCCCGCTCTATGGCGCGCCATAAATATCGCCTGTTCCAGCTTTGTTGCCGGTTATATTCGCGGAATATTCGCTGTCTTTCGGGGATACTCGTACCTGGATACGCTTGCTGTTCGTTTGAATAATTAAGATAAGACGAATTGCGCCCGTGAAACCGTGAGTAATTCACCGGGGAAGTATTATGGGGATAATCAAAACGGACGGTCGATGGGGGCAGCGTGTACTTACGCAAACGAGCGTTCATTTGCCTAGCTCGTAGTATTTAATTTGAATATCATTTGTACGCAGATCGGTCCCGTTAACTCTTAATTGTCAGTCGTACGTGAACGGTGTGCATTTGGTTACAAGAATGTCACGTACTTAAGCGATCCGCGGAGGATACGTCGGCAAAGTTTGTATTGGTTTTCTCCTTCGGAATTAGCGTTCAGCGCGATGTACTCGTTTGGTAGAATCGTGGCGTATTTGGCAAAGGAAATTTCTAAGATCTTTCGGTAGATTCTTGAATAACGAACGTCGGTACTCGGCGAGATTCTGATTCAATTTTTAAATTACGAAGAATCTTAAAATTATTCTTGTTTGTATATCACGTTGTTGAATTAGTTCTAGTTCGTTATAATCTTCAGTGGTTCGATCACTTTCTCAAAGCAACGACGCTCTCATCTTTTCGTAGCGCAACACCTGGAAAGGCAATTTTTCAAACATGTTTCTTTATGGATATAAAATGTATTAAAGTCGTGAACAGAGACAGAATAAGAACATTCAACAAGTTTGTATCTACCAATTTATCGATTATTAATTTCCTATGATATCAGTAGTCGCGATTACGAAGTAACGATTTATGCAAAGTATACTATCCGCATTATCTTTCCTTTCTCTAATATTTTGAGCACGGTGGAGCCAATTTTCTTTGTCATGTACGACTCCATCTCCATTCAGATGCGATAATAAAGATGACTGAAAAAAAAAAAAAAAAAAACCAGTGTACAAAATATTCTGAGTAGGAAGTTCATCAAAATGCATTCGACGTTAAAAGGCGATGGTTCGGCTGAACAAAAAAATTCATCTACAATACTCTCTTTTCATATCAATTACGAATTCAACGAAGCAAACTCCATGGTAGCTAAAACATTTTCGACGGCCATCAGCTTTTCTATCAAGAGTGCAGCATGGAAAACGGGAAGTCTTTGGGGCTGTCGAATTTTCGAGCCACGGAGAGCTTTTCTATTTATCGAAAAGGAGGGTGGTTTATTTCGGCTATAAATCAATTGTCCATGCATGCGATGCATCGAAATGGCCCGATATGCATTCGGTATGCATAAAACGATCCATGGCAGCTCTCGCGCGTCCCAAACCCTATTTCCAGCCGGCGTGGTACACCTCTTGCACTCTCTTCCGCTCCCTTCTTCCATTTCGATCCGCCTTGTTATATCGCGACTCCTGTATGAAACTGGTACCATGTGCTCGTACAAACTGACACACTGTATCCGTAATATTTCGTCTTCCGGCACGAGCACGTTTTCTTCTACGAATTTCTTATCGCGAAAGTCGACGTTTAAGGAACTATGCTCTGTTAGCGAATTACGATTTTATTGTCTTCGTCGTCTCCTACGACTTTGACAACGTTTTATAGAAAATTCTTCGTCGTCACTGATGGCTTGGAATGGTTTTCATCGGCCCTTCGATGCATTTGCTGGTTACATTGGTGAGTTAAAACGGTAGCTATTTTTGTGCAAATATTCACATAGATGTTATTAATTAACGAAATAGAGGCAAATAATAACGAATAAATTCAGTGATTTTGAAGAAATTGTATCAACGGCTGTGTATTACGACTGGCTGTACGACTGTGAACGAGATAAATCCATTTTTGCGCGTACTTTACTATCTCCGACTTAATTTAGAAATTGAAAATAAATATGTGCGATCGTTATTGTATGGATGATAGTATATATGTTGTATAAATGCAGTGTTGTGAAATATTACGCGAGGCTAGATGTAGTACGCACGTTTCTTTTTTTTTTTTTTTTTTTTGATAGGATCACCAACGACATAAAATTGATGAAAACATTGCACGTAATAATTTCATTCATTATTCCACATGCACATTGAAACAAAAGACCTCGTTACTGTACGGCTATATGAAAAGCACTTGCTCGTACGTTTATGTTATGAATCACTTTATTGGCCAGTTTCCACATTTCACTTTTCTGATATTAATTTTTTTCATAGTCAAACTAAAACGTTACCAAATAATAGCAAATCTACTACGATTGTAAATAAAGAGTAAAATCGTCTCGAATTTTTCCATCTCGTAATTTATAACAAAATTACATTTTCTTAAAAACAGGAGGCCAAGTGGTCACGTACTTTTGACCCGTGAGGTAAATTGTCACGGTAAAAGACGTAATTATAGAGTTTCAATGTCTTCCTTTTAACAAGTTTCGTCGTTGATGAGTTTAACGCGTATTCGCAAAAAGAAGATGCAAACTAACGAAGTAAGAAAAAAGATAATAACTTTCTACTTATTCTTCCCAAATCGATTCCACTTCCTTTCCCTCTCACCAAGTGCAGATACGTGGCCACGATATGAGAAGAACGTCCAGTCAATGTGTTCACGATGACCATTTATCACGAGAAATCGAGTCTCGGTGACGCGCGCCGGTAGATCATTTTAACATTTGATCGTCGACGTTTTCTGTCAACGTCGCCTCAATTCCTCCACCTCTATCCTTTAGAAGAAGACACAGCGAAAGACAAGAGCAGGAGCCGCGATTCCTCGCAGGCAAGAGTAGCTAGCTAGCAATAGGGGAGATCGATATTTTTATAAGACCCGTGTCAAAGTGACGTGAATTATGGCGATAATAACGGGCACGGAGAGATAGGAATAAGCTACGCGTCGTGCCTGCTGAGGGACGTGCATAAATCAGCCAAACGAATCGGCCACTGGGCCACGGTTGTAGATCATTTTGCTTACAATAACCAAACTGGATTTCCGATGCCAGGCATATCTGAAATTGCGACTCGCCGCCCTTTCTCTCCCGCTTGTTCTCTTTTCGCTCTCTCGTGTTTTCCCTTGCCACGTACACCCTCGCTCGTAAGTATCGCGACCCTCGTGCAAACTTGTGTACACAGGAAAAATGATTAGGAAGTTGTCAAGATCCGTAAGATTTATTATCTTATTAGAAACGTTAAACTATAAAGAATCTGTGTCTATCCGATATTGTAATAATAATCTCGTTAATTCTATGTAACAAAATGAATTTTCCTCTTGTCTGCCTATAACTGTCGTGTCTCTTGATCTTTCTCTCGGTTAGCTTTGATATTCGTATTACTATTGCATTATTATTTGGCAGCATACATGTAGTATCGGGAAAAGGGACGTACCTGACAATGGGTCATACCTGTAGCCCTTTACAACATTGGGGTAATTGAAGAGGATCTACCTGGGAATGGGTCAGGCACATCTGGAGGGCAGACAGAAGACGTTAGGCAGTCGAGTAGAGTCAGTTGAGTTGGTCAGTCGCGGAGAAGCAGTTGAGTTGTAACAGCTGAGTGGAGCAGTTTGAGTTAAGTGAGTTGAGAAGTTGGAAGTCGAGTGTTAAGACGTACGACGAGATTGTAGTCAGTTTTGTTTTGAGTGTTACTTGTACGAAATAAACTTGAACTTAACTCTGAATAAACCATCCTTTCTTGTCCTTGCTCTAGATAATAAAACAAACACATTTGTAGGTTACTACATACAGTTAGGACGAATGATTTTATAATTCAAATTCGGATTGCAAGTAGACTTCTTACAGTGTTCTATCAGATTCAAGTTTTTGACGGTGCCGATAAGAGATTAGGCAACTAAATAATTAGATTAGGCAAGTGTCGAGACCAGCACGACATCATTTACTACGTTATTGTTATTCTTCCAGATAATTTTAACGAATTTTCGTTTCTTCCACGTACAACGGACCGTAACATTGCACCAATGTAAAATTCTGATCGATCAATCGTTTCCTCGATCTTTCCAAATTCTTTGAAACAGTTTCAACAATTCTTTATCTTTTCTTTTCACATCGGACCACGATTTTGCGGGAATATAAAATACCATTCGGTTTAATCGATACTTTAAATTAATAGCCAGGTTCCGTACGAAATCAGTAGGTTTCTTGATACTTGCGAAGGGGAATGTACGCGCGCGCCAATGCACGATATCACCGACCCCAAACAATAGCCAGCCGTAATGGCGAGTTGTAATTGGCCACCGAACGTCTTTATCGCTTGTCCAGGGAATAATGGAAGCGAATTCGTCGCGTTCCAGTCGCCGACTCTTGCCTCCCTCCGCCGGATAACCCAATTAACGTTGTCATCCCGCGAAATTCGTCGATGACATCCAACAGGGAGGCAAAGGATCAACGCGAGCGATCTTTTCATCGATCGGTCAGTGCGAGCTTTCGAGCATTGCGGCAAGACGTTAGGAGATCGAACGCTCGAAAAGGGGAATGCGCGTTTTATTGCATTCCAGCGAACTGGCGCGAGGACAGATTGATTGATTCGCGTGCTGGATTCGAAGTTTAATCTGTGCGATAGTTGGCTTTTCTTTCGCCGATGTTTCGCGCCGTTTGGTGACGTCCTTCTGAATGTTGATGGCCACTTTATGAGGACACTCGACGTGGATTTGTGTTTGCAGATAAAAAATAAAGTGAGAAGTACACGAATACGAGCGGCGAAAATAAAACACGTTTGTAATGGAAAAATAAAACGAAAAGAGTAAGTAATAAATTGAAACGTTAAACATAATGTTATTATATGGAATGAGATAAAAAATAAACATATATACATACAAATTATATAGATATAAATATTAAACGTGCTATCATTTTCTCTGGTAGTACAAAATTTTCGAATATCGCTTTTCTCCAAAACGCTTCTCATCGCGGTAATAAACTTCGTTTCTGGTTAAAACTTTTTTCTCTCCGCCAGGATGAACAGAAACGAAGTACGTAACCGCCGTATCTTCAACACAAGAATCGAGAACGCTGACTTTAAACCGGCAGTTTTGCCAGGGTACAAGCTTCACGCGGAATTTCAGTTGCATCTGAAACGAATCCACCGGGACAACCGAAAGAAAGTAGAAACTCGTTCACACTGGCGTCGTTAATTACAGCGAATTCCCAGAGAACAATTTCAATAAAACTATTCGGACATATTTTACGCGAGGCGCTGCGCCAGAAACGAACGAACGTACGTACGTACGTGAAAGCGAGTTTCCGGCAAACTCGTTTAATTCTCGCTCGGCTTGTGCAAATTCGTACATTTACGGCCGCCACAAATATTTATCGATGACATTTGGCAAAGATTTGCGCCGGTAATATCCATCGTCGCATTTTGATGAAAGTGGAGGCGAGGTTCGACCGTGGGCCACGCGTTTGCCTCTGTTTGCGCTGTCCTTTAATACACCGCGTCGAACAAAGGCGTATAAATATGTTCATCGTGTTCCCGCATTTCGTTGACTTTTTGCGAATTCTCGCGCGAGATTCTAACGTGAATTCCTTGCTTTCCGCTTGGCTCCGAGCAAATATTTTCGTACGTCTGCTAAATAACTGCGGAAACATGGATACGCGCGTTATTTACATAGCATTTGTACCGAGTGAACGAATGTTTGACAAATAGTTGTTAATGTTAAATCGCGAACCGATATTTTTGCATCCTCACGTGCTTATCAATTTTTCACTAAATAATTTCGAGATCTGATGCTTTTACGAAGAATATACGAAACTTCTGAAATATGCAAAATGAACGGACACACGATAAAAACCTTGTAATAATAAATTCGATTCCAACTTAAAATCAAGATCAAATGAAAGTAACATTTAACAAAACGTAATAATCGAATATAAACCTGGTGATAAGTTTACAGAAAAATCGTATTAAAATTCACGACGAGAATGATTTTCTGCGAATTCACCAAGATATGAATTTTTATAAATACCTGTAATTTAATTATCAAATTTTGTTCAAGCATGTACAAATTGTATGAATTTCGAACTCTAAAGCATCGAATGTGCTCAGAAGCGCGATTTACCTGTTACTTGTTCAACGAAACGCACTATCCCGTTTCTCTCGCGGTTTTTCAATTACATTCTAATGCAGAAGCCTCCGATTCTGTAAATACGCCGTTTCAAATGGAATAGTCAGATGGAATACGTTCAATGGACGATTTAAACGTGTCTGGGCCGCTACATTTTCGCAATCAGCGCGCGTTTCACTAGAGCCTTTTCAATAGAACTGTTCAAACATATCCTACAGGCGACATTTCAAGCTATCTATGAACTTTCGGCTCTCGTTTCACTGTTCGGGCAGCCCTCCATTCTCGTGTGGATTTTCGCCAGCAAAAAATTCCATGGGCGGATCTCCGCGACGATTTTTCCAGTAACAACGACGTTATGTCTTCATACGGGGATAACTGCTTATATATGATATGACGAGCCAGCACGATTTCATGTCCAATACACGTTAAAATGCGAAAGAGCAAAATTTTATGTGCACCAATTTACGAGTAATATCTTTCCGCATATAATTTATGAACATCACATGCACGAGTTTATCATTAAACCCGAAACCGATCGATTAGAAGGATTTTCTGCCGATTCAATTTAACCTTAGTGTTAGGTGTGGAGATTTTCTATGAATTTAAGTCATTCGTGTAGAAATAGACACAGGCATCTTCGAGATTGTACATTTTTATTCAAAATCGTTTCCATAATGTCCAGCACACGTTTAATTTTTGAAGCATATCGAACGGAAGAAAATCAGTTAGCAGTTCTTTTAAGCGAAAGAAGCGCGAGTTACTGCGAACACAATAGTGCAAAATATATATCGGAGATGAAAAGACATCGGGCCTCCCCGTTGGAATTCTTAGGAAAAGCCGAGACAATGAGCTTGAGTTCGAGGCGTCGGAGAAAACGCCGAGCGTAGCCGCGGTCACGGGATGGATATTTTGTCTAATGGAAGTATAGAATTACATAGCTCTCCTTAAGAAAGGATAGTAGTACCAATGCTCTACAGTGAGCATTCCAACGGCCTCTGCCCCGTGGCACAGGACATTCAGTTAACTAAGGTCCTCCAAACGAACAAACAGTCTTTATCCTAACAGTCCCCAAATCTATCACCCGCTACGGGAAGATACGGGAAATCTGCTTTTCCTCACGAACGACGCTTCCCGTTACCAACTTTCCCTCAAGGGCGGTTAGCATCCTTTTCTAACCATCAACATAGAGATTAACCAATTAACAGCAACATCCATTTTCCTCACTTTCTGGACGAGGGTTGTCCTCGACGAATCCGATGATCTCGTGCTCTGAGACACACCCCATCATAGTTTACCTCTGCAGCATCACGATGACGGAGAGACATTCTTGTATGATTTCGTCCGCAAGTGGAACGGCGTCTTTGCGATCGGTGGATATTTCAGAGTTTGACTTAGACTTTTTGAAGAGAGTATAAAAACCATTTAATCAACTTATAACGAAAAGATCTGCAACTTACCCTGTAACTATTACGTTAATTCTTCGCTCACGAAAAGGTATCAAATCGTAATCCTCTATTTATTTCTGTTCAGACTGACCATTTACATATTTGCATTGGTTCGTAGCATTATATAAATCCAAATAACGCTAGAGTAAAAAGTTTCGAAAATGGTGGCTTTTCCACCGCATGTCTGTATAATTGAATGGCATTTGGATGGAGAACAGCCGGAATGGAAGTACCTACCTTTCGTTTCGAGCATTCCTAACGAATAGCCGGATTCGAATGCAACCACGCTCGATAGCGTTTTAATTATAAATTCGTGGATTATTAGCTGGAAACTTTTTCCCACGAACTCTCTCGTCGCACAACTTTTGTCGAGCGAACTTTCGCTGCCGCTGGAGCGCGTAAACATAATTGTGCGGAAATTTTGATCGCCCGCTACGGCTCTATCGATGCTTACTCGAGCCGCTTTTATCGGTGGATTTTTAGCAAAGGCAGAGAGAGAGGAAAATGAGGTAATCATGACTCGAAATGATCGACATTCTCCCCGTTTAAACGGTCGTGAAAATCACAAGTTACGCCAGCGAAATTAGATTACGATGGAAACCGTTTTTGGAAATGCACGCTTTTCAATTCGTGTTTGAGATTTCCATTAAAATCAATGAATCTTTCATTTGTTTCAGGTTTGATGAATATTAAGAGACCGATCTATGAATGTTAAATTTCGCGCGATTTTTCGCTATTTGAAAGCATCGAAAGAAAAATAATTCCATCTCGAAATTAACTGCCATTGAAAGATAAAATATTATGGTCGTTCGAAGAGTGGATGCTTTGAGGTTTATAATTGCTACTAATAAATTGTACAAGAAGAGCGGAATATATCGTTGCAATGATATTTTCGCTGATTCTTCGAATAATAAAAATCTAGAAATTAAAATCGATCAAATAGATTGAAACAAATAGCCGAAGAAAATGATTCCTCGATTGTCGGATCGTGATACGGAAATTTCGTGGAATTTCCGGGTTGGCGCGAGGCTGCGCGGCGCGTGACCGCGCGAATTCGCGCGGATACAAGAGCGATGCGCGTGCACGCGCATTGTGAGCGCGTACGAGGCAGTTAATGGCTGGTGTTCGTTAGCAAGTGGAGCTCGACGAGAGAAGAGCACTTGCAACGGACCCTTCAGTCGGTAGAAAAGCTCACAGCCGCTGTTGGCGACACAAAAACACCGATTGCCGACACAGTGGCACGCGGAAGACACGCGACACGTGCACTCATTCGTTTTTCCCCGGCTAATTAATCTCTCTCAACCGATTGTCTTGCACATCGTGCGACTAAACATTCCAAAACACTCGATTTACAGCTCGATGGTATTTCCGCCACCTACTGTAAAATTATAACAAATTTTACTTCATTTATTGTTTTTCGTTATAAATAATGCGAATGAGGTAACATATTTCTAATGGAATAATTATGAAATACACGTATGTGTACGTAGTGTACAAAATAAGAGAGTAACTATTTGTAAGCAAATTTTAAACTATAAATTTAAAATGTTTTTAAAAGAAGGGAATTTTTAATATTCGATGCTTGAACGACAAGTAATTACATCGTACACTTCGATTTTACTTGACTTCAATATTCCTAGCAAAAAGATACCGCAACATTTTGATTAAAATATGACACTTTAAAACAAATTTAATCTACATGGATAAGGTGTAAACCGTATTCGATAGATATAACCTTCTATGTATTTGAATTTCCGAATTTATCGTGCGACTATGATACGGTGATTTTTATCGCTGAAATTACTATCCCTACAAGAGTACGAGACAGAATAGATACATCGTGAAATTCATTTATTTTTGCGCAGTTAACTTTGTTTTCGACGACTAGTTGTATAGCGAGTAAAAGTTCAGTTGGAAAATAATTTCTTGTTTCATTCGAGACCCTTCGTTTATCTTTTATTTGCAAGTACGATTTTTCATAGTATTCCGTTAAACGGAATTTTTCATCTTTTATTTCCCGAGGGTCGTGGAATATTTGATTTACACTTTTTATTCCTTTCTTTTTTTTTTTTTTTTTGCATAGTTCTAATTTTGGTATAGCATATTTGGTGGAAATATTTTTTCGCGAATAATAGATGAGAGATACCACACACCCGTTAAAACGAAATTTCGATTAACCGGAATTCTATTATTCGATTTTCTACTATCCGTGTCCTCCATTATTCGATGCGTAAATATGCCGCGTTCGTTCAGCGTTTCTATCTCGAATACGTTTTTACGCTTTGTTCGAGAGTCAATTCTTGTAAATTGAACGTTACATGGTTCGACGTAATCCTTCCGAAAGTCATTTTTCATCGTGTTTGCTTCGTTAAAAGTGTTATCCAGGTGATTCCTACTTCTTTCTCAAGAAACTTCTCTTTGCTGTAAATAAAATGAAACGAATATACCGGAAAATAGAAATCACCATGTGCAACGTTACATGAATCAATTAATAATTTTATCGTTGGCGTGAATTAAAACAAAAATTACATTGAAATTTCTGTTTAAAAATTTTATTTATTTCCATATTTTTTGATACAATCATTTTCTGTTTACGAAGAACTACAGCTTCGAAATATAAACCTACTTAAGTTCGAAAGCGAAACTCAGAGAATGAAGTAAAAAGGAAATCTTAACAACACCGCTTCGCTAAAATTGATTGCTATTGAGATATTTAATTTTGTAAATTCCTTCAGTCGTCTGTTATCATTACCATCATTACGAGTTTAAAATTATCACCAGTATAAGCAGAGACGAATATTTTACGATTCGAAAGAAAATACCTTCGTTTAAACATTCATATTTCTGTGGTCATTCGAATATCGGAAGTGCCATTGTATTAAATTTTCTATCATTCAAAGTTACTTTTGTACGATTACAATTAAAGGTAGGAAAGTATCACGAAATACTTCATTTATAAACACGAGCACGCACCAATACTTTTACGCTCATTGTATTTGGAGAATAAATTACATTATTTCCAATCGTGAACGCGACACGTAACTATGTTTTCAATACGCGTATTAGCAATTTATATTTCGCTGCTTACGAATATGCAGTTACATCAAATTTGTACAGATCTGTGTAATTACCAAAATACATTATGCATATTCGTAAGGTAACAACGTTTATAAAAAGCGATAAAATAAAATCGTTAGAAAACTTACGTATTACTAAATAAACTGCCATTAAATAAACAGAAAGACGCAATTTTAAATCACTTTTAGATTGCACTTTAGTTGCAGTTGATGCTTCAGTTGGTACTCGAGATAGAAGCTTTCGTAGCAAAACATTTCAAATGTATGGAATATCGACTGACAATTGAGACAAACGTGACCTACTTATTTTCTTGGAAATGCGTATGTCGCGTGTAACGTTGGTAGAGAGAAGACGCTGACTCAACGTCTGTCACTGACCAGTGCACAGGTGGCTAGTTGCGATAGGTCAATGATGGCGTGTCACCAGAAGGTCGGACACCACGAGGCACATAGCAGTGTAACGTATCGGAAATTAGGTTTTACGCGGTATCTCAGCAACGAAGACTTATAACGTCGTGATATTAAAATCGTTTTAAAGTAGATATCGTATTTTTCATCAGTTTTATATTCGAAGCTAGCGAAGATGAATTAACAATTTTATTTCGATTTTCGATATTTCATTATTTCTTCCTGTATACCTTTTATTACATTTTGCGGAAATAATTGTTTGTCGAATTAACGAAGAGAATACGTGCACGTACAAACGAAAGAAAGTATTTACACCGAACGAACATTGCGAGAAAGAAAAGCGAAGAAGAGGACGAAGCTTTAAGCTCGCGGAAAATCTAAAAAAGATTCTGATTTATTTATCAATGTATCTACTATCGTATATTGTATAACAATTCGCGAGATTAAGTGCTTGAAATTTCCTTTGATAAAAATAGCAATTTAGAGGGAAGAAATTGCAGGGTGAATTTCGCTCGGGTCGTCGACGACCTAGTTCTCCTAACAAGTAGTTTAAAGTCTCTTATCGTGTTGGAATATATTACATATTACCGACACAAATATTACGAGTTTCTTCCTCGACGTAACTAACCTAACATCGAATCATCAATCGTTTCAATAAAACTTCTCAATCCGTTAATAGAACGCGTTAGCCTGCGAAGCACATAAAAATCCAGTTTTCTTCTTCGTTTCGCCGACTGTTCCTCTCGAACGCGAATTCATTTCCTGGTCGCGATATTAATTCGTTGGGCGGACGCGAATGCAAGAGTACGTCTAGTATAAACGATAGAATTGCGGGATGGAAATGTAAGTGTAACCGAAGGAGACAGAGCAAGGAGCGTAGATTATAATGGAGCTACGTATAATGAGTTTTCTTCCCGGCCATTGTTTTGCACCGAGTAATTTCGTCGTGACTCGGTGTTTGTACGTGTTCTCGCGTGCACACTCTTAGAGAAGAACGAAAAACGTGAAATTTCCAGTACCGCAAGCAACTAAAGCTAGAAACCCACGTGCCAAGTAGCTACGCTAGCTTATATCTAATGAGTAATACAGGTAATCATCATTATTTTTAAATCTCATTAACACCTTCGTGCATGCATCATGCTTTGCGACCGTGGAAACACACACGAAGCTAGTTTGTTTTCGCGCTTAGCACATTACGTAGGCTGACGAGATACGTATTTCGCGTTCCAAGGATTACAGGATATCAGGCGTTTCATGCTATCGGTAGATTGTGAACATTCGGACGAATAGACAGTATTATGAAAATGATTAAAAGATTGTGGCATTAATAGAAATTCGTTAAAAGAACCCGAAGGATAGAAGGAACGGAAAGGTATTTATATAAAATGAGTCTGAGCCACGGATAATCGGTCATTCCATAAATAATTTATCTCGTAATATTCGGCAAATAATTTAAAAATATTCGTCGGAAGAAAATATGCAGCGCACTACTGGCTATAACTGATAACGAAATATCTGAACTGTGACGTGTTAATTTCTCAATTTCTATATATCTCTTTTTATCGGTGATTCTTCGTCTCTTCAAGATATTTATTTTTCTATAACTTTCTTTCTGCGACCTACTTTTACTTTGTTACGACACGGTCGTCTCTTTTATCTCTTACGATCTTCCTCCCTTTTCGAATGGTCGCTTGTCCCTTGCATTTGATGCATCGTGTTTTACTTTTCGAGCCGAGTATAATTTTGCGTGTTGTCTCTTATCTTCGTTTTATTCTCTACATTCCATAGCTATTTTCCTTCTATACAACGTTATTGTTATTACTATCACGCGTTTGACCCACGATTTTTCTGTCCCCTTTTCGCATTTATTCTTCAGATTATATTTTCCCTATTTCCTATTTCCTTCTCCGTGTTCATTTTTAATTTCCCATCGTAATTTGTCGGCCGCATTTATTCTTCCTCTACTTTCCTGTTTAATTTCACTTTTCTTCCCCTCTTATCTAATCCCGCTTCTGTTTTCCTTTAATCTTCCCTTGCTCGTTCATTTTCTTTTTTAAACGTTTTTACTCGGTCTAATTTTTCCTCTTAAATCTTTCGTTTATAGTCTTATACTAATAATTCTTTCTTATTGCTTCCTTTCATTGTGCGAGTTTAACGTGGCGCCATTTTCTTTCTTTTGTCTTTCCATTTTCTAATTTTTGTGCTTCAACTCTTGCATAACGAAATGTGCTCGCTTCTTTCCTACGTCTGTTTTTTCTTCGTATATTTTTCTTCCCCCTTTCAGTAACACATTTTTTTACACCTAATGTTTCTTCTTTCTCTTTCATTTCCCCTTTCCTCTTCCCTTTCATACACTTTTTTACTTCCTTTTTACCGTTTCCTTTCTTTGTAATCCTGCGTGTTTTCACAATTTTCTTCATTTTCTTCTTTTTTCTTCTCCTTTTTTTTTTTTTTTTTTTTCCTACCTTTTGTATTCTCTGCTGCTCGTCGCCGTTGCCACACCGCAACAAGGTGTTTCGAACGAGTTTCGCTGGACAAAAAAGGTTTTGTGACGAGGGAGAATCCAACGAATCTCGCTGCTACAACACAAGTGCAACGATATTAAACGTATAAATCCCGATAATGAGTAACCGGTGCCTCGGCGATAAAAGCAGCGGCCCACTGATTGGTAATTTTCGAATTATCGCTGCGAAATTGAATGTAGAAATGGCCGGGTGAAAACTTGCGTTCCGTTTATTAGAATCGAGCTCGCGATGGTCAGCGGTTTTCCGGCTGCGATTGGATTTTCGGTTACAAGCTACATACATACGCCGCATCTTGGCTCCCGAAAGCGTCCATTTTCACGGCAATTCGTGATTTTTAATTAAAATACCTTCTCGTTCGATCGTATTCTTCGCCAGCTACTTATATTTGAACGCGTACATGTTAAACGTTTGAAATTGAACGGAATATTGATAAATTTTTCAAAGTTTACAAATCAACGGTTTATTATAGCTTTTTCTTAATTAGATTTTGTTTCGTATTCGTTTGTTACGTAGGTGTATGAAACAGAGTAGCACAGAATATATATAATTTCTTAAACAACGATTCTTTTCGTTGCTGTAGCGATATGCGTTTAGAATTTGTAGTTTTCGCTCGACAGACCTCGTGAATCTAAAGAGTTTCTCATTGGAAACTCTCAAACAATTTTCTAATTTATACAAAAATAAAACATCCCGGTGTAACCTGTTTCAATACAGAAATTGTTAACAAAAGTAAGAGCTATCTTAAATAAGAAACTTCTCATTTTTGTAGCTTTACCAACATTTTGAACAACTTTGTGTTCATAAAGAAAGGGCGATCAGAAAATTGGTTTGTCGCGTATTGCCTATTGAAAAAATTGAAACCTTAACATCGTAAATAGATGGTGAAACCATTGAAAGCTACAGTGGATTAAAGTTCTCCGTGCGAAACGATACAAGCGAAAAGAATCGTTAAACGTTCTGCAACTTGAAACTGTTCGAAACAGAGTCTCGTTAAAAAGTAAAGTTCACTGCGCGGTAACCTAATACACCGTCGTTTCCATTGAAATACTTGCGACATGTACTTCGTCTTTCCAAATTATTCAAAGCTTTAATCATCGAATTAATCGCACATTCCGTTCTACGATTATCACAGTACATCGAATTACTCTTATCTCGCCCTGAATGCTTTTCCTCGAGCAACCGGCTGGCCATGTACCGAATATCTCGATGGATCCGTCTATTCCACGTCGGAAACAGGAGAACACAGTGTATTATGGCGTACAGTAGGGTTCTTCCGGTTTGGCAGTCGTTTCACGTGTTCGGCAGATGACCGGGCGAGCAACGCAGCGTCGGGTCAGATAGGGTTGAAATCGGTACGAGCAGCGAGGGTCGAGTGAGGAAGAAGGGTGGCGAGCAGCGAAACAGGGGAAGCGAAAGCAAGCCAGCAGCCAAGTAACAAGGATCAGCGTAAATGCAAGAGCGCGCCGGAGCTTTATCCGGTTAATTAACTGGCGGGAATTGCTGGCTTCTACGATACGCATGAATTTACTGCCAATTTCCAGCAATATTCTCAATTAGGATTGAACGCGTCGGCGCAAATTGTTACGGCCTCCGCCGACTCAATCAGCGGTCGATCGCTATGCCAGAAATCCACGGGCGTCCTCGGGCGCGGCCGATTTCCATTAATAAATCCTCGATTCTGCCGACCCCTGCCGTATCGGCCGGGACATCTGATTCGCTTTATGACATGGCGAATTTACTCGCTGACAAACCGTGTTTATCTTGGCCACGAGCAACAGCGAGAATAAACGCGCGCCACTCGCCGCGAGAAGAGACCGATTCAGCAACCAAGCTCTCTCGCGGAAGTCACTGCAAAGCAGGCTGATGATGATGCGCTCCTTGTGTGTTAGCGCGCGAGTCAGCGTGCTTGCTCTACCGTGCCGAATGCGTTCATTAGGGTTGATGCGCTTGGTTTTCAACCGATTATCGAGTATCGTTGTAGTTATAGAGAAACAGTCGCGGTTTGTTCGCGTGTTACCTTGTGGTTCTCGCTTTGAATCGCCGGGTATCAGGCATTAGGTGGTCAACAAGTACGACGCATTATTCATCAAGATTTTCCTCTCTTTTTATGCGAGTATTCAAGCGTCAATTGCGCATAAATGGATATTGGCGACGTAGTCTGTGATAACACGTTTCGGACGATCAGTGATTCTCGCGAGTTATACGTGGCCCCTGTAGGAGGACAGGTTTTCTTCAACGTTTTCGCGAGGAGACGTCGCTCTCGGCTCGACATTTTCTCTTTTAACCTGTGTAAATGATATAATTGGCTGTTATTGCTAGGAGCGGGGGCGATACGCGCGCAAAAAGAAGAAAAAAGATGTGAGTTTCGAAACGTTGCGTCGTTCACGCAGATTCGTATGTCCGGGAATGTACTTGAAGCGGTAGAATCTCGATAGTCGATAGTTTTAACTACCAAGTGTTATACAATAGAGAGTGCTGTATCTCGGATATTCCATATAGTTTTTCATATTATATGCGTTTATTATATGTGTAATTTTCCACTTTCAAATTTCCTATGAATGATAAAAATCCGTATTCCACTCGCTGCATCTCTATTAATACCGCATGGAGAGAAATAATAATAGATTGGCATATACGCGTCGATAAAAGCGGCACAGGCGAAGAAGCAGAGCGGAAAAGTTGTCGATACGAGTGACGGATCGGCAATATACAGAAACGTCGCAAATACTAAAAATTGCAACTCGGTAAAAAGCTCTAAGTGGAAAGTTTGCAAGCGCCTTGGTCGACACGGTTGAGTGCCCAACTCGACGACGTCCGATACTGCCGCGTGAGAGAAAGAAGGACAGAGAGAGAAAGAGAGAGAGAGAGAGAGAGAGAGAGAGTTGAGCCACAACCTCCTTATTTCACCCGGGACCAGCAAAACCGGGATAAATATAAACAACTCAACTTCCAAGACCGACCATCCCGCTCGCTGTGACATAATTTAATATACACCAGGAAGTTTCGCGCTTAGCCAGCGACGCCAGAGATTTGTATTTAGGTTAGTATCCGCGAAAACTTCGCCGCGGACGACTTCGAGAAACTCCATCCGCCTTTCCGCTATCTTACTCTCATTGTCTGCCGCGATATCCGTAAACTTAACGTGCGTTTGCACTTTGTAAGCGTAAAAGCGTGTGGAAATTCGCGGAGGCGGTAGAGAGAACAAATCGCGTTGATAGGGGAAATTAAGATACGAGTACGATTTTAACGACGTTCCGAACGAATCAGATTTATTTCAGATTTAATGGAGTTAGATATTTACTTTCTTTTTTAATTTTGTTCGCGTACTAGCGCTCGTAAACTGCCCCTTCTCTCGCCAGCCCTATGTTCCAAGGCGACAAGTGCGACAATTAACGGTTGAAATTTATGCGATGCTCTTGGCAGTTGCAAATTTGGAAGTTCACTCCGTGGTGGATTTATTTCGCCACAGATGTCAAACCATGCGTTAACAAACAATTGGAAAATTACTATTTTCTGCACATTTTCAAACTACCACTCGAACAAATCAGACGTTACGAACGTTGCCAACTATTGTCTCTTGCTGTTTTTTTTTTTATTATTAATCGCAACAATCCACGTTTTATATTGTACTATGTTACTGATGCACTAGTAATCGTAGTATTTCTAACTATTTTATATTATCAAATCAGTGTATCGGGAAGATTTTATCTTCTTCTTTGCCATTGTTAATGCTTTCGATCAAATACACTGAAAAATAGATAAAAATTTAAAGCGAGAAGAATAATTACCTATATTTTTAAATACCAATTAATTAAAACACCAATGTAGCGAACTTACGTTGGGCATTTCATAAATTGATTATTCTATAAGTGTCGTTGAAGATAGCGCGATGTAGTCAACTTCAACTACGTAAAATTCATCTCCGTTATTATTGAAATTTATTAAAGACCAGTTATAACGAGAATTATCATCTTAGCTTAAAGGACGAATTTTCATTCAGCGGACGTAGCTGCGCTTTTATTACCGGCAAAGGTATTATATCGTTCAAACTGCGATAGAGTTTCGAAGGCAACTTTGGCGAACTGTCGAGCCAACGTGTAATCTTCGCTGTCCTGTGCTTTTCGATAAGGAACGTAAGGATTCGCGGATTAAAAGCGTAAACTTCGTAATCCTTGCAACATCGGACGATCTCTGGCGAAGCTCGAACGACGGTAGAAAAGAAGTCATTTTTCATAAAAACGCAAGCAGGAGTCATTTTATCGATCGTTTATAACTGTAGCTACGAACGAAGCTCTATGAAGAAGAAGTTGATTTATTTGAAGAGGAAAAAAAAGAAAAAAAAAAAAAAGAATGGAGAATTTTATAAATATTTCACGAAGAATGAAACATGGAATATACGTATTTTATTGATTAAATTTGCAATAACGTGCTTTTAAAAATATTCAGCTTCATAAATTAAGTCCGGAAGCGACGTATCGTACTTTGAAATTGAAAACGTTATATCGTACTATGAAGCCAGAGATAAGAAGAACTACGAAAGCAAGTCTGTTGTAAATATACACGATATAATTATTAATTATTTACATGGAATATGAACTTTCCTGTAGGCAGTAGATGCAATGTAATCACAAAATATAAGGTGGATCCTTTGCTAATTTAATAATAATTAAACGCACAATTATGTTATTATAAATAGTAACATGTAGTTAATAACGCAATATTGCTTTACCTAACAAGGGCAATATAACACGAAATGAAATTCCACAGTAAACAGCATCATTTACTTCAGCCTTGCCTTCGAATAATTGTCTACCGTAATTCGAACAATTTTTTCTGCATCAATTTAACTGACCTAACTGTTATAATAACGTATATTGTTAATAATATAATAGTACAATTACTACAATTACAACCACCATCAACGTGTGATTTACCAAGCCACTATAAGACTTCTTTTTTTTTTTCATTCACAATTTGTCCAATTTGAACATTTGGTAGAATTTTTTAGCTGTATAATTATCATATGGGTGGCTCCTTTATGAGATCTGTTGGGTGTTTCCTCTTTAATCTTCTTTCTACGTTTGATCTGTTGATCTTTTCCACTGCCAGCCGGTCCGGGTGCGTTGCTATTCTTTCTCTGTACCTTCTTGCACATCTGTTGATCTCCTCCTTGACCGTTGGTATTCCCAGGTCTTTCCGAATGTCCTCGTTTCTAACGTACCATGGGGCGTTTACTATCGCTCTAAGAATTTTAGCTTGCATTGTCTCCATTTTGCTTATATGGCTCTTTGCTGCTGTTCCCCATTGCTGCTGTTCCCCATAACTATAAGACTTCTCTATCAAAATATCAAACTAAAAATCCAATGCACAAATAAACCGCTAAAGTTCACTTCTAGGGACATGCACATATATACTTTACATATCTTTGTCAGAGATGCAGCCAGCACACGGTAGAACTTTAAACGGAAAAGTTAATCAAACGAAATCGTATTTCAAGAGGATGTGGCTGTGAGAGCGCGCATGAAATGATGCTCAAGGTACATTATCGCACGTAAAGAGAAAGGACACAAATGCGTTCTGGGAGAGGGCTGGCCATTGTTACAGTTACTCCGACGAACGTAACGTAAACAGGCCGCACGAAAAATAGCTTGCAATTAGAGGGTGGGCTGGGAACGAACAGCCTGGCCTGTTCTCGCGTTTCCCAAGTGGAGCAGCATAAAGTTCTCCATATGGAGACCATAGAGGCACAAACGGGACGGCCTGTCCAGTTGAAATAAATTTGATAGCGATAAGATCACTCGTTCTTTCATTAGCGAAAAGATATACAGGAATTTTAACGAGGCGACCCACCGAAAAATACACTTCCGTTTAAATTTGTCGCCTACGCTGATGATTCTTCCTCTCTCATTCCCTTTCTTCTTTCCTTAACCTGCCTTTGTTACACGTTTCTATTTGCCCCTTTCTCCAGCTCGTTCTATTCTTTTCTCTGTCGTTCTTCCATTTTATTTCGCCTGTTTTTTTCGGCCAGCTGGCAAATGGAACCTGCAAATCTCCAGGCGTTTGTAACACGTGCGAGTGACAGTGAATTGTACGTGCATCGTTCATGCATATGTATTTGCATAATAGACGAGCATGTTGCAAAGCTATACGTAACTGCGACACGTGTACGAATCGTAAAAAAAAAAGGGTTGTTTAAGAAGACAGCCGGATTTTTCCTTCTTTTTTTTTTTTTTTTTTTTTTTAAAATTTTCTCTATCCATTTCAAAGTGAAAGATTTTGAGTGTGACAATTCGTATGCAGATGCGTAGCTCAAAAACGAGTTTTATTGTTTTCCCGACTTTTGTACGGTATTTTATCTTCCAACGGTGTTTTAAAACGAGAATACCTAATCAGTTTATGGATAGTTGATAGTATCGAATTTGCATTCAGTTCGGATGTTTTATATAAATTTCGCGCGGCATTGTTGCTATCGGTTATAAAATGCGCGAATTCGCAATTTTAACGTTCTGGTGAAAATATTTTTATGGGATTATGTGGGACTAATGTTTTATTCATTAGGTAAGGTTAATTATATATACAGTACCGTAAATGTGAAATTTACGATTGTCATCCGATATCACGTACTTACAGGGAGTAACTGTTATGAAATAACTACCATATGTATATACACATTTTTTTAAAGAGATTTTCATATTTTCAGGATACTTTGAATTATTTCATGGATTCCCGAAAGCCTTCGATTGTTACGTTCTCGAATTGTCTTTAAAAAAAAAATAGTAGAAGTCTTTTTGGAGAAGAACCTGTGGACCCATAATTATACTCGGCAATTAATATTTCGAAATTTTATAATAAAATTTTCCCGTGAAGGGATACAACGAAGGCATCGGATTTGTCAAACATATTAATTACTGTTCATTATTTAATACAATCATAAATATTATCACATTATCGAAATGTTAAAATTGAATGTTAAATCTGAATGTTTGTCTTGAGTTATTTAATTACTCGCCACAGTATTCGTACTGTGTAAGATGACATATTTTTAACATATTTGTGCAAGCGTAATTCAATGATTGTAACAATTCTACGAATATCGATACTTAAATTGGTTAATTGGATTTTAAACTCATTTAACAATTTCGAAATTGACAATAGCAATGTATAGGACAAAACGTTGTCGAGCGAATTTCGCCAGGATATCGTATCAATTTTCAAAAATATCGGCGACCACGAACATCCAGAATTGCGACGCAGCGCAGCGTGACGGTGCGATTTTTTCACTAACAAATGACGTTGAATTTCGCGCTTTTAATTTGCACAGCGTAGATCGTACACAAAGATAGGAAATGGAACTAGATATGGGCGCGATTTAAAGCCGCATTTCGCTGGCTCGCGCATTTATTTCCGCGTTCCCCGCAATCTGCTCTTTGGATCGTAACAAATTTAATACGCGAGAACTGTCGCGAAAGCTTCACACGCGATCGCAACGGAGACAATACAGACGCAAAAAAACATCGGTACTTCCGATAAGAGGCTAACGACACGCGTGACGATTTAAATAATCGCTTAATTACCCACATAATGCGATGCTTTAATTGCATTTGTTCACATATACGTTGCGCGGAAGCGTGAAAGGTACAGATTTTCTAAAATTAGCTTTACCGATCGCGTTATTTCTCAATAACGAAGAACCTTCGTGGATGCGAATTTAGATATAAAGCAATTTAGATAGAAGCAAATTATAGTTCGTTTTAGACAAGTTTTCGCCTTTTCCCATCAACGAATTAGATGAAAATAACTTTGATGTTGAAATTATACATAGTAATTACGATTGAACTGATTAGACTAGAAATAATGTTTGAGTTTATTTTTAACTTATTCCAGTTAGCAGATTGAGACTAAATAATTCCGTTCCGCCGATGGCAAAATTACGTAGTCGCGTGGTAATTAGCTAATTGAACTATAGAAATAGCACGGGATTACTTTTACCTTACTTCGTAAAACGGTATGTTTCAACGTCGTCAATTGATGATGGTGTACGAACGTAAAATGAGAATTTTATATCAACAAAAGTTGTTGCCTTCGTTTTTCCCAAATTGAAATTTCAAAAATTAAGCACTGTACACGTCAGAAGTAAAATAACATCGTTTTATTATTAGTGTTGCAGTCTTTCCGGTTTCACTGACATAGTATTTTAAACAACTGTTTTCATCTAAAAATAATAATTCACATAGTTTCTAATCTTCGTTTGTAGTTTCTTTCTGAAAGAAGTTGTCGTCGCTTGCGATAACAAATTGAATTTGTACATTTCGCAATAATTGTCCATATACGATAATTTCATCATTTGGAAGATTTTTAAAGAAGCGAAACAAAGAACAGAATATCGTGTCTTCGATTTTCTTTTCCAAACGAAATAATTCACAACACCGATCATAAACAAAATCATTCGATCGTTGGTCATGCATCTGTCACAGGTTTTAATTTGTGTCGTTATTTTAAATACCATTTCTCTTACGTGCTCTCCTACGATATCTCGCCTACATTACTATTTTATCACTCTCTCTACAAAGGTAGAAGGTCTCGAAAAGACTTACAGAGGAATTCAATGGGGTCACTGCAAGAAACTTCATGCGTATCCCGTGCATTTACGTTATTAACTTTTAAATCCGGCCGACCGTGAGATATATCGTCTAAATGTCCCCCGATGGTTCTTTCCGGGGACGAAGTTCAGAACGAAGATACCAAAGGAAGCAAAACCAAGAAAGAAAGAAAGAAGGGCCAAAGACAGGCAGAAAGAGGAAAGAGAAAGAATCTTTAAATTAATGATCCTACGTGCTTGAACGACGCTAAAGAAAAATGATGTTGCCCCTTTCCTCTCGCAGCTTCTTTCTCGCTCGTTACATCTTTTACTTGAGACGACAGGGCGAGTCTTCCGGTGGAGCGAAATGACGAAACGGTTACGAGAAGAAGAGAACGAGCTACGCGAACATCGAAAGGAAGAAAGGAAAGGAAAGAATTGCAAACGTTCTGTTCCCCTTCCTACTTTTCTTTCTTTTTTTCTTTTTTTGTCTCTCTTTAGACACTTTTTGTAGTTCGGACTGCGATCCTTGCGCGAGTACAGGACAAGGAAAAGTTTATTCGAACGAGTTATCTCATCTAGATAGGCTTGGAAACAAAGACGTCCAGCTCCATGGAGGAAGCAAACGCGTACAATTACCGAGGTCAGAAGGTGCGAGAACGTTGAAACGTGGAAATGGTCAAGGTTGCTCTTATCGCGTGCCACCTCCCACCCCCTGTGCTCGATATTAGAGGACAGAAGAAGTTTAGTCATTCGAGGAAGCAGAAAATCGTCAGAAGAAGACGGTCTTCTTCCCCCTGTCTCACTACTTTTTTCCCTTTCGGTCTTGATCTCACGATGGCCAACTTTAAATTGTGGCAGTTCTTTTTATCACCCCTCGTAACCGTTAAAGAAGTGTCTCCGGCGCGAGGGTGATCTTCCTCCTTTCGCTGGCTTTTTATTTACCTTGCCCGCGACGACGGCTCGCGAATAAGACTCGGTCAAGGCACCACGTCCCGACAGGGAATCCGTAAATCGTCGGGGCTGGCGGCTACGTCCGCATCGTCGACGCTGGAAATTCATCGCGAGCGCTACTCCTTCGGCGAAGCCACTGAATCTCGCGAGACTGCAGTTTTATAGCGCTGTCGAGAGGGAAGCGTGGAAAATAAAAAATCGTAATATTCCTGTGAAGGACACTGATCATTTGGAAGTTTATGCGCACACGTTGTTACGATCTCGCTATGGACGTCGCGCAACTATTTCTTCTCCTTCTTTTGACGCTGTTGGTGTTCACCTTCTTTCTTTTTTTTTTTTTTTTTTAAGAGAGCATATAAATCGCACGTGCATGCAACTGGAGATACTTGCGTAGCGTAGAAATCATTTTTGATATGCAAACATGTCACATGGTTGGAATAAGTTTGCGCTCCAAGGAAGGAAATTACTTTTTCGAACTTGAATAATTTGTTGATCGATAGGTAGATTTTTCAGTAGCCATTGCGTTTGAAAGGCGATAGAAATTTTTTCTCTGTACAGGATCATTAAAGAACGACGTTATAGAAATTAGTGGCTGTATGAATGTATTTGGAGATTTTGCCCTTTAATATTTTTAAAAATTTTTGTCAGTGGATACGTTCATAGATTTCGTTGTTCAGTATCCTCAACGTGTAATCTTCTTATGTGAGCGATGGTTGAAAAAAGGCTTTGTTTCTTCAATTATTCTTTCAAGACATAATAAGTTATTATGTGCCTAGATTTAACGATGTATTTTTAAGAAACCTTATAATCTTATGTTAATATGTAGGTTATTATAAAAACCGGGAATCTGGCTATTTGACTAGTAAACACGGAAGAAGTGGGCAAATTTCCTTCAAACGTAGAAAAATCTTGAATCCAGTTTTCCCTAACCATTTAAAATTTCCGTTTACTGTTATCTTTGAACGTTTGCACGTCTTTTTACCACCGCCACTTTGATGGAAAAATTTACAGGAAAGAAATTCATAAGAAATTCGCGAGTTATAAATCAGATTAAGCAAAATTTCCAACCAAGTTGTCAACCAATTTCTGCTTTTAATCCCATTTACTGCCAAAAATATTTTATTTCATGTGGAAAATTATAATATTTTGTACGTCTGTGTTTGTTCAATATAAATTATTCTCAGAACGAACAACGGCTACCTAACGAATCTCCTTCAAAAAAGTTCTAAACATCATATAAAGAGATATATGTTTTTTAATACAAAGTGATAGAATGTTTGTAGAAATAATGAAATATGAAACTTTTATAAATAAGCGCAGTTTATACTTCAATTAATTACAGAGTGGAGAAAAATCTGTGCAATCAGATTCGTTGAATCGTAATTAAAATTCATGGTAGCAAGAGAATCTTGGTATTTGCGGAGATTGCGTCTCTAGAACTTGTGCTAGTGGTCAAAGTCGACGAATAATTAACGCGGCCGCAGTAGTGCAGATACGTGATATTTCAGACCTCGAGTCAGATAGCGGTACAAATGAAATTTTAAGTACGTTTGTTATCGGTGCGATAGATCATTTACCCAATTCATGTATTTTCTAATCTAATTAATAATAAACCTTCTAATTAATAATGAATTTTTAATATCCTCAATTTTGTACTAATTACTCGATAAACAGGTATTGCTATTAATATTACGCAGTAATACGTTGAATAAATTAAATATTTCTAAATATGTAATTTTATACATTTAGGAATAGCGTAATTGATATTATGGTCAGAAATTTTATTTGTGTAATATTTTGCGTGAATTGCTGATATGTCTATTACTAAACAAAAATTTATAAACCGAGTCAAACGTTATTTTATTTAATCTATTCTCCCTGTTTCGTTGTTTAATAAAACTGCTGCTAAAGCTGGTGAAACCATTCGCGCTACTTTTAATAACAACATCATGGTACATATCACATCCGAACTGTAATATCGATGATTTTTGAAAAGAGAATTTCATTTTCGAATCGACAATGTTCCAGTACCAATGAGATCCAGAAACAACAGTAATTGCAGAATCAAAATTGCTGGGAAATGAAAAATAAACTACGGCAGTAGAGAGAGAGAGAGAGAGAGAGAGAGAGAGAGAGAGAGAGAGAGAGAGAGAGAGAGAGAGAATAATTGAAAATATTTTAACTTTTACAAATGAAAATATGTTTTGTTCGCAAAAGAATAGACAGTGTAATACTAAAAGCACGGAATTTTTGTTTCACGTCTAATACAATATAAATGAATGTACAGCGTGTGACAAATCGAAAACCATTGTTCCTGTAGAATTAAATTCATTGATACCGAAGAACGGTAAATATTATACTTAAAATATTACCTTTCCCCTCGCGATCGTTGGCAACACGTTAAAAGCGAGTCAAACACAAAAGAACGAAATATCAGCGTTGCAGCGGGGAAGCAAGCGATACACAAAAGAACAAAACGTCGGCATCACGGGCGTAATGCGTTCGGTGTATCGCGTTGGGCAGAACCGTTGCGTTTCGACGCATCGCATCGTATCGTGACTTTGCTGGAACATTCTATTTCACAGCGTTAACTTTACGCATAGCAAATCGGCTTTGTACGCGACTTCTGCAAACACGCCAAAACCGCTGGGACTTGTCAAAACGCGTTCGTTCGTACGTGCACGAACAAATTTGCACGATCCTTCAACGATGCTAACACTGATGGAGGCTGCGGCTTTACAGAATTGCAATCAACTTTTCTATGCTAGTGCCGCGAATGATACTTGTTGAACCTTGTTACGGTTTACCGCAAATAGTATTCGCAACAGCTGCCTCTATGCCACGTCTAAATTGCCGATATCGTATCCGGTTTCCTTCACTTTTAATTACCAATTACGAGGCAGATTAATAGGAAAAAGATCTCCGCGGGATATACTGAAATAATTAGATATATTAACTCGGAATAAGATTCATTAAAGTTAATAAGATAGTATAAAAACGATTTTGGTTTTTATTATTCATGGTCAACGTCTATCGTGGAATCTTTCAACGTTTTCTTTCTAAACGATCTTTTTAACTTTCTACATTGTTAGTTACCGTACGGTAGCGAGCATAGAAATAGAAACACTCTGTTTTTATAACATACGAAATATGTACTGTTTGTTTCAGAATAGATCAGGACATGCTTGAACATTTTTTTGTAATATTCCCTCGTTATTGTCAAATTTATAAGACATAATCGATGTATCTTCCTTCTATTTCAATTCAAGATTCACATCTACGGGCCAAATATCGAGGTATAGTTTCATGTATTCATTTCATGTTTCGTATTGTACGATAGGAATTTTCAAAAGAAATCTAATACTTCTGCTTATATTCAACATATTGCGAGAAGAATCGCACTATCGATCTGCCGTAAATATAAAAGTAGATTTTGCTGCGAATGGTTGGTTTTAAAGCTTATGGTGATAAAACATTTTTTTGTTGCTCTCGATGAGAACTGCGAGCTCCTAAAACTCCAAGTGTTTCTTTGATTTTTTAGTACCCTGAATGTACCTATCTGATGAATATCATCAATGTAACCTATACAAAGGTTGATTACAAAATACCTGGATTAAAAAAGATACGTCTTATTTATTCTATTAAATATTTGTTGATATTTCGTTCTTTTGGAGTCAATGATTCCTATAATAGAACTAATTTTGTGACAAACATGTTTACTAAAAAGACGGAGCTTCGGTGAAAGATTGCGAAAGTTTGAGTAGACCGTCAGCTTCTGAGATTGGCGAAAATGTTGCCAAAATTCGTGAAGTTGTTGTTAGAGGAGTTTACAGTATATGTAGAAACATTGTATAGGTCTTGCTGAGACATTTTGACTAATGTTTTCAGCATGAGTCGTGTCGTTACAAAGTTTGTTTCTCGTGTCTGGACAGAAACAAAATACAGTGGAAATCTTAAAGGAGGTTCTAACAGAAGTAAAAAGCGACCTAGATTTTTTGAATAACATCACAACGGGTGATGTGGAAACATGGTATTGATCATCGTAATAGCAACCAGCGAATTTACGATAAGTGAAAGATTCGTCACGGCATTTTTGCAAATGATGTTTTACGTGAGACGCTTGATCGTTACATTCCTTTAACAACGTAGAGAAGGACTCAGTCAGATCGATAAATACACGAGTGATACTATAAATTTCACATCTTAAATATCGTCATACATAGTACGATGATTATTAATATTATTATTAATATTCATAATAAATACAAAATACAAATTAAGGAACGTGATAGAGACACTAAGCGAGACTGGAGAAGGGCTGGAAGACTTGCAAGCAATAATAGAGAAGAGAAGAGTAAGGGAAGAAAGGGAGGAATGATAGAAAGGGAACAGACCAAAGAAACGAGCCAAAGACGGAAGGTGCAGTTAATGTTAGTTATAAGTTAGAACAAGGTGCAATAGTTAAAATAAGAGAAATTGGTATATATGTAATGTATGTAATTGTAGTATATATGTAAATATTAGAGATGTAAAACCGGAGGTCGTCCAAAGCCGAAAGGTAATGGACTAAAAAAATAAAAATAAATAAATAAATAAAAAATAAAAATACAAAATACAAATTATTAAATAAATAAATAAATCATTGGTATTTATTTCTCATGAACAATTGAAAGTATGTATCGTTTGAACAAAAAGATAATTATTTTTTTTTTTAGATCGTTCCTTTTGATTTCTCTTTCGTTTTATTACGCTATTAAAAAGCTTCCTAAGGGATTGTTCATCGTGAATAGGTGTCAATAAGTCAAACGGTGAAATAATTTCTTTGCGCAGAAGTCTTTAAACTGCTATGTAAGTTGATAAATAAAAAGTGGCTTAAACTTTGCTAAAATGAATTATGGATGTTGGATTTAGAACAATTCATCATCTCACTCTTCCCGTCTGGTTCGATAGTTTTTAGTAAAAGGATTTTTCTCCTTTCTCACTTCACTTAGCTTTCTATGATTTCTTTTTGTTCTTAAAACTAGGTGGTCGTTAAAATTGTGCCAAGTGATTGAAGGGAAAGGAAAGTTTCGAAGGTAACTATTGGGTTGGTAACTAAGTGATTGTGGATTTTGTCATTAGGTGATATTTAATTTATAAATAATATGGATTCATAAAGAAACGGTAGATATCAAGATACCTTCTTCGTCAAATTTCGTTTAAGGGTGTGGCGACAGATACTCTGTAAAACCGTCGTCTCGGGTAACAGCTAGGCGACGGGAAGTATAAACACTTAAGACAAGAGACCGAACCCAACGATTAGCGGGCGGTCCACCGAGACGTCTCCGACAATCGTAATAGGACAGAATGTTTCCGACCGGCACGCTGAACAGTTCGACGAACCGATTGTACGCACGATTTCATAGAATAAAAGTTGTTGTGTTATAACTGCATGACTTATACATTGCACCCATAACCACCTCAAGGGGATACATAATTTATTTCATCTATTTCCATTGTATTCTAACACAAGTTTAATCGAGGTATTTCAAAAATGTAACAGGAAGTATATTTCATAGGAGAGCTGACAGTGTCTATATTTAATTCAGCTTTAAGAATATTTAATTAGCTAGAGGGTATTATTAATATACCATCTGTCACATTTTTCACTCTAATTAGATATCTGTCAACATTGTAACATGCTCGTGTTTTTCAAATATTTTTTAATTTTAAGACAGAAGAAATATTATTAATATACATTTCCAGTCCTCGACATGTCGTTAAAGCTTTATTCTCACAATTGGAAGCGAAACGAAAGTACAATCAAGTCAGAGGAAACTCGACGATCGAACAGGAAAATTAATTTTTCCGAATTTAAATGAAAAACTTGCCAGATGAAAAAAAGCTTTTTTTATATTCTGCTACCTCACAAAATAGTTGCGTATGCACCTAAACTAAAGGCATACAGCTATATTACAAAGCTTGTCATTCAACGTTGCTATTCAATATTTTACGGAGTTTCAATTCGGCTGATTCGTCTGGCAGTTGCTGTATTAAAATATCTTCTGCACGAAACAACATGTACAAACGTTGTTCCGTATAGAAGACTGTGTAGCGTACGAAGTTACGATAACTCGCAGTTCACGAGAGTAGCGTTGAGAATGGCGAACGATCAGTCTCGAGAGTGGTGAGAGCCGTTTGTTTCCTGTTTCTTTCGTAAGTACGAGCTTTGGAGAAGCGGCCGTTTCCGAAAGTTGCCAGGTCGCTTTAGTGCCACGTGGCATAACACGGTGTTTGGGTTTACGAGGTCGAAAGAAAAGTTCGTTGTATTAGCACGAAGAAGTGAATTCTGCGAATATTTCGGCTGGTATAAGACCAAGGATTGTAAAACGGAAGACAAGTTTAAGCAACGTTGAGTGCCACTGCTGTTTGTACGAACAGAATACAGATTCACACTCAACTCTAACATAGTGATGTTTTCTCAAATACAAGTACGCTAGGAAACGCGAGCTCTCTAGCTAACGAATAAGAATAAAAAAAATTTTTTGACGATGTTACTTCTTTGTTACTTCTTTCTGAATATGGAGAATTTGCAGAAGCATATTATGTATATGTTTCTGCGTTTTATGCTTAGACCGAACGCTTATAACGAAATAAATTCTACTTACAATTATTATAATAGTGTTGTACGTTCCTTTAAGTTTCTTTGATTATTTTGTAAATTAATACGTTTAAACATCGATGAAGCCAGTTAAAAATTATTTCCTTGCCAAATATTGACCACTAAGAATCGTTACAATTAATCGCATCTTTTCTGTTTCAGGTATGTACAAACAAATTTGCTACGATTGTTGGTACGATCGAGTGGTACGTACTTAAATTTATTATACCTGAGAAATTCTTAGCACTTATATTCTAAAAATTTCTTCGAATAATTAATGTCCCTTTTTCATTGAACATACTTATAAGTAATAGCAACGAATAATACGATTAGAAAAGCTAACGAGAACAATTAATGAAACAATTAAATGCACCGTTATTCCCCTTTCTTTGTATTTAATTCAAAGTCCTCCCTAGGACGATCTATCCTCACATACGGAAGAGAGTCTTGAGCGCAAGACGAATATCGATAAATTTAAATTTAACACGGTGAAAAACCTAACGCGGCACTCTGTTACCCTCGCTCTCGCTTTCACGCGTTTATCGTGCTTCTTCAATTCCAAATCCTTTCCAACCCTACTCTATTAAATTTCATTTTCGTCCAATATCATCTTCCTTTACCGTACCCTTATTTTTTCCTACTTAAATGTCAGTTCCTCACAAAACGTTTCCGTCCCGCACAAATTTCTTTACTCTTACCCCTTCCTTCGCTTTTTCCCCCCAATTTACCACCGTTTCTTTCTTTCCTGCCGTATCCCTTTTCCAATTACAGACGCGCACGTACGTACGCACAGCAAATCGTTATTCTCTGACGGCCAGGCTTTTTGGGGCGGTGCTTACGCCTCATAGAATTTATACGATCTTCCGCATCAGCACTTTAGGACATTTTGCAGATTAGGACATTTCGCGAGCGACGTAGCCGCCAAGGCGAAACGAAACAGCAGCTACTTTGGATTCATTAAAGAGACCCTTCCTACTTCGTTCGCGCACACACACGCGTTCCCCTTTGCCTTTTCGTTTCACGTGATACCAGGCCCCGTCACGCCATCCCAATTTCCTTAGAGACCAATGAGGAGAGTTTGACTACGTAGAAACGTACCGAACGCGTTCCTCTTCCCTTCGTTTCTCTGCACGTTTGCTCGTCTATCACTTGTTAGCGCTACCTCTTAGTTCGTTCTGCTACAAATTTCGTTGAATGGAGTGTTTGTATGGAAGGGATGGTCTGTATGAAGGAATCTTATTTTTAACCCTCTATAGAGCTGTGTGACATCGAAATTATACGTACACGATAGCGGGCGTCTAAATAGACGATTTTCATCACTTTTTCATTTGGAGAAGAATGCGTTTGAACTAACTTTTTTTTGATATACAATTTGCTAAAAATTGTTTATCGTCTTTTATCAATTCTTTTCTATCCTTTTGCACGAAATCATTCGGTTGCTTTGAGCTTTTATTTTTTTTTTTTTCTCTCGTATGTTTATTTCACTGTAACATTTTTCAGAGAAATTCGTCTAAAAAATAATACGAAGCAGGAGGTAGTTCCGCTAATTACCTTATCTTCCGCGTCCATAAAAAGATGGTCTGTTGCCAGGACTATGATTTTTATATTTCTACCAGTTGCGTAGGAATACGCATATAAATTTAGCAGACAAGAATTAGACGAGGGGAGTAAAGTCAGGTTGCAAATAATAGGTTAAAATTTTAATCAAAACTTTTATGTCTACACGACTGTAGTCTTGAAAAGGGCAACAGAGGACTATCTATAGCAGGCAGCATCCGCTACTGGCTCTTCTTCCTCGTAAAATGCATATTGGATATTTTTACGGTTGTAAGAGGAGACTTTCGGCGGCGATTAGCTGTTTTTAGCAGCATCAGCTTCAGGAAGTATTTCACTTTCGGCAAATTTAGCCACTTCGGCGCCACGAAGAAGCCAGATGTGCGATCTTTCCAATCGACTAAACTGTTACGTGCGTTATAATTTATCTGCCTTTCACTTGGAATATTCATTCTTTCCACTATAGAAATTGATAGACAAGCTGTCGTGCAATGTGTTGAAAATAGTAAGCTATCTGTATTGAATAACATTAAGCAATATGGAATAAACAATATTAAGAAAATAGAAGTTCGATTTATAGTTCGATTTATAGAATAAGATGTAAAAAGAAAAGAATGACGAGACGCGAAGCGTTACAAATTCAAAAGGATACGTATTTGAATTTTTCCCCGTTAGTCTAACAAGTCCTGTTTGGATAAATTGGAAACAAATTAATTGAAAAGAATTCGAGGTGTTACTATCGTTATATTAAAACAAAACGTAAAGAGAAATCAGTCGATAAAGTTTATGTGTTTGTATAGTGTGAATTTTAAAACGATATCACATCTAAATACAAGTGAGTAGTATATATGCAAAGTAAACACGCAATAGTCACATTAACATTCCGCAGTGAGCAAGAAGTAAACAATTTTTTCTTTATCTTGCTATCGGGTTTCACGGTGAGCCTATTTCGGCATATACCAACCGAGTCAGTTCTGTTTTGCCCTCTGCGCCGATGATATCGTTACTACGCGGCGCGACAGTCGTGGCGGTTTAGTTTGTGTAATAAGTGAAAACAAATGTCGCGTGATCGTAGCGTTTCATCATATTTGTAATTAATTTGCGGTAAAACGGCGAATTACGTGTAATATACAATCCAGATTTATTCGTCTACTGTTTAGTGTAAAATTTATACATTCGGTTATATAAGTAACTTCGTTCGTACATAGAGATATACATATGAATAATTGTATTTTGCTTTCGCGAAAGTGACTAACCGCCATGTTCGATATGTGTCGTGTTTGAAATCGTCTCTCGCTGCGTAGTGTTCCGAAATTTGTGATTGCGTATAAACATTTACGATGCTTTGGATATTCGAGGAAATTTCGAGGATGCAGTTTGGACGACATCGTTTCCAAGTTATACGCAGGTACAACGATGCAGCAAAGGTAAGAGTACGAATTCATCTATTCATGTAATTTCTCTATTATTTGTTGGTCAAGTGTATGTACACACCTATGTAATACGTACGATGTTGGACAAAGAATGGAACATAAAATTGAATAACAGTTTTTGAAATTTATGAGCATATCGAGCTTGTTGAGCTTCTCTTGATCTTGTATGATATGCTTTTCGATTATTTCGTTGTAAAGAAGATACAATGGCGAAAGATACAATAAGAATAGATACATATAAGCAGTGGGAAGTGCATATACAATAATAGAATAGATATAGATATACAATATGTACAAAATCAAATCAGATAATAATAGATACAATATAATCTTATTACAATTTATTAATTATTCAGACGAGTATCCACCTCACCGATTTCATTGATTTTCAAATATGTTGTTAAGGTCGACATTATGAACAACTTTTTTCTAGCTATATATAACTACCGCTTGTCTTTAGTTCCTGAGATATTTGTAAAAATACTTTTGCTAAAAATACTTTTTAGTTTGATATGGGTGAGTTTTGGTAATAATGTTATGTACGAGTATGACGATATTATAGCCGTTTCGTAACGGGATACATTCATACGTCTCACTTTTCGTTTCATTTTTTTTTTTTTTTTCGTTTGTAAATACAAGATTGTGAATACAAGGAAAATATAATAAGATACAATATCGTTATATCCATAGAAAGCTGATAGTTTCTAAAATCAAGATGACCAAAAATATAAGTATCTATTTTATTTCTTTTATTATTTATTTATTTATTATTCTGCATGTGCAAATTATTATAAAATATCATTCTCCGAATATGAAATGTTTCTGACTTTATTTAAAAATATGAATAGCAAATATAATTTTTTTGCTACATGTCACAATAAATGTACAACATCGTCTTACTTCTTAAATGCTACATAAAGTTTAATGACTATTTAAGTTACCCCCTACTTTATGGGACAACATTTACATAATCGTTTGCTTGGTATTTTCTTCTTGACGTCTATTTTCCCTTACAAGCAACGACTGTATTATTATTCGCTGCTACCACTATAATCATTTGACGTTTCAGATTAACATACTCCCTTCACTCATGCTTTACGACTGTTCACGTTCAGTCGCCCGATAAAAAAATTGAAGCATCGTCCGAGCATAATTCGTCCATCGACATAAACCGTGTAACTCGTCTATTATTATTGTTCGAACGTGTTTTTATTCGCTATTATTTCTGTCGCAACAGGACGTATTCTTTACCGAGCGTTTTTGTATGTTGCACCGTAAAGCCGAGTTTATTACACACGCCAGCACGACAAAACGTGACCGCTCTCAAGTTACCAATATCAAAGCCCTTTACATGCGCTGATGAACAAAAGCGGAACCAGGGAAAAGAGAGCAACACGAAAGTAGAGACGCGAGACCAGGAGATATCAGGATTCGAATGATTCTATTGTAAAAAGACATCTTTAAAATTTCGATCGGTTTGACCGACGAATAGTGTTTCGCTTATTTTCAAACGCTAACTTCTTTGTTCCTATACGTTTAATGGTGTTTGCTGAAACTTTGAAAAATCAAAGATTATTTAATTATTATTAGATAGATGTACGTTTGTGCGTGTTTGGAAAATTATAGAATATAAAAATTTACAGATGACATAATATGCAAAAATACAGTCGGGAATAAAAATAATTGGACAGAAAGTGTACTATGTAGTAGTATACTATATAGTATATACTAATGAACTATTGATTATTGAATAATATTTAAGTTTTATTTATCGTATATCGTTATTGTAGATTACATAGATTGCTTAATGTTGAGGTTATTAGGTGTATATGAATGCAAAGAGACGCGTGGATAAATTGTAAGATAGAAAATATATATATTTTAAGCTGAAGTGTAAATACAAAGAAGGAATACAATATATATGAGCTAGTCCAGATCCGCACGCTAGCAGTGTTACTCTATAACCGAAAAAAGACGTTGCCTGTCTACTGTTTATGATTTGCCTTCGTCCCAATCTTTTGTCTATCGCTGTCGATGGCTTCAATGCTTAAGAAAACTAAAACCAGATGTAGAGTTTTCTCATTTCTCATTTCAATCATTTATTAAGTGTTGAAGTTGTGACCACTTCAACACTTAATAAATGATTGAAATTAATATTCACATCTCTGTGCAGACAATCTGCATTTAACGAAACTCCATTGATACCTATTTTCATTATCTGTTCACTGATTTTTTCCGACAACTATATGTAATCACTTTATCTTTTATAAACATTTCTGCGGTCATCACTTCAACAATCGGAACATTTGCAGTTTTGCGTTTGACTGAATCGACGATCACATCGTATCTCAATCAACGACTATACATAACATGTTCCTATAATATCCATTGTTTTGAAGCACTCTATGCCCAGAATTACATACGTTTACGCTAAACCCCGTTGATTTATCAAGAGAAATCAGTCACCGCGACATTAGCTTCCAGCAGACGTTAGCCAGCCGCTTCTTAATTACTGGCTGGAGCGGAACCGCGAAATTATAGCGAGTAAAAGGTGATGTCGGAACAACCGGCAGATGACTATAAGGGATAGGGAAGGTTGGTGTTCAGGACGAAACGAGGCCCGACGGGTAGGAAACACTGTCTTGGCTTGGCTGTTTCCTGGCTTTCCGTGTTATGCACCAACAGTTCAAGCTGCGTTTAATCAACTGAGCATCGCACCCCAATTGTGCGGCTGCCGGTTTCTGGTTTCGCCTGCACCGGTGTAACGTCTCCTAAACCAGCGGATCCATGCATCCAAGATGGATTAAACTTTTGAGATATATGCCACTTGTTCCAGGGGCGATATACGACCCCGCCTTGGGATGTAGAGAATTAATTATGTTAGTTCCTCGTGCGATTTGGCTTGCTCGCTGGAAATGGCTCACATTAGCGCGACGATGTATTTGATCGTTGATAGGGATCACGTGTCGGTTTAAAATGAAACTCATATTACTGAGAAAATACGTGGAAAAATGAAGAATATCACCCGTTATATCCGTACTGTTTTCCGGCTATTCGCAATGTAAAACGTTACATCGGTTCGTTTTAATGAGAATTATATTCAGTAAGAACGTTATAGCGATTTCGATGTAAAGAAACACGGGGGCAGAGAAATAGCATGTTTTGTGGTACTTCCACTTGCATTTTCCGAGACATTAGTTTAACATTTTTCCTGAGTAGAAAGTGTAATTCTAAAATTTATTTAGTAAATACGTCTCTTATCATACTCTTTTATTGGATACGTTAGCTTATTTCATTCTTCTGATTATTAGCTTCCATTTTAGAACCAATCTTAGATATTTATACACGAGTTTTCTTATTTTTCTAAATCTCTTTCTTTGTCATTTTTCACGATGAAAAGAGACGACTGTCGGACATATCTTCGAGTAGTTGTACAATATTGCCAGTGATAAATTCACACGGGTGGTTTTCTGTCTCGAGATTTCTACAACATGGAACAGTTTGGTCTGGGTATCGAAATTCCAAGTGTAGTATGTGAGGAAACCTTTCTCGCGAACGAAGAATACTTTCTCAGTAAATCAAATCCAATGTCATCTGTAAACACCAACAGAAAGAGAGAGAGAGAGAGAGAGAGAGAGAGAGAGAGGGGCCAAAAAAGAAATTGGTCAATAGCTACGTGTTCAAGCGAACACGCCTAAATTCCATTTCAAAGATGGAGAGCCGTGTGGAGTTTCTCAAACTGAGTTCTTTTCAGATTTAAAGTCATTCGGTAGACATGTTATTGAAAGCAGTAAAGCCCCAGCGAATGTGGGTCACTGTATAATGAATCTTATTCGAATGAAATCGGAATTTTATCACAATATATCACCATGCTACGCAAATCTTTCGTAACTTTATCGATCGCATTTCAAAGACTATTTCCTAAAACGTCCTCGTTCGTCATTCGCTAGAGTATATTAGAGTTTCTAAAATTATTCTTCGTATCGATAATATGGAGAGAAGAATTCGAAAGCACGATAAAGCCTCGAAAGATGAGATAATAAATAAGAAATAAAAGTATTCAATACAATTATTACATACTTATATCTAAGTATAACGCGAGGCAAACGTAACAGACTACTTGAACTGGCGATTAACTCGGTTTTGACAATAGAACTTTTTTTTCCAGGAGGACATAATCTAATGTCATCGATGTTTTATTAAGGAAACTTTTATTACAGGAGATATGAAGAGAAATTCGTCTCTTTTCTTAATAGATCCATACATTTTCTTATTTATTTTTTGGCAGAGGCACTATTTGTAAAATTAAAACTCAACTTTCGTTGTCAACATCAAAGTAGACTATTAAACCCTTCCTAAAATAATTTTTTCCTCGTCGATTATAACGAAGGGAAATGCCTTTCTGATAATCCACCGTCGCAGCGAATGAAATTCTGCCAATTTCACCCTTTCTTTTCGTTTTTGTAGCTCGTTACATCTGTCCCATATTTTGGCCCATTCAACCACTGTCCGTATAAGTTCGTTGCTTGACCTCTGAATGTCCGATACGGAATTACGAGCCTTCGCTGTTCCCTTGCGCCTCCATCGCTATGAGTTACTATTTACACGACCGTTTCGCCCTATGGTTTCGTTAACCATCCCTCGAATTTGCCACATTACTGTCCCTTTTCCTCATTTCTTCGTTCTTATTTTTTCCTCTCTATCTTTGTCCGTTTCCCCATTTTGCTTCGATTTCGCAATATTTTTTTCTTCATATTGCTTTCCGTGGTTTCGTCGTGTCGTGGAAATCGAGACGGTTCGCAATAACAGAAATTTCTTTTGGGCGAAGACGACAGGCTTGCGGCGTACTCGGGGGTCTGCCTTAAAATTGCTGTGGAATTATATGGGGGCCAGCCCACCCGCGAAAACGATTATTGTATCGAGGGAAGAAGGGTTGTCCGTTCTAACGAGAGAAATGCTTCGTTTGTTTCGCTATGGCTCAAACGAATAGGCGAAGCGTGTTTCTTCGAGCAAAGGATTACGCGATTATTCTTTCCGACGGTGATCAACGACTGGGGCTTACGGGGAAATTTGGGTTGAAAGGGATCGAACTCCGATCTTGAATGGCACTGTCAGTGTTTTCAACGTATACCATCGTTCGAAAGTAGCCAGATTATTTGCTTATCGTTGAGTAAGCTTTATGGGTACATCGAATGGCAGTGATTTTATTCTTTATAATCATTAGATTGCATTTTTATTTATCTATTTTATTTATGTATCTATGTGAAATTTAAACGCGGAGAAACGTGTAGAGCGTATGTAACATGACAAGATACATAAAATATATAATATGAACTTCTCGCTGTAATATTTAGATGATGACGAGACAAATCCTTAGTCTTCATTTGCTAAGTATGTTTATAAAAATTCGTAATCTAATTATGATAGATAGAGTTCTAGAGATAGAACCGTAAAATATGACCGGATCTTATGGGAAATAATGTTGTAATGTTGTATAGTGCAATAATTGTGTCGTTACAATTTCTACAATTTAACTCTTCCTGGAGCACGTTTGGTCGTAGTTTAGAGCTTTGCATTTCATTACGTTTATTATCATATTTGACAAACTCACTGGTATTCGAGTGCTTATCTGCCCCGAGTTCAACAAAACTTTTCAAATCGTTAACATCGGCGAGTAGAAAACAAGTTTGACCACTAATGGAGAATAAATGGATTCAACGACCCACATTTTATAGTTTCTAGAGTTTTGAATTCGCTTTGTACTTTTAACTTTCAGAATACAATAAAACATTGCATCCGATATCACTTCGAATATATATAGAACGTGTTTCTAAGTTCACAAGTATAGTTTACAAGTATAGCTTTTAATATATGTGAAGTTCTATAGTCGTTGTGAAATAAATTAATATCAAACGGATCGTTCGGTAACTTACGCGATATAGAAATATTGCAATTAGCAATTATTGTCATAGATTACTTTTATTAAGTCGTGATTTGTTATATATGCCAGTTTTTATCTTACTTTAATGATTATTCGTTTAACTACGCCTTTAAATTGTGCTGATAAATGCGAATGAATCACGTGAATCGTATTATTCCTTCCAAACAGTACCTTCACATTCACTTTTATGTTTAATTAGTTTCACATAAAATCGTCCAATAAAACTGAGAGTATCGCCAGTCCTGAACTCTTAATTACCAATCTTGGTCAAACTTTATGTACTTTTCTCAACTTAAATAAGCGATTCTTAAGAGCTATAAATATTACCATTATTGAGTTTTAATTAATTTTATATTACTCTTACTTAGTTTCGAAATCTAAATTTCCTTTAATCATTATCGCAAAAAAAAAAAGAACAAACGACGGATAATTTATACATGGAATTGTAAAAAATATCGTAGATTTACATCGTTTCAACCGTGAAGAGGAAAAATTATGCGATCTAACTACCGAAAACTCCGGAATTCGTAGCTTCGATTTCTTTCTAATTTCACAAGAAACAAGTATCCTTTCTTTTTTATATTCAATGTATTGGGTTGGCGACTAAGTGATTGCGGATTTTGTCATTAGGTCGTAATGATTTATTTCTTTGCATTTTGTCTCAAGCGTTGTGTATAAAACTTACCATCAAACCCTTCTTTTTCCATTGTATAAAAACTCTCTTATCCGAATACTTTAGTCCCTTAATTAATTAATTCATGCATCGAAGCTTCCTACTGTAATTATATCGCTGTGATAATCAACCCTATCGATACGAAAGCCAGTGTCAAAGTCTCCAGCCACGGAAATGCGAAGAATTCGACGACGTTCCTTTATCACTGGCATCTCGAACGTCACCCATCGTTGGTCCGGCGAGCTGGAGAATGGTCGCGGGGAGCTGGATCGCGAATAGATGCGCCGATCTCGAACAAAAGGACGCCGTGGCAAAGTAGCCCGAAAAAAGCTAGTCGCGGCCGGGGAGAAGAGGCCCGCGTGGAAAAGTTTTTTTCTCTATTCTTACCGACGGGGGCGGCATAATTATAGATTTTTAATCAACCGATTGAAATGCAAATATCTACTGCAGAGGGTCCGTCTGCAGTGCTCTGCAAGGAAGGGAAAACGCGAATGAGGGGGAAGGAGGTACGAGGGTGGAAGAGCGCAGGGTGAATAGAAAGAGAAACAGAGACAGAGAAAGGGAGAAAAGGGGTGGAAAGCGGGAAGGAGAAGGGGGAGGGAGAGAAAGAGAGGAAGAGGCATGAAATCCGTAATGCCGGTATAAACTTTCCAGGGAGAGGAACGAAATCAATACTTCAATATCCGCAGTAACAGCAGCTGGAGTTAACAAGGGTCTGATTGAGCCGGAGTTTGCTGCTAAGTTAGCGTGTTTCGAGCTTCACGATCTAAGGAATCGAATTTGTGCGCGTTCTTGTTTCTTCTCTTTTTCTTTTTTCTTTTTTTTCTTTTGTTTGTTTGTCGCCTACTCTGGATATCCTTGCTCTAGCTCCGATTTCTTTACGACGTTGACGACGCGTGCGGTGCACGGCGTTATCGAGTAATCAACCGTATTTTTCTTTTTTTTTTTTTTAACTACATATTTCTAGCTGCAATTTGGTCACTGCCAGGCCGCGGAATTTTGTTCTCTGGGTACTTGATGCTTTTTAATTAAATTTGTGTCCTGCCAGAATACTCTGTTTTGCTAGGTTTTTGGCGTATTGAAAAAACACACGCGCTACCTTCCACAAAGATTTGGACGTTTAACGTAATTCGATGAAGAGGTTGACGTGTACAAGATTTAGGAAATCAACGACCAGTGAAAGTTTCGTCTCGCACTCTTCATAAACGTTATTAACGTTATATACGTTTTTGATCGCTGAATGACCGAGTTTAAAGGAATATGATTAGAATTTCGTGCGTATTCGTTGCATCGTTGCGAGAAGAGCACCGATGTACTTGTTTTCTGCAGCGTCGATTTCGTATTTAATTTTATATAAATTGTAGTCGGACGCCAGAATACGATATATATTTCTTGACGAAATTTATTTAAATATAAAATATAAATATGAAATTAAAAATTAATTAAACATCCTATTTCTAATGATTATAATCCTGTGATATGCGTTTCCGAATATCGGTGTTAAAGGAGGGCAACAAGATCTTATCTGAGAAAACATTCTTATGAAAAGTGCATTCGCCTTTTATACCGGTAGACCCCTGCGAATGATTAAAAGCATGATTTTTCGTAGAAACGTTTCCCTTAAAGTACGACATAAATCTCGCTGAACAGAAGAGAACAAAGAATCGTGACGTGAAAAGAATCAATTAAATATTACACGCTGCATAACGCATTGCCGGACGTGATTTGCAAACTCGGCCGTACATTTTAATACGATGCAAATTCGAGCGTATCATAGGAATGATGCAGCATTTGCCTCGCGTTTAACCGCATACTTCGCGCACGTAATCTCCAAACAGTTGTTAACGATTTCTCCCGGCCGGGACCACTGTCCTTGCAAGATGATAAATGACCTGAGACGCGACACGCGTTCGCCGCTTTGCAAATTCGATGTTCCCGCTGGACTCGTTATTTGCGTGCTCGCGACTTAGACCCGCGGGTACGCCGTGCACGACTGATAGCAAGCGCAAACACACCAATTATTAGCCTGGACAGATATTTGCCAAGGGCAAATAATAGTTAACGAGGTGATAACATCGTGAAAATGGATAAATTCGATATTTCAAAGATTGTTTGCCTTGCAAGTAAAGAAATGTGTCCGTTTCGTTGTCGACCCAGATGATCGCGTTTAATTGCTCGTGTCACGGCGAGTTGTTTGCGGATAGGAGAACTTAATCGCGCGCATAATACTTCTCCGCGCGGGCATAAACGACGCGAATTCTCCGGTTTACGAGCAGCGGCAATAAAATGCAAAGAAGCTAGAAAAATCAAGCAGCGGCTAAAGACCGTCTTGTTTGTCTATTTGCATACCGAGCCACTCGCCTCCTCGTTGGATATTCAAACGCGAAACATTACTTCCTGAAATGAACTAATTAAAGAGGATCTCTTGTTGAAGTTTCGAGAGCGAATAGCTTGATGCATCCGTAAAAGTGAATGAACCTCTACGGCGAGAAATATCGCCTTTCTACAAGTTGATGTACGTTCGAATTTAGTCAAGCGTAAATGAAATAAAACTTGTCGTCAACGCAAAGTACAGAATGGTAGTGTTGTAATTCCGCTGTGAAACAAGCGTTGTACGAAACATTGAAAATGTCATATCGGAGCCTGTGTTATATACAACACTATATAACATAGCAGTATTGCGAAAGAAAAGAACATTTTTCTTCTTAACCAGCATCGGTTGACTTTTCACGAGTCTATACCAATATTTCCAGCGATAGCTTAACTAAACTTGGAATATAATTTAGTAATTATTAAAATCTCTTTGCAACGCAATTTCGATATCGTTCCTGTTGAGGTTATTAGATGTATATGAATACAAAGAGACGCGTGGATAAATTGTAAGATAGAAAAATATATATTTTAGGCTGAAGTGTAAATACAAAGAAGGAATACAATATACGAGCTGGTCCAGATCCGCACGCTAGCAGTGTTACTCTATAATAACTGAAAAACCCTGAAGCCAACGTTGCACGTGTACCGTTTTTGGTTTGTCTTCGACAGTCTTTTGTCTATGCGCTGTCGATGGCTTCGGTGCTTGAGAAAACTAAAGACCAGATGTAGAGTTTTCTTATAAGTGGCGATCACTTCCACAGTTCCTAATTCTCTTATATTTGCAGATATTATTGCTAAACTATTTAGTTCTGTCAATGCAATTGTTGGATTATTTTTAGAATACCACGAGGAATTCCATTGAAATATACCTGTTACGTCAACACCGCAGTTAACTATTTAAGCACGCGTTACACGTTTGATCGCAATTCGCTGTGCTTCCCTCGCTATATGCGAACAATACGAACGTTAGCTGTTGGTTATTAAAAAACTGTACCATAAAACGATCATCAAAATTAAAATTTATCGTACCATCTTTTCTCGCTCGTCAATCATAATCCCTCTACTCCATCACGGTAACGCGTTTCCGGCTGTACCTATCGCACTCCTAAGCTCGTACATCACGTACGCTTCCCTCGTTGATCGGAGAGATCGTAACGGCCAGTGAACGAACGTTCGCCGTTTGCTCCAATATCGGACTGTTTATTCCCCCAGTGTTTTCGTTGGGAACTCTTTCAGTCGGCCGAATCAATATCGAAGATCCAAGCTACGATTCTGTCCGCAACGAGCGGCGGGGTTGGGCCGAAGATAATAGGATTGGCGGCACACTTTCGTGAGCTTAGCATCCTTCGACCCCGAAGAATTTCCTCTTGAATCCAGTCTGATCGTATTAATACAAATGCGCAAGTTGGCGCGGGAGAGATCGGGACGTACGGAAAAGGTGCATCGGAGGATAAACGCGCGCCTGAGCCTGAGGAAATTGCATTCCCCGCATCAATCTCTGTCGTACTTGCTCGTCGCGCCGCCCAGCTTCTCGGATCGGCAGGGAGACTGGAATTTTTCAATATACCTATGCCGCGGCGAATAAGCTACTCTCGTATTGTTTCACATAATTACGATCGAACGGAGGAACCGCGGTCTACCAGTTTCCGCCGACTATCGTCGATCTTCGTTTCCGTGATCGACGAGGAAATTAGCGATTACGTATTTTTTAGTAATTTATCTGTTTTCAAACTCGGAGGATCATCTCTCTTATTTGATATTGCATTATTTTTATTAATAAGTTTGCAGCTGTATGAATTCAAAGGTGTTATTGTTATAATTGTTTAAAGTTTCTGTCGAATGGTAGGTTTGTAATGTAATTTGTTTTATTTTATCTTTCATATCCGACATTTCCAACGTACATTTCTCATTAATTTATTTTGTTATATTTACAAATATTTCTGTCTGTATAATTAGTGCCTCCTTTCGCAATTACAAACTTTAAACTGTAGATCTTTATGGCGTGAGTTTACAAGTTACGTTATTAATAATCATTAATACTTCGAAAACATAGCAACTCCTAGTGGAGACAGAGACAAAGTTGAATTGTCGTTTCACGATTTGTTTGCAATTAAGTCTCTGTTAGAAAAACGTAATACAATTGCGTATGTATATCTATACAGTGAATTAGACGAGCCAATATAACATAAACCAAGTATCGTGCAATAATGTTACGCACGCAAGCAATATGTTAAGAAACTATAGTACGCAAGAAGATTAAATAAAGAAAACTTCAGACTATAAAACAAACGAGGATGGAAGCAGCAGACTTAATTAAGCGATCAAACTTTACTTTTATTATCTTTCCCCGTCCACTATCGAAACTGATGCATTTTCCAATTCTCCCTACAAGTCGTAAAAGTTTCATTTCCCCTCTCGTCAAAATAAAAAGAGAGAACTATCGTAGTATAGCAGAGACGAAAGAAGTTGCCTGTCACAGTCATGCGATTCCATCCAATGGAGGAATTAGTTCAAATAAAAACGTTCCCGTGGAGATAAAAGCGAGCGCGATCAGCCGCGAAATAAAATATGCAAATGGGTTGGTGAGATCGTCTCTCTGGCAGAGTGTGGGGCATAAAATCCGGTCGGTCGGATCGATAAGGAGGTTCGCGGTTCAGAAATTAAAAGAACACACAGCTGGTGGATAGATGAACTCGATGGACCAGGAGAGGATCGAGGAAAGAACGATGCACGAAATGGCGACGAAGCTTCGGCAATATGGCGCAGAGGAGAGCGCGAGTTCAATATCGGTTTGTATACAGACGCGCACACGATCGGAAACGTGGCTGCGCTTGTAAGCACGTATAATCACGTACGTGTACGTCCAGGATACGTGCAGACACGATTGCTTCTATTGTAATGTATCGTGGCGATTACCGAAGAACGTAAACTGCTGCTCGGATGAGAGTCACGAAGCATGGGGGAGGAGGGGGACAGGTTGAAAAGAGGCAGCTAGTTGCGGAGCAAAAGTTATTGGCTGTGTTTCTTCTTAGCGCCATCCAATATCAAAGTTAATATTGCCGGCAACAACTCCTTGAGCTCGCAGCCCTCTGGTCCGTGTGATTAGGCTAGCTTCGATCAACCTGCAGAGTTTTCCCGAACCCATCAACCGAGATGAAAGTTTCGTGTAGGTGAACAGGACTCGAGACTAGGCTCTCTCTAGCTTCTCTATCGGTTACCTCTATATCAGGAAAATCTTCCGAGTTAGTGTTTTTCCAGCGGTAGCTTCTGCTCCTAGCCGCCAGTTATTTTGGTTCCCGGGCAATCGATCATCCTATTGGATCGACTGTATCTCGAAGTTTAATAATTTCGTTATTCCGAACGCGACCCAGTCGGGAGTATTACTTCCAGAAGCGAGTTTCGATGAGAATGGTATATAATTGGCCAAATATATTTTTATGACGAAGATGGTGCATATTTAATTAGTATGATAAACGACTACAGTTAATAAAGGATGTTTCGTTGAGTTATGTAGTTGATACTTATCTTCCCCTCAAAATATATAATATGTAATATATTAATGTATAATTAATATATATGTAACACGTATATATTATAATAATTGTATATAAATAAAATAGTATAATATATAATTAACACAATAGCTCTGACAGGTAAAATAGATTTTAGATAAGAAAAAAAAAAAAAAAAGATATAAACCCTTAGCGCTTATGATATTTTAATTAGTTTTAAAACGATTTGCTGATCATATCCGAGGGAAAACTGTGTTGAATACTTGTAACAGGCTTACCAACTCGATTTGTTACGCCACATGATCATTTTTTATTCCGCCTGTTGCTCATAAATTATCACGCAAGAAGTTATACCCATCCCCGCCTATCCGGTTTTACAACTCGTCCTACCCCATATATCCTCTTACGAACGATCACGAGCACCCCTAGTCGGCCATATTTCTTGCGTAGCCGCGATAACGATATTTTCGTAGTTTCGGCAAAACATTCCTCCGGGACGACGAATACGCCGGCAGTTATAATGAGAAACCATAACCACGTAACAGAACTATGCCACACAGAGCCACTAGCAGTGCCTTATGTTGCGACTTACGTTAGGTACGTGCTTACGGCTTACCATTACGATCGCAGCTTAAGACATGGGCTAAGCTGAGCGCGAGAGAAACCAGCCACGTTTATCAAGAAACAGTCCTTGCAACAGCTTGTTCCTAATAATCTCCCTAATTTATCAGCTGCGCTGCGTACGCTAGGATTTGAGGTTTCGGCTGTTAGGTGACTCGATAAATCGTCGTATTCCGAACTACTTTCACTCGCTCTCTTGCTCGCTCCGCAGTGCTACGCAATTTATATCGTTCTACGAGGACGAACGACGCGGTTGCGCCGACTGAGATTGCGTGGGAATTTATTTTGCACACGCTTCGTCGCCCGTCGAGTAATGCGAAAACTTCGTGGCGCGCGAAGGGCGATCGAGACGCTGTTAAAAAATGTCAAAAGTTACCTCTCGAAATCGTTTCCTCTATCTCGGTCCCCCTCGTACCATTCGAATCTCTCTCGGTATTTTGTTTCCAGATTTATGGAACACTTTGAGTTACTACGTTGCTGCGTTTGTTCACGTAACACCGCTGTTCTAACTGAGAGAATCGTAGAGTAAATAAATTGTTTCGGATCGAAAGGAACAAAAATTAAGGCGAGAAGCTTGAATGTAGTAAATGGAAACGTTAATGTAGCAATCTATCGTTAAAACGATAATGATTGTTTTGTTATAAAATGCAATTCTTAAAAATAAATTTTGTTCTATAGCTATTTATCATATTTTGTAATTTAACAAACATTTACAAAAAGTGTTTTTACTTTTACTCTAGAAGAAAGTCTCGAGGTTTCAATGAGCACATTAACGCGTTCTTTGCACGCGTGTCTTACGTTAATTATCACGAATAAATAGCTAATATTTATAGGAATCTAAATCTTTATCAGTACTATTGATAATAAGAACTATTATATTTTGGATATCTTTCATGTTTGTAGATGTTATACGCGTCATACGCATACTCTGTGCATCTTCGCATTTACAAATTAGCCATTAGCGCATAAGAATTGTGCAATCTAGTCGTGAAACTCGTTCCAAATTTCTCGATTTTTATATCACACGGAATTTCATGCTAACTTATTAGAAACCTTGTAAAAATCATTCGACTAAGGATCAGTTTTCTTTATCCTCGAAAAGACATCATCGAAATTCGAAGACCTGACCTTTCGAAATCGAGTAAATAGCCATTCGACTTTGAGAAAGACCAGTGTCGTCGATACTTCTTTTACCCGGAAACCAACTTCAAACGACCGAACTTGGTTTCCTGCACTGCGGACGAGCTACAAAAACCAACGGAGAGTTTTCAAAATTCACTGCACATATAAAGGCATTCTGCAAGTAGAAAGTCAGCTCGTTAAATGCTACTCTGTCCGTAACTCGATTCCTCCGGGCGATGTCAGCTCATCGAATACTCGTGAGGATTCTCGTTGTCCCTCTTGAAGGATATGGCGCGTAGGTGTGCACCGTGATAATGTAAAACGAAAGGGAAGAAAGTCTGTGACGAAGAGCGAAGAGAAAGGGAGAGAGGGGAACGCTACGAAAGATGTCTCGGCTGAAGGAGAAATGGCGAACGAAGGCAGAGGGAGGCATACTATCTAAACACGGCGGAGTGGCTCGTGATGAATCACCAGTAGTCTTAGCCAAGCGCTGCGCCTCGGCTAGCTGGCCTCAGCAAAGACTGTGATCCCTGTCGACGATCACTCGAATGCACTTCGAAGAGCTATCTGGCCGTGATAGCGATAACAACTTTGCCACCCAGCGTGTGCGCCCAGGGAGAAAGAGAAGGATCCCGCTGCGCCATTTAGGTGCTATATGGCCTCTTTTCGAGCTGCATCGGGGTAAAAGTTAGGTGTCGGCTAGTTTCGCACCAACCACCGCCACCATGGATTCTTTTACGAGAAGCCGTTACGCGGACGAATAATAGGTTGCTTTAGGGACACGTACGCCCGATGTTTGTTCCCAATTTGCCCTGTTCATGGGCTGTGGGGTTTGTAAACGACATAATTATTGTTATGGGCGGGCTTGCAGCTTGCGGTGCCAGGAATGGTTATTTTCGATCCCTTGGAAAAATTGCTACGGACAAAGAGCCCTGTATATTTGCTCGAGAGGCGTAGATAGTTTGCGTAGGATGGTTGATGTTACTTTGTAAGACCTTTTCTACGGTTCAGTCGATGCTGCGTAGATGCGAGTTGTTATTATGTGGCTTGCAAAAGGGCGTATTGTATAACGAAAAGAATTTTTATGAAATTGCCATGCTTCGCCGTTTATTTCTTCCGTTGATACTGAAAAGTTCTTGGAACAGGATGGACGTCTATGATCGATAATTAAAATGGAAGAGAGAGCGTGATACGGAATTTTCTAATTTAGCGCGTAATTATTAATCGATTTCATGTCGTCAAAACTGTCGTTTCGTTTGGTTGTAGGATTAAATGTGTTATCTTCTTGTATATTAAATATGTTAAAAACGATATTACAAGTGTTAAACTTATACTTGATCGTTTATAAAATTTCATAGACTTGTCATTTTTAGGGATGACGACAGAATCGAATAATCGACGAAAACGGACTTGTCATATTTTTCTTGGGTGATTTTTAATCAGCGAATCAACTTAAAGCCACGAAATATGCAACGTTTATTAAGAAACGGTTAATAAATATAACACGCGTATCTCAGGTAGCATTTTGTTAAAAGAATTCATTTTTATCTTCGATTTGTAATTGTTTGAGTTTTCATTTTGACTTTAGAAATTAGGAAAGGTACACATTGTCAAGCAAATTCATAAACAGCATCGATCAAATTTTCAACGTTCGATAAATCTCGTCATAAAATTACTAATCACCGAGCAATGGTAGCCAACGATGTTCTTCCTGATTTTTGGCGAATAATTATCGACATTGAAAGCGGACGAAGTTGGAACGTTATCCAGTGAAAGGGTGCGTAAGAGTGCGTATCGTATACGACGAAAGTTATATATTTGCCATATTAGAAGTTTTTATTGAAATTGAAAAAGTTTTCATTGCAACGGCGTAGAGAGTGAAAATAGCGTATCCGCTAAGTTTAAATTGGTCGCACCTTCAGCGTGGAAGGGATCGTATTATCACGCAGCGAGCCGATAGTTTCAAATGAAAATGTGCAAGAAGATAAAACCGTGCTAGCAACAGTAAGCGCGCAAATGAAGACGGAAAAGAAAGTTTATTCTCGTGGAAAACAATGGATTTCAAGATTTTCGTAGAGGAGACAGCCTTCGTCACCCATTTAGAACCCCTTGAATCGGCTGGTGTTTCAAAGAGAACGAAATTAAAATTCATTTCCTCAATCTGCTCTAATTGCGTCAAGTTTCGCTACTATTCGCCAATTCATTTATTTCCTTCTGATTTTCAAAGTTTCGTAATTAAAGGACGTCGTTGCAACGCAGACTTACTGTGATTAAAAAAACAACAAAAGATTACAAATAGAAGATTATACGCGAAATATTAAATTAACGTAGAAAATCTCAGGATCGTATACATTTCAGATTTAAATAAAACGTGGAAATAAGCAAATCTTTCGTGCTTCCTCGAATACGCTTTTACCAAAATTTTGTCATTCGAAATAAAATATTATCTCGCTATACCTTCAAACATTTCTTTTGCCGTATCAATCTAAACTCAAATATCATAAATATTCAAATGATTTTTCCAAAATGTACAAATATACAAATATACATATTCAAAATATACAATTTACGAAATTCTAAATCAAGTAGTGTCCGGCTTTATGAAACTCCAAGTTGAGTAGTACAACCCAAGCATGTAACCACCACAGTATAAACGTTTATCTCTCATTGAGTTAGCATGACCGTATTTAAATTAGAGAAGCGTAATAATATCGATAGATTCGGTGATACAAAGTTGAAGCTATCTTTTGAAATATTCTAACGTTTTGTAGTATTTTAAAGTAGTATTCTAAAAATACGTAGAAATAACATTTCTACGATATAAATTTTTTCCTCGATGTGTAACACTGTTTGCAACGAACGTTTCGATCGACGACACGACCACGTGGAACGCCACGTCGTTTTTAAAACGGGAGGCATGCTCGAAACGACGCTGTTCGATAGCACAGAATATCAAGATATTTCCTCTCTCACGGTTTGTTGTCAGCCAATTTAATCAACTCGAACGGAATGAACGAAATGCCTGGCCTTTGATGGAGAGACTGAAAATTGAAACTGTACCACTTAATGATTTATTCATTCGGCTTACCTCGCTGACCCTGTATCTCTTTTCACGGACGAACAAGTGCACAAAGCAAAGAGGGTACGTAGAAATAATGAGAATCCATGGATAGAAGAAAGTTAATTAGTTACAGAACGAGAGGTTTCGTTTTAGCTTGGTATTGATCTGTTCTATCAATCTCATAATAATTCGCAAGCAACCCTAGTTGCTTGTGAAACGAATCAAAACGATACCGGTGTAAGCTACCATTTATCTTGCTTAAAGAGTATATTTTATCGACGTCAAAAAAATATAACTATCTCGCGACTGACAAATACGTATTGAAAAAAAACGAGTTTCAATGATAGTGAAACGTAATGGAAGGGATAAGTTCGGAAAACGGACACGCCATTTATCAACCCCGCATGATTTGTTATGACGCGAACGTGTCAATTGTGATTCATCACGTTAAAACTCTAGAATTTTTTACTTCTAATGCTCGGTCAATTGATAGCAAAAATGTACTGTAGCAAACATTCTCTCAAAACCAACAAGTTCTTTCTAATATTTAAAAAAGAGTACAGAAGGTGTGTACGATTTACATATTATTAGTAGAATTTAATGATTAATTAATTAAGAGCCTTTTTTATATTATTATACATATTATTGTGTAAGAACAAACTGATGAATATTGAAAATGATTTCATATCACGGAGTATATTATTACACTAAAAAATTAATGCGCATGCCTACACAATCTTATTGTATCTTAAAATTGCATAAATTGAAGGATTTTTATTACAACACTTTAATGATGTAGTTTAAAATCAGTACGCGAAAGTAGTAAAATAAATTACACGAACCTGTGAACGTCACAGACGACAATACACAAGTAAAATCAAGCGTAGAAAATGCAAATTTATCGGCATAAATTTGAAGCTATATCGAAGATCAGGTAAAACTCGCTCACGATATACTTACAACTGCATCGAATATCCTAAAGAAATTCGGTGAACGTGCGCTAAGCGGATCGTGCATTCCATCAAAAGCGAATATCTTCGGCCGAGGAGGAGTTTTAAACGGCCGTAACAGTTCGTATAAATCGTATAATTGGTTTCTGACCGATCTGAACGCTGGTAGTCCATTGAAATTGAGAGAGAGGAAGAGAGAAAGAGAGAGCTGGCGTTCGTCGAGTGGAGGCGGCGATCCTAAACGCGAGATACGTAGCCCATATAAAACCGACCCGGAGGATGGTTTTCGTGAACGAAGGGGGATGTTGGGCCATTCCGGACTGACATACGAGTATTACCCCACGGCATAATTGCCCCGTAACTCAGCCAACAACCCTCAGCGACTGTTCTAATAACGATGATACCGTTGCTCTCCGACCTGGGGCATTTTTAACTACCGTGAATTTGGTTAGAACGTAACACGTGCTTCGACCGTTCACCTGCCTCTCTCGCCTCGTCTCACGACTTAGCGGAATACGTTGAGCCGCCTTCCTTGTTCGTTCGACCGAATAAGTCTCGCGTCTTACTCGCTTTCCGGCAGGATCGAGCTGGAAGGGCAAACTTTCGGGAGGAGTAACCGCTTAATGGAAAGCGGAATAGCCAAAGTTCCGACCTTTTTGCCGAAATTATTACGGCGCCAAGTTCGTGGACACTTTTTTCCGGCACGCGTACCGGCAGCCTGCCGCTGGCTCTAAGGACCGACTTGGGGAGAATAACGACACGGTAAAAGCGTCACTGTTCCTTAGACCATGCCGCTCCCTTTGTCCTCTTTCTGATCTACTTTTCGATTCGACTGAGATTCTTCTGGCGACTCTTCCAGAAAACAGATGTTTTTTTTCTGCTTACTACCTTCTTGTTCGTCGTTGTGTTTCTTAGCGACCGTTGATCGTAACTAATGGACATTTGATGTGCTAGTTCCATGGCTTTTTGCGTTGGGCAAAGATCGAGATTTCGTTGATAAGTTACAAGATTTTTATCAGGGGACAAGATTTTGTTTTATTTTCTTACTTTGAGGAAACGTCTCTAAACGACCGAATAAATATTATGCAATGGTTGGTAGTTGTAACGTATGTATATCAGATTCAAAATGCGTGAATAGGAAATATAGGAGTATAGAAAATGAAGACGATTTCAAAGTATATGTAGATCGTTAGTTAACACATAGGTATCGGGCAAATAAAACGAGTTCTTGACAGTTAAGTTATTCGTAGTAATAATTGAAAGAAAAGATACTTCGAATGTTTCATTTTTTTTTTTTTTTTTTTTTTTTAACCGTGAAACAAGTTTGCAGATCGTTTTCAATTTCTCGATCGAGATAGTTCTGAAAGAAACAAGAATACTAGACACGAATTTTTGTTACCCCTTTACGTAGATACGTTTTTTGTAGTTCCGTTAGTTTTTTGGAAAAAGTATTCTGCCAGGACGAAATAGACGTATTAAGCACGAAATTGAATCCGTTGCCGATCGACGAGTCGGATAAATGGACCGAAATGATCGTGGAATTGTCTTTTCTGGTGCATCGCGTCGATCGAGCTCCAGTAATCCCAGAATTTTCGGAAAACACACGACAACGCCATCGATCAGTCTCTAGTTACATGTAACTAGGTCAATGGGCCTCTTCCTCAGTGTCCTGTTTTCCACCGTATTTTGGCCAATCTTCGGAAGTCGTTACGAAAACTTTTAACTTTTACAAAGTAAAAATCTCGATGTATATTGTCTTCGTTCGTGTAATTTTATTCCATACGCCACGTTCAACTGGCTCAGTGAACAATTATATAAGCATGTATAGTTTGAAGCTTTATATTTTGCATGGCACGAGTATATATGAAATTGGTAAATTATTTAAATTGCTATTTAATGGATGTGAAGTTAATAAGACAGTAAAAATGATATTTAATAAAATTTAGAAGATACTTTTTTATTTATTGTTAAGAAAGAAATTTTACCGAATTTAAGGTACTGTACAGATTTAAGAATTATACGTCAACTTGTATCAAGGTGCTTACGAGAAGAAAGAACTAGAGATAGTTGACGGCATAAAAGTGACGCAATTTCTGAAATCATCATATACAAAACATACTCGAGCTCCACAGAAGAAAATTTACAAGCTTTCCCGAACATGGAACCCTGGACATTAAATCAGTGTCACTTTTATCTACGTGCCTTCGACGTATTCCTTCGCCGATCGCTTCCGAACAGAGTACACATACATCTTGCATACACATCAGCTTGATCGATACATGGAAGAAGGTGTAGAAAGGAGATAAAAGAAGAAGGATGAGAGACACAAGAGTAGCGGATAGAAGGAAACGGCGAGGAAGTCAAAGGGAGGAACGAAACGGAAGAAAAGAAAACTTTGATCGGCGAGTGGAGTAGCGGTAACTGCAAAAAAGGAACGTCACGTACGCGGCACCTGACTACCGTCAGGACATATCCAGAGTGCTATCGTTGTCCCTCCTCCAGGAGTCGTTTCCACCCTATCGAGATCACGACGAAAGTACCGCCGCTAGTCGGCTAATTCCACTCGGTTTCTCCCTGAACCCCACCGACCTCCCTTCTGTCCGTCTGCAAAGTATCTTGCTACGTGACGTCGTGGCCCATACAGCCGGCAGCAGCGGGAGAAACGGGCGAAGACGACTTGGAAAGATCTGCAGGGAGGACCGCTGGCTCTTTGCTACCTTCCTGGAACCTAACATCCACGGCAGACCCGTTGGACGCGGCCCAATGCGTAACGAGGGCTTCCAGGCGCGCGGAAACAACCAACGTTTTACCTTTTAGGTACGTGGAACACGGAGACCAACGTAGGTCTTCCCTGCTAAGGAAGTCCGTCTTTGTGTTTTGCTTTGCCGAGTCAAAAGACTCGTTTAAGCTTCTCCTCCTTACGTTTCCCGGCAATAATTAATCGAACGCGAATCGATCCACGAAGCCGCGCGTTCTCGATGACGGTTTGACCATTCTCGAGGGTTTTGTAACGATTAGCTGTGCTTTCGATGGACTTACGTAAGGCTCACAAAAGTATTTGAATTTGAACACGTATAGTACTTGGACATTTCCTTACCACTGCGACGAGAAGTTTCATCTTCGAGATAATGGAATTTCAAAATTCATTATATTCGCTCAATATATGATGTGATATATCGGGTGTGTCGATTGATAAACGATATTCTTATTACTCTTTCAACTTTAAGAAATCAGTGGACGGAGCTCGTACAGGTTAATGTAATATTTTTTCAAGAAACGAGGAATTACTTTAAAATACATTTTCCGCGAGTATCGTGTATCGTATCGTAAACTTCCTCGCGGTAAATAACCGCCTTCGCGAACACAGCTCGCTATCTGAAGTTATTCCCTGAACCAATCGTAAGAACAAACACGGTCGCAGCCGGTGGCGAGTTCTTTCCGAGAACTTGCAATCGTTTTAATGAATGTTGATTATAATTGGCCACGTCGCGCAGCTGTCCTAAATAAAGTTCGTTATCGTCGCCGTTCTTCTGTAATATGAATGCCAATGAAAATGTAGAGGGTTATCCTTCGCCGGTGCGGCCCGGCTTTGCCTGTAACGATGTTACTCGAGTTCAGAGACAGGGTTTATTCTCACCGGTGCGGTGAGGAGAACGCAGCGGCCGAGGAAGCTAGGTATCGTGAAGCTTCTCTGGTGTTTTATAAGCCTGATGAATGTGGATTAGACTTCTCAGGTGTTTCCCATTCCTCTCACGGTCGCCCATTTTGTTCCTGTGCCGCTATTTTCCTTCTCGTCTTCTTTCTTTCTTCTTCTTTGTCGTCGTTTTCTTCTTCTTCCTCATTTTCAAAGCTTGTTATTCCTCTCTTCGATCATCATCTTCCTTCTCTTACCTCCTCTCTTCTTCTTCTTCTTTTTCTTCTTGCTTCTTTTTATTCTATCCTCTTTGCTCTCCCGTTCATTCGACGCGGGGCTCCTTCGAAATTATGCAGATCCAACATCCTTGGTACCGTTTTCTTGCGCCGGTCGGGCGAAAAGCTAATTTTTGCGCTAACCAGCCAGCTTCGAAGATAAATGTTGGCCGACGGCACTCCATTTCAAGGAGGAAGAAGCTGATCGACGTTACTCTCGTTCCGTATTTGAATACCGAAGGTCGTCTGTAATGCCTCTCAGCCAGTTTCCCCACTGTGCCCGGGATTCATTTTCTGTGTCCACTCGATCCTGTAACGCGCGCCGTTTCTGCTTTTTTATATGTTCCGTGTAAACTCGCCTTTTAATCATTCGTTGTTCCGCATTCGCGATAAAAGAAACCAAACGGTATTTTTGTTCTATAAGAAAATGACGTTTAAATACGTCTGTAAAAATACGTCCTTGGTGCATTGTGCGAAGTATTTTGTTTCACGGTATCGCGTTTTCCAGTTTTTACAAGTAGAATGTTAAAAGTAGAATGAAACAAATTTTAACGAGCGAAAATTGTGGGAGGACAACGCGAGATTGCTATGTTCTGATATATTTCTTCGGCCAGTTTCGCGCAGTATATTGAAATATTTGTTCGATTCTTTTTGTATATCTGATAAAGTAGAAAGAGAAATTTGTAAAAGGAAGCTGTCTTTACGCCAAGCTCCCTGGAACAAGTGGTCTCATTTTTACAACTCCAGGTAAATATTTTTAGAATTAATCTCAGACGGCGTCATTAATGTTTTGTTGTATTATTACGAATCAAAGTAGCTAAAAGCTCGCTTTAAAACAAATTAAGCAGGTAATTTAAACGAATTCCTGGTATTCTAAATACTTATTTAATTTTTACTAAATATATTTAATACTGTTCTTCATCGAACAATCTTTTGTGTCCTACTGTTTCTCAACATTTTCTTCATTTCTTTCACTATTTAAAGAATACTGTTTTACACTCTATATAATAGCAAAAAAGTACAAGTTATTCCAATTTTCGTACGCCACTACCGAGACAATGGCCTCGACTAATTCTCGAAGAAGAAAAGATCATTTTAGAGAGTTGCAGAGCGTCTCTCTCGTTCGCGGAGCAAGCTCTTCGAAATGTCATTTGGTCGAGAGGCTCGAACCTGAGAGCAAAAACGTAAGATGCAGTTTTTCGAGTGGTGTGCCTCGCAAACTGCTCGACGATCGCAACGTAATTAGCGAGCCGGACGATAATCGTTCTTCCTTCTCCCGCAGCCAAGGCCCGGTTCTAATCTTTCTAGGAAATAACGAGGGAACCGGTATCCGGTCGGATGAAAAATGCTCCTTGAAACACGAAGTGGCCGACACCGGCAGATGCCGGTTAGAACGACTCTCGAGCCAGAAGACAGATGTCAAGCCGTTACGTGAGGTCCCGCTAACTACGTAATTACATCATTCCCGTTCGCTGGACTACTGTCTCCCTTTTGTCTTTCCATCTCACGTGGACCGCCGCTAAAATTACCAAATATCATCTCCCACCTGAAAATGCTGATGTGCTTTTCGCAGTCGCGTGACACGTCTTTTTCGGACGTGACACGGCACCGTGGAGCTGCTCTCTTCTCTGAACAACCAGCTCGATAATTTAGTTTTTAACCAGACAAGTGATTCTACGAAAAGTCATTTTTACACCGCTCTTTAAGATAGAAATTATTTTGATCTTTACAGACGCCAAAGAAGATTCTTTAGCGTTAGATTGCAAATGAGAAATTGTGACTCGAATAGATAGAATTTTTTTCTTTTTGGGGGAGGCACTGGTAAAATAATTTTTTACCAGAAGAATTCTTGTTTTAATAGAATTGACAGGGTGTATTTATATTCTGGTTTGATGCGCGATAAGAACGTTTGCTCACGATAATTAAATTGAAAGAAAGTATTGAAATTTAGTTTTGCTGCAGTCCTCGAATTTTGATGCTCCAGTTTCACTTTGATGTAAATAGTTGTTAAACGTATGAACTTAAACATCATGAATAATAGGTAGGTATACGTAATCGTATCTCTGTCTCAATAAAAGTAAACATCAATATTACTAAAAACACTTGCTCGGTTTTAATAATTGACATATAAACGAATCGAGTAAGAATTAACAAATAATCAAGGTATAACAAGAAATCTAATACTACAGTGATGCTCAAATTCAAAACAGGATAACATGTAAAGATCAGAAACTACCGTGGTTTACTATAATTCTTATGTTCCTTCAATTAAAATTAAAATTTATTATTTTACAAACAGATGACGCTGCTATATTATATTTCCTGTATCATCATACCACTTGTCCCGTAGTCGTCCGGATTACCTCGCATAATTCACTTTAGCGCTTGGGAAAAATCGATGACCGTAAGGGTTTAGACTCGCGTGAAAGCTCGTCAGGATGGTTGGTTAATTAATGTCGGAACACCACGGTGCATTACCTCTGACGACACGCTAAAAAGCTGGTTAGAGTTAAGTTATTACGCAGGGACACGAATTACTAATTTACGTTGACCGTGTAGACGCGATCTGCTACACTGCTCACCTCCTTTTCTACGACGACGTCGGTTGGTTTTTACCGTGTTGTTCTCGAGGTGATTATACGATCGAACAATTAAGTATGATTACTTGTCAGTGACTCATGCATACATGCATAAAGTGGCTAAGAGCTGGTCGTATAATCATTAGCATAATGATTAGCATAATTAATGCCGCTGGGGGTTAGTTTACCGCGTTATCGTCAATAATTAATGCTGACTTATCTCCGGCACGATGATAATATAGCACGCATTAGGTATAGCCTTAGGAGCATTAGGAAACTTGGTTAGTCCCTAGCTCGGCGCAGAACGTCGCAAAAGAATGCTCTTTGAGCCTGGCTTTGTGTTCCTCTCGCTTTGTAATTTTCCATTAATTGTCTAGAAATTAACGTCGAGCCTGCTATTGCGTTTGGCGTTAAAATCTTATCTTTTCTAAGCTTATCTATCGATATAATGTCTAAGCGTGCTTGTTCGTTAATTATGTGACACGTATGAATAACACGTGATTTGTTTTCGACAAATCTAGTCGATTTACTGACTTACTCTAAAGCATGTAGAAAAGTAACGAAAGAAGTTGTGAAATGCGAGGAAACGAAATTCAGTGAAGCGAAGGATAAAAAGATCGTATTAACATAAAGGCACCTGTATCATATAACTTTGAAGACAATGGGAGGATCAAGTAAATTTAATAAACGTTTATCAGTTTTACCTTCAATATGATTACAGATAATCCACGATACTTATTAGATGTAAAATTTTCATTAAATCATTAGGGGATATTGTATTTTAGTACTGTTCGGATAATACCGCATTTAGTTACTGCTTTGTAAAATGTTTGACACGAATTGTTTGTTCTAGTTCAATGTTTCGCTTCTAATTAGATTTTGTACGATATTTCGATCGTTCCAGATTGCAATTTTCATGTCGATTTATTTTATTGACTTACTCGTAAATACTTGGATTCTTCCTTCCGCTATCGTTTAACGTTTCAGTGTTTTACTCTGCCAAAGTTTGGCACGTTTCGTTGTTATCAAAAATCTTCTGTTTTTGTAAGATATCGGAATAAGTCTCGATATTTAACATTTGATTATAAAATCGATTGCCAACTGGATTTTATACCGCCGCAATATCCAAGAATAGAAGCATGCAATGTGTTACGACTCTTCTCTCAAAGAAGAAGGTAATTATTTTAAGATTGATCGAGTTTTGTGAACATTATACGGCAACGAGCGAAGAGCAGATATTAACAGGAAACTCCGCTGATTTTTCTTGTTAATTAATTTTCGTGTTGTTTCAACTGGCAATGCTGACGCAACGTGAACTATATCTTTCATGAGGCAACGATATGGGCCAGACTTTGGATGTTAATTGTTTCCTTACTCTGAATAATTATCCGACAGTTTGCTGATGGATAATAGTGGCTGATGTAAGCTGTATTCGATTGATGTTGATTAGCTAAATAGATTTATAATCTACTTCCTTTAGAATTTTCTACAATTTTCAGTTTTCTTAGTTTCTTCTTTATTTCTTGTAATCACGTCTCTTCATTTGCTTATCAATGCAATTCATTTTCATTTTTTATATTTAGATTTCTCCTTTCTTCGTTGCTAATGGTATGTTAATAATTTGTTCATTTTCCTTTCTTGAAAGTTTTGATCGTTACATTTTGTTGTATGTTCTATTCATAAGGTTTGGCTTTCAATCCTGTTGAAATTGCCATTTATTATTAACATTTTCTTTATTAAGCGTTTGAAATCCAATACGAGGCATTTGGTTGCTCGTGTCTTATTACGTTTAGTTGTTATTTTAATTAGTTTCCTAATTATTTTCTGGTATTTTCTTTAATTATGCCGTGTAAAATTTTGTACGAAACGTTGCTGCGAACAGCCACAAAAATTAACGGCCAATAATTAAAAGGTCGATGAGCGTCGTTGCATACGCGCATTTCTAAATTTCATGAGTCGATTTAGGTTATTATTCGCTGATAGAACGATGCCACTTATTCTCTCGTTATTGCTTCGTTGCGTTTTGAATTTTCGATGATGTATGTTATTCTCATTGGTGGATAGAAAATGGGACATAACAAGACTTTTGTAGTCGGCGAAAATATGGGAAAAAGCGTGGCCCAGTTGACTCTTGTTCTAGTTCGCGGAAACGTTCAAAAACTGAAAGCTTGTATCGAAAAGTTCTAAAACGGCGCACCGAAGTTCCTTTCATGGTAAACCATTTTGTCAATAATCTCGCGATAAACAACCTTTGAATGAATTCATTCGCTGATAGATCTAATTTCATTTGATGATTATCTATTTAGTAACCTACAAAGGTGTTTTGTTTTATCTAGAGCAAGGACAAGAAAGGATGGTTTATTCAGAATTAAGTTCAGGTTTATTCGTACAAGCAATACTCAACACAAAACTGACTACAATATCGTCGTACGTCTTAACACTCGGCTTCCAACTTCTCAACCGCTCAACTCAAACTGCTCCACTCAACTGACTCTACTCAACTGACTCTACTCAACAGACTAGCGTCTTCCGTCCCACGACTTTCGTATCCCTGCTTATGTTCTCCAGATGTGCCTGATCCATTCTCAGGTACATCCCTTTCAATTACCCCAATGTTGTAAAGGCCACAGGTATGGCCCATTGTCAGGTTTTTTTTTTATTTATTTATTTATTTAATTTTACAATTTGTCCAGAAGGACATTTGGTAAAATGTTATAACTTGAAAAATATAGCATGTGGATGGTTACCCCCAGCGGGGTTCCATCTTCCAGGTTGTTTATTGTTTTTCTATTGCGAGGTCTGCGGGATGCTTCTTCTTCAGTCTTCTTTCTATTACGGTTTCTTTTGTTTCTGCAACTAGCTGGTTTGGGTGTATTGCAAGTCTTTCTTTGTACTTTTTTGCGTATCTAGCGATTTCCTCTTTAACTGTTGGAATTTTTAGATCTTTTCGGATGTCCTTATTTCTGACGTACCATGGAGCGTTAACTAGTGTTCTTAAAATTTTTTTTTTTTTGTCAGGTACATCCCTTTTCCCGATACTACATCTATAACGATATTAAAGAAGATAATAAAATAATAATAAAATGCGAATGTAATCGAAGATAATCGAATTATAATTGTCTCTTCGGTACGGTAGTTGGTTCACCAACTCTCACAAACATCTAAGAAAAATACATTTCGAATTTATATCTACTAACAAGTTGTCCTTATATTTAGTCAATTTGTTAGAAGAATGCTACAGGTATGTTAAAGAAATATTTGGCTGGATATACTTGTAATACTATTTCCATGAATATTTCCAAAAGTAATGGGATATCGAATAAATTATAACTCGTAAGTAATGGATCAAGAAAGAGTTATGAAAGTGCAAATGAAGCATGAATGAAATCCAGAGTATAAAGGTATTTCGAATTAAAACTGTATATTAAGAGAATCATACTGGACTTTGCAGGATCTGAATTAATCTGAATTAATAGGGAGAATTGATCGTTCGAATAAGAGAATTGCAAAGTAAAGACACGTTCGTATTTTCTTATAAACGTTATAAATTAAAAAGGAACATCATTGACAGTAGCGAAAGATGAGGTTTAATACGAACGTAACATTTGTTTAATTATTTATAAATTCGACGCTTTCTACCGCCGAGTTACTTGATCTTCTCAAACTGAAATTTGTGTGAACACTATAAGAAGAGAAATAAAGAGATAAACGCCAGACAGAGATTTATGTCACCTATTATATATTATAATTATATATTTAACGATAATTATAATTACCTACCGCTTTTTATAATTTCCTATCTCTCGATTTAGTATTATAACATCCAGTAATTCCATGTATATTAATTATCCATGTGTGTATTAATTATTTTACGCTTAAAAATATTTTAACAGATGCAATGAATTGCAAGCAGTGAACGAAAAATAATTGCAGAAATATAAACCAAATACACGTCGAAAGAACTACAGAAAGCATGAGAAAAGAAAAGAAAAAAAAAAAAAAAAAGAAAAGGAAATATATAACGCTTTGAATGATTACCGCCTCTCTAGTTTTTGCTCCGTTAAAAGATTCATGCTTTCACGAGAGAAAAAATTGGTGTAATCGCGGAAGGACTTGGTCGCTGTTATTTCAAGATAATGCAAAAGTTTTTAAAGCGGGAATATCATTCGCGCATTAAGATGCGGCTGGATGTAATTTCCGAGATGGCGAGGATGCATCTTATTTGTTTCGCATTCTAAGAAGTTGCAAATGCTACAAATTCTTCGTGGATTTCGAGTCCCTGGGCGATGAGAATGTTTCAGGATTTGAATACATTTCATCATCGTATTATCATATTCAAATATTAATGTCCTAAATTCGTGGCACGTTCATTTTAAGAAAATCAATCGTGGTCGATTGATGCATTTTTCCTATCGAGTTTATTAAACGGATATTCTATTAGATTTATTAATTCATTTTTTAATTTTATAAAATATTACTATGTTAATTTAAAGAAAAGACAAAGCGATATACTGTGCCAAATACTTTCTAGTTTTTACCATTTATATCGTTTTATCTTTAACAGTTGTTTTAAATTATAGACAATTCATTGCTCGTGTGACGTAAAATCATTAGTGTGAACATAATGTAGATCTGTGTACGTTGCATAATTTTCGTATTTATGCGGTGATTATCCAAGGGAGAAATGTGCTTAATGAAGTATTTAGATTTGATGTCTGGTTCAGGTATTTCATCAAGAGTCCGCCGTATCATAGAATTCAAAGAACTTGTAAATTCATTCAAGGTTTGTAGCGAACTGTCCCAATTTGCTGAATACCTAGTTTGCATATCATTAATAGTTGCCAAAATGTTAAATGCTGTAATAGATGGTATAGATATTTGAAGAGGCGGTTTTCCAATCTATAATTCTGTATTTGTCTTATTATATAATGAAAAAGACGAATTAATCCCAACGATATGTTTATTTCCTTTTCGATTTTTTATTTGATGCGTGTCTGGATGATAATCGAAATGTATAGCAAGGTTCTAAAAATAGCCATACGTCCATCTGCGTGATAGATTGATTTTAGATACGCTATAGACGAACACTTTGCTATAAAACCGTTTTATCACTTTTGAGGAGCCAATTTGATCACAGCGTTTGGCCATACGGTCGCTTTATCTTCAGTCATTTTGTTACACATTTGCTTCCTTTTTACCGCTTGTTTTATATAGAAAACTCAAGTTTACGACGTTGGATCTTCAAGATCTTCAAAATATTTAAATCAGATACTGTAATGATATTTGTAAAAAAAAAGCAAAGATATACAGTCTGTCACACAAGAGCGTGTCTGCGATATCTGCGAAACCTGACACCTAATCAGAATGAGATAAAAAGAATGTAAACAAACGAAAACTTCTCTAATACGCGTTGCTGAATACCTTTCAGTTTCATTTGAAACAGTGAAAGGAACAGAGCTTTTTAATATGAGTGCCGCGTACGCGAAACGTCGAAAATCGTCTGGCATGGGCGAATGAAAACAGAGATCGTGATTGGAGTAATATAATATTCACTGATGAATCTTCGTTTTGGGCATGGTGTCCTATTAGGCAAGCTGAGAGGAAGACGTATCACAAAAATAAGAACACTTGTACATCACATTCGAAAGATATGGAGGTCGTTACCAGAATCCTACGCTCAAAAATTAGTCGAGAGTATGCCGAAACGATGTCAAGCTATAATCACTAATGGAGGAGATTGGACACCCTACTGTAATAGCGTATTAGTGTTTTAGATGTAGATTCAATTCATATAAATTTTTTTACAAATATATAAATATTTACAGAAATATCGCAGACACGCTCTTGTGTGACAGACTGTATATTATATTCGTATTAATTCTAATTTGTCGAAAGAGAGTTTATTATATTTAACGCGTTCTATTTAGAATCCTGTGATTTTATCAATGCGTTATGACGTGGAGATTCTTTTGTCTGAATAAAAATCAATAAAATTCTTTTGTCTAAAATCATTTTAATCGTCTCTGTTTGAATTACAACGATATCCCAATTTTCGATTCCGCATATGCACATTCATAATGCATCTACTTGAAAAATGATTCAGTAGCACTGTACAAACTCATAACTTCCATTCTACGTAAATCTAACATATGAAATCTTGCAAACCTCTTAAACGAAAGATAAAAGCAAAAGAAAAGAATCTAAATTGAACTTGTCCCATTAAGAAGTCAATTTCAGCTGCACCAGCTTCCTTTCATACAGACACAATAGAAGCTTGCATACGTGTACAATGCACGTAGCTTGACGAAGGCCAAAGCTCCCGTTGCCATGGCTCGCTGCACGGTGTGCCCATGCATTATCGTAGTCATCTGACGCGAGCAACGTCGTGACAAGGAAGCCACGAAGAAGAGGATCGGAGCGACAGGTGTGCCCGGCGGTTGCTGAAGATTCGTTAGAGAAGGGAGGCCCACGTCCGATAGCAGAGGCGAGCATAGTCGTGCCACAACGTCTCGCAGTAATTAGGCAAGCTAATCACCCTCGGGCATGTTATCTTAATGGCCGCCGTTATGCCGTGACATCACAACTACCCCTGTCCACCGGTAGTTTAATTGCTCCGATAGGTTCGTGGACCGCACTCCTCTGTGGAATATCAGGCCAATGTCGATGGTCTTCAACAATGGTCCCTTGGTACGCTCTTCCGGTTCCGTATCAACTACGAAAACGTTCCTGCACGAGAATCGCGATTTACTCCGCGAGAATAGACTCATAACTGACTGCCATAATTTCCTCGCAGCTTTGTCAGAGCTTCCTTCCAATCATTTGGATCTCTTTGTGAAATTGGTTCTCTAGGTGAAAACGAAGTTCTTGTTCTGTTGGACTTGGCGATATTTTTTTATCACATTCGGTTGAAATTGTTGGTGAAACAGCGGTTAGATCTTGGCTTGAGCAAGGTTTGATTAATATTCTTTCATGGAACAGAAAATAACCGGTTCAGTTTTGTAGCGTTTATGGATGTTTCTGAAGATCGAAGAATGTTTATTATTTCTTTAATCTTTTCAAGCGCCGTTATACCATATGTGATCTAAAGAAGGATTAACTGAATTTTGGTTTCGTTAGTTCGTAGAAGATTGGAGAAAATGTGGCAAATAGGATCCGACAGAATCGAGTAAGAAGTATTAGAAAATACGACGACATGTAAAAGGTTAGAGAATACACTAGGAAATGACGAGAAAATCCTGGTCCCTCGTGACTTCTATTTTCATCTTCATCTTGTAGGAAACCCTATAATTTCTCTTTATCCTAGACCTTAAATTCGTATTTCTACTTCTTTTCTATCTTAACGTACGTTCCAAAGAAAATAATGTACTTTTCTAATATCGCGTCTACAACGTTCCAATTATCTTATCTCTCGTTTCCATTTCACGAGCCAGTACATCGTAGAAATGATCAGAATTAAACAAACGCTACGAACATTCATCTTCCACATTCGCGTATCATTGAATCGTGAATAACTATAATCGTTTGAATTATGATCAAGTGCAATGCTTAACTTCAGGGTATGTAATTTTAATTCTGCCGAATGATGCTTCCGACAGTCTTCGTCACATAGTAGTAAAACACAATATACAAATCAGGATAAAAAATACGTTAAAATTGTACATATATAATACTATATTTAACCTAAACTGTTGGACGAATGATACGAATCGAGGATTAACATTGTTGATGTACGGACGTACGTGGTCTTGCTCCGTAATTATTTATTTATACTCATAAATGGTAATAATAATCTGTTTCACGATGTACATTATTCATCGGTACGATCGTTTTCCTCATCTTCTACTACGGCGCATCTACTTAGACTCTGACGTTGCACGCTGTCGAATACTCGCAATATTTATTGCTATTCCAGCTGAAAGCAAAAGAAAGCTAAAGCACTAAACAAATTCGTATTTCTTTGTGGTAAATTCCTCATTCGCCGAGCGTTATCCTCTTTCTCCCTGTTCGAACGCATCTCTGCTAGCCGTTTCTTCCTCTCGCCTGAATCAAATGAAACGATAGAAGGAGGCAGAGATTGAGGACGGGATGGTGGTGGTTTCTTCTACGGCGGGATAATTCCGCGTTGTTGTTGGCGCAAGAAGCGATCCGCAAAACGGTCCTGCAAGAATGCAAATAACGAGCTGCGCCGTTATCCGGCGTTCGTTGCATTAGCGAGTGACGCTCGTTGCTCGACGAAAGATAAATCGCCGGAGCCCCGACCAAACGAGTACACGTGGGAAAGCAATTCCGTGTCTACGAAGCGGTAGCTGAAGGATACGCCGGTTGTTCGGCGCTCGTGTCGCCCGTTTTCTAGCCGCTGCCACACTTAATCCCCCTAGTCATTGAATTCCGCCGGATTTTACAGGACATTAAGACGTATCCGTCGACACGTAAAAACGACGCTCTGTCTGGTGAGCCAATCTCGGTTACACGTAAACGCAATTAACTCGAAAGTGGAGGAGACCAGGTTAAACGTAACGCATCAAGAGGGTTGGCGATGCGCGACTTCGACATGGCGAGCCAAGGCTTGACAAGGCAAGACATTGACAAGGCAGAGACATTCGTAGGATCGGAATGTTCATAATAGGAACGACACTTGTCCGTGTTTGTCCTTTTCCAGGAAACACGACGACACTCATCTTTAATATCCGACAGCTATAATGTTTGTTCGATATTTTTTGATTACTTTACGTAACACAATCATTACGAGTTATTATATCGTAGGACTGTAGGTATATTAAATCGTGAACTTGTGAAACTACGATAAAGATTGTGTTTTCGTAGCATCAGTTAATTCGAGAATAAGATATAGATCATTTTATATAATGATATAATAGAGATTTCTTTCTAACTGATAGAGTTATTATCTAAGAAGACAAGAAATTTGACAAGAGTCGCTTACGTTGCGAATTTACTCAATTACAGTTACTTTAACGCCCGAACGCAACACCATCTCCGTATTTGCTGTTTTGTACAAGAGCTTTGTATATTTAAATATCATATTGCTTATTCTACGAGAACATGGGCTATTTATTGTAGCCTGAGAGTATCCAAACAGTATCTTTCTAACGGATAACATTTAATTATAACGATAGATATTTCAACAGGTAGTAATAAATATTTAATCTTCGAGCAAAGTTATTATTTTTTCTACAATGAAAACAGATTAACGATTTTAAATATCGACTTTTCAATTACAATATTATTATTGGACAGAATTAATATCATTTTTAACTCATTGTTTTCCACATAAACGTGGTGTAAAAGCGTAATAGCAGTGAATATAACGCTTGAGAAAAGGGTGCAAGTTTGTCAGAAAAGTCATTAAGGTAAATTTTCTTGAAGGGAATGTTTACGAGTTAAGGTCGGAACGTGATCGCAATGAATATTAATGCGGGCAAGTTTGAGCAGAATAGAAATATCGACGTCAGTCTCCGGCAACTGTGGCTGATTTGAATTGAACTAACGCCAACTGTAGCTTGAGGAATATAAATTGAGCAGTCCGAGAGGAGGTGAATATGGAGAATGTTTCTCGATATTCTGCATTGCTGAAATTTGTTGGAAACGCTGCTAGAATCGGTATCGATCTCCTGTTGGATCCTTGACCGAACAGCGAGCTGTAATTTTTGAAATTATATTTAAACAACGGACAAGTAGAAACGTGTACAGGGAATTTAAATTCCGTTAATTAAAATGGTCGATCGATAATCGATATCTGAATAGTGCCGTGCAAAGTATGACGACAATATTACTGGAAATTATATAATTGTTACGCAAAATAATTAAATGTTATTTTATTTTGTTTTAGGTTATAGTTCTTCTATTATATTTTATTTGAAGAAAAATCGAAACAAAAAACCAGAGTTCTTAATATTTTAATCGCTCTGATGATACAGGTAAACTATAAATGAATCGTCGATAAACAATCGTTTTTGTGTAAGAGAATTCGTTTGAAGTTGAAGTAAGGAAAAGATAAATGCTTTTCGATGCTTTCGAGTATTTAAAATAAAATCTATGCTTAAATAAAATTTCGATCTGTATCGATATTTCAGTTTTTCGTCTTCTATGAATTACACAAGAGCTGGGTGAGATCAGAAGAATAATTTTTATTCGCGAAGTTTCTTTAGGACAATGAAGAATAAGTGGAACAAACATGGTGTAAAAAATTCGGACACATTCGCGTCGGATCTTGAGAAATAATGTTACTCGATGGAACAGTTTCTTGGAAAACTGGAACTCCGTAGAAAAACCTTGAACATACAAGTCAGACGTCACTGTAAGTAGTTCAAGGCGGAATTGATCAGGCGTCGAGGTCCTATCCGAGGTCCGAAAATAGTACATTAAGACAAACGATATAAAAGCTGTGTTTGTTACATTCGTTCTCTGCGTCAACATAATGGACTTTAACAGAGTTTGCTACTGCGCAAGGTAAACCGTTTTACAACTGCATTGTAATGGAAATTTTCGATGAATAATCGTCAGTAATTTGAAAAGCACTTTGATTTTTCGTGAATTTTCTCTTCCGCGATCTATTATCACTCGTATGCATCGATTTTTACAATATAGAAACTGTGTCAATGAAAGAAAAAAATTGAATTGGCTATTCAGCGAAACGAGAGCGGATAAACCGAAGTTTTGATTTGGAACGAAGGACTCGGATTAATCAGTCACGTTTGTCCTTGCTATCTGCATAATGTAGAGTGCTGAATTGTGTTATAGTTCAGACATTATTTGACTTTTGAAATACAGAATAAACAAGATAAATTCATCTACGATACAATGATACCGATATAAAGTGAAATTATTGCAAAGATTAAAATTTTCCGCTTCCGGGGCTGCTTAATTAAATTATATTTTTGTCGTTTTTTTTAAGATAAATTTACTTCATTGTACACATTAAAGTTATTTTATGTTTTATTAACAATATTGTATTATTTCTATTAAATAATAATATTATAGCTTATAATATTAAAATACCATAATTAATTAGATATTTTACTCTCGTTTGTTTCAGGTAAGGTGCCTTTTATGTCTTTATAAATATCGGACGACAATTATTCTAACTAAAAGATGAGTGAGTACTACCATCTATTTCAATATAAATATTCAGCTTTTAAACTGAACCACTGCACCATCATTTATGGGGCACTCTGTAAATTATTGAAAATGCGCAACGTTGTATTACTTTTTTATTCGCAATTTACATCTTTTCCAATTTCAATACACACGAGCTCTATATTCTATGGGTTTCAATTAATGCTAGGCGATATATTTAATCCAACTGACAATTAATTATTACCTTAAAATATTTATTTATCGTCGCAAATAACGGCTCAATTTTTATTCAGCCGATGTACAATTGCATTTAATTAGAATAAGTTTAGGTAGAATTTAATCGTCGATTAAGTAAATTAATTATTTCATCGCCAATTAGGTCAGTGATTTAATTAGCTATTAAAATTATATTCATTCCCGGAAGTTAGTACTCGAGTCTTACCTTGGATTTAGTATCACTGAACTTCAACTCTTAACGAGAAGCGAATAGCTTCACCTTATCGCTGTATAAACTGAAATTTACATTTCGATGGACACTAAAATATACGTAATGTTTAAGTGTATGATTTTAGTGTTTGATATATTTACATAAATTTTACCAAGTTAAAAGATAAGGAACAAGGGAAGCTTCAAGTTCTTCAACATATTTTGATAAATAAATGAATGCTAGATAAGACAATTAATCGATGAAATAGAAGATCTGAGTTAATCGATTGTCCGGTAACGGCTTCCGTCGAATGATATTCAAAAATCGTCTATACTTTGCAACAAATTGTCGGACACGGATGCAAGAGGTGGCGATTCATCGACGGAAATCCAACTCGAACTATTCCAGCCCCGTTTTAATTAGAATGAATAATTAATAAACTTTGGCGGCGCGATGACGACGCGGTATATCGTAGCCCCGTCGCGTATCGTCGTTATTAAAACGCGTACGACGAATTTCGCTGGCGAATTTGAATGTCCGAATGTCGCGAGCCGTAAATTTTCCTCGAAATTATTATTAAATTCTCTGTGTCCAAGCTGGCCGCTCGGAATTGACCAATTGAAAATTGACAGTTATATCGAATCGTAGAGCCGTCAGTGTTCGCTGTGCCAAGAAATCTCTGCAAAATAAGCGCGTTGTACACCTTGGCAATTGCCTGCTTGAGGCTGATTTCAAAAATGGAAGAACACCGAAGAGGAGAAAGAAGAGAGAAACAGAGTCGGCGGAGAGTAGATTTTACTGTGACGGAGAAGCCACGGTTTTTCCATGCAACGTTTACTCTCCGGTGTCCGTGATAATTCGAGTCGCTAGATGGCATTTTTTAACGATGTGACGCCACGATGTTTCGCAATAATTCTGCGAAATTTAAACAGGAAGTTTTATTTTCATTATTATACACCAGCTGGAGGTCTGATTAAAACTGGACACCGACTACCTGCTTTTATGAATATTAACAGCAGCCCCGTAACCTGGTCGCGATGACGCTTCGCCGGTGTCTATTGCTTTTTAATTCCACTTTCTTCCTCTCTGCGAAACTTTCGAGACGTTCGCTCTGTGGCTGAGGATAGAACGACGAAAATAGATTAGGATTAGTAGAGTTATATGTCTGATTATTTTTCTAAATATATTATGTACATGTCGCGTGTTGAACGGTAACAATCTTTTTCCATCGTTCAGCTTTTTTTATTTGGAAGATATATCTTCTTGAATTAATTGTGTAAACCTACATAGTTCTTAGTGTCTTATTTGAAGGCATAGATTAAACTTTACTAGCTTCCAGAAGGGATTGATTTCTTTAAAAAATTGCATAATGTGTGATTAAAATCTTTGCGGTTATCTGTTTAGCAAAAGAATTATTTAATATCAACGCATGATCTGGCAGTAGAAAATTTGTTCAAGGTAGGATGAGAGCAGATTCCTTTTTAAGAAGAATAAGTAGATTAATTTTATACGACCTATCCTGATTCTTGAAATTGATCGAAATAAAACCTAGGCAAAGACAATTTTTGCTTAAGACGATTGCTAATACACAAAGCTCGTATAATGTAAAATTTAGTATATATGTCGGGTTGAGATTGAAATTTTGGGCATGTAACAACTCTTCACGTGGATTAGCCATTGTTTCACAAAGCCGAGATTATATTTACACGTATGTACAAGACTATCACAAAGCTTAACAAATAATAAGTCTAATGAATAATAACTTTGATGAATAATAAAGTTAATGAATAATAGATTGTACTAATAATAAGATTAACAGATAACAAGTTTAATGAATACTATTAATAATGTTTTTGAGTTCAAACGAATCCACGGTCAACGGGATAACTCTTTACTAAGCGCAATTAGGATTGTCGAAAATGCTCGATGCGTCACTCTCCAAGGCAATCGCACGAATGCCAGCCTCGTGGAGATTTTTCTCGCTGTACGATCGCATTTGTTTTCTATACCCGTTTGGAAGCATCGAGAAAGTTCCAAACGCCGTTGCTAGGCAGTTTCTGCCTGGAGTTTGATTATTAATACAATGTATGTCCCATCGTATCCGCACCTCCGAGGCAACGTCACACGTGGCTAGGTCCGCTCCCGAGGCCGCACGCCGCCACAACCACGTTTCTCGGAAAACCCATACAACCACTCCAGACCTCCGTTAGGCAAAACGTCCATCCCGCGACCGTGGCTACGTTCGGCGACCAATTGTCACCTCGAACCCAATCTCCCTATCACGAATCTCGAACAATTACAGCTATGATAAAATCTAGGCTAGAGTACTAGAGGATATTCCCAAAATTTCCAAGGAAAGGCTTCGGCTTTCCTTTCATCTCCGACATATAATTGAACATTACTGGATACTATATAGCGCGTTACATTTTTTCTTTTAATCGCATTAGCAAGAAGATCGAAGAAAATTCAGCGATATTACGTTTTTAACAACGGAATTTTATTTCTCTATCGTACATCGTCTTGATAAGTAAGATAATTTTAATTACGACGAAATGGCTTATTTTCCAAATCCTTTATACTAATCCTTTATAAAGGAATTCCTTTTCTTTCGTTGCGAATAATAAAGTTTTTAATTGAGAGTATAAAGATGTAGCACTTCTTTTCTCTAGTTGAGACAAGAATATAAGGAAAGACAATATCGATTATTCTTTTGTTTCAGTTAAGATTAAATATCGAAACGTTCTTTTCAGTGTGGTTAATATAAACGAGATTCTACAAGTTTCCCGCTTCCAATTAAACATTAAATAACGCTACCAGTTATAAAAATATCGCCTCGGCTAATTATTATCGCCGACCATAAATCCATTGTATTTCTTTTCGTTCAATCGGAGAAACAGGAGAAACAAAGATCAAATTCGATCGAACTATCTCCATTTGAAGGTTTACCAGGTGTTAATAAAATTCGCGCAATACTTTGCCACGTACTGTGAATTCATTTCGTTTTATATGCGTTTCAAAAACATGTTTACGCTCGTATTTATTGTTTTATGAATACGTACAAAGGATCATAAATATTAATATTGCCGCAGGCCACGAGAGACTCGTTCGTTTTTCTCGTTATATAGAACAATAAGAATACGAATGATTAATTGCAGATTACAATACAGATATTTAGAAATTATGTCACCGAGTGACGCAAAAGACAGATAATCAGCAAAAACGAACTCGTCGTACATATATTTTCCTGCCTGATATTCGATTATACAACGCAGGTATACAGATGAAAGAATCGGCAAAAATACGTAACATTTTTCCTCGATCTTCGTTCGCGTTTCGTTCGACGAAAACTATTTAGTTGGTTCTCGGCAAACCGTTTGAAAATCATTCGACGCCATTAGAAAGTTCACGGTATCGCGACGATACCCGACGATTCGATTCTTCGTTTTATTAAAATTCACCGAACAACGGCGCATTTGCATTGCTCGAGGCGCAGCCGTTCACCGGCGAATCGTATCGCGTGTAATTGCGGAATGGATGCGCATTGACCGGGAATCCGACTTTTCAGCCGAGCGTCGCTTTCAATTAAGCGACGACCAGGGTCGAAGCTTTCGTAGCCGGGGCCAATTCTCATTTCGGCTAATTACCACGACTACCGTGTATAAATTCGCGAAATTTTCGCTCACGGCGGAATGGAGCGGAGAAAGGGGCGGATGGAACGAAGGGAGGGTAGCGGAAAGCAAACAGCGGCGAGATCCTTTCGATCGGCTTGATGAAGCTTTCTTCCCTTTCGTTCTTCCTTCGCTTCTCCCTTTGCTCGTTTCTCTTTTTCCTCTGTGCCCGTTTCTTCGGACCTCCTTTCTCCGCCCCTCTCGTATTTGTCTTTTATCATTAGCTCGTTTCTTCGTCCCGTTCTCTCGTCGCTCTGTACGAAGCGAGGTAATTTCGAGCGGTCGTAATCAATCCGGCCGGCCGTATTTTCGCTTCATTCCGCTTTTAAATATTTCTCTTTTTCGCGGCGGGCTCGATCGAACGTGTAAATTAGATATCGAATTTCTTTTCGTTTTAGAAAGCCAATTTGTTCCTATGCGCACGAAGTTAGATAGTAGTTTCAGGAGAACGTTAGGAGCGAGATGATTTTGTGTAAATTGGTGCAGCATTTTTTCTTATCTTATTCAGTTACGTTTCCTATTGTGTGAAGTAATTTCAATTGAAAAATTAATAATTGTCGTTAAAAAACAGTACACCTTTAATGTTACAATTGATGCCATTTTTGTATCTTGAAAATTTGTACGAACCACCTGAAATAATTCTTTTATATAGAAACAATGATTGTTCCGTTCTTGCCTTATAAGGAATGTGGTCGAACATTTATTAAACACGAATCGCTGCAATAATTCGACAAAGATGTTCGAAACATCGTTTTCCTAATGTATGCAGAATATATTCGCAGTCTCAACAGTTGTAAATCGTGAAACATGAAAATATAAATTATATTATTCTAAATTATCTTCCAATTTTCTTTCCCTTTATTGACTCTCAACTTTCTTCAATCCCTAACGCTTCGTATACTGAAAAGTTTCAAAAGGGCCGAAATCTCTCGATACTAGCCATTGGAAAATAATGGAGTGAAAAGTTCTGGGAATCTCGGATACCTAAAACCCTATCTCTAGAACCCAAATCGTTAATAAAATCGGTTACACACAGTATCACGCTCTGCTTGGTCCCTTTGCGATGCTTCAAATCCAAAGGTTGATCTGGAAGAGCGGAGAATCCTGCCGGTAAAAGGTAGAATGGCCGTTGGCTGATTTTCATGCTATTCATTTGGGAAAGTTTGCCGCGCGTTTCGCGGCCGAAGAGAATCAGCCAAGTGGAGCCATTTCGAGCAGCTGAACCCTCTCCTCCCATTCTACAGAGTTAAATCTCCTTTTTTTTACTTTCTCTAGCGTAGTTCTTTCCAGACTATCCTTATGTCTTTCTCTCCTCGCCTTCGGACTCTTCTCCACCGTCGGAGCTATTTTAATGGCAGAAATAATGATCGAACATTATGGTAACGGTATTTAACTTCTTCCAGCGGCCGACCGCCGCCATCGGGGACGAGCCGTTAGAGATGAGAAAAGTTGAAATGGGAAATGGAATTGGATGCATAACCCGACTAAGTGAGGATGCGAGGAAAAGCTGCGCCACGCTGGCTCACTTTCCACCTTTCCGCCGTTCTTCCGATTCTCACGATTCTCTCGCCATTCTTGTCTGTCACTCGTGCATCCCGCGTACATTCATCTCGCTTCCTTCCATTTTCCTTTCGTCGTAACTTCGCCGGGCTTGTCGTACGGTCGACACAGTTCTTCCTTTGACCCGGCCCGACACTGATTGAAAGCATCGATCCAAGTAGTCACGAGGTCCTCGGAAAGCGAGACGGATCGTCGGGTATCAGACGTCGCGACACGGGCTTCGATTTGTTCGAAATTTCACGTTTCGCCTGGTCGGATTTGCAGTTTGGATTGTTGTTCTCGATCTGCAATTGAAATGGATAGGGAAGAATTTTTTCTCCGCGATGTCGTAAATATGTCTTGTCGTGAAATTGGACCGGGTTGTTCCTTCGAGATCGTTTATAATGGGAAGAATTTTATGCGTTCCATAAAATGAAACGTAAATTTTACGAAACTTAAAACAGAGTTTCGTAAGATCCATAAACTTTATAAAATCATATGTACGGACCAGTTTAAAAAGTCTTTTAACTTTAATGTAATTTAATTAGCTTTTCGGTATTTAGAAAGAATTACGTTAGTAAGCGGATAAATGTAAAAATGTATATATATGCATTTAAGTCATGCAGAATTGTCCGAATATAAATTTCAATTCTAAAAGTTAGTCGTATAACGAGAGAAATTGATCAACTTTCGTTGTACGAATTGATCGAATTATCTCAATCGCTTTGTTCACCGATACGTTCGAATAAATGAAATGTGTATAATTTAAACGGAAATAAAATTAACCTGAAGCTTTCGGAAATTAGTCCAAGTCCCTTTTCGATAAATGTAATTGAATTTTATAATTTATGAACGTAATCAAATATTGTTCTATTTATTCGAGAATGTTACCAATTTCCACTTCACGAAATATTTATCGTAAATGAAGCAATGATTTAATGCATTAGAATTTTAATATTACAACCTGAATATTTCAATTTTTATGAGATCCCATGATAAATTGTTACAACGCTATTGAACTGTCCATAGGTTTCAAAAATATTCTTTAACGTTGAACGATATTACAAGAGAGTGAGAGAGAGAGAATTTTTTTCATCTTCTCGATAAACGTTTTATTCTTCGTGAGAAACGTTGAATCTTTTTGCAGACTACGTGTTCCGAATTGTAGTTGCGAAGTGATGGAATAACTAGATTTTACCAAGAGTCAAGATGGACAGAAAGGGGTTATTCAATTTGAACTTGGTGTAAAGTTCGGATAGAGGCACGTAACTAAATTAAATACAACATTTCTGAGATATTGTAAGTACAAAGTATGTAAATTCTGCTGGTGTTGCGAAGTGAAATAATCGCGTTATCGAACTTTCTGCTTTTGAACAGTCAGGTTTATTCGAATTACCTTACATAAGATTTTAATCTCTAAGCTTCTTCAATTCTTTTGTGAAAAATAATTTTCAAACGCGACCACCATGTACTTTTCTATATGATGTTAATCAACATCGAACAAATTTACCTACTCTTTATTCGTACAAATATCATAGATACAGTCTGTCACACAAGAGCGTGTCTGCGATATCTGCGAAACCTGACACCTAATCAGAATGAGATAAAAAGAATGTAAACAAACGAAAACTTCTCTAATACGCGTTGCTGAATACCTTTCAGTTTCATTTGAAACAGTGAAAGGAACAGAGCTTTTTAATATGAGTGCCGCGTACGCGAAACGTCGAAAATCGTCTGGCATGGGCGAATGAAAACAGAGATCGTGATTGGAGTAATATAATATTCACTGATGAATCTTCGTTTTGGGCATGGTGTCCTATTAGGCAAGCTGAGAGGAAGACGTATCACAAAAATAAGAACACTTGTACATCACATTCGAAAGATATGGAGGTCGTTACCAGAATCCTACGCTCAAAAATTAGTCGAGAGTATGCCGAAACGATGTCAAGCTATAATCGCTAATGGAGGAGATTGGACACCCTACTGTAATAGCGTATTAGTGTTTTAGATGTAGATTCAATTCATATAAATTTTTTTACAAATATATAAATATTTACAGAAATATCGCAGACACGCTCTTGTGTGACAGACTGTATTATAGGTAAGATTTCAAATGCGCAATGGAGAAAAAGAAACGAGAAAGAAAATGGAATTAATTATATTTTTAAAACAAATTCTGAGATCATATCGTACAACTCTAACAGTTTATTGAAAATAGTTATACATTGTCTAATAATTAAATTCCTGTTTTTAACATTCAAAATGACAACCTAAAAGGAGGAGATCTCGTTTAACGTATCTAGCGACAATTTATTTCTCGATATTTCCAGATCTATAAAAGAAACTTGTTACTTAACGATAAACTTCATTGCGACGCAACTTTTTCTACATCAGCTTACCGTATGATCATACGTCACCTATGTTCGATTTACATGGAACCAGGTTTCGTTGAGACTCGTTACGGGCCGTAACGTAAAAGAAACGTAGTATTGTTTCACACGATTGTAATTATCGGATAATAACACGGCGTATTCAGTCAGAATTAACTCGGTGTTTTTCCTCTCCGCTACCTTCTTCCTCCTTTTCGTTCCTTCTTGCTGGTTAAACTTTTATCGATAATCCTGGCTGCTGTCTGCACCCTCTGGGTAGTACTACTTTTAAGTTTAAGGAAGGTTAATTGAAAGTACTGACAGCCGAAGAAGAAGTAGAAGAAGAAGAAAAAGAAGAAAGTTATTTATTTGTTTCTTGCAGGAGATTTTTTTCGAGATTCTTGATTTCCAGCGAGTCCAATGTTAAGAAATACCAGATAAATTAGTAATTCTTAGTTTCCTGTTTTTCTGCTACTTCTTTGCGAGAAAGAAGATGCCAGAACGAAAAATTTGAATACATTTTAATTGCACTTTGAAATATCGTAAGTTTCGTAGAGGTTTAGGGAAATTGTTTCGTAATTAATATTACTACTAAAGTAGGTTGCTGAAAACGCTTAAAAACTAAAGTTTTGCATTTTAAAAGTTAGATATAAGTTTTACCTAAGAATAAAGTGATTTGTTTTTTTTTTTTTTTTTTTTTTAGTTGCATCTTGGAAGGAATTTATTTCGAAACTTATCCCGCAATCTAGTTTCTTAGAGATTTTATTCTTTTCGTTGGTTTTAATAAACGTAAAGATAAGATTTGGAATTTTTAATGGAGAAAATATGGAGAAAGATGAGAATTTATGTATATACATTTTAATTAGTCCAATCCTTCCCCGTTTTATTATCTTCCATTATTTTATTTGATGTAGTAAATTAATTTTTCGGTGGGAAATTTCTCAAATATTAATTTCAAATTCCTCTGTCTGGGATAAACACGATACACGAAAAGGTTTGACTTTTTTTCTTTTATCGTGGAAAAAGCAGAATTTCATTATTCCAATTTTTACGTGTAACATACAAAGACTTCTTTTCCATGTTAAATTTACTTATTATCTATTTATGGGATATTCAACGCGCTGATATAAATAAAATAAACTGCGTTCGATTAAACGACAATATTTGTAATAAATATTAATTAGAGAAACGCCTTTGTTGCATGAAATTTCGTAATATTATCAGGTTGAGGATCTTGAAAGTGTGTTAACTTTGTCATTAAACAACTATGCGTGTTTAATTAATCATCAGGGTGACCGATCGTCATATTACTTCGCAAACTCTCGCAGAACTTCGCAGCAAGAACCTCGCTCATGAGGAACGCTTAATATATCGTAGCAAAAACCATAATTGCGATCATGGTTGGCAAGAGCGGAAGGATAAATTGGATACGATATTTCATTCTGCAAATTCAGGTGGACAAACGTTACGGAACAGCAATCGAGAAAGTTAAATGACAAGTCACATATTGCTTGAAACCGTTCTACTCGTCTATCAAATTGATCAAGAGAATCTCTCTTCTACTTGTTGCAAAAAGATACACATCAATTTACTTCTAATCCATCGATTTGTGTATTGCCAAGTTTTTCCTATTGTTACGTCGGGCGGCTTTCTACCTGGGCCAGGCCACACACCGCGGGCAGGATGGCAGCCACATGTCCGCACATCCTTGTCGTGTACCCTCGATAGCCTCAAGGATCCGTCACAAATCTTACGAAATTGTGTCTAAGATCCTGCGAGCCGAATGTAGCATCTGTTTAACAACTGTTTACTGTATTACGGGTAAGTTAGTTTTTCGCACGTACGATGCCTCCCACTATCAACTTTCTTCCGAGGGCGGCTAAGACCCTTCCTAGTCTACCAGTCATCTTATCAGCCAATGAGAAACAATGTCCACTACCCTCACTTTCCTAACCAAAAATGTTATGAACAAATCCGCTGGTCCCATGCGCTAGACACACCCATCACTAGCTCTCCTCCGACATAGCATCGTAACTAAAAGTCAGTCGTCACTCAACATTAAGTCAGTCAACGAGTCAGCAATGGGTTCTACCCTTAAACATTTACTTAACTCGCACCGATGCATCAGTGTAATTCTGTATATTTAGTAAGCTACTGGAATAAACAATAATTTATACTCGTTAAATCAGTATAAATTCAATCAAACCACCCCTATTATCGTAATTGAAATAAGGGGATCGATCAGTTCGTGGCGTCGATTGTTTAATCATAACGGGAATTTACGACTCCCGTTGACGTGCTTCCTCGCGATCGCGTCTCTCCGCGAACGGTCGTAACACCTATGAAGAGAGTAGTTTCATATTATCGAATTATGAAAATATTCGTTTTATACTATTAAATTCATTAATTTTTATATATGAAAAATTAAGTGAAACAAAGGAGGCAAAGTTATTGAGTTAACAATAAAAAGTTTATCAAAGCTACAATTACCTGAAACGAAGATGGATGAGAAATCAAACTCACTGTAAATATTCCTTTCATTGTCGAACAAAAGATCTATTCCAGAGACAATTTCCATTGTTCCAATGGAACCTAGCCAATTTTCAATTCAAGGAACTTTAAGCTAAAACCACATAATCGATAAGAATCTCTGTTTTCTTGTACACCTGTCAGCGAACAATTATAATATTAGTTCCTAAATAAATACATCGATAGAACCATGGTATTACGTGGAAATTGCTCGACAAACATAGCCTTCGTTTATCGCTAAACTCGAGTCCCTTCAAGTCACGGTAATGACCAGCGTGACGTTTGTCACGAGACGGAGGAATACGATCACGAGGGATTGCGATTGCCGCGAAGAAAGAACAAGTTCGCTGAAAGTAATTAATCCTCCAAGTCCTCCTTCGCTAGATTTCCGCTCGTGAAGTTTGACGAGACTTCTATTCACAGAGTTCCTTAGCGAGGCTTATACACGCAGCGACCGGCCGGCCCTTGCAAATCCGTTTCACATGGCCTCGCATTAATTACATGCACAGGCCACGGTGGATCATTAACTGCTGATATCTTAAGGCAACCCCCCTAGGAAACCTCTCGACCTGTACAATCGACTTGGGAAACTTTCCCAGGATTAGTTTAAAGCCTTGTCTGATTCGCGATTTCTGACCTATTCTGACCATTTTCTCGGCCCTATGGCTTATTCCCACTGTCGTATCAATTATTTCTGCGCTCGCTCGCAACGTGAACTAACGGTGCATATTTAAGCAGGATTAAGAGAATGCGTTTAGCAGTATTATGGTTCTTTGTTCATCGTTATCGTCGCAATATTAAAAAATCAGAAAGAAAAAAGAAATTGTAGGTGTATATTTTTTGGACGATTCGAGCAATATCTTATTTTCGAGGTTTCTGTTCCGAAACAATATTCGATGGGGAAAACAGATGTAATTAGCAATTTAAAAGGTCAATTATCAGTGTAATTTATTAAAAAGATTGTTCGCTGTTTCTTTAGAATTACGTTCTTCATACTTGTATCAAAAGTGAAATTCTTTCGCGATCTTGCTCTTTCTGGGTCGAAATTTCTCACTCTTTGTGTCCACAGACCAACGCAAGTATTTTGCCACGTTAATTTTCCGTCACGTAACCATCATAGATTTTGCTAAAAGATTAAAAAGATTGTTCGCTGTTTCTTTAGAATTACGTTCTTCATACTCGCATCAAAAGTGAAATTCTTTCGCGATCTTGCTCTTTCTGGGTCGAAATTTCTCACTCTTTGTTTCCACAGACCAACGCAAGTATTTTGCCACGTTAATTTTCCGTCACGTAACCATCATAGATTTTGCTAAAAGATTAAAAAGATTGTTCGCTGTTTCTTTAGAATTACGTTCTTTATACTCGCATCAAAAGTGAAATTCTTTCGCGATCTTGCTCTTTCTGGGTCGAAATTTCTCACTCTTTGTTTCCACAAACCAACGCAAGTATTTTGCTGCGTTAATTTTCCGTCACGTAACCATCATAGATTTTGTTGAGGCTGATTCTTGACCAGCGAGACACGCTCGTAAATTCGTGACAATGCCTGCGTCTTTGTCAGAACATCGCAGTACCGTTCGTATCGGCGTTTTATCGCCTCGGGGATGAGATAAGGGATAACTGGAGATTATGTGTTTCACAGTTTCCAGCCTTTTCGAAAGGCGTTGCCGTTTCTTGCAACATTTTTCCACCGGCATGTCAATTTACACGCGATGTTGCTCCTTGCTGTCGCGTTCAAAAACCGCTTAGATTCCCAAAATATTTTCCAGAGTATCTGTTCCCATTAAAACGTTACAATTTTGATGATTTAAATATTTTACTGCCTTAGAATGTCGTTTATCTGTAATGAGGATTATTTTAACTCTTTTGAATTTATTAGAGCACATGCTCTCTGCCCCTCTCCCTTTCTCTCGTTATCTGGTTATTTTTATGTCTCGATAAAGTCAACATTTTTTACATTATTATTAATTCCCAAACTAATGTAATTCAGTAGCTACGTTTAATTTTTTAATTAGTCGCGTATTACTTTCAATTAGACAGTTCTGATTTTCTGACAATTCCTGATTTTCAAGAAACGGATACGATTTTTGTTGAAAAATCTTGTCTAAACAACTCCAACCGGGTATAGCCAAAGTCTTGGACGATACATCGTATCAGAAATAACAAGTTGATTGAAATCTGATAAAGTCCATAAATTGAATATAGAATTTATGAATCGAATAAAATTATAGAATGTCACATGGAGCAGTTTTTAACCCGACTGCCACCAAGTCGCCGTTCGAAAAGTTATCCAAAATTAAAGGACGAGTCTCGCGATGGTTGGCTCCAATCGATGTCGATAAGTTGATCCTCGATACGTGCCAACGTCAGCCAAGTTTTCCTATATGGAAGCTCGCTCGTTTTTACCCCGTCGACCATCAACGTAGACAACTATCGAAAGTTTCTACAAATTTCTCAAGGCAATACGTAGCCTGCATATTGTCTGATATAACGATCCACGTTTTCTCCAAGGATATTTTAGCTGCCGAAAGTGCTTTGCGCTTCCCAACCAAAGTTCCAGGCGGAACTTTGGCGAAAAGAATTTCTACCTATCTGGCTGGCGATAAAAGCTGTTCCCCTCGTCCGACACGCACTTTTGCGCTTATATTTTGCTAACGCTATTAAAGTTATAGGCTGTTGAACTCGAAGTTGTTTTATTTTCTTTTAACTTTGTACGACGCGATTCGCGACTTTTTTTCTTTACGTGAAATTTTTAACGTTCCGAGAGAAGATGGCAGGGTCGAAGATAGGAATGTTCAGCATTTTAAAGAGCTTCGAACAATTATAGAATTTGAACGTCGTAGTTGGAGTGGCTGTAAGATTACAGTTTTGTCCTGCATTCTTTATTTTCAAGAAAATAATATCTATTTCCTTCTCTGGTTTCTACCAAATAAAATTGAACGATCTGTTGAATAAAAATTGAATAGAATAGAGAAAGGAGAAAAATTAATCACGTTTACCTTCTACTAATTCCGCCTGGAAATGAGAGAAGTTATTTTTCGTTTCCATTGTCGAGGTATCTTTGTTCGACAAATTTTAGCCGGACTTAATTACCGACCGTAAGAATTAAATAAAACTACTCGTTCTTCCTCTTGTTATTCTTGTTAGAAGCATATTTTTTTTCACAAGAAACTCTTTTTCTTTTGGCATTTTGCACATTTCTTATACATTCGTATGGGAAACGATTTTAAGAAATATCTTTTGACTTTGTTGTACACGTACCTCTTGTACGTATGATCTACGTATGATCCGTATTGTACGTGTGTCGTACATCGTATCGTACATAAATCGTGGTAACGATCGTATTTATACACCTACTTTACACGTAACGAGAATTAATTTATATAAAAAGATATAATTATTCGCTACCGTTGATAATTTTCAATAGTTTTTCCATTTATATCGTTTGTTCTCGTATTCACCGTGTATTACGTAACTTCGATTTAGCATTAGTATCTTCAATCACCCGAAAACGAAACCGCTGATTGCATATTGGTGAGCTTAATGGTACCTTGGGAGATTTTCGTTCCCGAAGGAATTCGGGAAAGATTTTCGTAGCGATTTACAGGCATCGAATAGTCGTAAATTAGGGGCAAAGGATGGGAAACGATAATCGCGACGTCGTAAATCCCGCGAACCTCATTTCCCAGGCACTTATATCTGTCACCTAATACATTTCTCGTAGGCCATTAACGCGTTTCTGTACGATTGTTGGCATATATTATCCCATAGCAATATATCTCTGGATGTTTCCCTCCAGAGGAAGCAACGTGTAATCAGTGAAAATTGTTATTTCGTTTGGTTCAAAGATTTCCAATATTTCGAAAGTAGAAAATTCGACGACGCTTTTGTATAATATTCATACGAATACGCTTTGCTCGAAGAAAATTTTAATATCGTATTTCGATTATTTTATATCTCTTTGATAGGATCGTAGAGAAAAATTTCGTTAGATTTATAAATTGATTTCTTTTTTTTTTTTTTAAGTTTCTTTCTTTATACAAATCTTATATTTTGTTCCACCTTTAAGCTACTTTTCATTTCACGTGTAATTAAATTTCACTTTATTAAGCAGAGTAATGTTAGAAACATTTTCGAAATTTAATAATTGCGAGAATGTTATTAACTATTGTTTCCATTGTAATGTTGAAATAATACGTAATATGAATTTCTCTATTTCCATTTTTCACGATTTTATAAGCGCGATATCCATAAGGCAGCAGTATATCATTAACACGTATTTTTACTCGTCAAACTTAATTTTTAATCTTAATCTTAGTCGAATCTGTGTAAAGGGAAGTGGATTTGAAACGTATAATAAGAGTGTATTTTCCAACATAGTTCCTCCGCTTCCCTTTACATTCCTCTCATCATGATTTTATTTGTAAAGGAAACGTTTTTAGTATCTAGAAACATGAAAATATGATATCGTTAAATACTATCGCCACGTCTCGCGCTGCAGACGCGCCGTAACAAAGGCTAAAACCTACCAATAGCGCGAGACGGCGTTTCAATTCGAAATAAATTTAACAATTTGGTTAGAAACCGAATTCGAGCTTCGCAAACCGCCACATGACGCCCCTTCTCTTCTACGATAGAGCAAACTATAAATAAACGTAACAAGTTGGAAGTAGGATCATTATTATTCTTCAGCTCATTATCATTCAGATTGTGATCATTATTATTCTTCAGCTCGTTATTCGTTGTTCATTATTATTGAGACTGTGATCATTATTATTCAGACTATTCATTATTCAGATAATTCCTTAGTTCTGTGTGATTAGTTCCTCAGTGCTTGGTGATTGATTCCTGGGTTCTTGGTGATCAGTTCTTCAACTTTTGGCAAGTAATTTTTTGGTTTATAGCGATTAGCTCTCAATTCCTCAAGGTCTTAATATTTCAGTTACTTTGACTTTTAATTCTTTAGTTCTTTAGTTCCTTAGCTCTTAGTTCCTAAGTTCCTTAATTCTTTAGTTCTTTAGTTTTAATTCTCTGTTTCATTTAATTCTCAGTTCTTGTCAGCTTTTGTTAATCGACGTGCTCGTATTTGTCAATTTGTAAATTATCGAAAATCACTTAAATTCAAATCTTGTAATTAGTAAAGCGTATCGCGAACGATTGTAAATTCGAATATTCTAAATAATTCTGTTAATAACCAATCAAAATCAGAATAAACTCTTGTCGTGGAAAATATTTGTTTTACGATATAATTAGATTAAACGAGCATTTATTTTCGCCAACTTTGATCCTCTCCCGTGCCAGTACTCCCGCGCGTAGCGGGTTAGCCGAAACGTTGAGTTTAGTTGGTAATCGCGTTAAACATCGGTCGACGCTACCCACCGATATTTAATTGTCGACAAACTTACCAAGGAATACGACAATTCGGGATCCTCGAAAAAGATAACGACAACAAAAAAACTTCTAATTGAAGCAATCCTTAGATTGTTTCTGGTGGCAGCAACTACTATTTACCCGAATTTCAAAATTAACGGTAACGTAAACCGAAGAATACAAATAGAAACGTAACACTATATCGTCTCCAAGTTGTACGATCTTTAAATAATTCTCCAATTCAAGAAAGTAATATTTTAACACGTTTCAGTAAATTTTCACTGCTGGTGCACGTGCAGCTTGAAAAAGTTTTATCTCGTTCTGTTATTGTTCTTTTTGATATGTTGTTTCCTTCCCGCTGCCTTTCTCTGTCGCGTTATCTGGCGTCGAGTTACGAAATTTCACAGCATTTTGCTCGCACGAAAAATAATGTTACTGATAAAACAAACACCTTTAAACGTGAACCACCTAATTCTGCCGGTTAATCCGCTTGTTTCGCGTTTTAATTTATTGCTGCATTTAAAAAGGTTTACACTACGAGAAATGTTTTGCGGCTACGTGTTTCGAATTGTAATTTTTAATTCACGATATACCTTTCGTTAAGATTACGGTAAATATAATTACAGATAACCGTAATTTTTAATATTGTACGAGTGATGGTTGCTTAAATCTTTCGTAATTTATGCAGTCCGCTACGTGTTTGCTTTAACGATAAACATATATCGTTATAGTTAGATAACAGTTATCATGCTCTTGCAACTGTTGAGTATAATTGCTCGCTGCACTGATTAAAGGTCTTTGATATGGTCTAAATTGAGTGGAGATTGCTCGAAGCTTGATTGCTTCTAAGACCGACTTTCCAATTAGAATTGCGTCTGATTACGGATAATCGTGTTTAAACATAGATTCATAATTGCGGTCATTAACTGATTCTTTTTTCAACACTGTACCTTCTGTATAATTCTATCGAATTGTAGTTAGAATAATTGAACTATATTCGACAATGAGAGGAATTTTTCTCGAAAGAGCAAAGAACGTACGCGTTTGACGAGAATATACGAATTATTCAATGTGAAGCATCTATTACGATATTCAAAGGACGAAACAAATCTCTGTTTAGGTTCTATTTACTTAGTTGTATTGGTAAAAATTTGAATTTAGGTACGTAGTACACCCTCAATCTAATTATCGTGAAATAGAAAAATAGCAAAGCTACGGTGATTACTCCTAACATAACGATGGTTATGATTAATTAGAAAGAAATATTTGGAAAGAATATTTGAAGATGTATTAGGTTGTCCGGAAAGTGTCTTTCTTCCGCAAACGTGTTTTTTACAACGATGCAGCTTCATACGAACGTGAAACCAAGTCTGTGAAACGTCGCGGTGTTTATCTCAACAGAACAAAATGGATCGTACGTAATTCGACAAAATAATATAAAACAAAAAACGTTGCGCGTCTATTTCCTCATAAAACGAAAGAAACATTTCGGACAACCTAGTACATGGATCCACTGCAAAAGACGTGAATGATATGTTGGAACTGAAAAATGGATACATGGAATATTTCTCACAAACCTAAGAGCAAACTTCTGAGTTTAACGCTGCGTCGATGAAATGCTTCCTTCTTCTTTGCATAAGCATTCCACGGAGTCCCAAAGTCTTTGACCTTTCTTCCTTCCCACCTTCGATAGCATTCGAGAAAATTACCCGCGATTCAAATAATCGCACTTTTCAAGCGTACACTAATTACAAAATGAAACTTGTGCGCTTAAAAAATAAAGAAAATCGCCGTCATTGAGATTCACGCCAATTGCCTGAGCATCGCCGGTTCAGCTACGCTATTTATCCTACGGCTCTGGTATTCGCGAATTCGAGTTTACAAACTCGATTTAAAGCAGCGGGGCTTTAATAGTCCACTCGGAAAAGCCGGAAAAAGGAACGAGAGGTTGGAAAAACGGGAAGAAGGGGGACGAACGCTCGGAGCCAGAACGAGGAGGAAAAGAGGAAGCAGCGAGGAGGGAGCGAGCTATAAACGAGCGTAAGCGATTGCGCGCGGCAAATTCTCGCGAGTCGTCGCTGGAATCCGATTTTCGTTGAAAATGCGCGGCTGTCGCTGCATGTGTGAGCACGTAAGCCGGCTGTGTCATCGCCGAAGCGGCGAGAGATCTTTTGAAATTTACATCGACGTATTAAATCATATTGAATTATGCAGTATCACGTAATTCCGCGCGATCGTTCTGGGTCACTATCGTCATCGTGTCTCGGCTCCGTTTGCATAAATGGAGCGTGAAATGGACGCGTTGCACGTGGTCGGTTTGGGAATGTTTCGGACGACGAGGCTTTAGAAAGCCGAAGTGCCTTGCCCTCGCATCGATCGCTTGGGAATATTACGTGTATAGCTCTGTTGAACAAAAGTAAGCTTGTGGGACGAGTTAAGATAAGAAAGAGCAATTCTAAAGTGGGAATTCCGCGATCGTTGCTAATTAGGTTAATGAGGCGGATTAAAGGAACGCGCACTAATCGAGAACGTAATTAAATAATTGTATGTCAACAGGAATATTTGATAAGGTGATACAAGTATGCTTATACTCTAATATGAATATACTGAATTTATCTCGCATATTTATTGAAATATGTATCTGTCGTATACATTTTGTCGTTATTTCTGTATTTAGAGGTAGGATCACGATAGCTGTTATTTTAATCTTTGGATAAATCTATCACACCGTTCTCAGCCGAAAATTCCTTTATCGCACCTTCTTACATGGACTAGGCATAAAAACAAAAGAATAGCTTAAACTTATCGATTAATTCCATCGATTATATTTAGAACTATCTTCTAGTTACTATTTATCGTAACTAGCGCATCTGCAATATGAACGACGAGCGCGAATTCACGTTGTCATTTTCAACGCATTTCGTGAAATGACGGAAATGCTGCAAGTGCACCACTAAAGTGGAATATTGCGATTAACATCAGCAGTATGCCGGAAAGTGATGTCGAAAAATAATAGGATAATTAAATTTAATGGATAACGATTTTAACGTTCCGTAGATTCGGTAATAATATAAATACCTCTAGACTGAAAACGACAGTTTCGTTTGGCATAAAAATTATTTTTTGGCCGACAGAAGCATTAGAATTATAAATAATTATTATGAAAATTTACCATGAATGTTAACTATTCAAACGATTAGAAAATTCACTCGCGACTACGATAAATTAATTACAAATATGATAGAATGATATTCGTATTTAGAGATGCACATTTCGCCTCGTGAGATATAAACTAATGTGAAAGAACAGGCGCGGAAATTAAAAGTCGTAGATGAAAGAAAGCAATAGGAGAAGTTCGAATTTAATCACTTTCCTGCTAATTATTGAGAATGTGCTCTTATTAATGAAAAAACTAATTTCATCGGCTACGAAATACGCGTTCCATAGACACAAATGAAACGAGAGCATTCGGAATAAAGATCGAATTGAAACGTAATTAATGTATCAGGCCATTTTTTTTTCTTCTCTTTTTTCCTCAATCTAGAAAAAGAATATCCTTAAATCTAATGTTATTGAAACTCAAATTTAATTTAGCCCCGTGGAAAAGTTAAAACCAAGACCGGATGAAAGTGATTTAATCAAGAGTTTTATGTTAGAATTAAAAGTGCTAGTACACGCGAATGGAAGCGAGCTAATACGAAGCATAGCGAGGATCTGGTGTAAAGGAAACGAAAAGAATGAAACAGAAGTTGTTACCTTGTAATTTAATTTTACAGCAATATCATCGCGTCGGAAAGAAAGAAAATACTGCTAAAGGAGGAGAGAACGCAAAGAGCACTTAATGAGCCGACTAACGAATTAACGATTGAATAAGCTGTTTTTATCTGCGGTACAAATCCAATTAATCCCGGGTAATATTTTAAAGATGAAACCAGTTATTGTATAAAATATACTCAAGAAGTTTGTTTCAAACTTTAGGAGCATTTTATCGCGAGTGTATCACGCTTATCAGCAATATTCTTTCGTCTCTCAACTTTTCAATTATCTTCAATAATTCACGCATAGTTACGTATGCTTGCACGATACGCGGAAAGTCTTTTAATTAAATTTCACTTGTCTTACGTAGGGACGAATAAATCGGAAAATATGGAATTACGTAAAAAGAAATTTGAGGGAGCTGCGTCTAAATAGTCAAATCAACGAATACATCTAAATGTAAGGGAAAATCACATCGGCTATTCTAAGATTACATCGCGACTTATCATTTTCATATAAAATGGAAAATCAGAATCGGACCTAAAAAATTGAATAAATGGAAATAAAAGCAACGTGAAGTTTTGAACAGCTTCTCTAAGATAGAGATTATCATTTGACGTATAAGTCTTCTTAATACGACGTTTAGTATTAACGTGTCAAACGTTTCTTCAGTCGACGGCGCACGTATCTCTACGTCGTTTAATTCCCAGCCGAGCTTTTCGTTCGTAATGTAACGTAATCCACTTACGCTCGTTATCCGATCAAAATTTAAACACGTCTGGTCGTAAAAACTGAATTTATACCTGTCCCGGAAATACAGCGTTACAGGAAGTTGGCCGATTCAACGGGCGAAGTCTTGGTTGGCCGCTGCCTTTGTTCTTGCGCGAAAACTTCAGTTCGGAAAGATCTATGTCGTCCTGTGCGCCTCCGGTTGCATGCACCGTTCGAACGGCACTAAAATGTTTTAGTGCGCGTTTCGACGTGAAAGATGAATCGAGAAATTTTTTAGAGTGAACCCCATCTGCTCCCTGGCACGTCGGTAAATCTTCCTGCGTACTCTTTTAAGTGCCAACCGCGTTTCCATTCAATGCAGAGTTTCGGCTCAGATTCTATCTTTTCCGTGTTTCGACGTTTTTAACGACTTTTTCCGACACCCTTTGGAGAGTAACATCTGTACTATACACTTTATCTTTAATACTAGTAGATTGTGTAACAGGTTCAGGTACATACGTTTCTTTCCAGTCCACGTTTTAGAATTTTAGAATCTTATGTACGATGGATAATATACAATTTATAACGATAAGAAGTGGCTGGGGAATGAAACGCAAGGTACAAGTTTAGTAATTGTAAGAAGATAATTATTGAAATTGTCCTAGTATCACCTACACGTGGGAAAACTCAAAACCAACATTGGCTATCGAGTAGAAGCCAATCGAAATCCAAATATCGCCACGAAGAATGTGAGCAAAGTAGATGGATGGCCATGGGCCTGCGCTATAGTCGAGAGAAAAGGAAATTAATGGAAAATGAGGGGGCAAAGAGGAATGAGAAACTACATAGTACGAATACAAGAGGGAAAACTTAACGTTAGGAGAAGCGAAGAAACAGAAAAAAAAAGAATACGGCGAGGTAAAATTAATAACTACTTGATGGAGTGCGAGGAACGAGAAAATAAGGAGAAGGAAATCCACTGAAGAAACGTTAGAGCGAGAAAAGAAACGATAGACGGAATATAAGCGGACGAGAATAGCGAAACGCGAGCGGCAAGGAGCCGAGAGAGCTGGCTGATGGTAGCTTTGTCTTCGATGAACGGTAAATGGGGAAACGGTAACGTCGGAGGGACAACAATAGCTTATTGTGTGCAGCTAGGTACGTGCTCTAGCGTCTCCGTTGATATACAACCGTGCTTGTTACGTAGCAATGTCCGAAGACAGAGCGAATCGCTTACCAAGACTAAACTGGACTTCTCGACGCGAGAGTCCTAATTAGCATGTTACGCTGTTAATCTTGGAGAACCACAGCGACTGCTGTAAGATGCTGCCACAGTGCATCGCACGGCTCCCTCGTACAACCGTGAGTGACATTGTTGTTTCGCATTAAACGTCTATCGCGTATGAGTGCTTAACGCTCTTGGCACATTGTCCGTGTTTTTGGTAAATTTACCGTTTTTCGCTGTATCGCTGTGTGCCATCGAATTATCTTCTATTTTATTAAATGCACGATTATATAAATGACGCATCTATCGAAATCAATGTAACGAAATTTAATTTGAAAGTGCGTATGTATTGTTAATTCTCATAAGAATAGATCTGTAGCAAACTTTTTAGAAATTGTTTTAATTGCTACGAGTATATTGAGGTGTATTATTAGATTATGGCAAATGGTAGATGCGCGAGTGGGTTTGGTATTTTCATACGAATTTCACTCTGATACCAAAAACAGCTAATAGAAGTAAAGGTTTTTGTAAATGATTTGATTTATTATGGGAGGTAGATGAATAAAATGAAATTGAATGCAGGGAGATTCGTGTAAGAAGCAAGGAAGAGGTAATTAATCTTTTAAAAGTGCATTGTCGCTGCAAAAGGAAAGGACGAGTATAAACATAAAAGCGAAAGATCGTTATTACAGGTTTTTATTTAAAACGGAATAGATTCTATGAAATTTTCTTGCTATAAAATATAAGCTAACCAATATATTTAAATACCACTTATATTTATTTTAATATTTGCAAACATACGAACAATGACCTTGTTCTAGCGATCGAAATGTAATCATAATGTTGTAAAAGTGAGCTGTTGTTTCATTAATCAAATTGTAGTCTGGGAAAAGCATTCGTCGTTGCATTGGAATCGTAAATAGAACTGAGACAATCTAGTCAAAGTAGTCGCTGTGCAGTGACAACACAACAACTCCCACAGTGCTGAAACCTTGATTACCATGCAGCATGGTTAATCTGGAGTCCTAGAATGGCCACGAACTAGAAACAATGTTCATCCCAAATCTCGTGATACAGAATGGCTTAACGTTGCTTCGCCCATCGAGACTTGGCGATTTCTATGCAGTTCCTCCATAAACGTCCTTTCATTAATTGATGATGTAGAGAAAGTGCAACGGGCATAGTGGAACGTTTCTCCTAATAGTAATTTAATATGCAGACAGTTTTCCGCGCTATACAAGTCGACGTTTATGAATGATCAATTAACCAAAATAAAATATTCTATGAGTTAATGAAATTGAAATTCATTAAGCGACAAAAATAGTACAGAAGAGAATCAGACGATTTTCCTATTATTTTGTTACACGAGTCTCTTATCGTTAGAAGCTAAACTCCACTTTCTTCAAATTCCTCAATGTCACTATGTATTTAGATAACACGATTAACGTCGAATTCTCGAAAAACAGATGATTCGCATCAATTTATTTATCACACGGAAATAATACAAGTAACAGTAGTAGTCTAAGGAAAACATTGATCAGTATGGCTTCTGAATGGATTTAAATCCCTCTTGTTTTTATTTTATCGCCGGACGAATAAAATGGAATTAATAAACGTTAATAAAACCTAATATAACAAAGATATTTCTTTAAAACATGGATCGCACTCAATTTCTTTCCGTGCGTATTCTAAATGAACTTTCCTATGCCTATCCTAACAAAGAGTACCGTAACAATTCTATTAGTACTCGTTGTACAACGCCCTAGACGACCTATGTATCTCACCCTACGTCAGCATCCATTTAATAAAATATTCATCCCCATCCAGTCGTTCTGGAATAACAACTGCACTTGAAGCTGGTGTCGCGTATATCTTAAAATCCGTTCCAATTTCAAGTCGGACGGATCTGTCAGGACCATTCAGCCTCGGCTCGAGAAAGTACGAATCAGAATTTTAATTAAGCCTTGCATAAAACCGCACGGTTATTCCGCAAGAATATATTCTATCGGATCGAACGAGAGAAGTTTCGCTGTGGATCAACGTGCACGCCACCGAGCTCGCAATTAACGGCCGTTATTACCGGCTGTTATTACACTGAGAACGCTGATCCTATTTCGCCTTACACGTCGTTCTATATCAAAATAGTCTGAATTATTTCGTACGTGTCCTTCGCTATACGTTGACGCTGCTGCATCGAAGCGGAGTATCGTCACGCTGTTACGAAATGTCTACCGGTAGAATTTGAAATTCACCGACGTAATACAAATTTATGGAATACAGTGACAAAGTGATGATACATCAGCACGCAATAGCTGTGACACGGATCCATATTCAGCGTGGCGGGTGTGCGTCGAAGCTTCGCCGCGCCTCGACGGAGCGCCCGTCATCCATCCGTCACTGTTCCCAGGCCCTTGGTACAATTTGCGAATTAAATCGTATAAATTGTAGCGTCTTCAATTTTCCAGAGAGCTCGGTGATTAATCGCTGTTATTATTCACACGTCGCTCAACTTGCTACCCTGCTTCCTCGTATGTTTACTGTCAGCTTAAAGAGTTAATTCGTTGTTTTTAATGCGTTGTCTGCTGTTTGTTCGTTAACCGTGGACATGAATTTATTTGGCTCGATTTAACTTTGGAGTAGTAGGTTCGTGATTCCAGCAAAAGCTAATAATATTAACATTGCAGACACGGTTCGGTTTACTAGGTGAAACTATTAAGTTTTTGGTAATTTTCGTGTGCTCGATCGTGCGATTCGCTCGTGAAAATTAATTATTTGCGAGTACTTCGTTTTTCCGATCGTAAGAAACGACACAAAGGATAGACATCGAAGCGAGATAAACGCCTACTCTTTATCAAGGAATCTGATTTTTAATTAAAAATCCAAGTATATGAAACACACAGGATACGATGGAACAAATGTTGCGTTAGAAAATAAGAATACGCGCAAGTAATTTTCGTAGCCACCTTATAAACGAAAGTGTACGTCGATAACGAAATCATTGGGGATTCCTTGTAGAGACCTTGTTACTAGCAATCTTTTAACTCCCGTTAAAGAGGCAAAAACAAACGCGTATTTTTGCGCGAGTAAAAAATTACGTGGAAAACTGAATGCAATTATGGTATGTGGCGCGTTTCCGTGCCGAGCGGCGATTTTATTCATACAACGCGTGCTCCGTTTTCCACCAGTCTCTTTTTATATTGTGTTTGCACGATCTTCGAAGGACGCGCGATAGATCGATTGGGAATCGCTGCGTAACACAGGATTGTGTCGGCTGTTCTGGCATGGCACAATCGCACCAAGGGAATTCGATATCGATGCACCAGCATATTGAAGATTGATGTTGTTTTTATACGAACATCCCCGTTGTATTGACGCTGGCATTCGTGAGCGGCCCAATGATAGATCGTTGTAACGCGAATTCTGCGCATCATCGTGCTTTCATATCGGCCTCCAGCCTTGCTTTTATGAAATCGTTACATCCTACTTACGCGGAATGGCATTATTGGCCGAGCAATGGTTACTTTTCGCTTGACACGAGACTCCGCTCCGTTATTTATCATCCATGAAAATCCCTGCTTCGTACAAATTGATTCTTGGACCGAGGAATTACGTGCGTGCCATATCTATTCGAGATTATCTTTGGATTCTTTTTTGGAGAAAAGTTTCAGTGAAAATATTCCTTTTTCTAGCGGCATAACAAAGGCCAGAGCATTCAATTTTATTGTGATTAAAAAACGAAAGATTATGTTAGGACCATTCGCTCGTACAGTTCTCCCTTAGGAGAGAGTTTGACGACTAGTAATGTAAATTTAACGAAAGCCAGTAAGATTTGATGCGTTATTGTTCATGTAAAAGATGAATTACACGCGGCACGATGAAATAAAATGTCATCAACAGAGTTAGAAAATCAATTTACACGGTATTTGTATTCTCGCCGGAAACAGATTTTACGACGTAACTTCGATGTAACAGGAGAAACGGCCATTTAGAAAGCAAAATTACGCAACGATTCGAGACCATGCTAAAAATATTGTTTGATTCGCTCGCCAGCCAGCTGAAAAGAAAAACAAATTAATGGAACGGTAACTTTATATCGGTGTTATCGTTTCGGTAGAGCTGTAAAGGGAAACAAATTAATGAAATACTGGCAAACTTTGTATCGACTCTGGCGGAACTGTAACGAAAAACAAATACCGAAACCGTTGTATTCGATGGTGTAAGAATAAATATCACGGCGAAAGTTGTGAAAACCTGTAATTGCGTTGTCGTTTAGCTGGCCGATGAATATCGAACGTTACCACTCATTGACAAATCGTTCGTCTCGTTCTATTTGCAGACCGTCGTGTGGTTTCTATGCTTTCAACCACTTGTTCTTCCATACGTTTGTCTCGGCAAAATGTTAACGTTGACTCAAAGAGGAAGGCTAATTCTCTGAAACGCTTTTTCTTTCCGACTCTGTGATGTCGCACATGATCTATAAATATCACGTTTCAGTCTCTCTATGACGACATTAAGTCTGTACAAGAATTAAACGTCCACCCGTATCGACGTTCTTTCTCCACCAGCCAAGAAAGGAAGAAAAAGAGAAGAAGAGAGAAACGGTTGAGTTGGACAAATAGGAAGAAGAATGAAAGAATAAACATGTTGGAGCTCATCGATACTCTAAATTAACCGAATGATCCCTACGAACTCGTGACCAGTCGAAGAAGAAAACAGGATACGGGTATCTTGAAGAGGTGGACGTTCGCCGGTGAAACAGCTCGTTCCACTTTAAAAAGTTTCCACGGTAATCGCGGGGTCGTAGCATGCACGTCGGCCTGGGCCCCGGTCTCCTCCTTCTATTTATCTTATTTTTTGCCGAGCACCGTCCACCTCCAAACGACTCCGGTACCGAGTGAGTAATTATTCAAACAAGTAGAGTTGCGAACCACCGGCGTCGTTGCTATCGTCCCGCCTCCCTCGTTCCTCGGCCGTTAGCCGTGGGCGGAACGAAGGGTGAATTCGGTGAAACGGAACGATGGTCGAGAAAAGCGGGGAAAAGCGGAGGGTGCACGGGCCGCTGGGGCGTCTGAGTCGTATATAGGCAAACAGTCGCACACACGTGATAAAGTTGGAGGAAGTAAGTTACAGTTATACCGGGGCTAACCTCGCGAATGAAGAGTTATGCGGGGAGCGTCCTCTCTTCCCCGACTTACCGACTGGCTCAGTGGGGATTAAAACACCGCTAACACGGGCATGTGCCTCTTCTTCGGCTTCCAGCCCGCAATAGTAACGCTGTTACGAGCAACGGACCTGCCACTGGCTGCCACGATAATAACGCACCGGCTAATTTCCTAGAGTCTCGCGTTGTTCACGCGTGATAATACGCTCGAGGAGGGTGGTGCGCCGCTCTTGCAGAGACATTCCGAGTTTCCATCTTTCCACGCCCAGCTTGCCGCCTGGCCCTTGGCTAAATGGGACGGCCGTGAAACCGGTCCTCTGGCTTTCTGGGGCTGCTTTAAAAAGACCGCGTTCTCGTTTTAATGCGCGATTCGCCGAGACAGAGGCAGGTATCACTTTTTTCGTGACCTTTTTTCTCAGCTGGCTAAAGTTGCCGACGTCCAAACGAGAATTTTTGCAAAAAGCAAGCGGCGCTCGTATGTCCACGATTTGACCACGATCCACCCTTCGATAAAATGTTATCACCGAATGAAAATTTCCAAAAATGTAGCATCTGCGTCCTGTGAACTTTCTCGTCGACTTTTAAGCGCATCGCGCTTGACCACGATTTCACCGCGTTTGTTCATCCAGAATTTTCGTTTGTCCAACTTTAAAAAAAAAAAAAAGAAAGGTGTCAGAATTTTTATTAAATCTGGTTAATTTCGTCGTTCTGGAAATTGACGGACGTTTAGAATGTAACGCAAGTTCGATAAATACCGAATATGAGAAAATTGATTTCTTAGCAGAAGAATACTCGGTGCTTCGATCTGGACCACTGTGACACATGGACAAAACGCGAACAATAATATTGCACGTACGAATCAATGAAAAATGTTCATGGCACTCGGATATTGAATTTTAAAAAATTTTCGTTGGATGATAACTCTCTTTCGAAGGGTAGACGATCGAAAATTTTTGTTGCGCGAATGTGGTCATATCGTGGAAGAACCAATGCCGTTTGGCTTTTGTAACAATTTGCGTTTGGGGTTGCTACCTTCGGCCAATTTTTTTTTTTTTTTTGTCGTTTTTGAGGTAGATTTTTGGAATGGATGTGAGAAGCTGGGAGGCATACGAATGATCGAACGAGGAGATTCTATGTCTTGGTGATTGACGACGAAATGGGATGGTTGGACGACAGGAAATTGTTTTCATGCCTGGTCTTTTAAAGGAACTAGAATTGGAAAGAATCGTCGGTAGAATGGAAGTAAGCTTGATTTGTATTATCCGTTTAGGTATAATTAGGTATATGGATTTATAGAAACAAATATTTTTGTGTGTAATTAAATCTATTCGCGCGTAGTGTGAAGAATATATTTTTCATACACGTTATATGTCATGTGGCGCGATAGATGTTCTTATATTCTTAGCAATAATTTTGGAACTGAAGCTGTTGAAAAAAGTTTGAACGAACGCGTTTGAGAAAGTATTTCGTTACTTTGTATACCATAAGCTTGCAATCGAGACTCGCATTCTGCTTTCGAATGGAATCAGAAATCAAATTACGGATAAGCAGTGAACAAGAGGGAACATAAATTGAAGCTGGCTTTTCATATTTCGGTTAATATTATAATTTTCTGCAGCCGGTTACGAATTACTTGATATCGATTAAAATACCCAAAAGTGGGGATGGTAATGTGTAGCAAGTGGAGGGAATTTTGCGAAATAGTTGAACGTAATAACTGTGTGGCCACAATTTATTCAACTATTATCTTTAATACGTACGTTAGATAAAATCCTAGTTAGGAAATGTCGTTTAAAATTTAAGCGTAGTTTACATAAATGAATACATATGTTCATCTGGAAGACGCTTGACGATTATTATGGTAATTTTTAATTGGAGTTTCGTTTTAATAGCCCAGTTTAATGTAATTAAAATGGAATAGATTTGCGTCTATGTATTTATAAAACTGCTTCCACACGGTGTGTACATATAAAATATGTTAATCAAGAGATAATATGCTTAAAAACACAAGATAAACAGGTAATGAATTCGTAATTTTACTTTGAGCTTTCATGTTGCTAAAGATGGGAAAAAGAAACCTATTCACTATCTCGTAATACCGGCTTTTCTTCTTTCGCGCAACGCTATACCAAAGCACTTTCCACGTGCTTATTTCGAATTACGAAAGAATCGCGTGAAATTTATGTCCCTTTCGTGCTCGCTGCTATCATCACCGCGTATTTCAGACGCGTTAATAACTATCCGCGTTTAATCTTTGAACGCGAAAATCTCGTCGAGACCCGCATAATTGCCAAACGATTCACGGAAGCGAGCCAGCTTCCCACGACAGATATCCCGCATAAATTCATCCGACAGTCGTGTTCCCTTAATGGATCGCAGCCTTGTCACTCCGGAGATTCATCCGACTCCCAAAAAGCACACGGAGGAAAAAAATGTGAGAAGAAAACGGGGAGGGGCGGAGGGGGAAGTAGTAGGAGAAAAGAAAAACAATTAAACGCATCTACGACTAGCAACGGCCCCGAATTCGCAACAAAAGTGATAAATGTCCGGTGGTTTCCATTTCTCGGCGCTCCTTCGAAATACCGATACGAAACCGCTCGCGCTCCGCCGACAGCATTACCATAAAGCATTAATATGCCAGATCCCAGAGGCTGTCTGCGAAAGTGGCGTCGGTATCTGCTGAAATAGAAGAAACTACGCGGGCGAGACGGAGATAGAGGTGGCGTGTCTGGTGAAAGGAAGACGTAGAAAGATAGAGGGAAGAGAGTCTCGTGGTAAGATGCTAGGCGTGGGCGAATGGAGAGGGGCCAAAGACACATCCATCGGCAGTTTTTCACGCGGATCCTCGATATCCGGCGGCGTATCCATCCAGCACGCGGCGATATAAATGTATGGCGATGTCGCGTCTCCCGCGAGATGGAATGAATTTGTCAGGCCGCTCCTCGGGAATATCGTTTCCCGTGCTTCCGCTTGTTCCTCCCCGGTTGCTTGCTTGTCGCCGTTGCTTCCCGGCGCGCTTCTTCCTCGCTCGCCTGCGCGAAGATCGATCGGCCCGATAATACGAGTCCCGACGAAGGATCAAAGAACGAATTCGATGATAGGGAAAAAGAGACGACGGTGACCCGTTCTCGAGTCGAAGCTACGGGGCCAACGACAAGGAGGATGAATCGTGGAACGACGATTGGAACGATAGAGAGGACGATAGGAAGATCGAAGGGAGGGTGCGTTCGAAGGAAATGGCGGCGCGCTGTCCCGATATCACGAGAACCGTGATGAACGTAGAGGGAAAGAGATAGCGAGCAAAAAGGGGGAAATAGGGGGCCTAATTTTATACGATGCTTTCGGATAGCGGCGCAAATCCTCGGCCACGGAATCTGCTTTGGCCTGGGCAAACTTGCCGAGCAAAGAGAAACTCCTTCCTATCTCACTTATCTGGATGAACAGCCTCTTTCTTCGTTGGCCGCGTGTTGCCGCTTCGCTCTGCCTCGGATAAAGAGCGTCAGTGGCGGGCCATGCTGGCAGACCCACGCGACTCTGCTGCTGCCCGCCTCCGAACGAAAAGTAATTGCGCGAAATGGAGGAACCGAGTCGACCGTTACGAGACCCGGCCTCGATTCTCTCGACTTTGGCAAATTGAATCGCTCGAATTATACGGCGATCGTGTTTGGACGTCGCGTCACGGGTCAGTCGACACAATTTTGCCATTAATGAGCTTGGAGAGATGGCCGAACGAGCCGGGTAGGGTGCAAAAGCTGGGGCTTGGATCGGTTATCCTAGAGAATGGATAATTTCGGGCGCTCGCAACTTGTCCGGTAAATGTGTGATCCTTATGGAACAAAACGTTTGCAAATTGATAATTTATTCGGTTGTCCCAAAATTGTCTTTCGTTTTATAAGGAAATAATAGCTGAACGATATTTTTTGTTTTGCACTATTTTATTGAATCGTGTTGCGAAAATGTTGTGCATCTATTATTGGCAAAACGAAGGAAATTTTTGGGACAATCTAATGTTCGTCACAGAGGTAGAGAAAATTAATTTCGAAGATCCAACGTGTATTCTTGTACTGTTTTAATTCGGGTTGAGGGTTTATTGTCAAATGACTGTAAGTATAATATACATATAAATATAAAAGTCAGACATTTTCTATTTATTTTCCACGTTGGCTTCAATCATATTGAACAATGATAAATACGTCGTATTGCGTGATTCGTGTTACCCATCTTGCCTGTAATTATACAGGTCCAATTATTAAAATGGTTGCTGTTTTGCATATTGAATAGCTTGGTTCGTAATGGCCGAGGCGTATGTACAATTGATCGTTGAAAGTTTAATGACAGCTTGACGAGTGAAATGTATAGAAGCTGAACAATATACGCCGATAAGAAGCTGTTTGTTTAAGGATATGCTATCGATTGTGCGTTGTTTGTAACATACTTTTCCGGTTGAAACTGATCGTATGTTAGTATTGCATTTAATCGACAGCATGGAATAATATTGAAACAGCACCGGAAAATACTTTACCTGCATTTCACGTCTGCTAAAATTTCTGTACCTCTTGAAAGTATGCTTCTTTTAACCGGAACGTTTTCTGGAATATTTAAATTAAAAATAAATATTTAACAGAATGTGTACACTGTACCATGAGAATGTAAAGATCTTTAGAGAGGAGTCTGTACCTTTAGAATTTATCTTGACGAAATATTATTAGTAACTTATCGCAAGTTACTCGAATAAACAGACAAGAAAACATTGAAAGACGCAAAAGACGCGCGATAAAAATACGAAATGTATCGCATTCGCGAGGCTTAAAAATCGACAATATTTTTTTACTTTCCTTCAAACAGTATTCACTCGTTCACCTATCTCGATGCTACCGGTTTACAAATACCTGCCATTCCTCAAGTTCGGATTTCACCGCGATACTGCTCGATCGAGAGCTATGATTCCCGTGTCGAGTTCTCTTTACTTGGAACATTTCATCGTTCCAATCAGCGCAGCGGATCGATGACAAAGGAATGCTCGATGGACACATGTACGAATGTTCCGCTGTAATCCTTTTTCGTAAAACTGAGATTTTATGGAAACAAATCCAGTAAACCCATTTGATTTCTTTAATCGCAGCTGTGAAAATTTTAAGTAAAGTAATGTCTTGAGAAGAGATAAGCAAAAATTATTATATTTCGTATGGTTAATGATATTAAAAAACGATGGAGGAAAACGGTGTCTATTTTTATAGTTTAAAAAAAATCTAGGGTTCTAAGAATTATTGCGCGTAATTCGAAATCAAGATTATTTTACCTGAACACGTAATTGAATTTAAGAAAAATTCATGATTAGAGTATGCACGAATTGATAGAAATATTTGAGAAATTATACTTTTCGTGAAGTCAATAAATACATTAGTATTTAAGAGTATTAATAAATATCTATAGACGTATTTGTTTCAGTCAAATATGTTTAAATAGTTTTTATGGTCGTATTCTCGCATCAATTTTATAAAATTGTAACAATAAACTTGGACAAATCGACTCGACCAAGATTTAGCATTAATTCGTATTTACGAAAATCGATGATTTATATAGAAAATTAGTTGACTAATGAGACGGTAAAACGAAATATCTGATTATTGATTACTATAAATTAGAAGTATTTAACAACCCAATACTATCGTTCGCTGTATCGTATGGTAACTCATGTACAACTAACGCATATATACACACGTATCCGATAAATTTCAAAATATATGTTACTGCAAAAGTATTGGGTTGGCCATTACCACATAATGACAAAATCGTCAATCACTTAGTTGTCAACCCAATAACATCGTATACTATCCAAAAGTTAGTATCGTTTCTGTCTTCCTAACTAAATTAGATTCTTTACGCGAATCGTAGTTTTCGTTCACGATTTCCAGTCAGAAGTAAAATCGTTCCGATACATTTAACATCTTGCTGGCCGAACGAACGTGATAACCGTGCGACAATCGGTCGTGCGAGTTACCACGAGCGTTGGCTACCATAAGATTTTGGACGTCACCGAAACGGAAAACGGTTGTCCGGGATATGGCGCGAAGGAAGCCGCGAAATGGCGCATAAACTCTGTGGCCACGCAAGTTTCAACGCAAACAGCTTGTCCGCCGCCAGTTTTACGACCACCCCAGTACCTTTCGATTTTCGATAGACTCCTTCGATAAGCGGCGGAAGCACGCGGCTGTTCCCCGATCTTGTCGACAGGTCGTCCACGATTACCATTTACGAGCGGACGCGCCATTAAGCTGGCAATCGTACCTTCCACGGATTTCCTACAAATCCGAACGTCCTGTACGCTTTCACCTTTGTCTCGATGATCGAGTTTAGTGATGAGCCACGACCTGTCACGCGACATTTACATTTTTAGAACAACTTTGTTCACTGTTTGTCGACCATTCGATATCGAAGATGATTGATGGATAATGGATCACATCAGATGCATTACCGAGTAAACGAAACAATAAATACAGTTCGTAGACAAATTTTGTCGCCACTGTGGTGACATCCAGCTGTGAATCTGACTCGACGATGAAACGAACCTCTGCTTAGCTCTTTACTTTTGAGGTGGTTACGGGTGCAATAATAAATTAATCGGTTTAAACTCAACAAAGTTTATTATCTAAAGTAGCGCGTACAAACTGTTCGTTGGACTGGTCGGTGTGACGGTCGGGAACATTCTGTTCGTATACGATTGTCGAAGACGTCTCGGTGGACCGCCCGCTAATCGTTGGGTTCGGTCTCTTGTCTCGAGTGTTTTGTTTATCTTCCCGTCGCCTAGCTGTTACCCGAGACGACGCTTTTACAATGTATCTATCGCCACACTTCCTTACAATTTTACTCGCAAACGTACGAATTTGCACGAATGTCCGCGGTTTACTCGTAACAATGCCAGTGCTTGGAAATCTTGAAATATTTCGCAGAACTCTACGACCGTACTTCACCTCGCGTCTCATCCGCAACTAATTGCGACCTATCAGGGTAACATCGCTCCTAATGGAAGACACGCTTTTCAGTTCCTTTTGAACTGACTCTTTGCGCGATGAAAACCACGCGGATCATCGTATTCGTGTGCATGCCGGCAGAACACGCTCGTCTCGCAAGACGATCGGTACGCGTTGCCCCTTGATAAAAACTCACGATCCCGTGAGAGTGTTTCCCCTAATCGGAAGGCTGAATGGCTGGCACGAAAATGGGACGACGGCGTGGTTAAGAGTGAGGACGCGTGATGATTTAGTCGACACTTTTATGGAAGCCGTGTAACGGCAAGAAACGAAGATAAGTAGGCCACGAATGAAAGGAACCCAGTGGATGTACGTGCACCGCTCGTGTACTAGGAACGCTACTTGTGCCTCGTGTGCCAGGGTTGATGAATTTAGCCGCCCCACGTCGACCTGCCGTCTCCTTGCACGCTTCGCTCGGCTGAAACGCCTCGCACCCGCTTCTTGCTTCAAGATGTATACGCAAGAGATGTAGATCGTTGTTCGCGCGACAACGAACAACAAGACGAACAGCTCAGATTTGAAACTTTCACGACGATTAGACGACATATTCGTGGTTCTTGTCGTAGGTTTAAAGCCGTGTTTTTATTAGTTCATCGTGGAACGATAGAAACTGTGAACATTCCTTTACGCGTTTGTTTCGGGATAATATTCATCGTAATCGGCGAGAAGCATATTTATTGCGAATTATTTGAAGTTACTTTGGAAATTATTCACTTTTTACTGCTTGATGTAACTGTACTTTGCTTGAACTACGCTGGTTAGAAAGTGTAATAAAATGTGATTTATAATTATAAAATATAGAAAGTACACGTGAAATCGGTAATCGCAACGTCTTCGTGCGAATTAACGATATTTCGTCGTATTTTTCGCAATTTCGAAAAATACTTTGATCAAAGATTACTGCTTATAATTAAACATATATATTAGCAAATTTCTACAATATTTTCAAACCAACGAGACCTTCTATTCTACAAATTGACCATTCGTCAGAATAAGTTCAACGTATCGCAGTACGTTTCAATATGTGTGGTTTAACGTAGAAATTCAGGTCTCTAAATTTTCTTAGAAATCTCGAGTGATTAATTACGGAGTTATCTCGTAAGACATTTCTACTTGCACGTTTCTTTCTATTGGAAAATCTGAAAACACGTTCCAAACGAATCTCCGTAATCCTTCTTCTGGTCTAATCCGACAGTTTCTCTCGATTGCACCGAGAAACGAGTACGACTTTATCCAACGAGTGATCCGTGCACGAAATGGCAAAAGTACTTGGTAAGGATGTTCCTTTGGCGAAGGTATCGCTAATGAAAATTAGCCACAAACGGCGGCTAATTACGCGAGAGCGGCAGCAAGCGCGCTCGTTAAACGGCCTTCGTCTTAAAAATGTTCCATTAAATGTTAGGATCGAGAGGCTGCTTGAGGACACGTCTAATTTATAGGGGCGGACGAAATAACGTGGCACGACGAAGCACGAAATAATTATTTGGTCGGCTGTTTCCAAGGATTGCTCGATGGAAATTAATTGGATTTCTTCTTCGAACGAATTACATTTCAATGAGATAAAAGTCTGTATCTTGCATTTAATACGCGATAGATTTTTTAAACGATCGTTTAGTCAACGAACAACCATTTTATTAATGAAAAATCTGGGAAAATATTGCCGATTATTCTATTTTGAATTTTAGTTTAGAAATAATACAGTTACGAAATAAAATATCGACCGACGTAATTTGATATTCGAATTTTGTATATCACATTTTTTCATATTATTGCAAATAACAAAAATGTTCAAGATTATTGGCTGTCTCTGTGCGCGTATACATATATCATTCGTGAATAGTAATTGTGCAACAGCAACTTTAATCCCAAAGCCAAGGGCCAATAAATGGCACTCGTGCGCACGTAACGAACCGAAGTACAGTTCACGCAAGATGGATGCTGCCGTTTCTGCATCCTTGGGATAGTTGATTTGGCACAACAGGGACCCATAAAACGGGCAATTAAGCGAAGATTAACTCCTCGGGTCATAGTGCGTCGAGTAGGCCAAAAACCATCCCCTTGCAGCTTCTCATCTGGCCAATCTTCTCGTCGCTATCGTTCTACACATCCATACGAAATCCAAAAGCAGAGCCACCGACACTATAGCAGAGCCTCATAGGCAGCAGGATTTAAAGGATTCCGTTAATAGGGTTACTCTGGCTGGCTGTTATGTGGTCGTAACAGCGCTTTCTAGTAGTAGAGTCCACAACGAGTCGCAGCCTCGTCGAGCCTGATCAATGCTGAATTTCTCGTTTCTCGGATCTCCTTGATGAGATGCATTTCATTAGCACGTTGCAGATTACGAGAATTCAGGCCGTGGTAACTACTTCTCAACCATTTCGTTTGCTGTTCCGTGAACGGAACCGCGCCGCTTCAAGCGCTGCATTTTGAAATTTCGTTCTCGTTCCCGTGATCCTCTTAAGACCGAACCAGCCACTTGATTTTCAGTTTCCTCGTTAAATAAACGACGCTAGTTGTGATTCGATGTGGAGTACGTAGCGCGAAATGGCGAAGGTAAAGGAGCGATGAATCGGTAAAGCGAATATTATTTTCTGCGCTAATTGGACGAATGATTATCGAAGTGTAAAATATTTTCGAAAAATGAATGTATGAGCTCAAACGTATTTAAAAAATCAGTCGTTTAATTAACTGTAAAATCTGGTTTATTAAAAAAAAAAAAAGAATTTCTGTAGAATGCTTAAACAGTCATTAACCGTATTGGTACAATGTGAAATATACGAAATAACAGACAATTTGACAATGACGTTGTACGTCATGATGCGATATCAATAGTCGTAGTTTTTAAATTAACAAAATGAATTAAATTACTTTGTGTCGGTAATTAGTTCTTGCACTGTCGTTATAGTTGTCATCCTCGAGCGAATAAATTTTTCTCTTCTAATTATACAGATTTTCCCGAAACCACTTACACGGCGAACTAGCTGAATTTATGGATACTTGAGATTAAAGGGAGTTGCCAACTAAACTCATTTCTATGGAGAGCGCATTTAATCAAAATGACCCACAATGTTCTGTTAAGCGCTACATTTGATTAGTCGCGATAGTTATCAGCTTGGAACTTCTACTAAAGTATCCACCTAATCTACAATGTGACGTTCGATTTGGTGTAACGATCTAAAAGAAGTAAGACTTATACGAACGACGAAATTTAGCGAAAATCGCGTGGAAAGTTAAATAGATCAACGAAATAACAAGAAATAAAGGCAAGAAAAGTAATTAAAAGTTAAAAGAAAAGTTATTTCCGAAGTTGAGGTTAATCAACAGAAAACTGATAGCAATGAAACAAACATGTGCCTTATCTTTCTTTACTTTCTGAAAATAAAAATTAATCTCTGTATTTAAACAACATACTGTACACATATCGCTCTCATTTAAACATTACAACACCGTCTTCTTAACAGTAAACAAAATTTATAGGATATCTACTATTTACCTTAAAAAGTGTATATAGGATAAACATTAGAAAAGTGTCGCAGTTTTAAAAATGAGTGAACTTGCGAACAATCGAATTAACCTCTCGATCGATCGCGGGATCCACCCACGTTCGAAACGAGAATCGTCGAACCATTGTCAGGCATCGAATGAAAATGACAAAGCACCACAGTGGCGACTTTTCTTTTTTTTTTTTTTTTTTTTACGTATACCAGAAGCGAAGAAGTAAAGAAGAAACGTGACACGCAAGTACCTACACGCAATTCATCCCGGAGCAATTCTTTGCCCGAGCGTGGACTCTTCTTCTCGCTCGCAGGGACGTAGACACATAAATTTCTCTATCTCCGCGCTCATTACAATTTTATCTTTGCTCCGTTTGATTTATTCGAGAAGTTCAGTAACTTCACCATTGTGCCCGCGGACCGGCGAAGATTGCATTGTACGGTGCAGCGGCGAGCAGCAAAGGGAGAGGCAAGTTTCGTTCGCGCGATATGCTCCAGCAACCTGAGTCGTAGGAATATTTTGTCCCTTCTCTCTGGTTTCACCTTCTCCGCTTCTGGCGAACGATATCCTGGCTCGCGGTGGTCCAGGGGAATTTTCTTCACGGCGTGTCCGCCGGATTATTCCAGAGAGTCGGCAGTTTAATTAAAATTTAAGGCAAAGCGTGTGTTTGTAAGCCATAAGTCGGACGATGCTCGTTAAGCGACACCGGCCGCGCCATTAATTATTGTTACAGGTGTTCGCCGTTGGTGATGCCAACTTAATTTCACGATTCGTACGGAATCGACGTAAATAATCGAGGTGCAACCCGTGCAACGTTTAATTTATGCGAGCGACAGAGATATCGTCGTTTCTCGGCTGCCTGCACTCCGTTCGCTAATTGAAACGGTAACGCGATTTTCATTCCGCTCGATCATTTTTTAACGGCCGAGTTTCGTCCGCGACTAATTGGAACCGCCCACGTAAACGCGGTCGCGAATCGCGAAATTAGTTTTTAAGTGGCCCGTGGATTTTTCTAGGAATATACCGATTCCGTTCCGAAGCAGTTCATCCTTCCTCGCCGGGACCGTTGGTGAAGGAGGAGGGCTTAATCTGTAATTTATCACCACCGTTTGTTTACTCGACTCGTTAGTCGCGAAATTGCGCGATAGCTGTGTTTTCGAGTTGTTTGGGTGAGTGTCGAGTTTTGTGCAGGTGTTAGAAATTTTTCGCAAGTTCGTGAAATAGATTACGTAGGGATTAATATTTTCCAAGGGTGATATAAGGATTAAGCGTGATGCAAATTATGATTGGAATAAAGGCGCATTAGATTCTTTATAAGTGTAATCATACGTGGAATGTCTTCTAGGACGTTTTCGATAGATATAGTATTCACACTTGATGTATCATTTTTTAAGTTGTTGAATGTTTCAACGCTCCATTTATTTCTCGAAATTTATTGATAATCTTTTCGCTAAATAAATAATATATCTCATCTCCGTGTTTAACTTTGGGCTAATTCCGTCGTTCTCGTCGCTCCCTCTTCACACTTGTAATTCTTCGAATATCTTTTCATGTATAATTTCGAGGAAAAGCATGGAATATACAAAATATTAATAAAATGCAAATACATTGAACGTTGAATGCCGAAGCCAAATATTTAAAAAACCGTTACGTTTCAGCAACGTCTACCGAAATATAACATTCGTCTTGGATCGTATTATGCAGATCCGAGGAGAACAAGAGAGTTAATGTCAGTGCAGGCTACAAGTTTACAATCGGAAGGAAGGGCTCGCAGGGGGGGCACAGCCCCCCCCCCGAGAGCAACCAGCTTGGAAATATGACGCTAGGGGAGTGGTCCCCCTAGTGATACATCAAAAGGATGTTTCCACTAATAAGGAACAAGGCGGGGGATGTCGACCGATAGAAATTCGAAAGAGAACTCGGGGCATCCCCGACAAACGCCAGGAAGACTACCGTGGAGTTCTAGTCGGTAAAAGTCCGACACTACTCGGTTGGTGCGATCTCGCAGCGGCGAGTGTCCACGAGGATTTCTCCACGTATAAAAAAAAAAAAGGCTACAAGTTTACAGCTTGATCAACAATCGCTACGATTATGTAACGTTATTCATACGAAGAAGCTACAAACGAAACTATTGTCAAAGGTCAAAACACGATAAAGGTTCCGATATCAGGTAAATCGTGGATCATAAACGGGAACAGTTGAACAGATGGTATATAGCAAAGTCGGAGCGACATGTCATCTTTAACGACCCTACAGTCGCAAAAGCGTGTCACTGTTACTTTCCATCCGGGCTCAGGAGCGGCGAAACAATTCCTCAGTCCCACCCCTGTGGACCATCGTGTCCGAGTTGGTTCTCGGCTATTCGCACGGCGAACCTCTCTACGAGCACAATACATAGTGAAATATGAATGCACGCCGCGCAGAAAGTAGGACGAGGGTTTGTTCACGACGTTTGATGATTATATTAGACGGTTGCAGTATAATCGAGCGTGGTACGATCGATTGTTTCTTTAATTGAAAATTTATAATCTCAATGAGATGTAGAAACTTCAAGTTTTAGTAAAAATGCTGGAATTAATTTGCGAGGATAAGATTATTATATCATATAGGTATTATAATATTTTATATCACTTTATAGAAATGGATAAAATAACATTAAAATTCAAAGTTTAATTTAGAATAAACATCGATGATCTTGTAATAAAATATCGTACATATAAATTACCTTTCAGACAACAGCGTGATATGTTTTTAAAATTCATATGGGAAACGGTGATTAGACCTCGATGTTGGATCCAGATGAATTTTAAATGAGAGAGTTTAAAGAAGTGGGTAGCTCGCGGATCGCTGTATCTCTTAGTTAATTACAAATTAATTGTTGTAATAATTATATTAGAAGGAAACGAGGTATCGATCCATCGTCTTGCGTCATTAGTTAGATTTGTCAAATTTGCGCTAATTACTCGCACTTTGGAACTTGATCTAACAGAAGTCTTTTGATTTTTTGTTTCAGGTAAGATAATATCTATTAAAAGTTCTTTTCTTTCGTTTGGTGAAACGCGAATGCCGAGAAAACAGAGTGAGTACTGTAATTTTTTTACATTTTCGATTGTTTTTCGCGATATGAGTTTTAATTTAGTTCGATGGAAAAATAACGATGGTTTTTACTCTCACGAACAAACAAAATTATTTTGTTCAACGTTCAAGGTTCACGGACTTTCAATTACACTTGAATCTTGAAAAATTTATAATTGTAATTTTATATTGAATTTCAACTCAGATTGAAAGAGTATTATTTAACATGTAAAAGTAGAAACTTAGATCTCGGAACATTTAAAATCTATTGTACTTTTGTATAAAATCTCGAAGCTAAATTTTAATCTCGTACGCGATTAATCCAAGCATAAAATCCATTTACACTTTACACGAGTGCAGTTTCTAAATAACCGATACGTAGAGCTCGACGATTGAGTCAGGATGATCTATCGAGCCCACCGGGTAGTAATCGACTTACGACGATTTACTTTTTCCGAGCGCGATCAATCGGTCCGCGGCGCACAGCCGCGCGTCTCTACGTGTAATTACGGTTTCCAATCATCTAGTCAAACGTTGAAGCGCTCGTTTATGAGGAAACGCATCCCGCCACGAGTAGGAGAGAAACGAGGTGGTTAAACAGTCTGGTAGAATCGGGGCGAGGCTGATTGGAATGGTTTGAAACACAGCCGAATTTCCTATGATTTTCCGCAAGTTTCGCGTACGAATTTCGTTCCGTGCCTAACGTTAATTCGCCGGTCGGATGAGACGTTTCAGAATTCGCATTCCCTCATTCGTCGTTTCGAGGCCGGAATAAAGCGACGTCGGATTTTGCCGAGAAAGTTGAAAACGCCGCGCTTAATCCGAAACGCTTTTGAATTCCACTTCGCGACTCTGTTGCTTTACCTTGCTCTGCTTTGCTCCGGCCTGTTTGCCTCCTATTTTGCTTTCGTTTCGTTTTCAGCCTGACAAACACCGCGTAGCTGCGTTTCTACGAACAACGCGCCGCACCGCATGCTTGTTCGCCTTCTACGGGTGACAGATCTAATGCGTGTATGTTCGAATAAGAGCTCGAAACGAAGCGGTAATTTCGAATCGATAGGAAAAAATATTCGTGTTTGTGGAATAAGGAAGGAAGATTTTTTCTTTTTTCGTGAAAAGTAGCCGTTTGATGGCGAGTTGTGCGACATACGTAGATGCTATAAGAAGTAAGTATGCGTAGCCATAATTTTCAATGAAACTTTTTTTTTTTATTAGGTTTCACGTTTCTGTCACATCTCCGTAATATCAAATTTCTGTGATCGTATGAAAGTACCACCAAATGATGCGAAATTTATTACAGTCAGGTATAACCAGATAGTATATAGATGCAGTAACAAATATCTAACTAAAACAAAGTAGCAAGAACAACAAAACGCAAAATAGAAAGTCGTATACCGAAATTTCTACCTGCAATTAACAGAGCAGCTTGATTAAATAATTTTGGATACGGCTTCCAGTATCGTTCGCTTTCGTATGAGTGGAATGAAGGCAGACGAAACCTTTCAAGTTCTACCATCGGATACTCTTGCATCGCTTTATTTGTAATTCAGCGCTTGCCAAGTTCTCCTTCGGTTCGGATGTCTTTTTTAAATATTCTTTCTGTTTCCTGCAACGCGTTCTTTATAACTGGTGTACATGTTTTTAAAGAAATTCAAACGACACTTTTTCTGACGACGATGTTATAAATATTGATTATGCAATTGAGGAGTTCTTCGAGAGAAAGACATCATACGATAAAATAGTGAATTGTACGGATCGCCTGGAAAATTTATCTATTTTATATAAACAATTTTTCAATTATTTATGCATTGTTTGTTTTCTAATTTACGAAACTTAATATAGTAGCAATTAATCGCTTCGCCTATGGAATTATAAGACTTCCACTTCGCTATTTAATCTGTGCTTTAAAATATAACTCCATAGAAAAGAATTGCTTGTAAGTGCGTATATCGTTGCAGCTTATAGAGAAAGAAAAGAGAATGTACGCGTTACATAAACTTTTACGCGATACAAAATTAGAATTACGATCAGCCAAGCAAATTAAAAAGTCTTTCACAGTACATACAAAAACTAAAAGCTAGTAATATATCTAACCTATAACAAAAATAAACAAACATTTACGAAATTTAATGTTATTTAATAATTTAACATTTACATAATTATAATAGCTCTTTATATTTACAACACAAACTAAAATAAATACTGTACAAGTACTATACGAAACCTGTACATTTACCATAAATTTACAAGGAAACGCCTCGATTCGACTCGTGTCTTCCATCATCTTTTATCAGCTACCTGCATTTACAGTCTGTCACACAAGAGCGTGTCTGCGATATCTGCGAAACCTGACACCTAATCAGAATGAGATAAAAAGAATGTAAACAAACGAAAACTTCTCTAATACGCGTTGCTGAATACCTTTCAGTTTCATTTGAAACAGTGAAAGGAACAGAGCTTTTTAATATGAGTGCCGCGTACGCGAAACGTCGAAAATCGTCTGGCATGGGCGAATGAAAACAGAGATCGTGATTGGAGTAATATAATATTCACTGATGAATCTTCGTTTTGGGCATGGTGTCCTATTAGGCAAGCTGAGAGGAAGACGTATCACAAAAATAAGAACACTTGTACATCACATTCGAAAGATATGGAGGTCGTTACCAGAATCCTACGCTCAAAAATTAGTCGAGAGTATGCCGAAACGATGTCAAGCTATAATCGCTAATGGAGGAGATTGGACACCCTACTAAGTAATAGCGTATTAGTGTTTTAGATGTAGATTCAATTCATATAAATTTTTTTACAAATATATAAATATTTACAGAAATATCGCAGACACGCTCTTGTGTGACAGACTGTAAATTCTACAAGCAGGGAATGTCTCTCTGTACAATCGCTTCTCAAACTTGCATAAAATTAAAATAAACATTTCATTCCCTAGTCGTGCCGTTCGTATAATAGAAATCCGACCAACTAGTTCACTCCATCGATGCTAATTCCACCAAGCAAATCAGATTGTCATGGTGCGAAAACTAACGTGGAACGAGTCCGGAACAGCGAGTTATTCGTCGTATAATCAGTCGTAGAGGAACCCTCGTCGACCAGAACCGATTGAAGTCGACAATCTCGTCGGGACGTAACTGTACCGGTGCTAGTACACGAGGAGAGGTCCGATGAGAGGAGACCTTGTCTCAGAATGGCTGATCCGATTCTGGCACATCCTTGTCCCGGTAGGACAGTAATTGTCGCTCGTTCTTGAAATACCCGCGTCAGATATTGCGTGCTCTAACAATAGAGCACAATGGGAGACGGTGGCAGGCCGAGGAGAATAGTCCAAGGCATCCCATCTTCATCTATCTGTCTCTACATTTACGCCTGTAATTCTCTTTCTCTATCCCTTCCACATCCCGATTAACGGACCAGAGTTTCGGCTTCGTTATCCTGTCTATCTTGCTGCTTGTGTTTCTCTGTCTCTGCTTCTGACGTTTGTCTCCCTTTGTTTCCTACGAGAGATTGCCGTTAGCTTGCCGAAATGGAGCGGGAAGATTGAAAAATGACACTCGTTAGCAGCTGCGGTATTCCACGACTCTGATTTTAGATGCGTTCTATGCAGCTACACTGGCACACGTAAGTACTCGAACACTTGCAGACGAATACCGCACGATAATGCTTTTTATAAGACGCTTTTCCTAATTGTTCGATGCTGTTTTTATTTATATATTCGGTTTTTTCCCATACACCGGAAATTTCCTTTTCAGTGGAGTGACAGACTTTACGTAGCCGTAGTTACAATCTCAACGAAAAATTTATGTTTCTTATTAGGCGGTAGTTGGTCGTATTGGATGCAAAGAAAATATAAGTAGCCTCCTTTTAGAATTGTCTCGAGTTACGATCAGTCAGTGTCAGTGCGAGTTCGTTTCAGTTTGAAGAATTCTTCTTGCAACATTTCTTCTCTGTGCCATGAATATTATGCGGTATATTCGAACCTCAACATCGCGTAATATTACGTGTGTTTTGGATTTTCATTAGCACCGTTATGAGACTCGTCTATCACGGTTATATCGGTAAAGTTTCAATCTAAAGATATGTATAGAAGCTTAAAGACATTTAACATAAGCATTAGGGAAAATATTACTGTTTTAAAATATTTGTAGCATTATTAAAAATACCTCGGATATCTTACTTACGTATATTATTCCTTTTGAAGCAACTTCTTTTCTGTTATTCTTTTTCACCCAATTTTTTGTCCTGTTCAATTCAATTACATCCTCTTTTCTCACCTTTAAACTTGATCATCTCCTTAAGTTTCTCCAAAATATTGTATTCTTGTACTCATATTTACTATAATAATCGCCCCGAAATACCTTTAGAAAGATATTCACTTATTAACATTTACATTTGTGAAGCTTCTTAAGAATGATTCAGTCAGCATCGTTAATTGCGCTACGTCAGAATAGAATCGCAATAGAACGTGCGTAATTCGTCAGATTACAGAGACGATTTCTGAAGGGCGTCTTATGTGATGGATTCGGCACGCAGTTGCACATTTGCGTTGGTAATCTGTCAGGGTCGTGTAGCAAGTGCTGGTACCAGCATATTTAGACCTTTGATTAGAACTGGCTTGAATCGTCAATTTGCCGTTCCGAGTTCCAATACAATCGTACCAGTTATCAACTGTTAATTCTAGAGATAAGTGGGCTCGAAATCCGACGTGGAGATTCTACTCGAACGTCCCTCGAATACTAATGCGTTTTAATTAGTTTCATTGTTCCTCGTACGACTAAGGAAGGTATTTGCAGCCGTTATCGATATCGATCTCGATTTCCTGATGTCGGTATGTTTGTACAGCTTACAGCTTGCCAAATAACCTTCTTTGACTGATGCTGTGTGCGATTCGTGCCAAGGGAGCACGCGTGTAGCGACTTTAAAGTGGAAACAAAATCGAAGTTCTCTGGTATTTGATTCTTAACCTTTAAGCACTTTAAGTGATATTTAAACGAATATCTAAGGTTTTCTGCGACATAGAATAATTAAATAATAGAAGCTTAAGATAAAAATAGTTTTCTGTTGTTCATAATATTCGTATTAAGAGTAAACGCGCTTACGTGCGCTTGTCAGGTATTAGAATAATGTAATATCTATTAATTAATTGGAGGAGAAGATAGGATTAGTTTAATAAGATTTTTACAATTGGTTTATAGCGTTGCAACTCTTTCAAAATATTTATATACTCCGTAAATATCCAAATTAAAGGGAGACTCGGATGACCCAGTTCTGGTTTTTGAAATATCACGGATAGTAGAAACGAATTCGGGGTATAATTCGAGGTAGAACAACGCTTTATGCAAATTAACATTTCCTTTCATGAGATTTCGTTTTAAGCAAAATCGTTAAAAAAATTCATTCGGTGCTGCACGATAAATTAAAGAAAGTACGTATAAACTAACTTCTCCAATTTAGTATCGGTAATTAATATCGATTTATTACCTACAAGATTAATTGATGAATCTTACTGTAGGACAACTAAATTTATCAACGAAATGACTTTATCTGTCAATAACATTTAAGCGAACGCGAAACTTTAAATTGCAAAATCATGGATGTAACTATTTTTTCTCTCCGTTGTCTCTAGAAATTGAATCTGAGTATACGTTATAACAGACACCGCGAGCAATTATCGTTTAATCAGTTTCTAACAAGCGGGCAGAGACATTCCACGTTTTACGTGGCGATCGTGGAAAGTTCAATGAACGAGTTTAATCGGGTAGCGGAGAATTTGAGGCGAGACAAGAGGGAAAGGCAGTTTGCTCAAGGTATGGGAGGGGTACCTAATTACAAGACAAAGGAGCAAATGCTATAGATTAGCTCATTAGTAGAACGCTTGTCTCGTAATACTATTAATTCATCCTGTGGCAACGCCTATCATGTGTACCACGTTGAGGAGGTTGCTCAGAGAATCTCGTCTTGCAAAGGCTAACATCAGACACCGAACAGCCGATGAGGTAGTTGCTTTATGGTAATTTGATCGATAATCGAATTCTACGTCTTTTTGATGAACGATTTTCAAGTATAAAGCTTCTTATTTTATTGGGTAATCGGAAACCTCTTTTCGTAACGCTGCTGAGTTTTAATCGTTCCTTCCGAGTTCGTTAAGCAATAACAGATGACGTGAAATATTATAATTGGCCGTGAGCATACGTATTATTGGTTGTCTTCTCTGGTTTCGATGAAATCTCTTGATCTAATTTCTTCTTTCTCATTTTTATTTATCGTTTATTACGCTACGATAGCATATGAAATTAATATAGTAGGATAATAATAGGGGAAGAAATTTCTTCTTAGTTTTCTGCTATCTAAAATTGGTTTACGATAGTTTTGAAAGGAATTTATTCGTAATGAAGTTTTAGCAATTTTTAAAACGTTTTGTTATAAGATCTACTCTTGCAAATGTAGGATGCAGTAATTATGATAAAATGTACGTCATTTTCTGTACAAAAAATAAAAGCACCTTTGCAAAGCACCTCTACTGACGTTTGTAATACAGGCAGCCAATTTAAAATATTCATATCATGACAAGTATTGGATTATAAAAATCTGAAATAACGTTGTTAAGTAACATTTTGTCGCATAGAAGAAGAGTTAATTTCAATAACGTACATTCACGTCAAGGTAAAAATGGCCATAAAAGTCGGGCACAAAGCACTTCCACTCGTTCAATCGTGAAAAGCTACGATGCAGTAGGATATTTTGTTTTTCTTTGATTCACTACAAAGGTTGAGAAAAGTAGAAAGAAATATTTAAATCAGAAGCAGTTTAACAACAGAATAACAATTTTAGAAGGCAATTAAGATATCAAAGTAACTATTTAAAACGGGTTGAAATGATAAATACAGTTAATGGACCACTAATATCGTATTAAAAGTGAATTATAGTTGGTACATTGTTTTTCCAAACGTTTTACGATAACAAATTTTTAATAGCGATGCCAACTTATATTTTAACAAAATTGTTTCATCGACAAATCTATCGATACTAAACTAGTTTCAAATTGAAATACGATTCGTCTGAGATAGATAATAAGCCGCCATTATCGTGCAATGCTTTAAAATGAAGAGAACTGTCGGAAATATTTACTTGCTCGTTATATTTAAACCTATCATTTCCATATCATCCAGTTGTTAATGTGAAAGTAACCCAATATAAAATAATTAACTGAAGAAGAGATTACTCTTTCTAAATCGGACGATAAATGAATAACATTAATTAGTTTAACAAATATTTGTTTCCAATATTCTTTTTAATTACAAAATCAAATAAAATATCTTTGCATGAATTTGTTGACAAAATGAATTTTGCTACCACGTGTATCGTATTTTTCACCTATCAGATAGATTCCTCGTCTTTGCATGGATGATGATATATAAGCTGCACTAAACGAAGCAGAGAACGCTCTAAATTCACATCATTTCCAAAGTATTTAAAGTTACGCGAATGTCACGACGCACCCTTGTCCCTCGCAATCACCCATGCCAGATGCGCGATCGATGGTCCTAGTGTCCTTGAGTGAAATTCCAGCGAACCCTTTCTCGTTCCCCGTTGTGAATTCACTCGCCGGCCATTACCGGGAATCTCTCCTCGCCTCGGAGGCACGAGGAATTCCGACATCACTTTCAATTTGTTGCAATTGTCGGAGGCGAAGTCCGCCGGATGCGCTCGCATCCCTAACGACTTTTACCGGCGGAACGATCGCGCCCTTAGAATTCGTGGAGCGCGCGCGTACGCGAAACAAACGAGACCGACCAAAGCAGCTTGTTCCACGTTGTTGCTCGAGTAATGCCGTACAATTAGTCAGTGGTTGATGTACTCGCCCGGTTTAGTATTATTGCGCCCCTTGCACAATATCCACGCCACTCCTTCCGCGTAGCTTCCCTTCTGCCGATATTGCGTTACGCTAAGCATCCGCAACTACCGAACCGTATAACCGAGTAGAAACACGCTCTGGGTTATGACCGATTAAATTCCATTACTTTCTCTCTCTGTCTTCTGGCCGCCGCTTTCTCTCCTCTTCTTTCTCTCCCTTCACCTCCGCAGATCGTTCTATAATTGCGTCGAGAGGAATCGGTATCGCGAGCCTCGTGGTAAGAACTTAGTAGGAGAAATTCGTCGGAATACGTAAGGCTCTGTAGATTTGTTATTGTTTTTTAATTTATGAAACAAGTTGTGTATCGTTTTGTTGGAAATTGTGTTTATTAAATTCCTCAGTAATGGATACGAAACGATAGAGATGGAATTTAGCAGTTCAATTTTCTTTGTCTTGGATATTATTTTATTTCAACAATGCCAGTTGCCTTATTCCAAATGTAAGACGCGATGACGATTGGATGTTTCACAAAATTTCGTGAATTTGTCATCTGAGATACCATGAAGTTTCTGAAAGGTTTTTACCTTCTGATCGATGGGTTGTTGTTTCTCTTTTTGCCTATGTAATACATCAAAGTACACTTTTTTAATTACTAATCTTCGTATGTAATGTTTAAGTAGTCATCAATTATGAATATTTCGTATGAAAATGTTGCAACTTTGAGCCAATCGTTTCGCCAAGCCGCTTGAAGTCGAATATTTAAACTTCTCCATGTTCACCAGGTATATCTAAGAAGAAAAAAGGTACAAGACATTCGAATTACGAATATTTTGCCGAATATCACCCAGAGAAGTACTTCAATTACTTACCGACCTCGTTCGAGGATAGTTAGAGAGTTCACGTGATACAAACGTTTAACAAGTTCGTTACACTTATTATTAACGATATTTCTTTCCGCGTTGGCTCACTTTCTTCGATATTGCCTCGTCGACGAAGCTTCCACAGGCATCGGAATGCGTCTCCCCAGCAAGTTCTATCGGTTTATGAACGATTAAATTTCATCAAATATCCATTACAGGATGTAATTATGCCGTGAAAAGCACTCCAGTTATCTAATATCCCCTTTGAAACGTCATTTCATTAAATTATCGATAAAACTTGTGAGATTAAACTCTACCATCGCGAGATCGCGTCACCTTGGAATTTTCTCGCTAAAAATTTTATATAACGGGGGAGGATCGATAACAGTGAACGATTGAACGTTCGACGATCGTGTGGAAATAAGCGTGAAAAATTAAGAGATGTATTTTACAATAAGATGTATGTATTTTAATATTTTGAATAGTTGGTAACGTTATATTTTATTGCACATTAGGCGTATAATAATTTGGATTAAAATGATATTGTACATTTAAATGATATTCCATTATTTCAAAATAGTGACAGTATCTCATATTTCTGAATAAATGTCTATGCAATAATTTGCTTGTAAACTCTCTACTCTCGTATCACAGTGCACAACATGACTAAATAGTAATTTGTAAACTTGTTTGGAAGTTTAACAGTTTACAGATATAACGACAGTTTCGAAACTGTTTTCATGGAATACGAACGCCAGATATTAATTCACATAGTCAAATTATATGGCAACTTTTTTTTGCAACTTCTTTCAGCGAAATTGCTTTTAATGATGTTCATGATATTCATACATATAAAGATTTTCATAATGTAATTGAATAACTTCGATGAAAAGGTTTGAATTGTGTTAGATCTGACAACAGTACCTCGGAAAATTCAATTTCAAACATAAATTACAAATTAATATTAAATTCACAAAGTTAAAATCTCTGTTTAGAGCTAAAAATATTTTTCACGATCAAAATGTTTCTGATACCATTAAGAAAAGAACTGGCATAATAATCTAACTGACACGCAAATCGTTTATAATTTCTTCTTAAAATTAATATACTAATTTAAAACGATATGTATACACGTTTTTCCTTGCCATCCATAGCTTTCAATAGATATAGATCTCTCTATGCGAATAAAAACTTTGTTTGATATTAGTTTTCCGTGGTGAACAATCGTGTGCGGACCATGTGCTCGCACTTTGCGCTTACATTTTGTCATCAGCCCACAACCGAAACGGTTTCAGGTCTGCCCTGAAGAAGTAGGGTGGGTACATCATCTGCGAAACGTTGGACCAAAATGCGAATACAAAGTGCAAGTGGAAGTTCAAAGTCCAAACACGATTGCTTCTCCCGAAATACCAATATCAAAATATCTCGCCATCGCGAAAGTTTGAAACCCAAGATAACTTATTTCGCATTCTTTACAGAAACCTATCTTCTCATATATAAAATATAAGAAGCTTATTTCTTAGATTTTTCACACAGGTAGAAGAATGTCGACTTCCTGCTATATATTTTCCTATTACCTTACATCAACGTATTAAATTGTCTCCGATTCACAGGTTGCATTGGAACGTGCAATAACGTCTTTCAAAACCAGCATCACTAGGTTCTCTAGACGTAAAGTATAACCGCTTGATTAATTAATTAATTAATTAACGCGTGTAAAACACGACGGATCGCTCATCCGCGAGGACGTTTGTTTTCACACGGGTCTTCGACAGAGACAGTCGACCTCGTACGGACCTGTCCTACAGGGACTATCTTCCGGTGCTTTTTTAAACGTCGACATTAAAAACATCGTTAGCCTGTTCTCGTTCGCGACGGCGCTGAGAACGGTCGGCTGAGAATGTAATTAAGTGCAGTGGAAGATTTAGTGGCGTTGCCTCGCGGGCGCCTCCTCGAGAAGCAGGCTCGAGTGTCCTTTTAAGGGCCGCCTTATGAATTTAGCGAAGCACACGCGATCATAGGAATTATTCGGCGAACACTCGCATCCCCGACGACTTTCATTTCCCCGTCGACGAAAATTTATCGGGCTGTGAATGTATTCAGCTACCGAGGCAAGAACACCGACAGTCGTTTCGTCGCCGATGTCTGCCAGAACTTGCCGACGGTTTTAGTTGACGTAACCGGCTGACGTTAACCGCTACTCGTCCAAATTTGCAGAAACAAACGACCTGCACGGCCGGCTGATTCTTTCTACTGGAAATCTTGCCGCTTTGCAGAACACAGAAGCGTTTCGCGCTTAAAGCTGGCTCTACGTTAGTCCAGTCGTTGGATCGAGCCATTACATTGCAGTCGTTTCATTGGAAATGGATCGATATCTACGTTATCAAGCCTTTTCTGTACTTGAAAGAGGTAGATTTTAGTGTCAATGGATATACTGTACTACGCTTCGGTACTGAATATCGAATCGCCCACACTGTTCCAGTAGCCCTGGAACGTTGTGCTCCCGATCGTGGGAGTAAACATTAAATTGAAAAGTAGACTTTCGATTTAGTTGTTGTGCTGGGTTGCTTGCTGGAATGAAAACACCGTTTACATTATTCCAGTTACGACTCAGTGCTGGATTGGACCACTGGACTGGTATGCTACTGGACCAATGTAAATTCAGTTTAACGTTGCAGCGGATTCTCTAGAAGCATGCGTAGGTTGTAGTACGTATATGTAGGTGTTACTTTAGGAAGATTATAGGTTGCGCTGGGGGTTGTACCTGGCGAAAATGAATACTATTAGTGATGCTGTTGTTCTTATGTATTTTTGTTCTCAGAGGATTTATCGTGTAATCTACATCGCGTCTCAATTATAAAATCATACTAAATTGTCAATTTTTATGCAGGCAGAGTAAAAGTATGCAAAATAGAATATATGAAAGATACTATTGCAAATAGAAAGGGACGTATGCATCAGTAAGTTTGTTAGAGCCTAAGTTTGCTTCTTTTATAGTTAGCAGCGTATTCTTGAAATAAAAGTAACACGATGCATTATTGAAAAGATCGAAGACATCTGCGCGAAAAAATGATCCGGCCTAGAATATCGACGATTCAAATGATAAGTCAATTTTTTCAGTTGATAGATTAGGGTGTATTTGTGAAATGTAGAGTCAGGTATTTCAGCTAAAATCCAAGGAAAGACATCTTAGCTATCGTGGAATGTCTAATAAATCGTCGATCTTGTCTTAAGAAACACGACTGTAATCCGATGCTGCACCATCTGTGGGGTTTACAAATTTATCATACGTGTAATAATATTTTCCACTGTGAAAGTTATAACATACGTTTATACCTCGGATATATATGGCTCTCCATTTTTCCTTGTTCAACCGAAACTAAATATCGGAATCGATAAGGCGATAAGAATTTCGCCTTGTTGTTTTGCAAGACTGAAGAAAACAGGCATGGAAGGTGAATGAGATTCCATCGACGAAAAAATGTAATTGATATTTATATAATGATGATTCTGAAATCCAATTAAATAGCCTCCAATTTAAATCCATTTTTCCTTACTATATAATTATATATATTACATAATTTTCTAATATTTATATTAAATTTAAGATATGCACATAAAATTAAATAGTAGTTTAAGCGTAGAAAATGGAATGCCTGTATTTTATTCCCATCGTTATACTATAACTATAGTTTTATCTGAGCACCTACGCAAGGAGTACATCATTTTCATACACATTTCCAAGGAGTATGCGATAAAGGGTTGAGAGTCACGTATCGCCTTAGAATAATTTACTCTGAAATCTCCATCTCGGGTTCCATCCCCGAAATCTATCATCAGCCGTTCCATGGTATTCAAGTGCTCCGTCTGCCACTTCTATGGACGTGTTTTCCTGCCGGAGGAAACGCTCGACAACTCGGCATGGGCCAGGTCTGTAAGACAGTTTTCCATAAATAAAGCGTTTGTATCAGCGCTTACGAGCATGAATCACGGAGTCGCGGAAGACCGAAAAGAAGAAGGGCTCCGTTATCGTTCACCGGTATAACAAATATCCAATCTCGGTGTAAGAAATATACGAGTGGAATCTGACGCGAGACGAATCTACGAGTCGCAAGTTTATCGCGGCCATGGGCCGGAGCGGCGCTCCTGCTTCGAAAGTTGTAACACATGCCAGTTTTCCGGCAGCGTCGGGAAGTCAGCGACGTGCTGAGCCGGCCATAAATCGCGAAAGAAATTCCGAAAGTGTCGCCCTTACTGGCAGTCGCTGTTGAGCTTTCCGAAGACCGACCAAGTCGACCCTCGCCTCGCATCCTCAATAATTTCGAGGAAAATCGGTGCCGTACTCGATATCGAGATCCCATCCCGATAACGGCGATGTTCGTTTTCGAGATCCTCGCGATTGCGACATTGGTAAATACGAGATAGGGCGAAGTTCTTGTTGGAGGATGACTTTATGAAGAGTTTTGTTGCGATAATTCATACAACCACCTCTCGTATATATGGTTACTATCTGGAGTTTGAATTCAAAAAAATATAGTTCGATCGATTATTATGTCGATACACGTCGTTAGACAGTAATACGATATTAAATAATTTTTATAATATCGCGTCAGATATCAGGAAAGCTGCGTGTTGGGTAGACTCTTCTTGTAACGTGAAAAGAAAGAGCATAAATGGGGCGTGCCTTATCCTCTCATGACGATAAAACGTGAAATATAATTTTTCAACAATTGCTGTCTATTAGATGACATTTAGGTGATGTTGTGACAGGTGTGAGAAAATAGAGAATTCTTTGCAGATTTCAAATAATTGGTGCGTTAATTTATTAGAGCAACCATTTATTTTAGAAGAGATCTTAAAAGAAGGAATTCAACGTAAAAATAACCAGATTTCCGATGGTTCATTTGGAGCTGCCACGCCCTTTAAAACAGGATCTATTAAGTAAGTTAATTGAATTAAAACAAGGAAAGCTGCTCCGTCTGTGTTAAATGTAGCGCGCTAATTTCGTTCAACTGCAGTCAATCGAGAGAATATGAACAAAGTATATCCAACAAGTATCTTAAATGTAACTATCATTCGTACAAGTAGTATTCTTTCGTTCGTACCTATTTTTTAGAATAAAATTCGTGAATGAGAAGAACAGATTATGAAATAGTTCAAAATTTCTTGAATTTAGATTATCGAAAAGTTATCGCTACGTTTTATATACTATCTGATTGCCAAAAGAGTGTCGGTAGAATTAATCTGATTTGTATTTTTCACAAGATAATTATTTGTATTGGTATGTAGGGACAGTAGAAGAAGTTCGAAGGGGAATAAGAAGCTCGAGCTTGTAGAGTTCTTAAAGAAAACCAGAAAGGTTACTATACAGCTCGACGGTATATGTGTAGAGAATCGTGGGAGCAGAGCAACATGCGCAAAATAATTAGCTTGCGAATAATTCGTGAGCATCTCTACGGAGCGGAAAATGTTCTCGACGTGGAAAATAAAATTATTCGGCTAAATACGTTTCGTCGGAGTAAATGTGTCCAGCTATTCGAAATCATTTTGATTCGAAAAATTCCCACTGATTATATTATATTACTTATTAATTGTATTATTTTATCATGTATTATTTTTCATAATATTTTACACTGGTTTAACAGTAGGTCTGAAATCAGGTGTACAATTAATATTTAAATTACGTTCGTGTTTTGGCAAGTTCCACGGAACGTATTTAAAAATAGTTGAAATTAAGAATGCAACACGTATAATTTCAAGAGTGTTTATTATTGTAGTACGAATGAGATAAAAATTCATCCAAAAGTTGAAACTTTATAGATCTCAAAATTGATCCAAAAATATTTACGGTTCGTTATATCGTTAAATCTGCAAAATGTATGTAGGTAGCCCATATACAAACTGTTGAAAATAACAACGCGAGTCCGCGCTTGCCATCCATATAAAGATGCGCTAGCTACAATAAATGACAACTAGAAGACAGTTCTAGATAAAATCGATAGATTTAATCGACAGGTTTAAGATTTTCATTTGTTTTTATCCCTAGTCCGTGTAAGAAAGTGCGATAAAGGTTTTTTGCTCAAAACCTGATAGATTTATCCAAAGAATAAAATAATAGCTATTGTGATCCTACCTCTAAATACAGAAATAACAACACAAACATATATAAAATGTTCAAGGTTGAGAAGCGTGTTACAATATTCAGTAGGTAAAATAAATCATTATATGGAATCTGTTCACCCGTTTATGTTCATGGAATTTCTATAAATATCCTTGATTCGATTATCAAAATCCGAATTCTAATGCATAGTTTTGAAAGCATGTCGATATCCAATCTAACATTCGTCTATAAAAAGAAGAAATTAATCACTGCTTTTTGACGTCATTTCTCAACTATAGCGAACAAAACCGACGAGAAATAACAGCTGCATTTTGTCCGCGTATGCTTTCCAATCAAATATAAAAGCCAATAGTTATATTAACGTCATAAATCCACCGCATTTCCTTTCGTTCGAGAAACAGCCGATCATATACACGTCGATAAATAGCGCAGCGTTCACAGAAGAGATCCGCGCGTTTGAGTCAGCCATTTTATGCACCTCACACGCGATTCCGTCGCCGTGGAAAATTAATTTCCAGCCTCGTAATTACATGCTAACTCGCGTAGAGCCTCGTGCCAAGCAAATGTTAGTTACCAAAGTTGAACGCGATCGACTTAATTAAATGAAATTGGCCACGGTTCACGGCGTAACTTGTTTCCCGCTGCACAATTAGCAGCAGCACACTTTTCACTAGAAGCATTGCGCGCCCCGATGTAACTGTGAAACGTCACTCTAGCCGGTCGTTTTCTCGAAGGTCAGTCGTCGGTTTTCACGAGGAAGAGCCGTCGCGACGCGTCGTGACTCGAGCCAGAGTAACGAGACTGTTTTCGCGACCCAGTTTCGGCGATTTATGCGGACGCTTCGCGAATTTCTGCAAAGTCGACGCGCAGCTTGTGCATCCGGGGTTAAGAAGAGCCGTGCGACGCGAATGGAGAACGAAGGATTTTCGGGTGGAGAGAGCTCGGAACACGAGCGGATAAGATGAAATCGTGGCGTCTTTTTGATGATATAGGAAGGTTTTCGCTGTCTCGTTCTAAGCTCTCGTTGTTATGAGAAATTATTTGCTTGCGCGACCACGGACGAGCTTCTGGTGGATTTATTTTTGTTTGCTTCCGTATTGTTTCTGCGAGCGTAGACGCTCGCGCGCTCTCTCGCTGAATTTATCGTTCGCGTTATCGCCTTCTGTTTGGTGCTCCCTTGGAAAAATGCGTTTCTTAAACCATGCGAATGATTAATTGGCCGTGGGAATAAACGGCACAAGTTTGGGGAGCAGAATTTTTTTTAACGTTTCATACGATTTTGGTAGAAATAACTCTGTGTAAGGTAAAGAAATACGGTTGTAACAGAGAAGATTTTATTTGTGGAAATTATTATTTACCGTCGCGTGGAATATGTTATAATGGAAGAAAAACACAAGCAATATATATATTTTGTTCTCGCAATATTTATCAATTTGTGACGATGATAGAGATTGAAACACTCAATTTTGCATCGTATAAAATGTTTCTGAACTTACGATAACATACCAATATTTGGTCTACAAACTCTTTAAACTAAGGGCAATATTAGTTTGAAACTTCCCTTACTTTTATTTTGTCCGATGATTACTTATACACTCGTGAAACAGCAAGTTATAATAAAACGATCGAGTATTGTAGATGTAAAATAGTTAAATGCTAAAACAATTTCGTTATGGCTTGTAAACGACATTTATTATCTTATAAAAGGTTAACGTTTAATGTTGTTGCGATGGCGTTATTTTAATAATATCACGACGCTTTTCATAACGTCATTATACATCAATCAACTGTCGTTGTAAAAGTTCGTCAACCGTTAAGCGACGAATAAAGCAAAACGATGCTTCATACGTTCTATTTTATTTTCAGTCCTTTTTTCGTGTATTTTTCAAAGCGGTAAAGACGCAAATATTTGTGTATCGTGACAATCTTTTGATTGGCTTACGAAGCTGTTTCCTACAACGTAACAAAGAAATTCAATAACTCGCGTGCCTTTAAATTTTTATGTGAACCATTCTTTCGCAGTTTCTTTTGCCATCGAGCTTCAAACGATACGTAGGTCGCTGATTTTTCGAACTATTTTAATATTATTTTAACTATTATTTCCTTGTTTTCGACTGTAAGCTATTTTTCGAGGAAGCATGTTAAAAACAGTCTGCACTTAGATTTATTGTATTAATCAATGTAATAAATTCACTTCGTATCCACGAAAGACTAAAATAAAATCTAATCAAAAAACCATCTTCTCTGCGATGTTTCAAAAGTATGATTCGTATAATAGTACCCCAACTATAAATTCAATTCACATAGAAATTATCCTATTTCAAATAAACATAACGAAATACCCTCTTTTGCATAATTTCGAAAGAAAGAAAAAGAGAAAACGCTACAAAATTTCGTATATTTCTCTTTCAAATTATTTTATTATAGAATATGAAGGTAAATACGAATGAAAGAAAAATTGAATTTCATTAAATCAAACTAAACTTAAGAAGTGAATTAGAAATCTTAAAAAATACCTCTCATCCGAGATAACGATATTCCCGTTCGTTAACGATCCCACCATAAAACATTCGAACTTTCCAAAACGTCGAATCTCCAGTAAACCGATCCTCTACTAAATAGTACCAAAGTCGCATTTCAAAAAATAGCAAAGAACTTCTATGGTATCGAAGTTGGCAATTTCTTTCTTCCTCTTATTTTTCTTTTTCTTTTTTTTTTTTTTTTTTCTAACTAGACGACCAACGTACCTTGTAGCCGACTTTGTACGCAAACGAGCAAACGTTGATCCCCATTGTTCTAAAATGCAGGAAATATCACCTGAAAGGAGATGTCTGACAAATGTACATACATATATAGTTTGGCGATGCTCACGCACGATTGCAACTCGTGTGTCAAAGAGTGCAAAACGTTGTCCGTGTGGCTGCACGCGCGTAAACTTGGCTTGTGCTCGTTTGCGAATATACGAGCTAGCATGGTACGAGCACCGGGCAGAGTGCGGGCAGAAGAGGGGTTGTAGCCAGAGAAGGGTGGAATTGGTGGTTTATAGCGAAAGTTTGTGGCATCGACGGCACGAATTCTTTACACACGGCTAGCCGTGCTCGCTGTTCTCTCTTTCCTACCCGTTAACCACCGTTACGAAGCCGCTCGTCTCGTGGAACGGTTGATGTGTGTAGCAGAAACTCGCGAGCCGGCCGTGAAGGATGATTCCGAATTTTCCGAACTGCGACGAAGCAACGGAATGCTAATTTTATTGGAGGCAGGCTGGCGAGAACGTTGAGAGGTATGGGGTTAACGTTCCTCCGTTGTTGCGATATCGAACGCTCGCGGTGACGGTTTTCGCGGCGAATCGCCTCGTGTTCTGCCAACAATTCGGAAACACGTCGGTTTTAGTGATCGGTAAATGAAATCGAATAGGTGAATGTACGGATCGGCTTGGATGTTAGATTTTGTGGCGCGGTTTGGTCAGTTTTATGGAACAGACAATAACAGAATGGAAATACCTATATAGAGTGGCAACTTTTTTTTATTATTTATTTGTTTGAATTTTACAATTTGTCCAGAAGGATATTGGGTAAAATGTTATAACTTGAAAAATGTAGCATGTGGATGGTTACCCCCAGCGGGGTTCCATCTTCCAGGTTGTTTATTGTATTTCTATTGCGAGGCCTGCGGGATGCTTCTTCTTCGGTCTTCTTTCTATTAGGGTTTCATTTGTTTCAGCTACAAGCTGGTTTGGGTGTGTTGCGAGTCTTTCTTTGTACTTTTTTGCGTATCTAGCGATTTCCTCTTTGACTGTTGGAATTTTTAGGTCTTTTCGTATATCTTCGTTTCTGACGTACCACGGAGCGTTAACTATTGTTCTAAGAATTTTGGCTTGCATAGTCTCCATTTTGCTTATATGGCTCTTTGCTGCTGTTCCCCACAGTGGTATTCCGTACGTCCAGATTGGTTTTACGATTGTTTTGTATATCTTTAATTTATTTTCCATGCTTAGTTTGGACTTTCGACTTGTTAGCCAATGCATTTGCCTCCTTGCTGTTTGTATTTTGTCTATTACTGATTTGATACGCTGCTTCCATGTGAGTTGTGTATCTATGTGGAGAGTGGCAACTGGCGGAAATTTTTGTAGACTGCGAAATGTTGAATGAGAGGAAATGTTGGATAGGTATTACATTTCGCTACAGTGACAATGCGTTTTTATATTAGGAATATTAAAAGGTTAACGCCGATAGATCTGTATGTAGGATGTCTTAGCTGAAGCAGGTCACCCGAGTATCCCCTTTGTTTTTAATGACATGAAAAATGTTCGTGGCGCAATTTAAATGTAACATCTTGTAGTCTACATCACTGTGTAGTCTGGGGTAATACAAATCTGTAGTCTGCGTATTATGTATACTCCTAAATAGCAAGAGTGTGATCACAAGACTAATAATTTGATTTTCTAAGATAAATAATTTGATTCCTTCCGGCTTGTGCAAATATTTTTATAGAATCGCATATTTTATTATGAAATAGTTATTATTATTTCGTGCTTTGACAACAACTTTTAAAATTATTTGTAAAAATAAGAGGAATATTTATTTTTTAATAAAAATGCCTCATCCTAGAATGCGCGAGAAACGTTTTGTAAAAAAGCACTGTAAATATGTAGTTGATTCATGACAGTGATGCTTCTGTTTCTTATACGGATATTACGTCTTTCACATGTCACTCACGTTCGTAATAAATACGGACGTATATTACCCTCGCACGTTTATAAGGAAATTTACTTTCGACCCGAGCTTTTTAATAAAATAATAAAAGAGTGTAACGAAAATAGGAGCAGTAAATGACAAAGATAGGAAAAATTCAACCTATTACACTCTTCGAAGTCAAAAATCTAATACAAAGAAATTATTAGTAAAGATATCTCGGCTCTCTCCAACAACGTATTATCGCCACCACGCAGGCTTCCTTCTGGAAAGAAAAATTTCTATAAAAACCGCAACCTCAGCGTATAACACCAACTGAACTTTCAAGTTGCGATTTTTACGACATACCATCACATGCTTGTTCCATCGAAATTTTTCTATACAAACAAGGAAAGAGGGAACTTTTAACTAAATTCAAGTTAGGACCGTCGATAAGAAAATACTAGATCCGAATTTGGTGGAAATTGAAGTTGCAAAGAGAAGGAGCGAGCCTCGTGAAAACGCCATTAAGGTATCCTCGATCCGTCGTTGATGGGTTAAGCGAATCACACGGCCCGTAGAAGTCTCCGGCGGATAAACGTAACCATTGCAGTGGCTATGTACAAGCCAGTAAATGAGAACAGGGGCCACCGGCTATATTGGCTTTGTGAAGAATCGCTCTCCAATGAAAGCGTTAACGAACCACGTCGTTTCTTCTCGTTCTGCTCAACTGCTCCATTTTCCGATGCTTTTCCCTTCCTACTCTATTTCATCCCCTGTCCTCTCACCGTTCACGTTCCACGATTCTGCCTGCAAAACCGGTCAGAATTTCTCTCGCTCTTTACCAATGCTCGCCAACCACCGACTATCCTTTCCAAGGGCCCATTTTATTTGCCGCATGCGAAGGAACACCTAACACGCGCATTAATCGAATTTGGACGAAATTAAGAGCGCCGTTAATAATACAACCAACGTGGGAATTATCTCGTCTCTCGTGGTTGCATCTTCGTTTCTCGATGGATTCGCGATGCTGTTATCGTAGTATCGTTTCATCCTATCCTTTCTTTCCTTTCTATCGTCTCTATCCTTCTTATCATTGGCGATTTTGAAATTTGATCAGCGCTATAGCGAGAGATATTTACGGTTGAACGTTCGGTTTTACGCGAGTAGATATGAGAAAAGTAATCGGCAAATATATTGTTTTTCTTACAACGAAATGGAATTAATTCTTTTCAAGATAATTCTCTTGGTCCAAAACGATATCTTAAGGGGAAATTGCTTAAGGAGAAGCATTGAGGAAACCGCGACCGTTTTCTGAGAATAATTTCTTTTATCTATATAGATTTAGGAATAAAATTTGCATTTCAAATATAGTATACTTTCGATATCAAGATTAATAGAAAGTACGTCAATGTTTGCTTTAGAAATGCTATGAATGTAAATTTCAGATGCCATACCCAGATAGCTTAAACTTGAAGAAATTTCTAAAAATATCACAGTTTCTACTTGAAATCTAGTCTCCTTCTAAATCTTTCGAATTCGCCGGAAGCTCCGAAATTTTTCCTAAAGATAGGTAATTAAATTAAAGATAAGATGGAAATTGGAACAAGTACATTCTATAACGACACTACTAACAATGATGCCAATATTTTAATCGAAAATTAGCTTCTTCTATATAAAAGCGTGTTATAAAAGTTACCAACAAAGAACCTTACTTTTTCGTTCCATCGGAGAGGAAAACCACGAATTTTTGTACACGAAGAGAGCAAGCAACGAATACTCGTGTTACCATTCCGGCAGGTCGCGCTACGAAAAATATTAGCCGCGCGATTCTACACGAAACGATGGCGTTCCATGATCGACGTCAAAGCGAGTTTTTCCATTTTCGCTGGGCCAAGTTGCACGTTCACGTGGCACATGCAACGGTCGACGTAACTTCTCGTATGACGGTGTGTCCGCGTTATTGTTGCGAGGCCGTTCCCCTGTAACCGGAGATAACACGTATACGCGTGTCCGCTATTACGCCTGCTGTGTTGTTAACAAAGAAGCCATTCGTTACGGTTAATTGGTGTACGGTAATTAATAGCCGGCACGATGATACCGGCTGAAATTAATTTTCTCCCATGACAGTTAGCGAATCGGTAATTTCTGTTCCGTGCGATGATCTTCAATTCGAAGTCATCGAGCTTGTTCGCGCGTGAGATCCGATCGAGCTGGGGAAGGAAATGTTTCGAACGATCGAAGGCAAACTTCTCTTTTTATTCTTTTTTTTTTTTTCCTTTTATCGTAGATTCGAAGGATGATAAACGAATGATTTTCACGAAGAGTTCGAGGATTTCGTTGTTTTACAGATTCAACGTTATCGCACATTTTTATGCGTTTATAGTAAAAATACATACATACAACGTTTTAGAATGATTTAAAAAAATGAGACAAATTTCACGGACTAAAATGTTTTCGATAATGTAAATGAATCGGACAGCATTGTTAGAAGAAAACACGCAAATTCGATATATTTTGTAGCAACGAAATAACACAATGCAGTCTATTACGACTTGTAACGTAAAATATATAGAATTCGCCTGACGTTCAACCTGTTAACGTTCGAATCCTCGATCCCCTAATTACGCGTAATACTCGAAATGTCTGTTGAGAGAGACCCATATCCGCGTATTCAGCGTCGCGTGGCGAATCATTTGACGAAGAAACATGCAATTTCCCGTAATATATTCGGCTAATGATTCAGCGTTGCGGAAAGAAGCGGAGCGAAGCGAGTTCTCGTGGCACGAGAGGCGAGAGTGTTTGCAACTACCGGCCGCTGACTAAAGTAACAAAGCAAGTTGGAGCGTAAAGCGTTAATTAAATTAGACGGAGTGCGGCTAAATCCAATCGGCCGTGGCAATTGCTTAAAATTCATCCGAGACCGTTCCAAATACGCCCTCGATAAACCATGATTCTCATTCTACGGCAGAGCCGAGAAGAAGAGGAGAGGCGAGAGAAGGGAGCATAGAGAAACGTTCTTGTAATAGCGGAACGTTAAACTCCGAACAGATAAAGCCGGCGCTAAACTTTCCAATGTTCTTCGTTAAAGAAACGGAAACGGCGTGGCGCGTCTGGTTAAAAACTTTTTACGGCCATTGTAGATCCACTTTCTACGACTGTACGTGACGTTTTTTGCACTGGCTGGCTTTCGAAGTTCGACTCTTTACGAGGAACGTTGCCTGAGTATTTCCGTGGGCTTCGCAGGGGCACGGGATGGACCGTGATTGCGCCGATCGTTCCCCGATTGATCAATCAGGATGTCCATTCAACCGATCGCGCACCCGTTCCCACGCCTTCCTCGCGAATCATAACTTGCCGCCTTCAGCCGAGCCTTTGAAAATGTTTTCGCAAGTGCTTCGCGCAAATCACCTCTGATTAAGAAGCGTTTCGAACCGCTTCCAATTGAGAATTCCTGGCTTGGCACAGTCGGTTGGTCATACCTGCAGTCGATACGTGTACAGGTGAGAGTAATTTTAGCTTTTAGAGTATAGACACGTCATTGGTAGACTGGGAACGTTTATGCAAATTTCTCTTTTTTTTTATGAACTGAAGAAGTCGAATGAAAGTAAAAACTCAATCTTTAAATATGATAACAAGAAGTTTACTTTGGGAATTTCATATATTTTTGTCGATTGTTGCACAGATACCTTCTGATACGTTATAAATATATTAAATACATATTTAGATCCATATATCTAGACACGTTTCTGTACATATTTCTGGTACATTTAAAATTTCGATAAATTTCATAAAATTCAATATAAATTCCACAGTGATTGCATATAAATATTATTGCGAAAGCGTAGTAATTATTGCGTAAGTATTGTGATTTTATTCTGTGTATTATAAGATGTCACGAAATGGTACGGATAATCTCCACTAGAAAATTAATGTAAATCTGCTGTATATAGATATGTATATGGAACATTGGGAACAAAGATAAGATACGTAATTCGCTGTCTAAAATAGGTCACGAAATATTCAGTGTAAGAACTGATTTCGTTATACTATCTAGATTTCACGTGAAAAAGATGAATTCCTCCACCGTCTGTGGATTAATGCCGTTTGCTAGAATAAATTAATCCTATAAACTGAAACTCGGAAGAAAGATATAAGTTGATTTGTTAGTAACTCACATAAAAGTCTACGTTTACAGAAATGACAATTTTAATAGCCAAAACCTCGTCTAATGAATAGCAACTTTATCGTAGTGAGATTTTCAACCCAGTACTTGGAGATCTTCTCACACGGGCTTGCCGTCTCTGTTCGAAGAGTATAACACTGCAGTGTAACCATCATAGTCGTGGCCGGTATCGATACGAAAGAGGCCATGTTACTGGAATCTATACTCCATACCAATGGCGTTATGTTACGTCACGTTGCGTTCTGATACAGAACGGCTTCGGCTGTAACATTATTCATAAGTGGAGGACTATGCACACTTCATAAACATGAGCCAGCGTGCAGCCATAGCACCCACGCGTTCCCTTGCTCTCTGTCGTCCGCCTCGCTGCCATGGAAATATCCATAATATCGACGGTGACGGCAATAGAACGAGAGATGGAGAGAAAGGGGTAAAAAGGGACGACTGATAGCGAGGAGATCGATGATAACGCCGCGCGACTGCTGACTGCTCCAGGCGATACTGATAGACGGACAATAGGAAAATCAAGGACGTCCATTGTGCGCCGCGTTCCGAGATTTTATGGTCGATCACGTATGTAACGAGGAATGTCTTTAAGTTCTTTTTACGCGTGAAACGCTCTGCTGAACCGTCGATTTAAAAGGGAATAATTACGATTCGACGAGGGAAATGTAAAAAATGACGGTGGATCTCTCTATGTATAAACTGGTTTCAGTTGCATCCCAAGTAAAAAAGATTTCTTCCTTTATAACAAGTATGCGCGATGTACGTTGTAATTCTGGATTTTGGAATGTTTTTAGAGACGACCTTATCTCGCGAATAATTTTACTTTTCAGGCGTATGAAGAACTGGCTTTAGCTTTTATTATATAAACCAACGTTATTGATTTTCTGCTGCTTCTCCAATTTAAACGCACGGGTTAAATTCGCGTTAAGCGTGAAATATTTGCAGTCTTTAAAGGCTAAGTTCGAGAAGGAACTAAATTTTGTATAATATACATGATTTCTTACTTCCTTAGGGCTCTCTTAAAGGGTTTTCATCGTCGTTTCATCGAACGTTACAACGTAAAAGAAATCGGTTTTATCTTCTGAAATGAATCATCTTCCCAGTAATTCTATAACGCGTGACATTCGAATTTAAAAATACAACCGAACGACACACTTATACGTTACACGGTATCACAAATTGAAGAAGGAAATAGCAACATGTAAGCTGACAAATGAGTGACGTATGTCTATTCAAGCTTATTCGATATACGTGGGAAGAAGAGGCATGAAAGTATCAAAGTATCATGAATAAGACATTTCACTTTAAAAATTCAAATCAAGTGACACAGGCATTACCGACAACGCCTACAAGAAAAGGAACGTTCCGCTCCAAAAATCTGGGAAACGTATGTCAAGAGAAGACACTGCGTTGATATTTTACATAGCAACGTGGTATTTCCGCCAGAAACCATTTCAAGAGGGCTTTCCATGGGCAAACGTGAATTTTTTACGTTATCGAAACAAACAACAAAGCGAAGAGACTCGGTTCGCACTCTATGCGCCGTGAAAAATCTGATAAGCAATAACTATGAAAATTAATCGAGTTACATATTATTTTTCCCTATTCACTGTAAATGTTAGTCCGCGTATACTTGGAGGTTGACTATAGCGCGCAGAACTACAAATGCGTGTTCGGGGATTCACCTTTCCGACTGTCCAAACTTCATTGTGCAGCGCTAATAACGCAGCCCTTTGTCAAGTGTTTTCCATTGTCCACGCCGGCAGCTACCATTTATTTCTGTCTTTCGCCTCTTAACACGGGACGGACTGTTTTCTGTGCAATAACAAGCGGCTATTATCTTGGCACGTTTTATTAAATCCACGATACCGTCACGCCATCGGCCAGATTTTAAATCTATATCAGTTCCGTGTTACACCGTGGTAACATCGCGTATAATGCCATCGGACACGCGATATATTTCCCATGTGATTTATGGCGAAAGCGTTCACTCGGAATATCTCGGCGCGCGTCTTGCTGGAAAAAGTTATTCAACGGCACCATCAACTCCTGAATTAAGTAGCGTCGAGTAGTTTCTCGTTCTCCACTCTCCTTTCTTTTTTTTTTTTTCTTTTTTTTTTATTCCGCTATCTCGTGCTTCTTGCGAAATTCGAGTGTTTAACGGCGAGATAAAGAATACTTTCTTGGAAGTTGGGAAAGTCGCAAACAGAAGTTGTTTTTTTAGAAAGATGATACGAAAGAGAAAAAAGGGAGAGTTTAGATGAGTGTTATGTCGTTATTTGCAGCAGGTTCGTTTGCTTCTGCTTTTGGAACGTGATCGAATGTGATAGTGTGTGTTATTTGTACGTACGTATGCAGATAAGATTGAAGTTGAAGATTTCTATAACGAGAGATCTTTTAATTCAATTCCACGATCGAAATTAGATTCCGTCGTAGACTTATTTGTTATACATCGTTTATTAATTCTTGTTAAACGGTGTGTTTTACGTCTCAAATACGGAAAGTTCGGGCAAAGATGCGTGTAAGATCAATTTGCAATTAAAAATCTCTCCTTCTTTTTAAGTAGCAATTTAAGAAACACTGGATATTCTTTATTTTTGTAGTGGAAATCGTTCGCGAAACCTAATCGCCACTTGGTCGAGGAGTGGACTCTTGACGATGCTCATTCCAAGAAAACTGTTAAAGTTACACGAAATCTTTTCTTCCTTAAATGTCGGCACAATGTTGGAAGATCGTTCCTGCCATCGCCACTATTTATTTAAACGTCACAGCATGTGGTTAAAAAAAAAAAGAAAGAATAAATGATCAAGATATTTTAACCGATTCAAGGAGTACAGAAACTACTAAAAAAGATTTTACGAACCTTCTCGGATTCACTGATATCAAGTTTCAGGCAAAGTGCACGTTATATGCACTTTTTTTTATCTTTCTCCCGAATACCCATTCGAATGCCTCACTATGCTACGTCACGAATCTCACGGAAGAATTTGAATTTCGTCGAATCCATTTCTATCCAAATAATATAATTTGCTGGGGAATTCTCATTTTTACTAGAACATTTCCTCCGTGGATAAGCGTTGAAGTATGCAAGTACCCCCATAAAAATGCGTATTAGCAAGTGGAAATGTATCCAACGCAATGTATTCCCCGCGTACACGTAAGATTTGTGCAAGGGAGACTAAGAATTGGGTTCAGGCCATTTGAGAATGAATTGTCGAGGACATTACGCCGAGAATTGTCGGCGTAACCGGTGGGAGGCGTTTCTCAAAATTATGGCTGCATCCTGCGGCATACGGGCCGTGTAGCCCACCACGTGAAGAGTGGAAATAAATTTCGCTGGCTTAAGCGAAATCCCGCCGAAGAAAGTAATTCGTGCAGGGTAGCTACTGGTCTGCACGCGACTATATCTGCTACGTTTTCTTCTCGAAATTTCCACTAAACTACCGTGTACCAAGCGCTCGGATGATCGGGACCAAGTGAAAGATATACACTTTCTCGTTTATATTCTCTATGTACATACATATAAGCATGTACGTGTTTGTTTGTCGAGATGTGGCTTCTTTGCAGTTTCCAACTAGCCTCTCCAGTAGTGGTATCGATTGATAACGCAAGACTGATGACAGAATCAAGTATTTTACAAATAGGTTCAAACATCGACCGACTGTACATGTACAGTGATTCACGGAGGTAGAACATCTTCTATCTAACTCGCATGAACATTTATCATAGAAAACTTCGATGTATATATTATGTGCGTCGCATGGAATATTTTAAAATTTCATTAACGCCGTATGGATCAAGTTTGGAAGCAATCTGAAAACGTACGTTTACAAGGCATTAACCGTAAACACGTAGGTATTTGGTGAGAAATTAGCATCGCTTCTATGTACATTTAGAGATTTGTCTCAGACTTTACCGATATGATCATTAGAATCGCGGGTAAAATGAAATTTTAAAATGTTTTCTATCACACACCTAGTATATTTGCAAAAGGTTGCCACGTAAGTGTAAATATCTTGGCGAGCCATTATAAATGTTGTATATACTGTTGGTAATAAACATTAGGTTATCTAACTGAATGTTTTGCACTGTTTCTTAATTTCCACTTATTTCATTACGAATCAGTTATTTTATCAAAACCATTCATTCGTATCTTACAATATAAAATACAAAATAACGTACAATTTATTAGAAATTTCTCGTTAAACGTAATCGGTACATGCCATAATATTTGCGACTGGCGATGTATGTTTTAGAATCGGACCACGAATGGCGATCCTGCCGATCCTGCAACTGTTTCAAATAAAAATAGCTTGTAACACTTTGTACGATTCAGCCTATAGAGATCAGAATACACGATGAATTAGTGTGCCTAAAACAATGCTAATTTTTCCACTCTTTTACTAATGTGATTAATGACTTGAAAACTGAAACTCTGGAAATTGGGAAATATTTGGAATTTTGCTGTTACAGCGTGCGGAATATAGATTTCCGAGCTCGAATAACCGGCTTCGATAGAACATTAATACGTTGAGGATATTGTTTGATAACAATGAGAAGTCATTTCCATGGATATTATAAATTGGTTGCATTGTGTTACGATACCTCCTAATAAAACATAGGAATATCGTTACGCGCAATCACATTTATCGTGGCTGCGTTACATTGTGCGTAATGAAACTGAAGGAGCCTATAGGTTTGGCGAATTTGAACTAAATTGAAGAGCGATCCGCCAGAGGAGTTCCATGGGAGAATAACGTTTCAATATGCTTCTGGTGAGCGAATTTAAAGTTAGTGACACAGAGCACCTGCTGTCTTTTATGAAGTTACTTTCGCGACGCGATTGCTCGCGCTGTAAGTTCAAAAAGACAATTCTGCAGACGCTATACGCGTTGCTTATTTCTAATATAAGGTAGCAGAAATTTCAACGAAGCTGGAATATAGAGGAAAATTTCATTTGATTTCAAACGGCAGATAAAAGGCGTATAACTTATTTCATTATCATATTGTATATCGTTTATTATCGATTTATATCTTAGGTATATTATCATCATCGACATTTGTACATGTCAGAAGAAAATCATAGTTACAAGTAAAGAATTGAAATTTACGCAATATATTATTTAATATCTAACAGCTGATCGATACTTTTCGCCGTTTTTCTTAGACTTGTGAAGGAGATGGGAGAATATAAAGTTTGATTATTTCTTTATCATTCGCAGAAACGAATAAACCTAATGCCAAAAGTACCTGCATATAATACCTGCGAACGTATCAAATGTTATTACATTTCATTTACATTACATTTCAAATGAATTTTATTCGACCCAAACGATCCCTCGAAAATACGAGACCCAAATCACGTTTTTATTTTATTCAAGAATCTATATATAAACTCTTCGATCTCATTTTCATATTAAATCTATTCGCAAACAAACCAGGGAAAAAAGAAATACAGAGACGCGGAAAGATAGATGTTCGTAGCTCGAAATCGGGCGAACTGCTTGTCGAACTTACCGAGAGTCTGATTACAAAGGGGAGAAACTCAATTTATTAATTTCCCGGGCGTACGCGGCGCATATTTTGGCGCAAAACGGCACAACCATCGATATACCGTGGAAATTATATTTGCAACGAGAACGCGCGTACAATTACAAATTAGTAGGAACGCTCACATTCAGAAAATCCCATGGTAGCTGACCCGGCTGCTAAGCTAACCATAAACCTCGATTACACGTGGAAAACGCGGGTTCGTGTTTTGGTACGCGTGCAGCTGCAGTTGCATTAGTTATAAACATAAACGCGTGTAACATCACAGCCAGAGGGCAGGTGTGACTGAAAGCTTGGGCGATCTTTAAAGGAGATTACGGATTGTTAATACGGGTTCACGACATTCGATGTGTTACAGTTACACAGATGAAATTTTTTGATACGAAAGTAAGATATGAGAGCTTTTGAATTAATTTCGGTGGGCTGTTTTGTTGCACTTAGTGAAGAATTTTCAATTTCAATCGCCAAGTTCTGGTAATTTAGGAAGGTAATTTAGCTCGTAATTTTAAGGATCGATAGTGTATTTAATCTCGTGATAAAAGACGTTTAAAAATGGTACTTGCGCGCTGGTTAATTTTTATCACCTCGATAATAGTCATCGGTGCTAGCACTCGTTGATCTTCTCAATTTTTCTGTCTTGTGAAAGCTACAGTGTTTCTTCGTGCTATTTACTTTTCAAACTTTGGTTTCAATGACAGGATAATAATATTATAATATCTATTTTGCTCGGTCATTGTACGCTTGAAATACTAATTTACAAATTAATATTTATAAATATCAGCACAATTACAATATTCAACAATATGGTTATTCTAAAATGCAAATTTATTCTGACATATTTGACATGTAACAACGTGTATTAATAAACTATAGGCAGTCAATATTTGTTCAAAATTTAACAATTTATTAAATTATAAATATCATTTGTTTACGGCGCTTTAATGCAAGGAAGAAAGAGAAGAAAAGAGGATGAGAAAATGGGAGGGAAAAGCGTGTTTCATATGACGTCTGCTAGTGCGTTCGTCAGTAAGGCTTCCTATCAGATTCCTGCGACGAATATCAAATCAGAAATGTGACGACGATCTCTTTCCATCTGAATAGAAATTCTTCAATGCTTAACTAGAATCTGAAATTTTCTAATATAATAAAAGTTAAACATTGAAAATTCTTAAAAAAGTACATAATCATAGTACCGTGCAAACACTTTGATTTATCTAAGTTGCTGATTTTGCAGTGACGATTAAACGTAATTTTAGGAAACCTTTTCACATCGTATTACGTGGAAACGAATATTTAAATATTTTCATCTCCGTGGCGTTATTTCTTCCGAGTTCACAAATTTCTGATAAAATATTCTTTAAAACGATCCTGAACTGTTTGTTCCAAGTAACCGTAATTGGCTTATTTAAAATGCTGAAAAATCCGATAACATCCCTGAAGACAGTTTCCATCGATAGAATTCATAATAAATAAATTTAGATGAATTAGAAATAAATTTAGAAATGAAAGATGTTTGCAATTAGAAAGTATGTATTAGTATACAATAAGAAGTATGATATTGTCACACGCTCAAGAGGGCCACCCGCTCAGTAATCAGCTGAACGAAACATCCTGCATTCCACAGCTATCGAAACAATAACTAGTCAGTAACGAAATAGCCGCCTCTGATACACACCTGACGATAACCCCTCCAAAGGGACTAAAAACCTCAGTATAAAAACCCTCCTAAATTAGCGCTCGACACATCATTCTGCTGTAACACTTTGACCCGTCACTCTTTCAGATTTATACAATAAATTTCATTACCACGTACAAAGTTGAATTTCTTCACTTTATTCGTGAAACGTTCGAACTGCGACGCGAGGACATCACCAGCGATCTATCGGTTTCGTGATCTCTCGTGTCTCCGACGTGACAATATCGCAGGATAACTTTATATTCGCAAAAACAAAACACTTGCATTTAGGGTACGTAGTCTAAGACTTCTGCAAAACACCGTACGTCTTCGCCATGAACCAAGGTTTAAGTATGTGCCCTTAAACATGATGTAACTTTTTCCTTATTCGTTTCACGAGTCGTTGTCTTACCGAAGTACAGAGAATCGTTGGCACGGTAAAAGCAAGTGTAGCCGCCGGCTGTTTTCGTCCGCATGACAAAACTACCGATGCGATGGGAAGGTACATTCTGCAAAAGATGCATAACGGATAGGATCAGTGGAACGAAGTACGACGGTAAACGTATTCAGGTTGGTTTCTCGAGGTGAATATGCTTGGAAATATAAATAAAATCCTGGAGGTGTTGTTTCGTAGTGGTCGAAGTTGAAGCGTTTCTCTTAAACTTCAAGTGAAACTTCTCGGCACACTTATTAAGAAGTGTTTCTTCTCGAGATAGTTTATTAGTTCGTGAACGAGGCGATTTGTTCTCCCCTTACCGCTTAAATAGTTTGGAGTTATCGAAGAATTTAAGAGGAATTGAAAGAAGCTTTTTCCGAGATACAAAAAGAGGATTGTTTCTTTTTTCGTTGGTGAAGAATGGAAAAGTACTTCCGTCTGGAACTTTTACTTTTACGTTATAAACGGACGCGAAGAGATTGATACCGAATGTTTTGCGGATGGAGAAGCAAGGAAAATTAACTGAGCGCGCCTAACTTTGTTTACTGATAACTGACTGAAAATTGCTCGAATATTCAGCCGTGTTTGACTCCCTGAAACTGAATTCGAAGATTGTTCACTTCAAGATTCTCTTCGTTGTACGTACAATTAAAATGCCGCAAATGAAAGAAAAGGAAACACGAGAAGGATGTTTCATTAGACATCTGCATAAATTCAATAAAACGTAAAATGTGGGATGAAACTCTTGTAACTGGAATACTGACTTCTATACCTCACTGCAGAATATTTTGCGCCCATGTTAAAATGTCGCAAAACTGCTGTGAATCCTAAATGTTTGTATACGTAGAGCACAGAGGCAAAACGTCATAGATCGCATTCCTCGTTCTTTCGAGAAGATCGCTTTTAAAATTCAATACGTTGTCAACGAATTCCACGCGAGAAACTTCGTTTTATCGTAATATCGTTTCTCAACTGCATCAGGTTTCTTGCCTCTTCGACTACGTCGTACAAACATACTTCCTTCTGCCCATCAAAATGACATAAATGATATAAAGCGATATAAAGATCAGCAAATCGGTAAACACTGACTTACCACGTCCTTCTCCCATAGTCTTTGTCGAAGTGGCTTTCACTTCTAGGAAAAACTCTACATCTTCTCTAGTGTCTAGTTTTTGGCACAACGATTCTCCGTACAGCGGCTACTTTGGTCTCTATTATGGTACCGCGAAAAGGTCGCCGACATACAGACAATGTCGACGATAAAGCGCAAATGCCGACAAGCCGAAAGAGTCGGAAAACTTCAATAGACCTAACGGCCATCAATATATTGGGTTGGCAACTATGTGATTGCGGATTTTGTCATTGCCACCTAATGACAAAATCCGCAATCGTTCAGTTTCAGCACCACAGCCGATGATCGTTCAGTTAACCACCGAAGGGTCAAGAGTGAAGAGTCGTTAATCGAGAGTTGTCATATCACGCTACTGCGTTAAGTTCAAGTTAAATAATCATCGTTTTCTGTTTAATCCATTGTAATAAATCCATCTATCAATATATTATCATATAGGGTAGAAACCACTGAAAATCCTAATTTCTAACATTTCTGAACAAAGAATTTCTATAATACATTCATCCGTGCGTTTGCTCTCTCTATTCCAAGATATATAAGAACCTCAGCAGTCTTCATGTATTTGCGATAAGTATCGTAGTAACTTAAAAAGAATTTTTGAGATTTCTAAGATCAACAAGATTCGCAACAAACGGTGACAACTATTATTGAAACGAACATTATTTCAACGAAATGAATATTTCAAGCGCAGCGCGAAGATTGTGCCATAAATAATATTAATATCAGGATCAGTGCATATAACCTCGGCGAACAATCGTGTTCTGCGGAGCTCGAAAATCTCATTGCCTGTTCCTCCTCGAAATGAAAACACAGGAGGCCAATGAAAAGAGGCAGGGGAGTGCAAAACGACGAAGCAGCGGCAACGAGAAAAAGATCCTCTAAAAACTCGTTCGCCACCTAATAATACGAGCTGCGCGTAAATCTCGAAAATAAATTTCTACCTGGCCCGTCCGGAGGAAGCGAAGCTTCGCATAAATTTTCACGTAGCGGACCAGGAAACGATTTCTCCCTCCGCCCCTTGTCATTATAATTATTTCTTTCTCTCTCTCTTTTTTCTCGCGATGCATTCTCGCGCGCTCTTTTATCGCACGAGCGCGGACGTTCCTGGACCGAAATGTTTTGGGCGAATTACCACGAAAATTCTCTGGGAACGAGTCCCGCGAGAATACGCGCCCTCTCCTCCTATTCTCTCTTCTTCTCTCTCTCTATGCACGGAAGAGACTACACGTGCGTGCAGCGAACGAGCGACGATAACAAAGCAGCCGGTGGAAATTCGCGAAGCACCCGAGAGAAACTAAGGTTCGGTCGATGCCACGATAGAGAAGTTCTCGCGGCTCGCCGGCAACCCTCTGCAGAGACTTTTCTGCTGGCAAATTACCGGCATTCAACGTTTCAATGCCGAAAGTTTTCATTTATGACGGATATTCGTCCGAGGCGCTCGTTTCCCGTTCATTGTCGCCGCTTTCGTTTTCGGACTTTTAAATTACACATTACCTTGTTAATGTTGCCGCCGGCAACTTCGACTATAATGTAGTCGTGTTAATATTGACTAGACAAAAAGTCAAAGCCGCTTGTGCTTATCAGCCTAAGCCACTGGTATTAACGTACTGATGGATGTATCAGGTATGTAAATATGAAACCGGAATTTTTGTATAGAAAATACACGCTTATCGTGTGAAAATGATTAAAAATATTTTATTCGAAGTATTGCCCATCGCTAGCTATACATTTTTCCCACCTGTCTGACAATTGGTGGTACGTTTGGTCTTTTTCTGGGGATGTACCGACTAGTCGGTTAAGCCGACTATCCGGCCACTTCCGTAGTCGGCGAAAAGGGTCGATTGATCGGTGGTAAATTTTTAATGCTATTGATAATTTGATAAGGCGTGGAGATGAAGATACAATGTTTTTTTTTTTCACTCTCATTACTATAATTTTAATATTTTTAATATGTAATATATGTACTTGTAGGTACAGATTTATTACATAAAAAGTTGAAAATAATAATTAGTATTTGTCGAAATAAATATTAATTAACTATAAGTAGACCAATCAACTAGGAACTTTGGTCATTATTTTCTAATATTATCATAACGAAAATCTCGCTAGAACGAAAAAGAAACAAGGTGAAGTAAAATAAATTTAACGAACAATGTTGAAATAAATGAAAGATATACTTGACGCGTTTTGTAGCGAAATTGAAAATGACCGGCAGAGATGACTAATTGTCCACCTTGGGAGCCGATTAATCGGTTAATCGACTAATCGGTACATTTGTGGTCTTTTTCAGTCACGATGTTTCAATTTGAGAATAAGGGCTGCCGCTTATTTAATAAGATAATGTTGGCCCAATTTTCACGAACAATTTTCGGCAAAGAACATCTGCAAATATTTAATGCGACAAGAGACAATCGTTATGTTTGAAAAATAAATTTAATTTTATCCACCATCTGGGCATGTCAACCGGTTCACGACACTCAGGTGGTACATACGTACCTTAGCAGTGACTTCGACGAACAGCATTTATTTTCAAATTCTCTACTGTCGCTGTTTGAAACTATGAGAAAGGACAAACGTGGAAAAAGCTGAACAAATGTAGGGGAGTTAGAAGTGGGAAGGAGACAAGGATTCAAAGCTGTGCTGAAGTGACGAAAATGAAGGTCCAAGATAAACGGAGCACGAAGGGAGGAAAATTAAAGGAGGAGGAAAGTGAAGAGGAAGCTGTGACGCCAGAAAGCGAAAACGCGGGAGAAACCGGAGAAATATAGAACCGCAAACTGTGAGAAGAGTAGAAGTCAAAGAGGAAAGGGTAATCCAAAGGAATAAAATTAAACGAAACTAAATAACATTGGCGGGGAATTATTAGTATTCACAGTTTTTAGTAAAATCGAATAAATTTCACTAGAGATATAAAACAGTATCGGACAGTCTGAATATTCTTATCGACAACGGATATTAATATCTTTTACATATACTATCATCGCTGTTAATCCTCGGTTTAATCTCTGAAAGGCTTATTAATTATTCGATGATAAATAAATTATAAGTGTGTAAATGAAGTTTAACTCGCTGCGAACTTTAGTTTACAGTGATAAATGCTCCTATCAATTTGATGTTTGTGATATAATTGAGTTTGCTAGTTGAACCGAAACCATAACGCGTCACTGATAAACTTCAAACGAGATTCGTATTATGCTGCATGGGATACCTTTGATAATTGATATTTTGCACGCTGTTCCACATGTGTCATCTTGGTTATTTATTACCTTATTTTAATTACGTCCCGTTTAGTTTGATCGGAAATGCAAATTTTAATTCGTCCACAATATTGATAGAAGATTTACATAATCTGCTGCTTTCGTATCTTTATTTTGATAATCGATAACTTCGACGACTTACTTTTATTTTGATTTTTTATTCTTTCGTAATCTCAAGAAATGCCTATGACTTTACTACAGATGATCAATTCTGCATATTTTAGACACAGGTAGAAATTATTATTTTTAATCTTGTTACGACTACAAACGTTTGAAATGCTTGTGGCATGTACACGTAATATCGTACGATGTATATGCTACGTATTATAATCTGTCGCTGTTAAAATACGAATCATTACGCAACCGAGTCGATTCATCCGAAAAAAAAAAAACGAATTTTATTTCGTTCGTATTATCCCACACAAATAGACTTTCTCCGTCGCTTATATATCAAATCAATCGATGGAAATAATTGTGGATCCATTCACTTGCAGAAACGATGTCTCAGTCTACAAACGGATCAAACAAAACCTCCGACAGAGTCGCATCAGTCTTTTCATTTTCAAATAACCTTTAAAAACAATCACGCGGAGAAAAGTCGACGGTTATTACGAACCCAGAAGATACACAACGATCGCAATACATAATCAATAACATCTAAGAACTTGTTGTTACAATTAGAGAAACAGAAGTCTAACAAGAGCGCATGGCGCAGCTTCTGTTCGCTGTCGGTTATTTCGCTCGGGCGCGGAAACAAAGAACGATTGTATAATGCTAATACCAACAAGAACAAACACGTGCATTGGGAATCATAAGTGATTTCCCGAGGGATGCTGCGCATCGTCGTTCGCATTCCGATTCTCCTCGTAGAGACGAAGACGGAACAGGAGGGACGGGGGAAATATGTCCTACTTGTAGATAGGCGGAGAAAAATAGCCGAGACATCAGAAGCTCGCGGAACGACAACGTAACCCCATGGGAAAATGAATGTACGAGGCTCGATGCTGAAAGACGACACGCGAAACTTTGTTTCACTGAAGACATGTTACTGGAGTAGAGGGCGAGCAATGCGTATTCCCTTTCGACGGCTATCTCGTGATACTCGATCGGTTACGGTTAGCTACCGTATGATGTATTACTTAATGATGCATTTCAAACAAACCTCAGATGTATCTTTTGTACGGGATATAGATTTGTAGATAGTAGATTTCTGAATAGGAAATTTAATCTTTCTCAAGTAACGCATTTATCTACCGTGGGCTATAGGTTTAGGAGATCTGAGTACTGATTGCGTTTATTGGGAAATTTGAACAAATTTTACTTTATTTCTTATTTTACATTACGAGGCTCGCGTGGTTTGAACGAAATTACGGATTTTCGATGAAATAAAAGTAATAGAAAACGTAGAATTTCTATGAAATGTCGATAAGTATCATAGCATTTATAGTCAGAAGCGTACGTACCTTTGTTACTTGCGAAATATTAATTTTCATATAAAATGTGATAATCGATTCAAATTGTCAAGGTTAGACGATCATACATCGGTGAAAGATGATCACTCGGAAATTTATTGAAATTAATATTAAATAATATTTGCAAGAGCTACAAGAAGAATATGATATATCAAGAATCCTAAGAATGTAGAAGTTTACACAAAGTTTGAACCCGAATTTCGAATTAAAAAGAAGACGAGAACAATGGAAAAACAAATAGTACAGGTGCCAAAAGTAATTAAAACAATGATTAAGTGATGTGGTATATACAGACAAAAAGAAACTTAACGTGAAATTTCTATCATAACATTGAATTTTTTATCTATCCTAGCATTCTGTAATCTGTATTTGGATTTAAATTAGTGTTAACCTGAACAAGAAAATACGGAAATAATCACAAGTATATGAAATTAGTTATATATGTAGATGTTTTACAATATGCCTTGATAAGATGAAATATGATAAAAATGTTGAGATAGCGTTGTTTTTGATCATTTTTCACATGCACCGTTGTGTACAATGTTTGAGATTCAGACTGACACGCAGAGTGAAATATAGAGCAAAGAGGAAATTGAAAACTGAAGTTTAAGCTAAACCTGTGGTTTGCAGGTTTCATAGATATTTGTGCTTTACTATCAAGAAGAAAACCTTTTGTAACTTCAAAATATAAAATAAACACAATGAAGAATAATTGAAAAATGGATGGTAGACTAGAATTGGACAGTAAAATAAACTTGAGGAAAGATATAAATTGTGTGCAAAAGTATAAATAACGTTTAAAATATTTAAAACTGCTTTGTTTGCTTTTGGATAATTTCGACGGATATTAATATTTACAATATAGTTAAATAAATATCTTATAATTTATGATTAAATAAATTAGCACGATATGTCGTTAAAATGATTAAATAAATTTCGTTTGTTAAATTTCGATATTATAGGAATTTTCTTCATCGTCGAATATTATTTTTTATTATAAATATAAAACAAGATCAGTTTTACTGTAACATGCAGCATTGCGCATTTATCGATACCATTAATATTCTCGTGAGATTTGTTTGAACCGTCGCATTTTATGTTAAAAAGGAAAAGTTCTGGTGGGAAGAAGCGTGTCTTTGTCGTTTGTAGAGGATTTTCTGATGCGTCAATAAATTATGTAGTTGCTAGAAAAAGGCCATTCCCAGTTTCCGTAGACCGAACTTTCTCCATTTTATGTTATGAATTAATAAACGACACGTAAGAAGATACCCTTGAGGTAGAGAGGAATAGTTCGAAAATTTCGGGCAAACAAGTTTTCAAAGTTAATTTATATTTCTATTCAGTATGTCTTTCAATGTACGTAAGAAACATTTGATTAAGAACTGTATATTTGTGTTAACATAGTAAAGAAGTCATTTAGTTCCTGAGAATTCCTTTACTACAACTAAGTAATTTATTTTTTACAACTTTATTACAACTATGTAAAACAAAGTAATTTATATCTTAGAAAATTATCTCTTATTTATATCTTACAAAAATAATCTTAATAAAAATCTTATAAAAATAATTTGAATTATATTACATATGTTTCTATTATCACAAAGAAAAATAAAAAAAAAAAAAAAAAAAAAAGAACGAACTGATCGACGTCATTTTGCTTCTTTTAATTCCTTCGTAGCAGGCCAACTAATCCATTCAGGTTACGGTATAAAACGAAAATATAATATATTAAACATTCCTAAGAACTAGTGAAAGAACATTCACACTTATGTATTCCACTGTAAGGAAATCTAACTTTCGTAATCCATCCTTCGTAATATTTACAAATTGAAGCTAAAAAACAATAGCTTTAAATTGCAAGGAATCCTGCAACGTTGTTCCACAAAACAGAAAAATCTTGCTCGACAAGATGAGCGTTACAGCATCGTAAATCAGCCTTCGCGAAAGCAATACCAGGCTACGATGGTTCATTAAAAATTTCCTTCTTCGTTTATTTGATCAAACTGAGATATTAAATTCTTTTATCCTGAAAACGTTCATTACGAAGAAAGGTCGGTTGATTTTATTATTTTCTACGATCGTACAACTTCAGCTGAAAGCCTAGAGATACTCGTTGCCACGAACCCATTAGAAATTCCTAGTTAAACGTTAGGAAAGACGAGGGGACGGTGGTTTTAGCGTAGCCTGAGGTGCAATCTCCTTGTCACGGGGATATTTTTTATCAAAGGCTTCGACGAACAATTTCCTTGGCGACGCGACGACGCTGTTCCGGACAGAATTCGATTTTAATGGCCGAAGATGGAAAGAAAATTTCATATTATTTATATGCAGGCTGACAGCGTATGATATACGGCGCGCGACAACGTATCCGCGAAGCGAGCACGTACTTCGGCTCGCTATCATGGTGGCAGCATTCGAAATTCATGGAATTTCACGCGGACCGTGTTAGGCGAAGATTGGACAGAACCTCGATGCCATAAGTTCCGCTCTGCTTGCGCTTCTTTATGAATACTTAAAAACGTTACCGCATTTCTAACCGATATTTAGATGACACCATTCCCGTTGTCATCTTTAGTTATCCTTGCCGCTGGGGATACGCATGTTTTATTTTGTCGTAGTTTCTCGATAGCGAAACGTTATATCTAGATTGATATGTATGCAAATTTATATTCTTGTGAACGTAAGTAAAGAGAACCCGAGTACAATCTACTAATATTACAGAGAGTATACTGTGGATGGTACATTCTTATATATTATTTATATTCTCTGTATTTCTATTTATATTTTGCATCTGCAAATTTTCTATAAACACGTGAAAATCCGCCATTTGGTTATAATTGTTCTTCATAGTTAAGATGCTTCTGTCTATGTAGCACCTTTTCATTTTTTAACATATTTTGAAATATTTAAATTCCCTGTGTTTCTCCACCTTTCAAGTACAATCAGAAAGTCATGTATAATGGTTTTATACAGATCTAATCTAAACAGTCTAATTTGTTCTTCCATACTGTTTTCTAGGTGATTTTACTAGTTTATAGTATCATAGGTATCGTTTATTAAGTTCAAGAGTCTTAAGCCTAGGCGCGTATAAGAGATTTAACTTATCCAAAGCATTTAATTTAAAATCATGTTAATTATACACACGATGTTTATACGTTGACACAGTTCTGTGTTATTATATTCTATTCTGAACATTTGTGAATATATTATTCAGAAATCGATGAATTAACAATCATTTCTCCAGTTTCTAACTTAAAGCGATCCATAAATCATCTTAACGAAACGATACTTTTTACACGCTTACATAATTTTCATTGTACCCAAACTCGAAGAACATCGACGTGTCGAAACAACAGTTTCGTACCTCTTACCTTCCGTTAATTTCAAATTCATCGAGATCACCACTCCTGGACGCGAAATTCAGGTTCCTGCACCGGTGTCACAATTCACCAGCATAGCGAAATCCTGCATTATTAACCTCCCCTTTATAATCGTCACACACGGGTAGATCGTCGTATCGGAAACGCCCTTACGTGCCGCCAACCATTATTAATTTAAAAGTGATTCGCGTCATCGGTTTGTGAACTTAGCATTCAGAGCGCGAGGCAGTGATACACTAGAGCCAACGCCATTTCAAGAAACGATCAACGATAGCTGATGGTTGTTCCCGAAAGCGATTCCCCTAGGGAAATTCCGTGTACATCGATGGCGCACAAGCACCAATCCCCTATGGAATCCTGTAGGATCGACTACTCGTTGACGAAGAAACGACAACGATACCCGGCCGCCGCCAGGCTGTGGATAAACGTCGATTATCGCGTTTTAATTAAGCCTTTATTATCTGCCGGCGAAAACTTGTTATTGGGCAATTATTCCGGCGTGAGGAAAGACTACTTAGCTGGTGCTCGTTGTGGTGCATCAAAGTGGGTACTCAAAATCAAAGCCTGTCGGTGTGGTTCAGGCTTGAAGAACGAGAGTCGTTGTCAAAGAAACCGTTTTCCGTCTCTGTTTTTCTTCGTTTCTCTCTTTCCTTCTCGCTATCTTGCCGCCAGTTCTCTTTTCTTCTTCCACTTGGTTCGTTATTCTTCTTCGTTTCTCTGTTGGAGCGTTCTCGCGACCATCTCATTCCGCAGCCCACACCCGCTTGTTCGCTCGCTCGCCATCGACGAACTTTAAATTGGCAGAGCGCATTCGAGGGTGTTAATATCGTCCCGGGGGAGCTGCTTGCTCCTGGAGGCGAGAGCCCGTAGGCTGTGACGAACGTGAAAACAATTTGGAATGGCGCCTTCGATTTTCGCTTGGAATTCCACGAGGGAGATTCCCGATGATACGCGTGTTTTTACGCGTTTTTCTGATAAATAATGAAACAGGTGCGCAGGCCCGGCAAGATTGGCGGAGTTTGTAAATGAATTTCTTGTGTAACTGGTACTTTTTACGCCGCTTTTGTGATTGATGGTTGTTCGGTATTATGCGGTTTAAAGTTGAAAGAATTTAAGCTATCGTTGGGGACGGGTTCGAGGTGAACGTTGATGCGTGTTTGGTAATTACGATATTCGAAATTTGCAGAAAGAATTATAACTGATCGACCTGTCAATTGCATTGTTGCATAACTAGAAATTTTTAGAATCACGAAATCGAAAGTTAACAAAGATGAATAAATTTTGGTTAGATTGGACTTGGTTCTTGCATATATAATTACGATGTAATTCACTATTTTTATTATTTATTCACTACTACTACTATTATTATTATTATTACTATTTATTCTTTATCTATTGAAAATATAATAAGGAGCAAAATTAATCTGAAATGAAAATCGTAATCCAACGACAAAATTCCACACTGAAATTTCCTAATTACGAAGCTACTCAAATTTGTCATTCTCAGTTTCGACTGTATTACTGGCAGGAAATTTCCCTGAAAAGAATATTTTTAAAAAGACGTCTAGTTCGCATAGAATCGAACGACGAGGGAAATACACGCAAACATAACGAATATGTTTACCATGATAGGAAGACTGCAAACAGTACCCCGTATCCAACCACACTGTGGTCCTGTAACGTTGGTCCACGTTCATGGAATAATTAATATCGTCTCGGAGGAGCCGGAAGATCTGTGCAATGCAAATACTCGCCTTTGATGAACGCAGCGACAACATCATCACAGGGATATTCGCTATTACACTAATGGAATATCAAGAATGTGATAGGTTACGCGAGCAAAGAGATCGACAATCGATTAGCCTGTATACGCTTGATGAAATTGATCAAAACGATAGCGTAACAGGGAACAGAAAGAGAAAGAGAGAGAGAGAGGAAGAGACAGACAGATAGAATGATAATACACGTCACGCTTCGTTTACCTCTTTTTGAACCAGCTCGGAATTAAACGTACGTGCGCATCCTGAAAAGCTTAATTACATTTTATCTGCAACCTAGATTTTAATGAAATATTTTGTCGGCTACAAAGTCGTACCTATTATCGTTTGTGCTAATATTACGTTTTCTATGTAATCGTGGACCAAATTGCTGGAAAAACGTCGGAATGAATAAACGTGGGAGTTAGTCGTTGAGCAAGATTCGTCGTACGATCAGAGATGATTTTTACCTTTGAGAGTTTAATATTTAACGAGCCCTATAATCAGCACCCGATGATCAGGCGATGGACGTGTAGATTTCGAATATTTATGCAAGTTTACATCTTCACGAATGAAACTGAACAAGTGAAACAAGAGGTAAAGATTTGTCTCACCCGTTAAGTATTAAAAAGCGAGTATTTTACCTTGAGAAATTTCTATATTTCTGTAGATTACGTGCATTCCGTATGCTTCTACACGTATAGATCAATCTTCCACAAATGCATAAAAATCTGCAATCTCCGGATGATCGATTGTTGCCAGATTTTCAGATAGCATTTGTTTAATTTTCATAATTTCATTTTTCTCCACGCCTCGATAGCGAATCGAGAAGCTGAAACGATAAATGAAGTGAATATGAAGGAATCAAGATCTTTAGTAGCAAAAGAACTTTGACATACTTTTAGCTTTAACAAAGGCGTTGATAAAAACGTACCTTGCGATAGCGTTAAGAATTAAAATCAATTATTCTAGCATTTATGGTGCTTATCATCGCAAAATTTGCATTATTTTCCACTAGAAAATCATAATTTTTTATTTTGTTAACACATTCATCAGTTACTATTTGAACTGTATAATTATCCTGTCGTCTACCTAGTAGTTTCTAACGGGTCACGCGACGATGACAAGTTGTCTAATGCCTCGTGCAGCCAAGTGGAACTCTGTGGAACTTTCTACTTCCAAGGTTGACCAAACTGCTGTCTACCGTCCATAGTAAAGCGACTGTTCCCTCTTCTCCTAAGAAATTGTATGCTGAGGGTGTAATGAAAGATTAAGGAAAGACACGACTCATGTAAACGTTAAGAATCTTTAAGGCAGTGAGAAAAATTAGAATTCTTAATTGAACCATGACGTAACGATAGAAATAAAATTAGGATAGTTGCAGATTGAGTAGCACAGTATATTAACTCTCGAACGATGACGGTTGGATTAATTTTGCACATGTAAGTATTACTTTCTATTTCGATGTATAATTAATATATTTATTTAATCTATTTCTACGTTACATTTATTATTATTTTATCAATATATATCGACAATTTCATTCTTTAAGCAAATTGAATTAATTATTTAATCAATTCGTTTCTGAGATTTTGTTCATTTTTAGTTCGCACGTCTGTTGTTTACCTGTAAAACGATAGTTAAAAATTTTAAGAACTTCCGGGTTTATTAATATTTTGAGAATTCTTTGACCAAATGGCATTTATTTATATTTGTTCTGACGCTATCGTTGTTGAATCAGATTAATTTATAATGGCTCTATTTTATCGCGTAAAGTGAGATTGTTTGATATATATTGCTTTATCGTGATATGCACGCAAACGTTTCTCACGTTGTTACTTCGTATTCCATGTGCACGTAATTACTGGATAGCGTTTTAATGTAATATTATTGATGTTTATGGAAGACTGATTATCTCGTTCTCATTCAAAGTATTTCATTATAACTTTCGTTTTATGGGAATTGTGATTGTTCACTTTATGAATCATCGTTTTATATTACGTATACCATTATTTTCAAATGACCTGTTTCTTTACCAGGTTCTGTGCCACATTTTCACAATGCCGAATTTTTGTTAATCGTACGAAGCTACCACTAAATTACACGCAATTTAATATTCTAATTTAATTAATCGGTGTATAGGTATATCTCCTTACATATATCCTTAAAATTTCTAAATAATATTCCTGGCAAATTTATAATAATATTATACAACACCTTTATTACTTTTCCTATATTCTAATCTCCACTCGCGTAGTTGCAAAGACATAAAGCATACTTATTTCGAATAATCGATTTCCGATTCGACGAGTAATCGTCAAACGACGAACGAACGTTCGTTTACACGATTATTTCCAAATTTTACTAGAACCAGGGAAGAGCGAACGTTTGCCCCAAACGCGTGACAGAGCCAAATCTCCTGTCTCAGAAATCTCTGTGTGTGTCTACCTGTAACTATTGTATTAATTTTCCATATTACAACTATCGAATAGATTAGCAGAGAAATAGACGAAGAAAGGGAAAGAGTATCGTAAAGGTGGCAATAGAACGCCGGTTGTTTTCAATCCTCGATAATTCCTGATTACAGACGACAGTAGGGTGCTGGCTGGTGGGCTGGTCGACTGCTTGGCTAGCTACGCGATTTAAAAGTAATTATGGCCGCCTTATTTATGTCGCCTCCGGGTATCGGCTTCGGGTCGCACTATTTCATGGGGATTTAGGGCGGGCAATTAACAGATAAAATCTCCTGCTATTTTTCTGCTACCGAGCACCAGGCTAGAGTCTCACTTCCTGGGGATGTCCAGCCAGTACACGCCGGTAACAATTTATACAACGTTAAACAGCCCTGCTTAAGCCTTCTTTCTCTCTTTCGTTCATCGTTCTCTTTTTTTTTTTTCCGCCTCCGTTTCGACCCCTGTTTTCTACCCTCCCTGCTCCTTCCCCTCTTGCTGATCCTTCTTGATTTATCTGCGATTTTAATTCTCCTTAGTGTTACTTCCGCGGAAGGAAGCTGACCTTTTTCCTGCTCGTAAGACTCAAGGAATTTCTCTTTTTGTGGTGTTCATTAAGAACGGTTGAGTCCAGGTGTCTCTAGTCAACGAAGCGCTAAGATTTATCGCCGTTAAATGTTTAGAACGAGCGAAAGTTATTTATCGGCGGAGGAACTCTGGGTTTAGGAATTTAATAGCGCAAAGTGATTCAGTAGAGATAGGCCGGTTTAATCCTTCCCATCGGTTCGATGCTGAATAGAAATTAGTGAGAATTCGATACATTGTGGGGAATAATTACGGATCGCTGTTGTACACGGCTTTATTGCATCAATCGAACAGACAAAAGTAAATGAATCCCATAAATTCGATAGAGCGACGTTGCTCGTATGATATTGTGACAAAAATTGACTTCAAGACGATCTAAATACAATCGTGTCGCCTCTTTAAGACATAAAAATTCCGTTTACATCGAACCATCACAGAGTCTCAATCATACCGTACTCGAAGCAGCGATTAACTTTAAGATTTTTCCCTATTCAGAAGGCATTACGTAACTGTTTCATCGGAGGACTCGTGATGAAACACAATTGATGCAACGTTAAGCAGCCTCGTTTAAGTCGTTTCCTTTCGTTCCCGTAGCTTTTGTTCCCCGAAGCAAACGGCTTTCCTCTTTTCGACTTAACGTTTTCTCTTCGCTCTAATTACGTGTTTTCACAATTGAAGACCACCAGCTCCATTGACCAGACAGCACGAATCAACAACGACCCTTGGCCGTGTACCTACCTGTTTTTCTTTTTCTTTGCTCGACCGAGGAACATCAACAAGATTTCGGCGAGTTCTTCAAGTAGAAGTCCGCACGAAGCGGCCTGCGAAAGGTGTAGTTCGTTGCCACTCGAGTATCTCATTTTTGAGCCACTCGACAGATTGAAGTGGTGGAAACAGCACGGATATTCCTCGAGGATCATAATGCAAAAATAGCGAGTGAACGTCTCCGAGAATTCTTTCAGGTTCGCATACCGACGTTTTTTACCCCGCTGCTTACGGTTTCAACGAAGGTTGTTAAATGTGTTGTCCGTTCTCGTTAAATGAAATAATTCTGGTAGGGATAAAGTGATTGTGTTCGGATTATGATTGTTACTTGGCTGGCTAGATACAATGCAGGACTTGTGAGATTGTCGAATGCTTTTAGAATTTGTACTCTGTTGCTTTGTCTCGCGAGGAATCTGTTGCATGGGTAACCTTGGAATTGTGAAGTATTAATTGTGTGTTACTCGACGAGACTTTGCTATATGATTTGTCGAAATTTGTCATCTGTGAAATATCACATGTAATATACTATTTTTGCGCTGTTTGATACACAATGACAATAGACGCACAATGTTTTTCGTCTTATATTAGTTTATTGAATTATGCACGAAAATAATAATAGAAATAGAACGAAATAGATCATACCTAATTCGATAAAATAACGTGAAATAAAAATTATTGTTCATCTATGTAGTAACCTAGGGGATGTGTGTTTGTTGTTAGTTTCTAGAGCAAGGACAAGGAATGATGGTTATTGAGCGTTAAGTTCGTTTATTCGTATGAGCAATGCTCAACATATAGCTGACTATGATCGTCGTGCGTCATCTACTCGGCTTCCAGCTTCAACTTCACGTCTTCACGTCTTCCCATCGACTTCCCAACTCCAACTGCACGTCTCCACGTCTTCACGTCTTCACATCTTCTCTGCAACTCTCCCACTGCAACTCCCTCGACTCCTTAATGTACTCTCCTTTTACCCCCAGATGTGCCTGACCCATTCCCAGGTAGATCCCCTTTAATTACAACGATGTTGTAAAGGGCCCCAGGTATGGCCCATTGTCAGGCACGTCCCTTTTCCCGATACTACATCTATTATCATCTTATAAAACGAAAGAAACTTGTCGGACAACCTAATATATTGTAACATTTACGTTCTGATTAATTAAGTTCAAATATATGAAACTTCCTATCGTTTCGTACGACTACAAAAATTCGACGCTGTGAAAACGAAATGTAGGGCTTGGTAAAAAAAAAGCCTTGTTCAAAAGTAAAAGAATGTACAAATACTTTTTTTTTTTTTTTTTGTAGTCGCTGTATTATACAGAATTTTCCAAAAATCAAAAATACATTTTTCTTATGCAAGTGTCTCATTTTTGATTGTTGAATTGCGTATAGTTTCCCATCGTATAATCCGCTTTATTATTGAATTATGCTTCAACTGCATTATCACTGAGAAGGTTTCGAAAGCCATAATAAATTCACTTTGAGGATAAAGTACACCAGCTAATTATCAATTAATAATACTTAATATCTTTCAAACAGTAAGTACGTTGTTCAGACGTCGAGTCGATGCACGAACTGATAAAATTATTATCACGATGTTCGTGATTAGAGACGGTGTGTCGCAATGTTGAAATATCGTTTGTCCCACCACCATAATTATGCATCCCCTAATTACGTGAACATTTTCTAAAAATGTAAACTATGACTATAAAAAATATCGCGCGCTATAATTCATAACGTACATATATATCTAAAGTTAATTGACAATATAGAAAATCATTTATCATGATGTCAACTAATATCAAAAATTAATTGCGGCGAGATGTGCGAATAAAGAAAATCAATTGCACAATGTTTGAAAAAATCAATCGCTCGTTATTACGAAGATATTCCCAGGTATTTTCACTGATGAAAATATGCGTAATACGTGGCCAACATAATACCAGTTAATTAACGAATGAACATTAATAAACGACATACAATACCAGATAATTATTACAATCGAAATCGATATTCATAAATCAGTGTTAGTAATCAAAAACATTATCCCGCTACTTTACTACGAAATAAATCGTTACATTCTGATCTTGTCTGTTAATAAAACAGACTTACACATATAGTAACTGTTAGAACCAACATTTCTAAAATAAAACTGAGAGAAACAGATTTCGTATCTTGGAGTTGCTACTTTATGCAACATTATCGTTACATGATTTATACAGCACAGCCTCCCGTTCACTGTTCTGATCGATCAGCTTGGCTCAGGTTACGCGTTTTATATACAGTTTCCAATAAAGAACGTTAAAGAAAACTGGCTGCACTTAATCTATGACACAGACGAAACATCTGTTATTTCTGGCAATTCTAATATTTTCGCTAAGTATATTCGCTTGCTTCGATGATCTGGATTTTGAGCTATCTCGTCGAATGATATAGATCGGACGTTTTATCGAGTGGGAGCTTGTTATAAAATTTCCTATTATCGAGACAAATCCTTATTAATAATAAATCGTTAAATTTTCTCTGCCAGGGGGAAATTTTCATGACAGATTCCGTGTTCTGTGATGTTCTGTTTAAGAGAATTTATTTATTTTAAGGAGAAGATCTATATGTTTTAGTAGAAGCTGTCATTGAAATGTACAATTGTCGATATTAGTTGAATTATCGATGACTTGCTATTGATACGTCGTTATGTTTAGCAGTGAAGAGCGTGTATCAGAACTGTCATTGTGCAAATGGTATTAATTATAGCTACGTGAGTTAATATTTTAGTTATATGTGTGTTTCCAATTAGAATTCTGTGCGTGTACAGTAACTAGGGTAACTTTAATAGGCTGATGAAATGGAATAGTTTGCTCTGACTAGCTGTTCAGTTCATAAATGATAGATATACGTATCATTTGGTAGATAAGTCACAATTATAATAATATACTTTTTTACTTTACTTTTCATTTCACTTTCCTTATTTATCCAATCTGACTATTAATTTTGATCATAGCAAGGAAAGAAATAACCCATGACAATTTCTCTGTTTTATTTCAGGTAAGCCATTGACTTTGATAAAAGTTCGGATGCAATGATTGTGACACAGGGACAGTAAGTGTTCTCCATCGATTACTCGATAATTTCTAATTGGCAATTTTTTATTCGTTCCATCGTTTCCCACAAACTTTATAATAAACATTTTATTTTCTTATTTGGATGCCAATATGATCGTCGACGTTTCCAAAATCAGTCGTAAAATATTGCAGATATCGGAACACATGCGTGACATATTTAATCAATGAGATAATATTATTCCAGTGATTGAACGTTTGATGTAAATGATTTCGCGAAAGTTGTCGGGTATTGATTAATGATATTTCAAAAATGAAATCATCGATGAATTTTCCATGCAAATGCGTGTACCGGTGCACCGTACACAGAATCAACAAACATTCGTTGATTACGTATGCGTGCAACGCAACGCAATAATTGTGAGTAGGAATTAATAATTAATTCACCGAACAGCGCGATAGTAATATGGCAAACGGCTGGATTTGTCATGCGATCGAAATTGTTATCCCGTCAACGAATACGATTTACAATCAAATATTATAATGCGAGCTCGTTTTTAATAATTGATTCGATGATTGCGAACGCGAATAGATATTTCTGAGTCGCAGCATCGATTATTGGTGGTTTTCGCGGTATTGACAGAAAGTACATATACTTGTTAAACATTATGTCATTCACGCTCTGCATTCTTTAACTTACGAATGCTATGAAGAACACCTGTAGGAGGGTTTACTGTTAATTTCAAATAGCAATTTTTAAGTCGTGTATTACGTGTACTGTAATTTTCTTGAGAATTATTTTCCTGTTCCATTGAAAATCAATTTTACACTTTGGTTCGTTGATATTATTATAACTAGTGGGTGACTGTCAATGGTGGTATTTTCTGTATAGCATATTCAATTGATACAAATCACATAATTTTTCGAAATAGACGCAGATTGTGGAATCATCGTCTCTATAATTTTAGAAATATCCCTCGTCGTAATACTGAAATAGTATTTGTCTCGATAGTTCTACCTTTGACTGCTACAAAATTTTACCAACTACATCTTCGAACCTAGCAGATTCTTCCTATTTTTAGCAATTTTATGTTACAATATTGTACAACTCCTTTTTGATCATAAAGTGATATTTAAATCAAAAGGTCGACGAAATTATCTTTTTCCTGTGATTATCGTGTCTAAGTGCAACGGTATAATATAAACCATATCGTCGTCGGATTAGCTTAACTCGATTGCCGCGATATTATCCACTTTTTAACGTTTTATTGTCACTCGAATACCCAACGTGCAAAGTTTCAGTCAGTTAGATGGAACTAGGGGGGGGGGGGAAGTAGCTAAAACCATATCTTCATTCGCTCAGTCGTTTCTCGTATCGCGGTTTTGCATCCCGCGGAGGGTTCAGAATCTCGAAATTTCGTGCCCTCGGGTCTCAATTATGGAACAAACGCTCCCCCTCGAAACTGTCGATGTAAACAGCGATTTTCTAGCTGGCTGTACACAGAATTAAAAGCACTCTTGAGGACTCGTTGGAACGAGGCAGCTGTTAGCTTGCCATTTCAGGAACGCCAATATTTGCGCGCTTATCGTTTCCTTCGAGTATCCTTTTTTTTTTTCTTTTTCGTCTACTCCTCTCTTACTCTTTCTCTTCATTTTTTTGCCTTTCGTACTACCGCGTGGTTATCGGTGATATGTATCGGGGCGAGGCTTGCCGAGGACATTTTCATTTAAATTTGTATCGAAAACGACTGACAGTACGTACACGGAAGACGAGAGTTCGGTATCGGCTCCCTTTCTCGCTCGACGCTCAAGCAGAATGAATAATCAATCCCGTTGCCCCGGAGAAAGCAGTTTATCGAACGATTCCAAGGGAAATCCGTTTATGCGAGGATAGTACTCGTCGAATCGAGGGTTAATTTTGCGACAAATATTTGCTCCCTCGATTTCGTCTACTATTTTCGTTCGTGGCACCCGACGACTTCGTCGATGCTTCGTTCGATTGCACTCGAAATTGTTGAAAAATCTTGGTCATCAAGTTAATCTGGTCGCGATCCTGTGATCGAATCGCTGCTTTTATCCCTAGCGTTTCCGAGCCATTCGAAATAAAGGGGTGGGTTTTCCATTGTGCTTCTGTGATGAGAAATGAGAAATTTTAGTGGAAAATGATGTACGTACAATTCTTCTAGAAACGAGATAAGTATAAAATATGACAAGCTAAGATCCATATTTATTTAGAGTAGTGGTTTTCAATATGTGATACGCGAGAAGACTTGAAATTACACGGCAAAATCAAACAATTGATCGCTTATTATAATTGAAATAATTCTTAACTCGCGTTATATGTAATTCAAGTATGCAAAATTTAACGCACATACGCAGTGGCTACAAAAAAGTATTCTCACGTACTCATATTTTCCAGAAAAGCGGCGTTTTCTTACCAGGTTCTACGATTCATTCTCGCAGTATCAAACTTTTGTGGTAATTTTTATAGTCTTTTGTAGCCACACCTTATACAAATCAATTTAACACAATTTTTACCATTTACTTTCCTCTCTATCTAGAAAGATGGTAAACTCTCGAGATTTATAGCGTTCAACCGATAAATGATATAAACTCCAAAATGATCAGAAATGCATTTTTCTTTTTTTTTTTTTTTTTTATTTCTATCGGAAATTTTGATCTCTCACGATCACATCGATGATTACTTCAGTCTCTTAATTATTTTCTATCGATTCCAAACAATTCCAAACAAAATTCGCCAACAAACGTTTTAACGTCGACCCGCGAATCTTTGATAATGTCAAATATACTTCTCAGAAGAGAAGATTGATACTGGGTAATGGCATGCCACATTTTTTACAACATTGTGCTCGACCTGCCGGTGACACTTGTCCAGCTCTTTGCACCGAAAGTAGGATACAAAAATCGAGACAACGTAACGATGGACGTGGTTCGACGTCTTGACGTTCCAGCCAGCTGCTCCTGTTTTTCACGTTTACAAATAGATGTCAATGCCAGTGTCTGCGGTCTCCTTGTGCCTTTGTCCCGAGAATCATGGTAATTGCGAGTCGAAATGACCGGGCCATTCGCAGTCTCGTCGCTGAAATCGACGCCCATCACGCTGGTTAGGCATCCGGCCAACCAGAGTTCAACGAACTGTCCGAGCCTGTTCCACGAACGATCCTCGTTTTCGTTTCGATTCCGCGGGATCATCCTGCCAGCATCGTTCCGCTCTCACGGATCGCGTGATCCCACTTTCCGCGTTTCAACTATCGATCTCGTTGCGCGGCATATTTCTATGAGGACCGATTTCTTTGTTTCACTGGCGAGCCATTTCTTGTTCATTCGTCGATCGAAACGTCGAGAAGAGTGTAAAGTTTCATTGATGATTAGGCTTTTTTCGGAGCTAATTCTGCTTGTTATTCGGTGTTTAGATATGATGTTTTAGACCGCAGAGTCTTTTCGTGTTGAGTACCGTGCGATTCCGAAGGTTTGCAATCTGAACGAAATTTTATAAATGAAAATTAAAGTTGATAAATTGTCTCGCGTAAGAGTAAGAAATTTGGCGATAGAACGAGCAATGTTCTATAACAGAATTGTTAAAACACGGTAACTTATTATGCAAGATAGTATCCATTTGTAGGTAATTTTTCAAATGGCTCTCGTATTTTTCTTCTTCTCGTTAAGCAATTTTTTATTGTAATAGAAATAACCAAAGTTCTGTATCTCTTCTCGTTATGTATTTAATATCGCGTGCCTGATCTCGTAATATGTTACAAGATTTCATCTTCATCTTCTGCGAAAGTAACAAGCACAGTAGTGTTTAATGGATCTTTCGAACTAAACCCAGCATTCTTGCAGAATCAAGTTGGAAATGTTCTCCTATCGTTGCGTTCCAAACGGAAATTGTCCTCTTAAATTCATAAATTGCTTGTACGTACCGTACCGAGCAACCGTACTGTGGTAGTCGATTAATCAGATTATTGCGAAAATCGATGCTTTCACGACAAGTACTCGAAACTCGTTTCATTCTACGTCGCTTTCGAATGCGAGAAAGCATATGCATGTTGGAGACTTCCTATGCACGACATAATGTACGTCATAATGTACGTAGCTGCGCGCATTTATCGAAGGTCCTCTAAGTTAGCCGATAAGTGATGAAACGTTCTCATATTGACGAATTTTAAAAAAGCGTTTCCAATTAAAACTTTTAAGCAGTTTCCGTGCAGCTTTCAACCTTCGTTCCTTTTGCTTCTTTTTAACAAAAAGTTTGCTTTATGAAATACACTTTTTGGTACAATTTATGGTGCTTGATAATTAATGTTGTTTCTTCCTCCATAGTCTATAAAATAAATATACTTTTGCTGGGTAAAGGTGATCGAAATCTTATCCGGTTATAATTGGTATGATTTTATTATGAAAATACAATGTTCTTAATATTATTTGAAAAAGTATTATTTTAGAAAATCCTACCGCTTTTTCCTCGTTCTCTTTTGAGACGAATGACTAGCAATCTTTTAAAGAACAATGTTAATCGACCTGTTACTTTGACTGCAAATGAACTGACTTTAAATGACTTGAATTTCGTGCGTATTTGTCCTATCATTGCAATCTGGGAACCGAAGAACTTTCAATGGTATTTTAGATAAGAGACGAATGAAAAGAAATATTATATAAAGAATACTTGATACAATATATCAACAACTTTATTATCAAGATATCAACAATATCTTTTGTTTCGTTAAATTCAACCTATGAAGCTGTCAGTCGTACTTTTTTCTCACATTTTGACGAAGAAAACTTGTTCTAATTTCCTGTTGCAATTTTGTGCCGTTTCAAAATCGCTTAAGTTTCTCTGAGATTGTAAGTCGGTGCGGCGTTTCTGGAAATAGTTTCCTGGGTACAGCATCACTGTTCCTCAAGCTTTCAGGATCGTCTCAATTTTTCTTGAACCTAAGGGAACTGTTGCGGTAGACGAGCTCGACTTCTTGGCCATTTCTTCACACGTCGAGGATGAATGTGTTTCAATTAGTGGTACTGAAACCTCGTTATCGAATTCTGCAGTACGACCAGACAGTTCTTGATCCTAGGATTCCTGTTTCAGAATCTCCAGAATCAATATTGAGGGTTCGTTATTTTAACAGCGGTTCCGCTATAAACTCTGTTGATATTCGCGATAATCTCTGCAGCATATATTCCTTTATTAAATTCCAGATAGAAGTCGGAAGCGCAGACTGTCTGAATAAATTATTATATCACAAATATTGATAATCTTAGCGACAAGATAACTCCTCCTTACTAGTTAGCAAATTAAACCAGCATTTTCATCTAAAGATATGTATTAGATTGGTGCATACGAAATGCCGTATTCTCGTATAATACTTAAATATCGCGTGTCTAATACGATGAAATAAAATTAATAATTCCAGTAAATGGAGGAATAAACACAGAATATCTGTTTTTTTTTTTTTTTTTTTTTTTTTTTTATCAATAATTCTATTGAACTCGATCGAACTGTGTGAAAGACATCGCATATGGTTTCTATGTTTTACCCGTTAACGTATGTACATTATACTGCGTTCATTTATTTGTCGGAGATGAAAGGACATCGGGGCCTTCCTTTTGAAATTTTTGGAAAGACCCCCAATACTTTAGTCTAGACTTTTTATTATAACTGCACTTAAATAATAAAAATTAGAAGTAGTTGTTTACGATTTAATCCAATTTTGTGTGCCCGAGATTTATGACAGTAGGCTTAGGCTCGAAGTGACACAACGGGTCGCTAAACGTAGCCACGGTCACGGGATGGACGTTTTTACCTAACAGAGGTATGGAGTAATTGTATAACTCTCCTTAAAAATGTAAGAATTAAATAGAGCAGAGTATATAAGTGTAGTTCCACTTGGACTGAGGGGGTTAGTTGAGTTCTACTTGTACTGCGAACAAGTAAGTTGAGTTACCCTTGAATCACGGACCAGTAAGTTCAGTTCGACTTAGACTTTGGAAGAAAACGCATTTGCTATCCCGTTGACCGTAGATTCTTTATTGAACCTATGATCATTGTCATTAGCATCTCGAGTAATCGCCACGGTTACTTGTCGAATTCTGTAATAATCATATGGTACCAGCAAATATCATCTATATCGTATAACAACAATGGCTAATCCAAATGAAGATTCGTTACACGCTCATAACCCCAATGAAAACTCGACATATTAACGAAGTTTTAAATTCCTTACCAAAAGAGAAAAAGTTTCTGAAATGAGAATTCGAGCGTACCTATTGCATTGTATCTTGCATCTCTCCATTTATATGGACGACTAATTTTAAATCGACTAATAACTCGAAGAGTACAGTATTAAAGAAAAGAAAAGTCATTACTTTGCTCACGCCACTAAGCTTTGAAGATTGTGATTAATAATTATAATACAATGCTTTTACACGGTTGATTGGAAAGTCAAAAAATCCTTCCAATATTCGTCTCTCTTTTGTCATTTGTAAAAGGACTCAACGCTACGTCATCGATCGTAAATGCGTTAATATTGCATTCGTCAAATTATTAACGGTATCGTTGCTCTTCTGTCGCAAGCCTGCGCATGTTTTATCGATCCTGTATTACGAGAAGATAATTCGCATATTTATGTGTATACCGTGGCTTATAAGTATCAGGACACTTTGTTTGATTTATAATAACGGTGCATGAATTTGAAATGTATAAATGAACGAGAAAATCAGTGACCAAAAGCAATACTTACTATCCTTCTGTAGAATCAACGGATAATAAATCTTATTTATTTGTTTGAAGATTGACCGACAGTGTATCAAAATTTAATATACCATTCGTCGATGTATATACTCGTTTTAAAAATTTCAAACGCGTGTTACTACTTAAACTAATAACGGTACTGTCTTTTTCTTTTTCTTTAAAGAACTCTTTTTTTCGTCTACTCTGTAGGTTACGAAGTATCGTCGAAGAATTGTCCCGTAACTGTTTAATTCTTACGAATGTTACTATTTCATTGCGATCGGGTTTTATCCTGTTGTAACAGTAAAATAATAATAATGGAATGTAATTGTTATTTGTCATATAAATTGTACCGTGGATCCGTAATCAAATTATATTCTGTCCAGAATAAGCAAGCTTCCACATACTTTTGAACGGTGGTGGATTAGGCGCGCATTAGCGACATAAGAAGAGCAAGCAACGCTAAAGAACACGAAATTGATACGTTGTCCAATCGATAACAAAATGACGAACGTACGAGTCCGAAATGTATATAACCGTGGGGGTTTCGGTGCGCGTATTGGAATTTACTCGATTGTTAATTATTCGAGGGTGATTAATGAAATTGCCGCCATTGATTGCGGTTGTTATCGAAGGAATGCCGATGATTAAATAAATGTTCGTTTCATCATGCTTCGTGGAGATGCGTCCGATGAAATTGTTTGAAGCTTATATTAACGAAAAGATTATCGTTCGTAATCGGATTTTTTGTCCATGTTGATAGGATTATTGCAGTCGAATTGGCGGATATTCAAGTAATTATAGTATTTCATGTATAAGCAGATGAACGTAATATAACGGATCAATAGTCGAAGGTATTAGTGTATAGTTATATGATGATGAATTAGATTCATGCGACGTAGGATAATAAATTATTACGTTTACTTGTTATTATTACATCATTATATGTATATTTATACATCTGTGATATTTATGTTACGTAGGATTTATAAAAGTTCGTTACATACATACATACGTGTATAAATAATCAAAAAATTTTAATATAGATTGGGATTTATATCTGTTGTCAACGTGATTCCCATCGTATCGTATCTTGCATTTATGATGTATGATTTATAACAGTCAGTTACTCTCAGAACGTATTTTTTGTTTCGGAAAGAGCAATTGTAACGTGTACTGTGCCCAAGAGAACTGACGATTCGTATGCATGTTTAATGTTGTAACTGTTTGTTTTTTTAATTCCCGCAAAAAGATCGATGGGATATTTCTGTCCATTTCCATTTTGTATACATTGTATTTATTTTTACCCTATGTTCTTGAATAAAAATTTATCGGTACCAGAAAACAAAAAGTAGAGGGAGAAAATTGTGATAGGTCGGGGAAATAGAAAAAATATAAGTTCTCCGAATAATCGTTTCGATGACGGATCATCGCACGAGGACGATGCAAAACAGTTCCAGAGGAGCTCTAACGGAAAACACTTTTTCGCAACTTTATCGCATCGTCTCGATATACCACTCGGTCGCCACAGACTTACCAGAAGATAAGTTAATACGCGAGATCGTTGTGGAGAGTTCCGCGCAATTTTCATTCCTTTAAACTGCCGCTGTCGGTTTCCTATTTTCCACGTGTCTACGTCTTCCTCCCTCTCTTTGCAAGGCCTCTATCACCGCACTTAATTCTATTTCGCACACTCGCATGAAGCTACTACGGCCGTTCGTAGGAAGCCCGTTCCGGCCTCGTTATCGCAGCTGCGATTTTCAGTAGCTCGCAAAATTGCATTCGCACTTACTCGCCGCGCGAACGCGTCAGAAGCCGATTGAATCTTCTTTCACGATCGCGTACCCGTTTCGCAAACGGCGACCAGCCTCGTTTCCGGAGTCGTCGTTCCGATGAAACACGCACCGGGCCACATACACACACACACACACATATACATATATAGGCCAAGTGTGTAGGTGTAGGAGAACTACGAAAGAGAAAAGACAGAAAGATAGGGGAGGAGCTCCGTGTGTCTGTCTCGATGAGGCGATCTCTCGAAGTAACTGCACTCCTGCGAATTAGCTGTTCGACAAGGGTTTCCAGTGGTTTCGCATCGCGACGTTACGTGGAACGTGAGCCATCGGCTGCCTTTTTCCGAATTACATTTTTGATTTATACGGCCGTGCAGCTAGCCGTTTTCCCATTTACATGCAGATGCCATGGCAGACGTAATTGCACGTGGCGTGCTTATGGCTAACGCCAGACGTCCGGGCATCTTCCAAATCCCTGCTCATTCATCGCTCACGATTCGCCTCTCGTTTCATTTCTTCTCTCTCGCTCATTCCCTCTCTCACACACACACTCTCTCTCTCTATTTCTTTCTTTCTTTCCTTTCTTTCCTTTCTTGCCGTTCCGTTCTTTCTGCGGTTTCCTTCTTCCTTCTGCCTCTTTTTTCACGAAAATACGCACGTACTTCGCCGGTATCGCCGGGGGGATAACTTTTATTGGCACGTCCTGACGTTTCGTTGGATGGAACGAACCGCGAACTGGCGCGCTGCGTGCCGCTACTGAAGCAGGAACCGCGATTATTGCCTGACACCGGGGAGCGTTTCGTTTTTATGCTGGACAGGATTTAGAATTGGCTCGAACTCCTGTTCGATCTGCGGCGTAATGATAACGGGGAACTTTGCAACTAACGCGATTTATGAGGTCGGACTCGCTTGACGGTTCATCCCGAAGCTAATTTCGAATGAAGAATGGCGTACAGTTGGAAGTTAGTTGGAGCAGTTATTAAGTGATCGATACTTTTGTTGGAACGTACGTAGGCCAAATGTATCGGGGTCGATGAACGTAAAAAATACGCCTGTATTTTACCCTTTGCACGTTGATTTATCGTGTTCCGGTAATAAAAGTGATAACAGTTGTACATTTTTCTGACGAGCTGGATACGTGTTGATATATATTTCAATAGAGTATTATTTATTATCGTTGTTTTTTTATAGCAAAGTAACTATTTTATTGAAATTGACTGTTTTTTACATACAAACAAAGTTGTTATACATTTTTGGTATCGGACGCTTTTATGTAGATTGCTAAGCATTTGCAGGAAACTTGGAGATACAAAAACGTGTAGAATGACGTACATAATATGCAAAATATTATCTCTCTACTTGCTATAATATTTAACAAGTGAAACAAACATTTATTTATACCCGCGCGTTTTTTCTATCTACATTAAAAAAAAAAAACATGGATTCGCGTAAACATTTGCAGTCACAGTGCAGTGATAACAAACAAAACCGCTCGAAACCTGTTCCGCTGAATATTCCCAAAAAATACAATCGCCTTCCAACCCGGAACCCTTCCGCTTCTATTTTTTTACTATTAGGACCATCTTCATCGAGTTGCAGTAAATTTCACCAACATCGGCCAGCCAATCTCCCAAACAAAACACCGTTCCTCTGCTGTAGAAACCAGCATTCTCCGACATACAATACTCGTGGAATATCGAATTGCTTTATTAGCCCGTTCGCTGACTCGTGTACCGCGTAAGAACACAGAAGCGCGTAATCGTTGGAGTTGCGCGCCGAGGGAATCGCCTCGTTTCGAGAGTGCTCCGTTCTCGATTCGCCGGAAGAACAACGCCGCCAGCCCCCGGAGTACAACGATGCACGGTGTAACGGAAATTGCGCGAGAGCCGAGCCGCTTCGAAACGCAATTATCAGCCTGGCGTCGACTATATTTTCACGAGGCAGCACGGCGTTCCACGTGCCGCATTAGCTCGCTTCGCAATAATTATTATTTATCGGCCGGCCATTATATTAGCCAGGCACGGCCGTTAACGCGCCGCCGTCCCCCGCGAATCCAATTGATTTCCGGAATTTATCGCGCGGCAGATTTTCCCTTTTGTTCGGCCCAGTCCCCGCGGACTGGCGGAAAACGCCCGCCAGTGGACGGCCACTACGTGTAAATAATAAATTTCCTACGAATAATAAATCAGCACGGTTGACCGGTTTGCACGCGAGCCTGAACAGCAGCGGTGGAATCGCGTCGTTATGTCCGACATTGCGAACTGCTGCAATGACGCGGACGAGCGACTTCTCCTGGAACATCGTTGTTTCCGCTTCGGTTTAATGAAATTCGACTGACCATACCGCTTCGCCGCAGCGTGTACGTCCTATCGATTCTTGCAACTATCGGCCGATCTCCTTTTTCGAGGTTCGCTGAGGTTTGATATGACGTTACACGTTGGTTTTTCATTATTTCGAGTGAAATGATTTTGTATATTTTCTATTGCTTTAGAAGAGCGTGGAATTTTGTCGACGAATCTTGAAGATTAATTTTATTGGAACATATAGGACGTGATGAATTTCTACAAATAGTAAAGTACTTGGGTGAATGAGCATCGGAATGTTTAAGGGAAAATCACTAGGAAATTGTGGAGATTTTTGACGATTATATTTTACTGTCAGTATTGTCTCTTTACAATTGTTTATACACAGTCATTTGAATAATAAAGTGAGGAATTGGGAGTTGTGAAACTTTGAGACAAAAATTTCTCTCGGTAATCGTTCCTCTGATAATTTGGCCCAGTTATTTCGTATAAGATAATTTTCATATTCTTATCATAAAAGATTAGTATCGTTAAGATTATCGGATAATTATCATATAAGATGATTCATATAACATATTTCGTATAAGATCTGCAGACTAATATTCGCAAATGAATGTTTGATTTCCAACATTTCTTTAATGCCTCCTCTATGTGGTATACCATTTCGAAATACGGTACAGTGTTCTCACCTTGCGATCTACAGATTCGTAAATTTTGCTCGTAGCAAATATATTGACGAAAGAAAACGAAAACCCTGCAATCCACTCAATAAGCGGTTGCCGCGTACCAAGTTGCTCGCGATCTCGCACCATACGCTCGTCTCTTCCACCCTGCAAATCATTTTCTAATTAACAGAGACCAAACCCCTGCCTACGATCCATCCACTATTCTTCCTCTCGCTAAAGTACCAAACAATTACTCGAATACCTCGGATTTTTCGAAGACGGAGCCTCGAACCGAGGCGAAGAAAAACAGAGAATGCCGAGCAGCTATCTCCCAGAACGCAAGTAAAACACAATTAACAACGGCGCATCGGCTTGCGTAATTAGCCCCGAAGACGGGGAACCAGCGGGTAGGTCGTGGCGTTGGCGGCAGCAGCCGGCGCGTCGTGGCGTAACACGCGCTGAATTTAACGAACCGCGGGGCGAGCAATAAAGTTTCGTCGGCCAGGAATGAAATAACAAGTTCATCGTCGCGGTCGGGGCCAGAAAATCCGCGCCGCGGATATTAGCCGCGAGGCCGACCGTGAGCTGGCGAAGAATATCGTTTCATTTCGCTAAAGTGGAGCGCCTAGCGTCCGTAAATCCTGGCCGGTCGCGTAACGATCGCCGGGGAACCGGTACTCGGAGAAAAACTGGCCGAGGCTGGAGGCGTAAGGAGCTCGAGCATCCAACATCACAGGGGAGACGTGCTCGAAAGATAATTAAAATGTCTTGGCTTGCCGCGGCAGGCACGAGTTATGGCACGAACTTGCCACAATGGCATAAGCGAACCATCCACCGCCCTTCTCAAGCTCATCGCTCGTTGCGACGCGAAATTTAACGAGCTGCGAACTCGTGAACCTGTTGTAGTCTTCGTGTCGTAGAAGTATCCGGTTATGTACTTAGCTTCGTGAGGATCGAAGGTGTTGCGGCGTCCACGCGGTTCATTCCTTGTTCAGTAAAATAAAAGACGCTTTTATATATTTATTAACCAGTGGGGTTGTGTCTCTTTGCTCGGCGAATCGCTCGTTCGAGAAAACAAACAGCTCTCGTTTCTTTTTATATCGTTGTTTTAAGCTGTGAAAACTTGTAAAAGGTTGAACGAAATGAAATTAAGAGACACGAGTTTGGTCGCATTTTAGCGTATACGTTTGGGACGAAACAAATAATGGAAAATCGAACATATTTTTATTAAACGCGGTTAAATTTGGAAAGGAATGACAGCAAACACGTGTTTGTAAGATTCGAGAGTATCGCAATTACACGAAAAACGTAGCATGCAAACATGGCATAAAAACGTTGCAGATTCTGGCTAATCCTTTTATTGTACGTAGGGAAGATTATTTATGTTCAGGTAAGTGTATTAAATTTAGTATCGTTGAATGTATGGTACTTTCGTATAGTTATAAAAATTTGATACTGTGAAAATGGAATGTAAGTTCTGGTGGAAAGACGTTTCATAAGGAAATAACGATATTCGCCAATATCTTTTGAAGTCATTGCAAATAGCTGTACTCGAGACTCAACATTTTTCTACACGAACTTCTCTCAATTCTATAAATATTTCCTACAAATTCTGCGACACTCTGTATAGTACAGCAATAGATACAACAACATACTATCGGAGTGATCTAACCCATTAAAATCCTTAACATTAATAATACGGATAAAAAGAATGCATAGAAAGAGAGAGAGAGAGAGAGAGAGCAAATGATCCAAGTGGAAAATAAATAAAACTAAGCGAAAGATTTGATATTCGATAAACAAGAAACAAATGGGACGTACAGGAGAGAAATTTATCACGAGCTTCTCGTTTTACGAGAAAAATTCGTCGAAAAGTATCAAGGATCGCTTGGAAACACGCTGATTACGACACGAAATAATTATTTCGAAGAGGGAGGATATCTGGCGTTTCTCTCGCGTTTACACCGAATCGGTGTCACGATAGTATCAAGCAGAGACGATGGATGGACGAGAAAGGAACGAGAGATAGAAAGAGATGGATTACGAATTCTGAAATTCAGCTCGCGGGAGATGCTGCAATTCTGGCAATGGGGCGAGTTAACGAACTGTAAATTCGCGAAGTTCGCGTATCCTTTTGAGAGGCGGCGATGAAAGTGCGCGCGAAGTAGCGCGGAACCAGCCAGCGTTCCGCTGGCTGGCGTGCCGAGTGCGATCGAGAGCATGAACCCGATGAATAGGAAATTGGTAATGAGCTTGAATTGACGTTTAAATATTTGAAGCGTTTCCGACCATTTTCCCATCTATCGTTTTCGAGCCGAGATTTGATTTGTAGGCCAACGAAGTTTGTACTTATTAATTCCGAACGATTGTTGGGATTACGAAATGGCGAAGTTTTCTGCGAGCCCGTTAAACGCCAACCGACCTCCGTTATATTGATTTAATAACTTGCTTAATCAAATTATTTCTGGCTAAAGTGACGAATTAATTGTTCGCGATGATATTTTCTTGATGGAGGGATGCAAGTGCGAAGAATCGTTCGGAATTATTTAACGTTTCGCAAGTCGCGATTCATTTAACGGATAAATGTGAAATTATTTTATAAAGGTTTCTGGTCAGATATATATATATATATATATATCGTAGAGCTTACCGATGAAAAGTAGTTCGTATGTATATATAATAATACTATAAATCTTTATATCAATGCTCACACTATGGACATATGGCGATTCATCGAAGTATTTGAACATTTACCATATAGGAAAATTCTATGAATATGTTATACGTGTCATACGAACCTCTTTGAAATTTGACTAGTATTATACTGAAATAAGGCTATCGCGATTATTTGTTTTTTTTTTTTTTTAAATAAAATATTAAACTAGTTTGAAAATGTATATTTACTATAAATATACATACACTTATTGTTAGTCAAATTATTAGTATACCACGAATAGTTGCGTTGAAGGTAATCTTGATAAGCATTGAGGATTATTAATATAATAGATTATTGGTTGTTGGAATACTTCATGTATCTTGTATATCATGTTGTAGTTTCAATGCAACTTTTTTCTTTTCCAACGTTATATGTGTATATTACAAGATTTTTATCACGCGAAAGGATACATATTCATCTCGCTCAATTTTTTCGTAATCTTTACTTTTATAATGTATCCACATACATGTATACACCTAATACATAAGCGTGTATACACCTGTGGGTAAAGTTTATGCATTTTCCTAAGGTAAATAAGCTACTTTGCATCAATATTTGCATGAGATTGCTAGTTTGAACGAAGATTCTACTTAGATAAAATTCACTCATAATTGTGTAAGTCATGTACCGTACTAAGTGGTCTTGAAACTTATCAACGTAGAATAATAAACATTAATAACGAAGTAGTAAAACGAGTATAAAATGGGAAGTACTCTGGTAAGGGAGATGCAGTTGCAGTTATCTATGTGGAGCAGCTACGACTGGGGAACTTCCGTTTCCCAAGGAATTCTGTGGCAAACGAGAGCCCGCTTTTCCGCGGGATTGTTTAGATGTTGCACGGAAAGTTTCTATGTAAATTCGAATTTGAATTTCCTAGGATATATTAATAAAGTTTATATTAAACGCTTCCAGGCAGCTAGTAACACTGACAAGACCGCTTGTGTCTGATATTTTTCTTGCAAGATGCTTCTTTGCGCATAACCGTTTAATCAACAATCAAACATTACGCGTTGATAAATAATAATTACATTCTGTATTTATTATTAATACGATGAAATTGGTTTTGCGTTTAATAAAATTGATTTTCACGAAACGGACAAATGCGCAGAGAAATACTGACAAATGAGGCTGACGCAAGAGTCACACAATTTATGAAATAAATTTTCAACTAAATTCGCAACGAAACAAAGCAGAAAAGTTTCTTTATCCCAGTTTTTAAGATACAGATCAGGTAGAAAAAAGAAACATTCTTCTAAACTTATAGAGGAGCTATGGTACAGTCTGTCACACAAGAGCGTGTCTGCGATATCTGCGAAACCTGACACCTAATCAGAATGAGATAAAAAGAATGTAAACAAACGAAAACTTCTCTAATACGCGTTGCTGAATACCTTTCAGTTTCATTTGAAACAGTGAAAGGAACAGAGCTTTTTAATATGAGTGCCGCGTACGCGAAACGTCGAAAATCGTCTGGCATGGGCGAATGAAAACAGAGATCGTGATTGGAGTAATATAATATTCACTGATGAATCTTCGTTTTGGGCATGGTGTCCTATTAGGCAAGCTGAGAGGAAGACGTATCACAAAAATAAGAACACTTGTACATCACATTCGAAAGATATGGAGGTCGTTACCAGAATCCTACGCTCAAAAATTAGTCGAGAGTATGCCGAAACGATGTCAAGCTATAATCGCTAATGGAGGAGATTGGACACCCTACTGTAATAGCGTATTAGTGTTTTAGATGTAGATTCAATTCATATAAATTTTTTTACAAATATATAAATATTTACAGAAATATCGCAGACACGCTCTTGTGTGACAGACTGTAATTAGATCAAGTAGCAACGTCTAAAACATATTTGTAAGAACCAGTATTTTAACAAAATTTTAATGATACGTCGTTGATCAATTTTTAAACAGATAACTAAAATGTGTTATTTGTCGATTCTATAAAAATATACTATCGCTTGTAGACATTAGGTTTTCCTTAATTCGTACATTTTGCTTTCGTGTATCGTTGCAACAAATTGGCTCTCGCTAGTTTCCAAATATCAATATATACATTCTATATATTCATATCATTAAATATCACGGGAAGAGATAGTATTTCTCTTCGGTAAAATTATTCTCCGACTTTTTCATGCAGTTTGAACCCCTAATTAACTGTTCTTAGATAATTCTATTTATGTAATATCCATCACCTTCCTTTGATTAAATTAATCAGCAGAGGGGATAATAATTCGAAGAAATTAAATTTCAAAGTTTAGAAAGCAAAGTTGAGAGGTTTATATTGAATTACGACTATTTTTAGAAAAGATCTGCCAACAAAGAAGGAAGAAAGGAGGAGTAATCAGTGAGTTTCGAGCGGGAGCCAGAGGTAGCGAGTTTCAGACGCTCAATTTTAGACGTCTCAAATATTGATCGTAAACAAGTAATTCGTACAAGAAGGACGTTTCTCTTGAAATGAAACGAAAGGGTCTCGATTTTCGTGTCGTTAGAGACGCAACTTAGGTATATTTACCGAGCGCCGTTTCTTATTCTTCTCGTCGTTTTCGAATAGATGTTTGACAGTGACGGATGCACTCTGAATATCAGGCATGTGTTCTTTCGTGAAAAATCCCGAGCAAAAAATGTCACCGCCTCCAGTGGGCAGACCGAAGAAAATAGAAGAGAGAAAAGAACACAGGAATCATTTATTACGTTGATGTACTTCGTCGCAAATGTACTCTCAATTTGCGCCGTTTCTGTACCTGTTCCACTTTCTTCAAACTTGTTTAACTTCATTTTTGCCTCTTTTAATTCTCTACCATTATTAGTTTTGCGACGAAGAATTACTTTTTCATGGAGATACACCGTTTGCCTTTATTCGTCGCATATTTGTACCGTGCTAATTCTAAAAAAGGTTTCCGCAATTACCATCATGAACATTTATAGTCGTTCCTTATTTCTTGGTCCGAAATCGTATTACTAATTAACGTTTGGTACTTTATTGAGTTGATACAGAAATGAAATTAAACTTTTCGTCGTTGATAATTTTTTAACCAAATTAACTTTGGTGAATGTTTCGATCAATGAAATACAGTCGGGGACAGAAATAAGAAGACAGATAATGGGAATGGAACCGTCGATGAAGTTTCGTTAAGTACGGTTTGTTTACGCAGGAATGCAAATGTTAATTCCAATTATTCATTAAATAATCCATCTGAATAATCGACAATAGATAAAGCTTGATGTATCACAACAAATGTACGCTAGTTCGATTAAATGTCCTATTAATAAACAATAGTTAATTAAACGTTAAGCTACCTACATCCACTACCTGTCCTCTTATTTTTGTTTTCCACTCTATTATTTATCGAGCTTTTTTTATGGAGCAATTTCCCAATCGCGTTTTTTAAGGACGCGGTAGTAATTTTCTGATCGCGTTATGCGCCAGCACCGCGTTTTACAAGCATCCATTATACTTTTAATCATCCGTTGAATTATAAAAGAAAGATCTGGTTAGGTCATTAAGCGGCATTCGCAAAGATCGATTCTGCAGCAGTAGGAGATTAGAGACCGTTCATGGCTGGAAGTTGGCCGAACGACATTGTCGAGTTACCGGTTCATGCAGAATTTCCACAACAGACCGGGTTAACGAGCTGTGAACTCGTGAACACACCTTAGAAGTGTTACGAGGCGGTGCTAGAAACGCGGGAGGAAGTGAACCCCCGTGGTAAATTGCGCGTGTATAATGATAATGGCGAGAGACAAGGAATCCATCTGCGGTGACGCGTCTCTTCTGCGAGTGTCAGCCCGTTAATAGGCGATTCGTGATTGCGAATTGGGAGCACGGGTCTCGAGCGTGTTCCGGAAACCTCGCGCGATGAAAGTCGTCACTTGCTGCAGCGCGTCTGACAACGACGTTCCTTTAACGCGAAGTCTGGCGATCGGTGATTCTTCGACAGTGATGAAGTATTTCAGACAATTTTTTAAGATGGATACATCATGGTATCTCGCGCTTCTAATGGAATCATTCTTCTCTCCTGGTCTTAATGGAATCTTCTGTAATTGAAAATTCTTCATCTCAACTTACCAACGCGATCATCTCTACAGCAATAAATGAAATTATGTTTTTGATAGATTTGTTAAGGCAAGTTCACTTAAGCCTTCAACGCTCGGAGTCTTGAATAAAATTGTCTGAAATTTGTGAAACTCAACTACCGTACGTTTCGTTCATTTCGCATTCATTAACGTCCTAATTAATTTTACCGATATGACAAATTGCCTTAGTGGAAAGACAATTGGTTCAAGACGACGAACATTGTGATTCGTAACGTGTTTCATTCGGGAGAATACTTTTGTCGTGTTTCCAAATTCGTCAAAATTGTTGTATGTAGTAGGACTAGCAATAAGAGAGGGATACCTGTGAAATTGTTCCGGCTTAAAAGATATTTTAATTCGAATTATATAAAACTTATTGTACGGATGATAACGAAAATTGGAAAGCGGTATTTTTATTACGATTTTAGAATCCTTTTGTTAAAGCGCAATTATATTTATAAGTATAATAAACTGACTGCTGGAGTTCATATACTCCAATTATGTATAATTGTTCAACAAAATTATTATTTGAGAAACATTAATTTCAGATGAATATCACTTCGTACGTAATAATAAATAGAAATGTTATGTGCATAATAGAACGAGATATATGTATATTATACGGTATACGTAATTATTCGAACAAATTGAAAAATCGATAACTGTTACTCTATTAATTTAATATTATCATAGATACAATTAAAATCAATTTGCAATAACCACATCATGAAACTTGTATTAACCATATCATGAAACAATTGGTCTTGTTACTCTGTAATAAAATCGACGACATATATATTCAGTGACTGCTATTCAAATAATTCCAGGCGCTAATATATTTTATATTACTATATTATACATTACGATTGTAATTTTACACAATTATGTGTTGTATTTTTCTTTGATTTAAATTAGCAATATTTATTAAAATTTATTCTTCTTGTTTCAGGTAAGACATTCATACAAACGTAGTCTAAATTCCAAGCATAATTACTGCAATTTGAATATGGTAAGTTATTTTAATATTCAATTGAGTTCTAAACATTGTTATTGAGTTCAGTATGACTTTATTAGTCGTAATAAAAAAAAAAAAATAATTACATCCTAAATTAACATCTTAAATACATTTTAAACTTAATTGGCTTCTTTCTCGTTAAACGTCTACTTTCGAATGTTTCTAATATTTAATCGATCGTATTCGAATCTATTTTCTAAAGCTTCATTCTTTTGATAATTAATCAATTTTCGTAATATTCCTTTCAAAATTTTCCATTGAAATTTTTATTTAACTTCTACGTATGTACGTATGAATGTAGTACAAATTTTATTGTATTAATATTCATCGAAATTGTTTAAACTCTTTAAATTCTGCTCTCTTACAAAGACCAAAAGTATCACGTAAAAGATCTATTAAGGCGAAATTCTCTTTGTAGTTCGTGTTATTTACAAAAACATTACAATTAGCAAAAGCCATTACACCAAACTTCTAACAATAGCCACACTTTATGTCAGCAAACTTTCATAAATTCTCACGTAATTACCTCTTTCCTTTAGTTCTAAGGAGCAGACGAGTTATAAAATGAAAGCAAGAAAAAAAAAAAAAAAAAAAAAAAGAAAGAAAGAAAGAGAGAAACATGTTGGACGATTTATATCGACTGATTTATATCGTTATATCGAATTACCCACACGATTGTCTCTACGGTAATAAATAAATAAAACTATCATTTGAAGAATTTCATTAAAAGCGTAATATATACATGTCGGGTTATCATTAGAGTTAGGGGCGCGTAACGAATCTTTCTTTGGATTAGACATTGTTGTTATGCACGAGCGAAGATATTTACTAGTCCAATTATGATTGTGACGGAATTTGACAAGTAACCATAGTAATTAGATACTCGGAATGTGAATGGCAATGATCTTAGACGCGATAATGAACTTGACACACGTGTTCCCTGTACTAGACGAACTTATCGGATTGAACCTCGGTCCAAGTGGAACTGCCCTTATATACTCCTCTTCGTATCTCTCTGTATCCCTCAGGTCAATTCCTGTTTTTAATAAGAGTAATTTAATTACTTCGTACCTCTGTTAGGTACACGTCCCTCCCGTGATCGTGGCTACGTTCAGCGACCCATTATGTCACTTGGAGCCCAAGCCCACTGTCATAAATCTCGGATAATCAAAATTGACTCAGCTCATAAGCAGCTATTTCTCAGTTTTATTGTTTAAGTACGGCTATAATAAAAAGTCTGGACTAAAGTATTTGGGACTTTCTCAAACATTCCGAAAGAAATGCTCCGATGTCCTTTCATCTCCGACATACATATACTATGATGTACCGTTCAAAGCAAGCAGAACACAAGTTTTATGTACAGTCTGTCACACAAGAGCGTGTCTGCGATATTTCTGCAAATATTTATATATTTGTAAAAAAATTTATATGAATTGAATCTACATCTAAAACACTAATACGCTATTACTTAGTAGGGTGTCCAATCTCCTCCATTAGCGATTATAGCTTGACATCGTTTCGGCATACTCTCGACTAATTTTTGAGCGTAGGATTCTGGTAACGACCTCCATATCTTTCGAATGTGATGTACAAGTGTTCTTATTTTTGTGATACGTCTTCCTCTCAGCTTGCATTTCATTAGGGACCACACATTTTCGATAGGGTTTGCATCAGGGGACTGCGATGGCCAAGGAAGTACTGTGATGGCGTTTTTCGCTTTCCATTGGGTGCAGATGCGACTTCGATGTTTAGGGTCGTTGTCTTCTTGCAATATCCATTGGTCCTCGGTTTGGTTGAACCAACGTTTCACGGATGTGAGAAGTCCCCTTTGGTACAATTTCACCATCTTTTGTGCATTCAGATTGTCTGTAAAGACGCACAAAGTCCCAAAACCGCGTGCGTTAAAGCAACCCCAAACATGCACTTTTATAGGGTGTTTTACACTTCTTTGAATCATCCTTCTTCCATGGATAGTCCAAGCACGCCTAATAGGACACCATGCCCAAAACGAAGATTCATCAGTGAATATTATATTACTCCAATCACGATCTCTGTTTTCATTCGCCCATGCCAGACGATTTTCGACGTTTCGCGTACGCGGCACTCATATTAAAAAGCTCTGTTCCTTTCACTGTTTCAAATGAAACTGAAAGGTATTCAGCAACGCGTATTAGAGAAGTTTTCGTTTGTTTACATTCTTTTTATCTCATTCTGATTAGGTGTCAGGTTTCGCAGATATCGCAGACACGCTCTTGTGTGACAGACTGTAGTTGCATTCGTTTGACGGTTTATCGGGATCGAATGTGACGAGAGACGTTTTACTGTACGGAACAGTCGGTGTTTCGCTGAATCGATGATGTCGCGAAAGTTTTAATTATAGTCCACCGATTGCATTATTCCTATCGGGACAGATTTACGTAAAGTACATGATTAAAACCGGGTGCTTAGCCTGCGAAATTTTCGCTGCTAACGAGTTAAATTTTCGGAAAACGCGGCCGGACAAAGTCATTTGGTTAATTATTACTCTCTACACTTCGATTTCTTCTATTTGCTTCTTTACTTTGCTTTTGTTCGCCGATAGTCCATAATATTTTTCTAATCACTCAAATTCTGCACGTTAATTCTTTGGTCGATTTGTAGTGACGATATATGAATATTACCAAGCTATACAAACGAGTGATGAAATAACAGTCAAAAGCAACACTCTTTACAAAATCATCAGGACATAGATCCGTGCCACATATCGAAAAACTTGGCAATAATTTATTCTAGTATCTACTGTATATATGTATTAATACATATATTTGCTGTTTAAATATCAATGGCTATATTAACATTGGAAAGTCTTTCTACCTGTTTAGAATACCTTCACCAAACTATCTTATAATTAAAAGACTAAAGAGTCCGAAGGTAAAGAGCAACAAAATAGTTGTGTATGGTATGACAATTACAAACGCTGATTTGATTGTTATACATTCACTTTTGGACATTTGTTTAAGCGGCTCATGATATATCATTACACACAACCGTGATGATTATGAAGAACCAAATGACGTTGGCCTGACGTGACTGTAATTTGGTAATTAAAATATGCCAAAAATATACAAGTATACTTTTGGGCACTATGTACTACTGTATTTGCACCAGCGTATCTCCTATAAATGCATACACATCATAGTTCTACGTGCTATGAAACATTTTGTAAAGAACATACCCCTAAAGACCACTGTAACTCGATGAAATCAATTGCATCGACAATTTACGATATCCGCGTCTCAAGGATTTATTAACAATCGTCGATACTTGTGTCACTAATCGTATTAATACTTGAGAAACGTCCATTCTCTAACAAATACGTCGTGCACGGCGGTTAGCTCAGATAAACGTGTCACTGTCCAGCCAAATACAGTGGGATCTCTTTTTTAAAAGAGAGGTTACCTTCGGAGGCTAGTCCAGGCCAGAATTGCGCGCGATCCGTTTCGATCGGCAGGTGCATCCTGGCTGATTTATCGCTCGCCTTATCGGCCTCCGGCTACGGGCCTTCGATACCAGTGATCGTTTCCTATATTTTACAGCGGCCGTGATTTATCGTCCGTTTCGCGAGTTCCCTGCTGCAATTATCAGTAACTCGGTCCCGCCGGGCCAGAGATTAGAAGCCGATCTCGTTGACCGGCCCGCGCGCTATTTTATCAGCTCCGACCGACGATTTAGCCTGCTTTGTTTATTGCACGTCCCGCAGGAACTCCATTCACGGCAACTTGGCCGCTCGATGAAACGAGCAAGTCTCGTTCACTTTGAACTGGTATTCGGGACATACCATCTTCTGCGTGCTTCTTGTGTATACACGGACTTAAGGATCTGGGCTATGCAAACGGAGGAAGTTTACAAGATGTACGGTTCATTGATTTGAATAAAATTTCCCGGCGATAATGTTGGTAAGAAGTTTGGCGATTGAGTTTTGATATGTTGGTAAATATGTTGGTAGAATTGTCTCGGATGAGACGCGTTGCTTGGTAGAGTTGAAATTGTTTAAATTCTTGATTCGGAGACGATTAAGTTTTCAATTCGACCGCGATACTCGAATTTTTTGTATTTTGACAGAGACAGGAGCTATAATGTTTTAAGGTGTTTAACTTAAAATTGAAACAACAGATTATGCATATTAATAACAAGTGTACATAGAATGTAATACATCGTTTTGTTGTATTTAATTGGAAATCGTGGTTATTTCTGAAGTCTAGTAGATTCGCATTGTTCAGTTAGTTTTTATGTTGTACAAAGGCAAAATACTGCTTTTCTCTGTAGAAAAACTCTCCTTATTACTGGCTTAAACCAATACTCTATCTTTTGTTTAAAACAATACTCTGTTCTGTGCCAGGTTTTGAAAAACTTTATTTTGTAACATTTTTTTAAAGTTATGAAATAGGTGCCACGTTTACGTCCTAAGAGATAAAATTTATACTACAAGCGAACTTTGTTGTTTGTTTTATCGTGTTCCATTTATTGAATTCTGTTCGTTTTACGATATCAAATGCAGTAGAAATATTTTGTGTCTTTTTTTTTATTTTTATTTTTCTTTTCACCTTTTCCAGATATTTGTTATTCCTCTATTCTTTGAATGTTATTTGCTAGCGTCTTTTAAAACATTGTAACGAAATTTTACCATTAAAATTATTATTATCGGCAAAAATTATTTGTAGGTATTGAATAGCGAAACAAAACCTAGTAAAATTACATGCCAAGTTGTAACTGACCATTTTGCATTTCAAATTTCTGGTCAACGTCTGTAAACTACAGTTAACATGTTGACTAAGTTGCACGCTGTAATTACCAATTTTACGCAACCGTCACTTCGCTGAAAGGCTACTGTGATCATCATTCGTCTCTACAAAAAGAAAATCTAGTATAATGGCTTTTAATAATGAGAGGATTAATTAGATCTTCTAAAAAATTCGTGGCAATGAGTTAATTATAGAAAGAAACCTTCTGCAACTGAATGTGAATTTCCAAACGTCGACTAATAAGGTTTAATTAATTTTACTGGGTCAACCTATAAGTAACGACATACACCTGATAAATATATTAGACGAAAGTAAAGGAAAACTGAAAGGGACGAATTGTAAGGATGAACCTTCTGCGAAAATATGTAAATTTCAAGAGATAAAAAGGATACCACGTTTACTTTAATCAATCTTATTAGGTTAACTTATAAGTAACATGATTTTACCGATAAATATGTTAAGTGAAAATTGATCGTTACCTATCGGTGATTAATCCTGATCCCTTTTTCATCATCTTCATAATTGTTTACCATCCTTCCATTAAATCTGCTAATCCTCTTTTATATAAAACTCTTCTCTTAACGACTTTTTATCAAGTCAACCCGTAAATAATGCGATTTTTCCGCTAAATATATTAACTGAAAATAAACAATCGATAAGAGATACACAGTTTTCCTAATCTCTAATAAACTTTCTATATCCCTTTTACAAACCTCTTAACGTTACGACCGTCGTTGCTATAAATTTCCAGATAGCCCGCATTACTTACAGAAGGACCTAACGTAACCAAGAAAATAATAAATAATAACCGAGGATAGTAGCAAATTTTTGAGGAATTTTATTTTCATGAATTGTTCGACCAATAAATGCGAAGAAATACCGATTTTACAGACTGTAATGTGCCACGTAATTTCGTTCTAATTATGTTACCTATAATCGAATAATTTCTGAACTGCGGGATAATACGCATTTATGACATTGCTAAACTTGCCCGCCGTGTACAATAATGTAGCCAATATCGCTAATAAGCGTAACATCGGCCCGTACTTTTACATCTGATCCACGTTAGCTTCACCACGTCATCGTATAATCTTCTTGGATTATGCAGTGGCACGTTACGCTTTATATTTTACCCGTAATATTACAAACGGTATAACAATAACGGCAATTAACAGTCAGCTGTAATTAACCCAACAACTAAAACATAACGTGTGTTTAGCCCTAATGAAAATTTACATTTATAATCCGACTGTACTAATAAACGGAATTGACGTTAGTGCTATTGGCGTCCAAATTATGTTCGCTGTTTTGTCCCAGATCGTCCATACTCCTTGAATCTCTCTCCAGGGTATTATACGTTGCAGTGTATTTGTATATTAATATGTAGCATTTTTAGAACATAATATTTAGTGTTTAGCAGGGTAAAATAAAAATTCCGAGAATACTTTTGTATGAAACACGAAGTGACCAAAGAATACGCGATATCGTAACATTGATTAAATATTACTTTATTCAAAACTATATTGCCCGTCCTCTTTAAATTTTTCCCTGGGGTACTATACATTTCAATGTATTCATTTGTTAATGCATAATACCTTTTCATAGCGCAATATTTAGCGTTAAGTGGTATGAATGTAAAATTTGGAGCTAGATAATTCTCCCACGTTAAAACCGAAATGGCCAAGGAATACGCGATATCTACTTCAACAAATCGCTAATTAATTAAATAACGAATGTATTTTTTTCTCAATTATTCACTACTAATGTCGAATATTAATGCGTTATACCTTCCATAGAAATTCATCGAAACAGATACGATTTTATTATTCATAATGAATAGAAGGAAACAAAATTCTATTCTGAAAGCATTAATTTAATATTAAATATTGTTATACAAATACAGATTTAATTTTTTTGAAAATTGAGTCTATCAAAGAAAAGTTCTATTCTGCATTCTCGTCTTATTTCCAACGAAGGGATCACTTTCATTTACAACAGCCTCTAATTAATAAAGTACTCGCTGTAGAAAGTCTGAAGAAGTTAACTTTTAGCCTCCCGCACAATCGAAATTTCAACATCTTTCGAAACAGCATCTTTTTTAATTCTTCCTTTTCTATTGAACGAGCGTTCGTGCAACAGAATGTTGTTAAATGTTCGGAACACTTATTACGCGTGCATTAAGCGGTTGTCGGCTGAGAGAGGTCGGTTAATTAAGACGATCACACGAGACGCAACTCTTACGTACAAAAGTACGTTGCTTCCATTTCTAGCCAGCAGGTTGGCGGGGCCTTTCCGGGGCGCATCCTTCCGCAAAATTCGCAAATTCCGTGCCGCTAAACGCAGCTGTTGCAGCTATAACTGCAACGCCGTCTACATCATGTGTGCTATTTGTTTAAACGCCCGCGTTCATTCGGTATACAAATATACTTAACTGCGTGGCATTATCTGAAGTAAATGCGGTGTATAATCAAACGACGAAATTGTCTTGCTATTTGCCACTTCGGCGAATCGAATCGCGCCATATGCAATAAACTGCGTCTCCCGGAAGCGAGCTTTTGCGATGTTCCTACCGAGAATGGTTGGTTAAGGAAGAAACCGTGAAATTTTATTATCGTGAATTTCCAAATTGCGTTCAACTGCTTTAAACTTATGCTTTCCGTTTTATTCTAAACTTTCTGGTCGATAATTATATTTTTACGATCGAAAGGAAAAGGTAGAAACAGAGAATGAAATGAAATATTAATTTTCATTTCAATTTCGTTCTGATCCTTAATTGTGCTATAAACTTCGTGTTACAGATAAACCGAAAGTGTTCGCGCGTATGGAGATTTATATAAATATCATTGAAGAAATGCAACGTGTGCACACGTTTGTTTCATCCTTCAGATATTGTAGGAAATACTTTATCCTTTTAATTCTGTGTATTCTTTGCAGTCTACTTATGAACAGTACAGTTACATTCATTGAACTTCATTTTATAGTAGCAGAGTAGAGTATCGAAAATGTACTTCCACTCAATTTCGATATAATATTATATTTTGCAACGTTTCCATGTAAATATTGAACGTGGCGATGAATACTTGTTGATAGAATTTGCAACGGTGGGAGGTATGAACGATAGCATGCGAAGGCAATTAGAATTCCATCAATCATACATGTCGTAAACGAGGCAATCATACATGAGTTTATAAATCACGAAGGAATAAATATGTTATAAAATGAAAGTTAATAAATACACGAATTTTTGACAGAATAAATAAATACGCCTGCTATCTTTGGTTCACGGTATAATAAAAATTTTGCAAGAAAATCTACTTATCTCTGTAACGTGTAAATGGTCTTTCATAAAAGATGTTGAGGTTATTAGATGTATAGGAATGCAAAGAGACGCGTGGATAAATTGTAAGATAGAAAATATATATTTTAGGCTGAAGTGTAAATACAAAGAAGGAGTACAATATATGAGCTGGTCCAGATCCGCACGCTAGTGTCACGTAAAAAAAAGAAAAACTTTCGTAAAAAAAACTTTATTTCTAGAGAGTGAGTGACTCTCGAATACCGTTTACAATTTCGTTACAACGTACAGCTATCGGTTTCAAACTTAGACTCGTTTGCCTGTTAATAGTCGAGGGTTATATATTGTGGCAGAGCGATGGAAATGGTGGGGACATATTTTCCTGGAAGCTCCCTATCAGGGAAGCAATATGTTAAATGTCTGGAGAATGTCTAGAGGTGGCCCTTCAAGGTGACGTCAGGCTTGAGAGTTTGGGGTTACACTAGCAGTGTTACTCTATAACTGAAAAACCCTGAAGCCAACGCCGCACGTGCACCGCTTTTGATTTGTCCTCGACAGTCCCTTGTCTATGCGCTGTTGTCACGTAATAAATAACGAGGAATTGTACAAAAGGGCGAACACTTTATTAGCACGACAATCTTACAGATTAATTGTAGAGTACAGACTGACTTACTGGCTAAAGGACAGGGGTTTTTATATCTTCATTGTGGTTACGGGTGGGAGTTCGGTTATTGTTTTAGTCCAGAGGTCGGCAGATGATCAGAGGTCGACAGATGACTATCGTTATCACATGACTAAGTGTTGTTCAGGGTTCGGCAGATGATTATCGTTATCGCTTTTTTTTTTATTTATTTATTTAATTTTACAATTTGTCCAGAAGGACATTTGGTAAAATGTTATAACTTGAAAAATATAGCATGTGGATGGTTACCCCCAGCGGGGTTCCATCTTCCAGGTTGTTTATTGTTTTTCTATTGCGAGGTCTGCGGGATGCTTCTTCTTCGGTCTTCTTTCTATTACGGTTTCTTTTGTTTCTGCAACTAGCTGGTTTGGGTGTATTGCGAGTCTTTCTTTGTACTTTTTTGCGTATCTAGCGATTTCCTCTTTAACTGTTGGAATTTTTAGATCTTTTCGGATGTCCTCGTTTCTGACGTGCCATGGAGCGTTAACTAGTGTTCTTAAAATTTTTGCTTGTTCTGTCTCTATTTTATTTATTTGACTCATTGCTGCCGTCCCCCATAGTGGAACTCCGTATGTCCAGATTGGTTTGATTATTGTTTTGTATATATTTAGTTTATTCGTTGTGCTTAATTTAGATTTTTTATTGGTTAACCAGTACATCTTCCTTATTTCACGTATTCTGTTTATTATAGATTTTATGTGATGCTTCCATGTAAGGTGTGTGTCTAAATGTATTCCTAGATATTTGACTTGCTTCGTATGTGCTATGTGGGCGCCGTTCAGTTGGATATCTGGTGTTGTTCCTTTTCTAAGTGCAAATGTTATGTGGTTGCACTTACTGGTGTTCGCTTTTATTTGTTTTCTTTGCAGCCACTTTTCTATTTTTGTAATGTGTTCTTGTAGTAGTGCTGCTGCTGTTTCTGGATTTGTGTGTCTCACTAGCATGGCCGTATCGTCCGCGAACGTAAGTATTTTGCTGTTAACAGTTGTTGGTATGTCTGCCGTGTATAATGTGTACAGTATTGGTCCTAGTACGCTTCCCGTTATCGCTTTGTTTGGGTCAGATTTTGTTTGTGACACTGTCGATGGCTTCAGTGCTTGAGAAAACTAAAGACCAGATGTAGAGTTTTCTTAGAAGTGGCGACCACTTCAACAAAAGATAACGAAATAGACACTTAGAAATACCGTAACATTTATCTGCTCACATTATAAATTCACACGACAAAGTATCCACGTGTTTGTAAACGATCGCGTGTAAATAGATCAATTTTTTTTCAATGAGAAGCGCATAACAATTACGTACTAAAAAAGCATACTTCGAATTAAGATGTTCGCGTTCGCTACTCTTTTGCCAACATTTTTACCAAAGTTATCGCGCAATTGGAAAAAGCAACGAACGCAAGATGAAAGGTGTACATAGGAATCTTTCCGTCGGACTAGCTGAGTATGTAAGGAATGGAAAGAACGCAACGAGGAACAGTCAAAGGTATTACTTGCGAGAAAAAGAGAGCTTGTCTCCGGCTTGGTTGAATTCAGGTTATTCCTTTTAACTGTTACATTTAATAAGCGAATCGCGAATAACTGTGCCGGAGGTCGGTATTGAACTCTACCAATATAATTGCTTCAGTTCGCGCCACTCGTTCCAAGAACAGTTGGTATCGTTCATTTAGTTATTATTAACAAATTTTCATTCGTTTTATCCGCGGAAATGAATACAGAGATGAAAATATAAAGTTCGGTAGGGATCGATCGTGCCATAAGAAAATTTCCAATTAATTCATTTACCACTGAAGTATTATGTTTATGAAATATAACGAGCTTCCAGTTATCTGCCTCTACGATTATTTAAAAAGTACGAGTATTAAAAATGTAAATGTTTCGAAGGAAAAGTAAAGGATTTGCAGCACGTTCCAGTAATTTCAGTGAACCAACTTGGCCCACGATCAATCAAAACCAAATTACTTCTTCATACGTGCAATAAATTCGTAGTAACAAATTTTCGCCCGTTCGAAAACGACGCCTTTCATTTTCTTCCAAACAATACAATGTAATTATTGGAAGCATCTCTTTACTGTCATAGGCTTTTCAATTTGCGTTTGGTTCTACTCGTCGTTCGTTTCGTGATTAAACGAACGAGTACGTATCGCCATCAGCGAATGTCTATACCTCTATGAAAAATTCAGAAACGCGAATGTGTCCAGAATACACGTAATATACGGAATTATAAAAAGTATCTGAAATGATATAGCCGTTCTAAAATTTAGGGGACGAAAGAAATCTCCTATGTACGTAATTTTTATTTCTTTAATTATGTTCTGGTGTAATATATTTCAATCTATCGCTGCTGCCATGACAAAATATAGAAAATTCGCGTGGTAATGAACGCGTTAATTCATCCTACAAGCAACGTTTTATTATACATCGACCGTTACGAGGTATCTTCGCGATTTCGCGTAAACTAACCAGGGAAGACGAAGTAGCGTTTGCCAGCGGCAATCGTTGGTGAATTTTTCCGCGAGAAACGCGTTCGCCAGCTATTTCCTCCGCTCATCATGGGGGGCGAGCGGCACGTGCTGCAAAATGCAACTGGGAAAAGCAACGAATGCCAGCGGGACGGTTCATATGGAAATTCTTTCCGGAGGTGGTTGGCGGGCCAGAAGTTGCGTGGCGGAGGGCTGCGCGGGCCGAAGGGGAAACATTATCTATGTAAAGGGGTGGAGAGGTCGTTATGGAATTGTGGCGCGCGGCTGGCTCGTCCCTACCGTTCTTCCATAGCACAGAGAATGTTAGTGCCTCCGTGCCACCCCTGTCCCCCTTTTCCACCCTTACACCCTATGACCGAGCCTCTACCAGCCACTCTTTCGCCGGGGGTTGCTTTAAAGTATCTGGGTGGTGCGGTGGCGTGATGCCGTGATCAGCAGGGCGGACTTGTCTACGGGAGTCCAGTGGTGCTCATTTTGGGGCCTGGTTTGAGTCGAAGGGTCAACCATGTCTGGGGCGAATCACTTAGATTCGAAGCTATTATTTTCTTTTTCTAACATCCTCTTTAACGCGCAGACAGGGGAATATTTGAATAAATTTTGATAAATAAAAAACAGATACATCGCGAAAGTACGCGTATAGTGTTTTAGTTGTTAATAAATTACTGTTGGAGAATAATGTTTTAATTATTGCGTGATTTTAAGCGATTCATCTGTTTTATGGTATGTGAATATTGTAGAATTGTGTACTTAGAAATGTATTCAAGTGGTTAAATGGTTCAGTCTATCGATTAATCTGATATGCATAAGAGTCTTTATTTTCTCATAGCAGAACAAGTTAAAAAAAAAAAAAAAAAAAAAAAAAGAAAACATTGAAGGGAAAAGAAGAAGAAGATAGGACGGTAGATATATTTTTTTGGTAAAGGATGAGCTAATATAACGCGTTATAATCACTGATAAAATTTGTGCATGACAGCCGCGTCAACAGTATACGCATAAAGTACTGTGTTATTTTAATTTATCAATCCGCTGCCTCTCGGAAAATATTGTCTACGCTCCACATTCACGCTACTCTCTTTCAAAAGCGACGCTTTATATAAAGAAAGAGAAAAACTGCCACTCGCGGAAATCGTTCTTTTCACCTTTTCTGGCACTTTTCCATCACGCTTGACATATGATGCATTCTCCGCAAACAGAAAACACGTTGAGTATCGATTCTCCTCCAACGAGAAGTACGAAGTGTTATAGTAAGCTTTCTAACAGTAGCAATGATTAAACTGCGGATTTGTGGGAAATCTGAAGATGCAAAAATGCAAAAATAATACACGTTACATATACAATATCCGTATAAAATATCCATAATACTCGTTATAATGTCTGTGATAATAACAAATTTTCGTCCAAGTCCCTATTTTCCTTTTTAATTATATTCGTAAAAATATGAATTTGCGTATGTATTCGTAGTCTGACGGCGAGATGGAAAAGCACAGTTGCCGCTGTCAAGTGTCAAAAATAGATCGCTTGATGCTTTACAGCTTTGTCTCCAATGTAGTACTCGTTCTTCTGCAAGTATCCGCGAGAGAGATGCACCGGGAACAGGGGTCGAATAAAGTTTCCGTCTATTTTATGTCACCACATTGGTTTTATATCGTTGTGTACTCTCGCCGGCAAATATTGAAACATACGAGCAAGCGAGACTTGCCAAGTTATCGCCTATTTCATCGGCTCGTTCGCGTTTGGCTGGCTTGCAACTTTTGGCATCCAGTTCTGCACTCGAAAATACAAGGGGCGGCGCAAAATTTCATGGCCGCAATTTCGAATATCCTATCGGCGGAACGTATCGATGCCTGTACTTATCCATTGTCATCTATCGTTGACTACAGATATTTCGCGCTATCGTGCACGGTTAGTGCTATCGAGTCGTACGAATAAGACGCGAATAATAGTTTTCTTTATTAAGCTTTTGGAATCGTGAGCGGAGGACACGTTTCAACTGTGCAAGTATCTAAAATATTTCTGTAGACAGAGAGCACGTAAATGGAGTAAAGTATACTATTTGTGTAGAGAAAGAGTAGATACGCAAGTAAAATAGAGTACTATATTTATATAGACAAATATTGCTGTTAATATTAGTGTTGATAACAATGTATACGCTGTATACCATAGCTCATGATTATAAAACTAGCTAAAAGGATCCCAATTGTTATGGTATCTTTAGATGTGGACGCGATATGGAACAAGAGTGTCACACGTTTGAAGTACGTATAGAGAGGCAATCTATCCGTTTCTTTTTTCACGTATTTGCAAGTTTTTCAAAAGCTACAGTCGATGTGAAAATATAAAACTCTATGAAAAAGAATGTATCTGCACAATATGATGTAACGTAGAATCGCGATATAGGAAGCGTAAAGGTTGATGATATTGGAAAACGATTAATAAAAAACGGGTTTCTCTCTGAAATTGAATTGGTATTAGAACATTCTATATCTGCTGAATTTTTAGTATTTTTAATGTAATCTTATCGGTAGAGATAACAATTCCTACGATATACTGGAAACTATTATTCAATAGCAATTGGGTGTTCCCTGTTACAATTGTAATAATTCAATTCTATTCGTGTTTAAACTTTTCTAAAGCTATAGACATTTTTCTCTTGTTACTAAAAAGAAACGTTGAATGGGTATTTTTACTAACTCGTTGTTTAATTTGTCTTAATTTATTGTTATTGTATTACAAGCGCTAATTGCTTCCAATAGGAGAATTTTATTGGTAAAAGCATTTTATTATACAGAATGATCGACAGGTATAAGCTTCACTACGAAAAGCTCGTAAAAACAGAGGTTATTAGAAGTTTGACCAGAAAGTTATAACAAAAAATACTGGCGTAGAAAACAATAATGGTCTTATTCTTAATAAAATAACTTACTTTACGAACAAACTAGATTTTCAACACATCGATCCTCGTTAAAGAAAAATTGATATTTTAACGAAAGAATTTCACGAAACTTCATTATCAATCAACTGATACCACGAAATCTGAGAATCATACAGCGATAAAATATTCGTTATAAAGTTAACGTTAGCACCTGACTGTTCTTCGAATTGGTATTCATTTTTACCAAGAATAGTTGCACAATCGCGATTTTTATTTACCACCACTGGTTCATCAGCATCAAAGTATTTTATTAGACAACAAATACGATTCAAGAGACATTTTGGTCGCACATTTTCCGTTACATCAGAGGGTTCTTCAGGCAGTTTGGAGTCGGATGAACATTCTTGAGATCACCAGCCACGGGAAATTCCGCTTGAACTGATGCTGAATCCTATCGTAGAAATATTTTCTGCACTGCTTGACGAGCATCTCGCCGGCAACGTCTTTATATGCTCGAAAAGATTGCGAATTATTTCGATTGCCTCCCGATGCTTCTCCACAGGCATCCTATCGTTGAATGGTTTGTGTTTTCGTTGAAATTTTGTCTATGTATCGCGCCATAGCAGATATCGTGTATTATCTTATGCTTTCGAAGAATCTTTCCGTTTTTATTGATTAGAGAGGAAAATACAGAACTTTTGATGGGAAAATTCTGCTTATTTATACTTTATTTATTTCACTTGAGCAGGTTGTTATCGAAAAGAAATATTTTAGAGAACTGTAAAAGTGCTGGAGAATTAAATATAATGATACTTTTATATTGGCATTTAAACACTTATTTGTACGGTAGAAAACGAGAGTCGATAAAATAAGAAAATAAAATAATGAAAGAAATTTAATTATAGAACAAGAGAAGATGAAATTTTTTAATTTATACAATTACTGTTTCATTTGTTATAGTGTTTATTTATCCAGGCAAATATTTCATTTACTTTATCAGGTTACTCATACAAAACATGCATGTACGTCATTTCAATTAATCAGGGCATTAGGAGATTTTCTTTCTCCCAAGAGAGAAATAAAATATCGTATATCATAGTTCGATATAATTACACGGTATCTTTATATTTCGTACATCTGTGAAAATAATGAGTCACGTTGCATATCTTAACGATGCGCGTCTTAATATATTAAAAAATTCTAATTTATAGATATATAATAAATAGACTTTTGCGGTTGACTGTACATCGTCTTTATACACAACCTACTTATTTTCTCCTTTTCTTCGCGTCTTTTTCAATTTTCGTCGAAGCACACGAAAGTATTGGGAAATGCGCGTGGACTGCACAAGCGATGGAATAATTCCTCGATACCCACGACGATATCGGATTTCACAAACGTATCGGTCCATATCGAGGTTTCTAGGTGCCGCGACGCGATCAGAAATTGCACTCAAATCGACCTTCGATTCTGAGCGATCGTGCAAGTGCGCGCAGAATCCAAAGCTCGCTGCTACCACTGGCAACGGTCTTTAGGTTGAAGAAATAATCGCCTAACGAGGATAATGAATCTGAGAATACTACGAGATTCCACGATGATCTATCACGGAGAAAGCAGGACAAAGTGGGAAAGAGAGAGGCAATGAGAGAGAGAGAGAGAGAGAGAGAGAGAGAGAGAGAAGAAGAGGAAAGCAAACGCGTCAATGTTGCTAACGGCTCCGTAATTCCGAGGATGACGAAAAGAACGCACATCTTTGTTCGTCCTCTCCGTATTTCTATACGCTCTTCGTGCACGCTGTATGTAGGTACGTGCACGCGCGATGTGCAGTCGTAAAATAATGCACGCTCCACTGTAAACCGTTAATTAAAACGCGTGGACTTATTAATTAAAGCGTGCATTCCGCATTCGTACGTTTACGTACGGGTGGATTAACGACCAACCGGTATGTAGGCTAATGCCGGGATATTTTTTCGGGGAGAGTGGTAATTGAAAGGTAAATAAGCGAGTCAACGTTCCTTATTTTTTTTATTTCTTGCGCGTAGAAAGAAGATGAGAGCCTGGCTGCTTTTAAAAAATTGTCGCGATATAATGATCCTTTATCTGTGAGCCGAGAATTATACGCGCAGATTTTACATAAAACCTGAAAGCTCGCGGTAAGGGATTTGCAAATTGAAAATTCAAGTCGAATTCAACTCACACATCAGCTAAGATTGAGCGAAAACGATACCAAATAACCTAAGTTCTACAAAAATTCCATCTTCTTGTGCGATCCCACTTTCGTGTTATTTCTGTTTACACGTTTATCGTTATTTCTACCATTTGCTCGCGTTTATATGCGTATAATATAATGGAATTGGAAAATAGGACGATTTCTTAAATCCGAAGATATAAGCCTTGCAAAAATGAATACGTAGTCCAGGAAGTATTACACAAAAAAACTAAACGCACTATTAATGTTACTGTTGAGGTTATTAGATGTATATGAATGCAAAGAGACGCGCGGATAAATTGTAAGATAGAAAATATATATATTTTAAGCTGAAGTGTAAATACAAAGAAGGAATACAATATACGAGCTGGTCCAGATCCGCACGCTAGCAGTGTTACTCTATAAATGAAAAACCCTGAAGCCAACGTTGCACGTGTACCGTTTTTGGTTTGTCTTCGACAGCCTTTTGTCTATGCGCTGTCGACGGCTTCGGTGCTTGAGAAAACTAAAGGCCAGATGTAGAGTTTTCTTAGAAGTGGCGACCACTTCAACAGTTACGATTATACATATTTAATCAATTTAATTTAATTGAATACATATTTCATCGATTTAATAAAATCAAATAAGAACATAGTATTATTAATACAAGATTAATTAACAACGTACCAAATTGAAAAACTGCTGTCGTATAAAATCCAAGAATTGTTCAGTGTCTTTCCCCTGTGGTTTCCTTCGATTATTCAATGTAATTAACGTTAGAAGGACAAAGACAGGGTAAAGGAGAAAGAGAGGGGGGGAGGAGAAGGTGGAAGTTACGAGTCCTACGAGCTTCGTTCCAACATGTATCCTAAGCAACGGCGGCGTTGGATTATTTAACGCGGAATGGACATCTTCTGGCCCGGTACGTAATATTAATATGTTCTGCAGCGTTCGCTACATCGGAGACAATGGCGGAGATCGTGTTGAATGCAGTAATCAGAGGGCAGACTGCGTCCTGGGGGACTTTGCCTCGGTTCGCTCGTTCCTCTCTTCACGTTGATCCTACAGGAACAGGATCTGGCTGCTTCCTTTCGCTTGGCACCTTCTTCTTCTCACTACAACCCCCTTTCCTTACTCCTGTGCATCTCTTTCCAGCGTTGTATTTCCCTAGACGTGCGTTCAACCCCCTTCAAACGGTTTCTTTTCGGTCCAGTCGGGCGATCTTTGCTCAAATTCAAAGGTACGTTATTTTAGATAGCGCTTCTCTACGCGATTTTCAGTGTGTCCCGAACGATACTCTGGAATCTATTTCCTCTACGTTACGCTTAGTTTCTCTGTTTTAAATGTTAGATTTTATTTCGCGGGACAATTTCACTTTGACGTTATTCCGATGGAAAGGTGGAACGAACGATGATTTTCGATAGACTCGGCTTCTTTTTGGCGCAAAGCTCAAGTTACGTTATGAGGTTTTACGAAATTCGCTGTGTGAATTTCTAAATTGGATGTAACATCCTGTGAGAAGGAAATATATTATGTATAATGGGGTGTGTTAGGCAATCTTAATATTAAGAAAAAGAATTTCGCGCAACCTTGACATTATTAGATCAATATTCTTAGTTTCAAAGTGATAAGCGAATAAACGCGATAACAAGTGAATAAAGAACAATGATATCGAATGAACAAAATCGGTATAAAATCATCAACATGTAAAACACTTACATAACATGGATGTATCATAAACGACGAATATAAAACGTAAAATGTCGAATTCATTCAACGTCTAATATGAAATATTTTTTCGCTAAAAGTAGATTGGCCTACTTATATTTAGCAATTACGAAAAATATAGTATCGATTGCAATATAAAAGAACAGCCTGAGAATTTTCAAATAATCTATTTCCTTTACCAAAATGCCAGGCCTAAGTCAAGATAATTACAACAAAAAGGTATGGAACGAGTGGAAACATTTTAGCAAATGTCCAAGCATCGATCGTGATTAATTTCGAAACTCGATTATTGAAATTCCTCGCAGCATGGCTGGCTTTACTAATCGATTCCTCCCTTTTTTTTCCCCTGTTATAAGGGCCAGTAAATCAGGAACGTATCATAACAGTGATTTACGTCGTTCATTACGGCCGCTCTAACATAACGCGAAGGTAGTAAATCTTAGCTGTGACTCGCCGTAACTGGCCGCAATTGATGGTCGTGCAGATCTTGTTAGTGACAAGTGAAATCTCGACGACCTATCGATGCCTGTACTTGTATCCTTGTCCATAATTGAATCTTCTCTCCGATAGAACTATACGCCCGAATACTAATTGTCGAGCTGAATGTCATTTACTTAGGATAGGCAAGCCGATTATCCTCCGATTAATCGCGACGTTAGCGAAACGCGTATTGCAGATGAAGGAACGACGATGATCATACAGCAAACGGTAATTGAATAGTTTGGAAACGACAAAGCTTCCAGGGGTGATAACGTTCCGTGGCTATCGAAACCAGTTTCTATTTCCCATTATTGCTTGCGTTTAATTGGATTTTTAACGTCATCTTGATATACGACCTATATTTCTTATATATTTCCTTTCAATAAAATCGCAGATTTATAGCTTTTCCTTTCGATGGAAGATCGAAAGAAGCTACAGTCTGTCACACAAGAGCGTGTCTGCGATATCTGCGAAACCTGACACCTAATCAGAATGAGATAAAAAGAATGTAAACAAACGAAAACTTCTCTAATACGCGTTGCTGAATACCTTTCAGTTTCATTTGAAACAGTGAAAGGAACAGAGCTTTTTAATATGAGTGCCGCGTACGCGAAACGTCGAAAATCGTCTGGCATGGGCGAATGAAAACAGAGATCGTGATTGGAGTAATATAATATTCACTGATGAATCTTCGTTTTGGGCATGGTGTCCTATTAGGCAAGCTGAGAGGAAGACGTATCACAAAAATAAGAACACTTGTACATCACATTCGAAAGATATGGAGGTCGTTACCAGAATCCTACGCTCAAAAATTAGTCGAGAGTATGCCGAAACGATGTCAAGCTATAATCGCTAATGGAGGAGATTGGACACCCTACTGTAATAGCGTATTAGTGTTTTAGATGTAGATTCAATTCATATAAATTTTTTTACAAATATATAAATATTTACAGAAATATCGCAGACACGCTCTTGTGTGACAGACTGTATTTCACAAGAAAAAAAAAAAAAAAAAAAGGAGATCGAATATTGGTTTGGTTTGTTGGCTTTAAGAATTATGAGATAAAAGGTAGTACGTAATACGCTTTAGTAACAAAATATCTGTAGCGGAGTAATTTTAAATAAGAGGATAAGAGAATTCTTTTTATCAATTTTAATTCAATTCATCTGGTCATTTATCGCTTTAAACAAATATCGTCGATAGGAAATTTAATTTCAATCTTTATAAATTAGTCTATTCTCATCCATTATATTTTCATATTTCTACGCAGAATATTTAAGTCGATATACATACTTTTCTTTCTCATTTTATTCTATAGTGCGTTATATTTTATGTGTACACGTATTGCATTAGAGATAATGCTTTAAACAGTATGAGTAACGTCTTTCTTTCGATGCAACTAGATCTAATAACGATACAGAGTTAAGTCCTCTAGAGATCAATGAACGTCGTAGCTATTATACATATAATGACAGGGGAATTGGACCGAGGAAACTGCGAAAGGGGCTGCTATCAATTTTCTCTATCGTTAGTTATTTGTGCAGAACAAAATTCTGTTCGTTATTAGGCAACGTGAAACTGATAATACAAAGACGTTACAGCAATTAAGTTATGCAGTACACTGGATAAGGTTATTATAATAATAGGATAGTTTTCATAAACAATGATTTTAGTAGGATTTTTGTGATCGTTTCTATCAAAATATCAATAGCTTCGTAGTCTCTAAAGGTTAGATTTTGCTTTTGTAGTAAAATATTTAAGTATAATTCGTTGATAACGACACAGAGAAATATTTCTTTATTTTCAATGATTTTCGTTCGTGAAAAATTATTTTTGTTATCGACCTGTTGTTTATCGATAAAATATGCATGAAATAAATAAAATAAAATGGTCGACATTAATTCTTAGCTATTGAAAGACGACGTTTCGTGATACTTTAAAAATTCTTTCTTACATATACGATCTGGAATACTTAAAGCGAAACTGATATCAGAATGCGTCGTAACTGTATTTTATTAAATAAAAGTTCTCATAAAAGGAACAATGAAAATAGCTATTTCAAATTCTATATGCGGCAAAAAAATCATTCGGTCCTTCATGCGCTAATAAAAATTCTCGTAACTTCCTTACAGTATATTTTATCTTATGAACTGGGATCTCTAGTTGTCTTTGCAATGATACCATGCTTCTTTTACTGCTGGTATATTTATCAGTATCGTCTTTATCCCGTCCTTCTATTTAACTTACTTTTTACACCGGTTTATTTTCACGCCTAGTTATCCCTATATTAGTCAAATTGTAACATAAAAGATTCACTGTATGATTAGTTAATTGAAATAGTCATTATGCCTGTGTTTATATGGCAACTTGGTAAAAAATTTATATTCTTACAATATAAATTTTACTACGTTCTATTCCTATTATATTATACAGTATAACATAGTATTCGATATTATTATAATCAAATTAATTTATACAGATCCTTTTTAATTAATTTAAAAATATTTTCGTCTAAGAGAAATTTAATAGAATGTTTATTCCATTGAATAACTATTGTTGCATATTTTTCTGGAAAAAAATCCAAGATATATTTGTCGAAACCTTAAAAGAATTTTAATCGCATCTCAAAGGAAGAAGTGGAAGAAACTGCCATTCCTCGATGTCTGACTATGCATTGACCTATACTACTAACTACTGACTGGAAGTAAATACCTATCCTGAGTAAGATACTGCAGCATTATTTTTTAATGGCAGGTGATAAAATGGTTTTATCAGAGGTCGGGAATCCTATTTTCATAAAGAAGGTTCCTGTCATACGTTAAAATTTCTGAAATCCCTTTGACCTTATTTTCTTATATAAGAATTTTTCGAAAGACTTCCATATTAAATTTAACTAAAATATATTGTACAATATTATACGTTCTTAACGTGAATATTTAGGTTCCTCGTGATATACTTTATGTTACAAAAATTCTATACAAACATTTCTTACGCATAGCTTCACAGTTAAAAAAATGTTTAAAACGTTTTAAACAAAAGCGAAATTTTAAATTCGTAAAAATGTTCGAACGATGAGCAATTTCACATAATTACATTAATTTTATATAAAATATGTAATGGTATATATACAAACATACAATGTATATCTAAATTATATAAAATCAATACTTTCTTTTATGTAATTTGATCAGAATATTTTTCGATGTCAAATTTTATGATTATTTAATTTACCATTTATTATGCAGAGTTAACGCGTATTAAATAAACAAAATTTATGTTTCCACTAACTAAGATGAATCTTCGGATATATTAAAAAATAATCGATAAGATGACGAATTATAATAAACAAATATTAATAACATTCACTGTAGGTATAAGGCTGCTGCTGGTAATTCTAAACTAAACCCTCCTTTGCTACCATCCATGCAAATTTTACACCAGTATGCAAGCTCCATTTCGAAACTCAAATAATTAGTACCTAAACTCACACAAGCACACAGACTACCTGAAGACTAAAACACGCGAACCATGATCATCCATAATCAACGGTACATTTCCAAACCAAAAGAATCTGACGAGCGCGTAATGGCTAAAATTTGCGAGTTTTACGGTCGTAACATGCAGCCAGGCTGGCCATCGTATAGGATAGTTCGATGGTTCGAGGTAATTAACAGCGTCATCGACGAGTAAATGAAAGTACCGGGGGCTCGGTTCACCGAGGTATCTCGTAATCTTCTCGCGCAATTAACGCGAGCGCCGACAATGGACGTTCGTCGCGGAGGCTCAGGTGAAACGAAACGGGATATTTACGATGTAACAAACTAAGCAGGCGGGCTAGGAGTGTACAACGACGTCAGGCCTTGCGGCATACGTGCTTTTGTCGTTGTTGAAGCTTTAGAGCCGAGAAGGTACAGCCAAAGACAAAAATTAGTCTACGTGTAGTGGAAAATATGCATAAACGAAGTTTCTTTCTTTAAAGAATATTTTAAAGAAATGGCTCAAACCAGTCTATGATGTTCATTATTCCGTGCAAAGATGCTACTCTATTACCTTTATTTTATAATTTTCTTACTACAAAATGATATACTGGATATTCTTTTTTCTTTTTACCGAAATTCATTTGTACTCGCGACTTGATCGACGAGTGGATCTCTCATCACGCTTACTGCAAAAGAATTTTCGAAATCATGCAAAACCTCTGTTCTTCACTAAATATCAGCACAATATCTAGATGGAGCAATGAAAGGGAAGATGAGCGATTTCTACATGAAACTTACCATACGATCTTGCTTACCTGCTAGGCCTTCTGGTATCAAGTTTCAGGAAAACTATACATTATATGCATTTTCTTGTCCCTGTCCCGAATACTCTTTCAAAGGATTTGAACTGTGACCGTGTGAACGCTGCCTGCGAATCTGATCTACGAACATGGCCAATGAATTTATATTTTTGCTCCGAAGTTCTCATCCAACTACTGCCGCGTGACGAACATTGTTCGGAAAAGCGTATTTCAGAGATTACTCGAGTCTATTTGTTTTTCGACACGTTCGGCTCAGGCTGAACTCAGTTTCAGGAAGTGGTGGGGATGACACCGCGAACATTAGACAGAGATTAAATTATAATCGACAAAACTTAACTATATAACGCTAGTTTGTATCAGTTCGATTAATTTTCATCGATACCTACTCCCACTACCTGTCCACTTATTTTTGTCTTCGACTGTATGTATGCGTAGCTGGTAACGAGAACAGCCTTTGGGGAGCTGTTGCCGCCCCTCGAGACTGCCAGTGCGACTTTATTGCAGCAATAAGAGTTATCACCCGGTGATAACTGCCCCCATAATTCCCCCGTTCGCGATGAATACATTCCTCCTACCTCTTGTCCCTTTTGTCCTCCGTTGTCAGAGCTTCTGCTCACGTTGCGGTATCTACAACCTTATCCACGATATAGCCACGATATTCCGCTTCAGTCATATTGTTCAATTATTTCGTCTTCTTGTTTCCCTGTTTTTAACTGTTTTTTGAAAACTTGACGGAACTTGACTTGGAAGGATAGAGTTTATAAAGCATATATGACACATAATATATATAAACAGTATGATATGTGCAGGATGTATTAGGTTGTCCGTAAAGTTTCTTTCGTTTTATAAGGAAATAATAGACGTACAATGTTTTTTGTTTTATATTATTTTATTGAATTATGCACGAACATAATAATAGAAATATAACGGAACGGATCATACCTAATTCAATGAAATGATATAAAATAGAAATTGGTGTTCATCTATTATCACCTTATGAAACGAAAGAAACTTTTCCGACAACTTAATCTCAGTAAGTTTGTTCCGATGAGAGATTTAAATGTTTCTACAATTCTTTTAGACGGAACCATATATATTTTGTATATCGATCGATATATATTTTATTCCCTGTATAAAAGTATATCTATTTGTAATGGAAGGTGTGTAATTTAAAAAAATTACAGAATTCCCAGAAAATTACAGCATCTAAATCTTAAAGAATATAAGCACAAAACTTTTCGTATCGTAATATAAAAGTTCCTTCGAAACAAAGTATTTTTGAATCTCGGTAAAATTATGCTGCACAATATTTAACCTGGTATAAATTGCAAATATTAGCAGACTTAACGAGAGTTAAATCCTAATGACGGCAGTGATAGTACTTGGATAATGACAGGATGCGTTTCGGTTGTTATTCGAAATAAAACTGGTTCTCGTTAGAAAAGGTGAAAATCGACAAAGTTAAAATGGGTATGGATATTGGAATTGGAAAAATATTCGATTCTGCTATTGGCTGTAAGGTAGATTTAAAATCGATGGAAAGCATGGGTGGTAATAGCGAAAAGTGAGGTGTTCGGCCGGGAAATTCGACATAGAAAGAAAAATACGGGTTTCATAATAAAATGACATAGGTAGAAATTGGGAAATTTTGATATAATTATTTTCGACGTATTTTTAGAAAAATATCCGTTTGTTTCGTTCTGTGGATGATTAAAATTTATACGAAGATGAAATTATAAATCTCCTCGCATTGTTTAAAACCATATGAAATTACATTTGATTTTGTAATCGATTGACATTAGACAACTTGGGGATGATTTCTAATTGTGGTGTTTTATACAGTTTTTGTCGTATTTCATAAAAGAAATCGCAAACTTACGTAAAAAATGCTCACGAGCTTCTTTTACCACTCGTGTTCCATATTTTCCGAAGCGTTTTTCTTATAAACATCGTGTTTCCATATTTTTAATATTTTATTCTTCATAAAATACTGTCGCAGCTGTACTAGTTGAAATTTCACGGTAAAATAGAAACGATAAATTAACGAACTTAAGTCTTCCAAAGACGATTAAATTTTTCATAAATATATTACGATTCTATTCCGAATTTTCTATAAAAGTTAATTTTTTCCAGAATAATGTCATTGATCTCGATATATCTATAGCTTATGCCAAGATTTATATTATATGTCTTTAAGAGATCAGTTTAGGATGTTAGGAAAAAGCATTCCATTAAGAATGATTAAGAGGATGTTTAAGCAATTTTGAAAAATCCTCTGAAATTCTTATAAAATAGCCCAGCTATAAATTCCTAGGTAATTTTTTTATACTTCTAATGGGTCTATGTCTTACTTTGAAAAATTACGTGATAACGTAGTCCCTTTAGGTGAAGAGAAAATAAAGCCCCTGATAAATGACGCCGAAGCGCAGAGAAATGCTTCGTTTAAAATTAAAATTTCATACGGCAGACGTTCGTATGTAAAACGTGGTAACTAACGTGCTTTTCGGTTGAAACGAGTTATTCATACCGGTCTGCCTATAATAATTTCAGGCAAAAACTCTAGTAATATTGCACGAACATCCTGTCGGCTTTGTGGTCGTTATTTGAAATTTCGAGGGATATCAAGTTCTGAAGCCTTTTAACCGAGTAGTATTTGGATATTCCTGAAGTACTATTTAAAATTGAAATTCTTCAACGTTTGAACAATTACGGTGCCATATTGGTGATAAAAAATCCTTTTATGGAAATTTAAAAATTGAAAATCTTTATTATCATTTAAGAAGAGTAGCCGAGTAACGTTTCCTCGACTGTAATGAATTTTAATTCCGATTATATTTTAATTACTAGCCTCCCTTATCCAAAGTAATAGAAAAACAAAACTGTTCGGATAATAAAAGAATCGCCTTTCTAACATGAAATTTCCTCTGTTCAGATACAGATTAAGATTAATTGATGGCTTTTTTTTAATATTTATGTCTCCTATATGTTTTTGCCTGCTAAGTCACATAATTCTTTCAACGTAAGTAACTACATAGAGTTACATTCTTTTTGCATTTCGAACCATCGAAGCCATTTTTCGAGTGCCACCATTGCTTCGACGCGAGAAGGCACCTTACCATTTTCGGTCACTGTTTCCATTTGTGCGGAAGCCTCGTTATTATCGTCTTCATCGCCATGAAACCGTTTCATTACATCGGTATATTTAACATCTTTAGTCCAGCATCGAAGGAATCTACGTAATACTTTAGATTATTTTCGATATCGTGTCTTCGTTTCTTAATGTCTACGATTGTGGCTTTTCCAACACCATGTATTTCTATTATTCTATTACACCTACATCACTTTCGAATGTTTCAATTATTTCCTATTTTGTTTCGATAGTTAGAACGCTATCAGTTTCGTGGTAAATCTTTATAATCAGAACTCGCTCGATCGAATAATGTAAAGAATATATTGTGCATGAACACTAGCAAAATATGTACATCCTTGAAGCGTAAAAAGGTATCCATTACCGGGAAATATGTATTACGTTGGGACAATGGGTAAGCGTGTAAGGTTTAGGGCTCTGTCGCATCTTCATTTCATCTTCACAAAAGAGAAGAACGAGAGACTAATTCTAAATTTACAATCTTATTCGATCATTGGACATGTTGATACACTGTTTGCAGTGAGGTACTTATAATAATTATTCGACACAATTTTCACATTTCAACCAGACGATTTTCTCACGTTTCATATGAAATTTGTACCAGCGTCGTGAAAACTTGCAAACTTTTTAGAATTGTGGATCTCAGTCGCCGAAATAAATGTATAGGAAAACTCACATTACACGTAGAAATGATATTAAAGTAGTTTCAGATTTATTTAATATGCGATTTACAAGATATTCGTCGATATACATTTGCACGCGTCTCAGCAATCTCTTTGTCTCACCATCCTCTGTACCACACTACCAATGGAACAGTTGCATTCGTCTGTTTTGTGAGACGCTGTACACGTACATACTCCTACACACACACTCATACTCATATATGTGTCACTACTACGCGGCTAATCCACTGTGGCACCCAAAATTACATATATCTCAATAAGTCCACTGCTCGGAAGCCACAAAACCTAAGTTCATAACCTCCTACTTCAACAAAATTCAATCTTTGAGAAGGTAAGATCAACAGATCTAGAAACTTTTACGCTTAGGAACGCCTACAGGCTGGTATCGTATCCCGGCGCATTAAAATATACATCGACACGTACCCTGCCCTAAGTATCGCAAAGTATTCTAAGAAGCAATGAATATTTCACGTGTTTCTATTTGTCTTGTGCCTGGACCAGCTTATCCTTCGGTTATTCGACGCGAAGGAACCGTTCGATCTTGTTGAAGCTGTTACCTTTATCCTTCTCGTTGCTGTCTTGGCCCTCGCTGTTGTTGCAACACGTATCTTGACTTATTTCCGGGCGGGTTACAGCTGCCTGTTCTCACATTCTCCCGAAGGATGGAGAAGCGAGCGGAGAATTCGCTCGAGAATTGTTCCAGCCGGTTCTTGTTGGCTTTGCCCTCGCCTCGATAGTCGTCGGACCTTGGATCTCGAGCAACGTTCTGGCTTTAATTAACTTTTTCGGCGAATGTCGCTTTAATTAATGGTCCGCTTTATTTTCTTTCTTGCGGGCCAAGCGAAGAAGGAGGCAGAGGAGGGGAGGAGGGGCGGGTTGGATATGACTTTCGAAAAAATTGATTGACGAGGGAACTGTAAGATGAAATGGAGTCAACGAGGGGAAATTAAGAAAAAGCTCGCTGTCGGGAAATGAAAAATACTCGTTGTGAGATGTTACTCTCTGTGTAGGACGTTGAAGTGTGTTTGAAAAAAATATACCGTGACTGGCGAAATTATGCCAGCACTTGGCATACGGAACTCTCGTGAATATATTGCGTGTGTGTGTGTGAGTGTGTGTGTTGTATAAAACTTTTTAGAACTTCATTAATGGCGTAATGAGACGTAACTTTGTTATGATTACGTTGGTAGAGTTAGAGATAAGGCCGAGGATGTACGTAGAATTAACAACATTTTCACTGCGTATGTATGTCTCGTAGAATTAACAGAAATACTTGATACCGCGTTTCAGTATGCACACATGTACATGGATCAGTTTCTATTGGAAATCCTTTGGATATAGCGTATGGTATTTGTCAAAAATCATTTGAACGACAAATTTCTATTTACTTGTGTATCGTTATTAATTTTTGTTGTAGAATGAATTTGATGTCCCATTACAGGATTGAAGATGGCTTTGAGACTTCAAAACGTACAAGCGATGAAAAGATTGAAAAGTATGTCGTGAAATCCCTTTCAAACCGAGTAACATAGTCTCAGCTTGAAAATAATTTCATGCGCTCATGCTCTTTAATAATTTTCTATGAAAAACACGAGAGTGGATAGGTAATAGAGTAATATTATTTTTGTTTATGTTTTATAACATATTTTTAGAAATATACAAATGAAAGTTGCATCTTATTGAAAGTTGGAAAGTACTATTTTCCTCTTCTGGAAGAAAAAGAAAGAAATCTTGAAAGTTATAGAAGATATGTCTGCAACTAACGTGCACAAAATGAACGTTTCTCAATGCGAAATGAATGAGGCACATCTGCAGAGAAAGTTTACGGTATGAGACGTCTGGTTAATAAAGGCTGAAACTTTTTCTTACAGATTATCGATCAGGCGCATAGCACAATTTATAATCTCCATAGTTAAACGAAGATTCAAACGACAAATTCAAAGGGATAACTTTTTAAATCTTCGTGAAAAAAGACGATGCAATTTATTGATTATATAGTTTTTCATAGACATACTTATAGTTCATTGCTTATATATGTATCCTTCTTGATACTAATGCTAAAATCAAATACGCATGCATTTTGTTATACAAAAGTATCTTAACTTGATTGACAAAATCACTGCACGATGTTATCGCAACGAATATTCAATACATTCAATTCTAAGAGTTTTCTACACGCTATTTACGATATATTACTAATATAATATATTATTCATTATGCCACTGAAATTATTAACATTTTTATAACGCTATACAGAAACTTTAGTATATTGATCGATCATGAACGATTAAGTGTCTCTACTACGATATTTAAATTTGTATGTTCCAATCTTGCTCCTATTTTATCCAAAAAAAGAAAGAAAAAAAAAAGAAAAAGGGAAAGACCTGTAAAGTTACAGAGGATGAAACGAGAAATCATACGCAACGGTATCAGTTTTACCATATTTTGTTGAAACTTGATATACATATTTTTTAACGTTGGAGAAATAAAATTGGATTAAAAATCGTCGATAGAACGTAGTAGAATTAATAACAGTTAGTATTATTTTTACCTTAAACCGTCGCTATTATATTTCCGTATTTATCTATTAATGAAAACTACATTGCAAAACACTTCAATGTAGTATTTTTATTCCATATCCGTTACTATCAATTTCGTGTTTTTCTTTTTCAAGACTGTTTTATCGTATTTTCGACGAAAACGTTATATTTTTCCTGCCTTTTTTTTTTTTTTTTTTGTTAACCAGGAAATATACGTTACCGGTTTGGTGATTTACAATGATTTTACAGTAGATTTACATGGTGAGTCGATCGGTACAAGTGGAAAACGAATTTACGTTCTCTGTGAGCCAATTGTTACAGGCGGTACACGTGAATTTACGATCTTTGCAAATTGAAGGGAACTGCACGTTTTCTCTCGAATTAGGATAAAAGTGAGCACCGTTTCATGTTACGAAAGGGATTTAATTTCAAGCGTTAACCTCTTTCCATTATTTTTCGTTCAATGATTATTTCCATTTAGCCCACATTTTATTATTATTTTACAGCCGTTTTTCAATATAAAAAAGGCTACGCATGTACATACGCGATATGTGATATTGCAGGGAAAATAATAAAATCCAATGTTCGCAGACTACTCGCTAAATTTACGGTGAAATTGATAAAGGATTAATGATAATGGTAGATGAATGCAATTGATAAACTGTAAAACAATCCACAACTGCAGTGAAAATTTTTATTATGGGTGAATTACCTACATGGTGTTACTTAAAGGTTTAATGCCGGATGGAAAACTATTATAAAATAGCTTCATATTCGAATCTAAATAAGTTTGACAAGTTTAGCGTGTTTTAGTATGTGACATTAGAATAATGTTGTATAATTTTGTTGTATAGTGTGATGTAATATTATGAAATTTAATAAGAAAAAAGAAAGAAGAAACAATATTCCTATGTTTTCGTATGCAGCTAATTAAAAAGTTCTATTCAATCGTTTCGCGGTAAATTCGGCTGTTTGATGAGAACTATTCGCTCTATAACTTTTGTAGAGGGGCGAACCGCGAATAAAAACGGGAATCCAGAAGCGACTATATTCGCGGAGCGGCGAAGAATATACCATGGTACTTGTTAATGATTATGGATTTGTTACGACGGCCGACTCTGTACCTGGATCAGGCCACACGTCGCGGGCAAGCTGACAGCCAGATGTCTTCACATCCTTACCGCATACCCTCAATAGTCTCAAGTACCCTCCGTAAACCTCAGGAATTTCTAGCTAAAGGTCCTTCATACCCAACAAACATTCTTTCATCGAATTATATTTCCAAAGCTTATTGTGCACCACGGCTTGACACGAGAAAGTTGGTTCTTCTCACGTATGCGGCCTCCCACTAGCAACTTCGTCTCGAGGGCGGTTAGTACCCTTCCTCACCTGCCAACCCAGCAAACAACCAATTGACAACGAAGCCTATTTCCCTCTCTCATAACGAAACCTTGTCCTTAACGAATCAGCTCGTCTCACGTCCTCGGACCCACCCATCGCTAGCTTTCCTCCGCCACCGCATCATTGCCAAAGGCCACTGATTTTCCATCTTTCGAACGGTCAACACCTTTGACCGAGTTTCTACCATTAGATCAGTCACATACTCAACTTGTACATACGCAACAGCGTAACTATTCATTACAAGGTTGTTGGAATAAACTGTTAATTATATATTATTATATCCGTGTCACACTCACTTTAATTACCCCTGTTATCCTAAACGAAATAGGGGATCGATCATTTCGCGGCGTCGATTATCTAATCGTAACGGGAATTTACGACTCCCGTTGACGTGCCTCTTCGCGATCGCGTCTCTCCGCGAGTGAACGAAACAGGATTTTTACCGCCGAAATAAAGGTATAGAAACACTAAATATTCATTTAATATTCACAGTAAAATAATTATGCATTTATTTAGTAAACGATTCCAACAATATCAATCGATACGATCTTGCACGTGTCTCAGTACTTCTCACACTACCTTCCATCCAGATACCCTTCCACACACGACTGACTACGGAACAGTTTACACTCTTTTGTTTTCGAAACGCCGCGCACACACATACCCATACTCACATACTACGCAGTCAATTTAGCATATAAAATTACACATATCTCAACAGTACTATTAAACAAGTTTCGTTAGAGGAGTGACTGCATGGGATAAATAGTTATATCGATTTCATACTTCGCTATTGATTTTCAATTTCGTTATTAAATACACTTTGCAACAAAATCGACGCGATATCGGGGCATCGCGTATTCAAACGATACATTTTAAGTCAGATATAGAGATTGAGCGAGCACTGGATGACGCACATACGTGTTTCCGTGTTGTAATTTGCCTAAATGTAATTTGTTAAAGGAGCTCGTGAAAAGGAACTGAACATTTGTTAATAAAGCACGATATTACTAAAAATATTAGTTTACAACTTATGATTGTAAAGAAATAACGATTGTATTAAATTCTTGATATTGCTGTTTTAGTTTACCGAAACAACGATATCTTTTGATTGTACGATGATATTTTCACGATTAAAGTATTATAATATATCGATTAATATAGAACGTCGTACAATAAAATTCAATAGAAGTTATTATGCTTGTGTCATTATGAATGACTTTAGTATAATCGAAAATTTATTGTATATTAACGGATAGTGGAAAAGCAATTAGAAACAAAGTGATAGAAACTGAGTTTTCTCTCTGGCAAAGGTCTAACTCTTTGATCCGGACTTTAATTCATTGAGTTCTTTTGCTCGTGTACTTTATGACTCACAATCAGTTTTATTACGAAGGAGAAAGTATCGTGATTATAATGCAAGATAGTGTTGCTTGACTTGCAAATGAATTATGTGCATTGAATTCATGCAATCGCCGTGATTAACTGAACAGGTATTCCACGTTATGTTTTCATTACATTAGAAAAATATCCTAATGGCATTGTTGATTAGAGCGTGTGATTTATGACGCAATCGCAACACATATGCAATCTGTTAAACTAATTTCAGTTTTACAATTAATGGGAAAAAGAATCTTTCGGATGTAAATTAAATGTGTGCGCATATATTATTTGAATATTATGAATGATATCATATCTCATATTCACACACACACATATGTATATATATAACGTTAAATTCTGAATAGAAAATAGTCGCAAAATTCAACTAGCAGAAAAATCATGAAAAGAATCATTCGATCGTCGTTGAAATTTCACTCCATCGAAAATTTCATTGACGAAAGATCCTTCTAATTCCCTCGCATAAATTCCCCTATGGCATCGATCGAATAGTACGGTCACGGTGAATCCAGCGCGTGTTCCACTTAGGAGATTGCGATTAGGTGTCAAACGAAAGTTGGACAGAAAGTCGTGGAGTGAGGGACGGGTGTATCCTGAAGCTCATAAGTTCAGGGACACATCGGCCAGCTTGTGAGATTGCACGTGCTGTCACGTGTCGACGACTTGTATCGATATTAACAACGACAAGTTGAGACCACGCAGGGTGGACACGCGATCCCGACAGTCGCGGAGATTACTTTTTTCCACGGCCACGGACTTGCTGTCGCGTTACAAACAGCATAATTATTCCCGCGACACGTTCCCACTCGATAATGCGTAATCTGATGATGGACTTTTTCTTCCTTTTTCTTCCATTTTTCTTTCTTTTCTTTTTTCTTTTTTTTTTTCCTTTTTTAAACGGCAACACCATTCGCACGGCCGTTTAATCGTTTCTTCCTGCCGCGTCGTGTTTTACACTCGGTCTCCCTTTTCCCCTTTTCCCCGCTCGTTACGGGATTTGCAATTAACTCCCGTTTCTTTCGTACTCGATCGTATCGCTCGGACGTAATTCCGAAGGGGAGCTCTCGTGGAACTTGTAAATCTAAAGCGATCGCGAGTCGTGCGTTACGTAGAAAAGTAAAAAGAAAACGCTGTTTATTCAGTGAATTGGACGATCGTGTGAAATTTTGTTGCCAGAAGTAACGCTACTCGCTAAATGTGCTTTTCAAGTGTGGAAATCCTTTATGGCTGTCGATTGAAAATGATAGAAGTTACACATGGTTCAGTTTTACGAGCGTTATTCTTCTCGCCGATACGACGAATGTTACTACATTCGAAGATAGTTTTCCCTAGTTTTCAAGACACGGGACAGTCCATTTCATTCGGCTATGATTAGCTACGAATCGAAAGATTGAAATGTTCCTGGATCGTGTCATTTTCGGAGATTGCACGTAACGCGTGCGTCGTATTTGTTTCTCGTAAAACTTATTAAATATTTTTCTCGCGGACACTTAACAGAGACATGTTATCAACGTACTAAAACTGTAGAATTTTGACCAACAAGCGATATGAAAATTTGTGAATCTCGTCTAACGATTCTGTGCCTTTTGATGATAAGTTTGAAGAATAGGGCACTGAACGAATTATAATAAGTGAACTGCGGATTTTTATACATTTATGGGAACTTGGGAAATACAAAAAATTTCACCGCACGTGATGCGCAAAAGTATAAAAAATATCTGAAATAGAGTAGTCTTAAAATTTAGGGGATGAAACAAATCTCTATATAGATTCTCTGTATAGATTTCTTTGATTATCTCCATAAAAGTATATATTTGCGTAAAAATCCTCGGTCTAGCGATAAAAAGACGTCGTTGGGTCTAAATAGCTTCAGTTTAATTTTGCTCTTCCACAATAATTCTTTATCTAAGATTCCTTCGCTCTGGTATATGCGTATACTACAATCTGACAGTACAAGAGAAAAAAAAAAGTACAAATCTGTGTTTTCAACCCGTTGCACTTTTAAAATCATAGGCAAATTGGTCATTATAGACGATAGAATTTGAGAAATTTGGCAACGCGAGATTCCATGTTGCCTATATGGACGTAGCAATTGCCGGCGAAATATTTCGACTTCCAGCGCGACGCGATGCATTCGAAAAATGAGGCGCCATATCCGAAATTGCGATACGCGTTTCTCTCGTCCTATTTGCGATGACGGAGAGCGAAGAATGGAATCCTGCACAGTGTATCCTACGATTAACGAGGCACTGTTTTTACACTCCGTTTCGTATAACTTCGTTCTCCTGTTTAACGAATCGCAAATACTGCGCACGTGTTATACGAATTACGTCACAGACACTTCTTTTATTAATGCGACTTCATCCTCTGGTTGTCGTTCGATGGGAGGTCATGAATCGGCATTTCGTAGCAGCTTATAAACGTCGGTCAAGAATAATGACTGTATTTACGAGCTCTTGCTAAGCACAGTTCTCCAGCGTTGTGCGTATCAATAATCGTATAAATCGATGAAATCTGCTCGAAATAGTACGCAGAACGTCCCATAAGTTTTCATACAAATTTTATTATCACGTTCTAAAATCGAGAGTTGTATGAAAAAAAAAAAAAAATGTACAAACTTTTGAAATTCATCTTTATATCGCAACATATCGAACACATAAAAAAGCTATAACTATATCATAAAAAAGTTGTTTTCCTCTAACGTAGAATTTAAAGAATATCATTTTGAAAATTTTAGGCAACTATAAAAACAACAGATTTTCGTTTCAAATAATAATTACAAGCTAAACTAGGTCGAATTTGATCCAGGAATATTCCCCGTTTTCATCTTCGCTACTGTATGCGCGCAATACTCAGTAAAGTGATCCGACCATTTCGATGACTATCGCCATAGCAACACTGTTCCGCATAGTGCTCATTGCCAACTTCCAGCTACTTCAATGGCAAAGGTCTGGAAAACAAGAGCGTAATTCAATCTTCGCCTGGAAAACTACAGCAAGATGATGCAGTAAACACCCCACGCTATTATATCAAACCATTTATTGTATCAAACGCGTTCTATATAGGTCCATTCGTGTTATAACCAACCATACAACGCAATTCTCCTTTAAAATAGAGAAATTCAGCGAGAATCGAAGCGCATTTCATCCACAGTTGCTGCTCGTTTCTGTTATCATTCTTTCTTTCTGCTCTTCATTCTTCCTGCACTTTGGTAACATTTGATAAAACGAAAGTGTAAACGAGCATTCGTTCGCCGTTTGGCTCGCCGAATCAGAGACCGAATGCTCTACGAACGCTCTAAGAACGCTCCAAAAGTGTTTGTTCGATTCTTTTAGGTGCTCGTCGATGTCTGATCTCTACGAACGTTAGCTCGCGTTCGCCGTGAACTCGGAACAGTTTTGAAGCATTCGCATGTGGAATTTCTACTTCGTCAGTAGTCTCCAAACGACGAAGGAATGCCCGTTTACACACTTGTTTCTAATATTTATTAAAACTTTGATTTGCCATCTGCGAGCCACGTTACCAAATCTTTCAGAATGATTAAAATAAGATAAATTTCATAGGCAAAATCTTCAACAACGTGATCGATTTGGCTAACATTGCCAGAAGAAAGTTCGCAAATGTAGTTTGATATTTTGTCAAATTTTAATTATAATACAGTACAATTTCAGTTTACTGCAATTCCCAGAGGCAAAGTAGATAAAAGTCGCGTGGCAACCGTTCCTTCTTAACCCTGTTGCGATCCTTGACTTTTTATTCCGCGATCTCGCTGTCATTTCTGCAAATAAAAAGACTTTTAACGTTCCAATGAAATACGCGTTACACAATTGAAACAAGAAACCACACGTATCGATAACAATTCTTTAATATTTTCCACAAATTTGAGATACTTATGAATATTAAAAAAAGAAAAATACAGTCGAAATCAAACGATAAAATTTAGCACGGTTGAAGTAGTTGGGAAAAGCGAGCGTCCGCTCTCTGATCGAAACGCGTTATACTACTTTTACTCGTACGTTGCGTTTGAATACCGTTCACTCGTACATTATATTTGAATACCATTCGCGATACTATTTGAACCGCACCTCCACGCCGATATTGATGCGAAACGTGGCGTTCATTGCAAAAGCTGATCGCTCGATCAATTTCCGCGTAACTCGTCACCGTGCATTAATGGTATTGCCATGACTGCTGATACCCATCCTGGTAGTGGTTAGATGGTACGTGCATTCGTACCGGAAAATGTACGAATGACAAGCGTTTCTGAATTACAATCTCACGTTTACCGGACTCTATGGTGGGGACGTGCATGTATATCGAGGAACGTGAACATGTCCCGAATACCCGAGGCTCGGTTCCGCGCTGCACATTTGTCTTACGCTTTCGGGAGGGATGGATGTATCTGTATTTTAACCGCCTGCCCGGCTAACCTGATTTCCACATGGCGCAAAGGAGAACGTGTCCTTTGAACCTGTCGTAATAATACGTCTTTTTAGCGTTTAACGTTCACCGTGAACGAGCGACCCAGATTTCCGAATGTATTGTTTAAGATTCGTTTCGGTATTTCATTTTAGTCAGCGAAACGTTGGTGAATGTGGAACGCTATATGTTCATGAGCGGAAATAGGCGCTGTTTCTCCTGATATTATAGACGGTTCTAGTATTGTACGATGGTATAGCAAAGGATTACCTGAGAATCGTAAAGGTAAATTTCGTTGGATAATGTGATTTTGATTATTTTATCGCTTGCGAGATTGTTAATCGTAAAATAATTAGTGTACGCGATACATTTGGTTTGTTTCACTCGGAGGAATGTCAAGAAGTAATGTAACAGTATGTTTATTTATTATAACAGTTTATTTATTAATAACAATTATTTCGTTAGGTTTTATTTCGTTTACATTTTACTAGCCACGATGAATCTGTTTATATCGGAATTACTGGAATTACTGGTTTATATCGAAAATATGGAATTTATGTATATTGAAAATTGTAATAAGTAGACCAATTATGAATCAGTTTTTGAAGCCTGAATTCGGATTGGCAAATGCCAAAACGATAAATTATTGAATACTCTATTTTACGTTTAATTATTATATCAAAATTTAATTGTTTTATTCCGTCTTTTTTTACAGGTAAGATACAAATCGTTGTCGTTAACGGCGTCTTAAAATTGGTAAGCGATTCAGTAACAACATACAATCCTTTTTCACTGATCGATCATTTGTTTCTAAATGTTATGCGCGTAACTAAAGCACTCTGAATTCTGGAAGTAGCCCTAGTTTAGTCGATATTAAAGTCTGACTTCATATTGACAAAACTTTGGCGAAGCGTGTCGTTAACGCAAGCTAGTAGTCTCAACGAGTATCTCATAGTTGTGAAATTACTCACAAAAATTCCTTTGCTTACAATATCTTCCCATTTCCGTACCATTGTTTGTTAACAGTAATTGTTTATCAAGCATATCAACAAATAATGAAATAGAAAGGTATGTAACTAACACACGTTTAGTAAAGTATTAATATAAAGCGTGTATAATGGACTTAAGTAGTGCTAAATTTGATATCGTTAATTATTGTCACTTAATATAATCAACTGTCCTAATATTTTCATAATATTTGCTAAACGTATATTTGCGATAAATGTTTTGTAACTTCTATATACATCTTCGGATTCGTGTCAAATTTTACCAATATGATCGCAATAATCGTACACCTTACACTATGGGGTTAATGAAATTTCAAAAAATTTCGACTTCATCACACACTCGATATATATATCGATCGATACCACTATCTATTGACAAAGTCCGCAATCACTTAGTTGCCAGCCCAATATTCATATTATATTATTATACAAATTATACAAAATTTTCCTGGCAAGTGTCCCAATACTTTCGCGAACTATTATATTTCTTTAATACTAGAACTAGCACAGTCAAATTGACTGGTTCTACAATTTTATTTTAAAATTCCTACTTCATGTTATATCTTTTTTCCACAATGATGTAATAACTTTCGCAACGATAACTAAAAGAATAATACAATGAATTTTATTTTGTTTTTTATCACTGGTACTCGTCGAGGTGTAAAAGGATCCTGCAATCTGTTTATCGAACCCCAATTAACCAGTTTCCTCGTTTCGTACAACTTGCCACACGTTTTTCAAATTTTTACTTCGTATTATTCAATATGACGATATCGGTTATCAGGAAAATTCCCAATCGTCCGCTAGATCGCTAGATGAATTCCTTGTTTAGGGATGATTGTCCTAGCTGGATTAATAATACCAAAAATGTACTACATAACATGGAATTCCTTCTGTAAGAAAGTAATAAATCGAAAAATATAAAAATATTCTATTATTACGTATTTTTTAAAGACCACTCTTTTTCACTGGTTGTTATAGAAATTGCCTCGCGTTAACTATCGGTAGTTCTAGTGTTAATTGCGAATAACTACCACTATCCAATAGATTGAATTCCACTGTATTAAAACTCTCGATATTTATTCGCGTTAATTCCCAAGCACTTGAACGGGAATGCACGTGATGCTGGAAATCCTATGCGTAAACTATCTCATGCGGTTGCATTCATGCTTGTCAGTAATTGAATTCCGACATTATCTCGTGTTCCGTACGTTTCGGGTGGTTTTCTTAGATAAAGTTATTTGCTCGTTCATCCTGCGTGCTGCTTTGCTCGCGGCTCCGCCGCGTTTCCTCTTCGTTTCCGCCTTTCGCCAACAGAATCTTCTCGTTGCGTCGTTTCCTTTGCGTTATTACGCTCATTCCTGAATTTCAGACGATTTTTTTGATATTCCGTAGAAGAGGTAATGATAACCCCCTCGCGAACATTCAACCTAACCCCGCAACTACGAAGAGCGCCAGTTGTTGGAGGGTTTTTGTGTATTCCGAATATTATATTCCGCAGCTCTTTCGTATTCAGGAAAATGTCTGAGGATAGCGATGGGTGTTATTCGCTTTCCATTTGGGAAATTCTAGCTGGAATTTCTAATAGATATCGTTTAACTATGTTTGAGACAGGCAATTGCTTTTTGTTTTCTGTTCGTTAATTGTACAGGGTGTATTGTATAACTTGACTAATCTAAATAATTCGTGGGACGTGTTCCTTTAGATATCTTCAGAAAAGGATTTTATAATATTGAAAAGATCGAAGGTGTATATTTATATTGTATGGTAATTTGTGATGTATAGTACATACATTACGATATATTATGTAATATTTATTTGTTAGAATTTAATCTTGGAATTAAGATTAATAATCCGTGGAAGACACAATGTTTGTGTTGAAATAATACAATGTGATATTTATTAAACAATTATTTCAAGAATTATAAGTGTGCGTTCTGGAATGTAGACAGTTGGCTAGTTATTCACAGACTGACTGGCTTAGTGACCCATGGCCCTTGAAAAAGTTTAGAGCCCCACTCTCTATGCAGTAGTGAGCGTGACCCGTGTGGGTGTCTGTGTGGCGTCACACGTGGCACAGGAACCTTCTAGTAGCTTCTCGACGTGCCCATCTAGAATGTTCCATCCATATCCTCGCGCTTCTTCCGGCGAATTTTCGAAAGAGCATGCACGTGCTAGCCGCCGTGGTGCATCTCACGAACGCACGCTAGTGGGAATGGCGCTGGGCAACGAAGGGAAGAATCCTTATGATCAATCACCTTATCTGCATGCGATTGATATCGTTGTATTCCAACAGTGTTTATAACATGTATTTCACTAGTGAAGTATCAGGATAACATTAAATCTACCAGAAATTGCTATTTCTTTTGCCTAAATGCCTACTTCTTTTTAAAATATAAAATGGTAAATCAGTATTTAAACAACGGTTATTAATATTATTGGTTCTTGGAGGAATGAAATTTAGGTGCATAAACTTACTCATTTGGTAGACATGTACGAGGAGTTCTTTACAATTTCGTGTTTAAATTTCAACGGCACGGATAATGAAGTTGCCTTGAAGAACGCGTTTGCATAATTGCAAGACAAGCTTCCTTCGTAAGACGAAACAGGAGCATGGTCGTCGCGTAATTTTTATAACTTCGTGGCAAGCACGGAAGACGACAAGTACCTCGAAGAGTGTGTGCCGTTTCTTCCTCAGAATATTGTGCTTCGATATTTACATTGTCATATTTTTTAAACAGTTTGTTCCTCGCTGAAGGAATATCGAAATCGTAAAAGGTTAAATGATTCGTTTCGTTACAAAACATAACATTGTGCAATATACTTTCAGCGTAACTAACGATAAGTTATCGATAAAGCCACGTTATACTAAATTATCTATATACTTATATACTTACTAAATATCTTACGAAAATTGAAGATTATATATCGAAAACTATTTAGTCGGGGGATTTTTTTTCGAATAATTTCTCCGTTCACTTTATTTAAATATTGCTTGATATATTTTACAGTAATTTATAGTTTCCTCTTAGTTACATGATATTTCGTTACTTCGTTTTGCAGGTTTCTATAGAATCCGTGAATTTAATTTTAATGTAATATATGGTTTAATCCAAAGTACGACTTACTTATATACACGTAAATTAATGCGCAACGTATTTCGGCGTATGCTAAAGATATGCAGTGGCTGTGATTAAGTTGTCTGAAGTTCCAGTTACTTCGCGTCTGATTAATAATAGGACTATTTCACTTATCCCTGCGTTAAGGAGCCACAAACATAAATCTAACAATTCTGCAAGTTTCAGGGGTAATTTTTAAGAAGTAGGAATCTACTATTATTATTAGAAAATTAAGAATAGTATGGAAAAGGATGAAGTTAGTATGTATTTTGATTTTATAGTACTTGTTATTTCAGATAGTAGAGATTCTTGTCTATATCGTATTCTCACGTGCTGCAATAAATTGTAAGAGGTTCATTTGTATTATTTCTAGAAATAATATTTTCACTAACAATATTTCTAGTAATAAAATAATAATAATAAAAAAAAATAAAAAGTAAAAGTAGTATCTGTCGTTACCTGTGATAATATAGTTCTCAGTATATCAAATTTGTTTATCCTCTATGCCGTTCCCAGTCAGACTTCCAACAACGTTATTAAAATTATTTTACAACTTAAAAGCAGCAAGAGACATTAGCTCATGCGATTTCCAACCTTTTTAATCTCATGGCACACACGTGAACTAATTATTAAAATTCTCTGCGGCACAACAAAGTATATATTATATATGTCTCGAAGCTATCGTTGTTTCTATCTGACGATCTAAGGAGGAAGGAGTTCGGTGACCTTGACTGAATAACAAGGTATTACACGTTTTAAATCACAAGCTTACGCCAGAGTAAAACGAACCAGGAAATCCTGAAGAACGGCCGAGAGGATCACGCGCGTCTCCAACGACTCGATTCGACCACAATCGCTCTCGAGCTGGACGAGTAAACAGTTTTAAAGAATCGCGGTGCTCCGAGAGAAGAAGAGAAACGTGGAACCGAGAGAACATAGGACATAATGGGATGGGTAGAGAAAAGAGCGTCGATGAGTGAGCGTGGAAAAATGGGTAAACAGGAGTATTCTCAGGTATGCGGGCTACGGTGCTAGTAGCTCTGATACAACAAAGGGAAATGGAAGAAAGTATTATACCGTGGACGAGTAAGGCGTAAATGGTGAATGAGAGAGAGAGAGAGAGAGAAAGCGAGCCAGGAAGATGCGAAAAGCTGCATAAAACAAAGAGGATAGACAACGTTTAAATGCTTTTCGATACGAGAGCAAGACGGAGATTTCATCAAAGTAGAAATTCCTGCGAACTCGGAAGAGAGGGAGGCAGTGGAAGGAGGCCCGTTCCTCAGTCAGGTGGTCGACCAGGGAGGACGAGCTGTGTCGGCGGAGCCTCGTTTCGTCGAGGGAGCTGCGTTCGTCGTGAATCGAGTGACGAAGAGCACCAGAGAAGAGAGGAAGGATTCCGAGAAGGACACGGCCGGGGAAAAGGAACAAAGGGACGATGAGTAAGGTGAAACCGAGAAAGACGGCTCATGGGAAGCAGCCTGGAAGAAGAAAGAGGCCACCTACTACGCGGGATGCGTTGGCGGTCGGGGTGCGAAAGCAGGATGAAACGAAGGAAGAGAAAAGACGCGGTGGAGGCGTCACGAAGCGGCGCTAAACAGAGATAGCAAACGAGTAGAATAGAGAGAAGACGCGTCGAACAGAGAGAGGCTGATGGAGCTTGAATGGAAGAGCTTTGAGCAAGGTAGCGAGAAGGAAACAGCAGGGGGTTGGATGAGAAGGAGGGATTCTTGGGTGGAACGTAGACGGAGATACGGAAGGTGGGAGAACGTTCAAGAGAGGGAAAGAGAAAGAGAGAGAGAGAAAGTTGGACGAACGTTGTTGGGGATGGCGATGGAGAATCCTCGTGAAAGATAATCAGTGAGAGAGAATGTGATGGAAATGGTGTGCACCGGGGAGAGGCGCTTTGAAGGGGAAGGCGGAAGAATCAGAGGGCAAATGCGAGAGGAAGAGAGACGTATGAGAACACGAACGAAGAGAGGAAGATCGAAAGAAACGGCAAAAGTCATTGGAGGAAGGAAAGAGAAAATGTTTAGTTTGAAAGAAGGAGATAGAGAGATTTTATGCTGTACCTAGTATACTAGTACCTACAGAGTTAGAAAGAGAGAAAAAGGGAGAAGAGAGAGACAAAGAGAGAGAGAGAGAGAGAGAGAGAGAGAGAGAGAGAGAGACGATGAGTATCGTTGAAAGCAGAAGAACGGAGGGAGAAAGGTGTTGGAAGAGCGAAAGAGAAAGTCGTCACGGGGATTGAGGGGAGGGAAAGAGAAAGAAGGAACGCGACAAGTTCGAGAGAGAGGTATAGTAAGAGGAAAAGAGAGAGTAGAATGTATAGGGGGACTGAGTGGTGGAAGGGGTGTGAGCAGGCGTGTTGGGGGTGGGTGGGTGGGTGCTGGTACGGTTTTCAAGAGGAAAGAGAAGGAGAGGGGTGAGCAGCGAGTGGTTGGTGCATTATTGATCCCAGTGTGTGCGGACTGGGCAAAAAGAGGAGCCTCCGGCTCGGCTCGAGAAAGAGAGGGACCGATACTCCTAAGCCGAGTGCAAGCGAGAAAGAACTACTGATCGCAGACAGATATTAGAAATGCGTTCGCCTCTTACCCGGCGTATACCGCGCACTGACGAACCTAGAGAGTGAAAACATCTATCGTAATGCGGCGAATTCACACATGGCTGGCAAATCTATCGAAGAATTGTGTAAGAAGGAACGAATCTCTTATTTCTCTTCCTCTCAACATTTCTCGCTTTCTCTCTCTCTCTCTCTCTCTCTCTCTCTCTCTCCCCCTTTTTCTGCTTGCACTATGACCGTTTCGGATAGCTGGAATATGATGTTTCGCGACGGTCGTTACTTTGGCCGGGGACAGTTTCGTTGAAAATGAAATTTCGAACGCAGTTTTTGCAGTTTTAATGCCTGGCTCCTGGTGGCATGGCATGATTAAGTTCGCCGTGAAATTGGCAAGTTTTTAAACTATTTATTGTGGGTATGGAGTTTATTTGGAGAGCTTTACAGTTTGTTGAACTTTATAGATATCAAATAATTACTTTGGAACGTGGAAGGAATTTGGAGCGAAAAGGACTGAACGATAAAATTTGTCAGCTGTTTTTTTTTTTTTTTTATCCGAGTAGGAGTCGAACATTTTTTATATATTTTTACATTTCATGTTCATTGACTCATTCTTTTTAATCTTTTACCAGTAATTATATCATTTAGATAATATTGATTTAACAATTTCAATAACAAAGCACTTTTATTTATAGCGAAACAATTAACTTTTTCAGTTAGTAACAACGTTACCGAGGTGTTGCTGTTTATCGAAAGCTACTGAAAACGCTATTTTCAATCAAAATGTTTCATGGTGAATCAGAATGTATGGAATTATTATTATTAGTACTGGAGTTTATAATGCCTTTGAATATTGTTTAACAAATTTGTAAATATTGCCCGACAAATTTCCTCGGCTTTGAGAGAAAGCTTCATTCCTATCGGCTTTAAAATATTTGCATTTACTTTCATATATTGTTTATTATACATCATGGACTACGATGTGAATCATTGTGCTATACAATAATGCGTATACGATTTACATTTAGAAGTAAAGACTTTTGCTTTGCCAAGTATAAATATCTACAATGTAAAAATGACCCTGATATTGAAAAACTGCAATAATCCACTGATATATTAAAATATATAGAAACAAATAATTAGAAAAATGTAGTTACTTCCAGCAAGCAATGAATTTAAATTCTAAAAGGGATTAAAGGTATTAAAAATCCTGTAGGGATTTTATCTAGTCAACAGTTTCGTAATGTTATATATTTTAGAATTCTGATATTTGATTTGAAATATCCAGCTTTAAATTATTTCGAGAGATAATACTTTCAATATTCGACGAAATTGTGAAACATATGTCCTCATGAAACGCTGCAATTATTTTCCACTTGTAAACAAAATTGTTTACGCTGTCAGTGATATTATCTAATTCTAAAATTAATTTAAAAATTATTTGCGTACGATATATATCGTTAATATTTACTATAATATTCTTCTATGATATTACATTAATAACATTGTACAGAAATACCATAGAAAATGCTAGTGCTACATAGATTTATCCATATTCATGCGCGAAATAATATTTATAGAAGTACGTAGTTCTAACGTGCGATTTACTACATTTACATGTATACTGGATACTTCTAGTTGCCCGACAGTCTCCGTTCATTCTTCATTCTTACGTGCTACTTTTTCCTCAAACTTCAATTTTACACGTTTGATTGCATCTGTGTCAAGTTTTCAAACTTTCCTCCTCGACCAGCGTCGTTTTGCTTCGTGATCAATCACAGATATGAATCGCGAACACATTGAAAGCTCCGGATATTCTTTTCTAGTTATTTATTAAATGTTGAACTAAACAGCATGAACTAACGATTCTTGGCACGCTTCGAAACGAATCGACTTATGGCTTTCGATTGTGCATCGGACAGATCATTTGTCTCACATCGTTAGATGTTGCTGAGTTATATTTCGTACATTCCGCTGTAAAGAATTAGAGACATAATATTTCCAACCTGTAGGAACGGTGATCGATTGAATAAGATTTTATTGAAAACGTCAGTGTTTAAAATAATAGGAAGATTTTCAACATGGAATTTTGTAAAACAGAATTGTGAAAACTTCTACTTATTTTGAGCAACATATATTCGATATATTCTACCAGAAAATTATACGTACTTCTACGAATAAGAATCAATTAGTCGAAGTATACTATCAAAAATAGCAAAATAAAATGATAGTAATTTTTAACTTCTATAGAAGTTGCAGATGTATCTTTCTAAAACACTTATATAAATTTCAAGATCCGCAAACATTTTGATATCATCTACACTCTGTTGCTCCTCTTACAGCGAGCACACAAATCAAATCTTATTTCATTTGAAGAATAAATCGAATAGAAGACTCACGTTGAAGTACCTACATGTGTATTCTTTTGTACTTTGAAGTAGCACATGTTCCATCGATTTTACACACATTTTCGTCGAACAATAGTGGGTTGGTTATCGCGGAATTTTTGCGCCGACGAGCGTCTTATTAATAGGGACAATCTGACAGAAATTCTTCTCCACAAGAAAATACGTCGACCGTTGTTTCTGCGAAAGCGATTGGTCGCGAATAGTGAGAAATTACGTGCGTCGATGAAAATAATCCAGGCTATTAACGTCGATGCGTTTTAAACGTTCTGCCAAAGAAATGGTAGGAATTCAACGAATTCCAGTAATGTCGGCGACTCATCCGGTCGAATATCGGTTCGACTATTTCTGAAGTCCCTCTGTGGAGTGTCGTATGGAATTCGCGTGTGTTTTTCGACATTTTCGTTGCTCGTTCGACAACGTTCGCATGACTCCAATTTACAAAGAAAACGAAAAACGAGAGAGGAGAGAAAAAAACAGATTTATCGATTTTACAACGGGGACACGGCAAATGGGGATGGGGGAGGAAACGTTTGGTTCTTTGTCGAAATGCGAAATAGGAACACATTCGTGCACTTTTGTCGCAGTTCGGTTACGAGCGTTGAGATTCGACGAATGTTGCGTAATCGAATGCAATCATAATAACGTTCTGTTTGAAATGTTATCAAAAGTGCACCGTTGCATAAATAAAATGCATTTAATATTGAACGACCAAACTGGAATGCGCAATTCCCCCGATATTGTGGACGATATGAAACCTATCTCGGGCATAACCACGCGGTAACATTTTTGCAAATGCTCTGATTTATACGATACCAAAGACTGGGAAACAGAGATTTCTTTAACAAATGGATATTATCTGCAAGAAGATATTCGATAGCTTGCGATATCGCTAAGATGTTTCTTTGTGCACAATTTATTAGGGATATTATTTTTAACGAGAAGAGGCGTTTATATTTTTTATAAATCTTCAGAACTTTGCCTGTGCTAATTTCTTACCTATCGCTTTTATCTATCGTTTAACTAAAACTTCCTAAGGATATTTAAAATGAAATGTTGGAAGATATTTTCGCTGAAATTATTACCACGTTTAAACCAGCGTGAGTCACCGGTGGGCCACAATCTGCGCTCCTATCTGGCGGCGTGGGTCACCGGTGGCTCACACCTTCTATTTTACTAAAATTTAACGAAAGCTAGAATGCAAATGTTATTGGAGAAGGCGCGTATGAAAAAGCGCGCCTTATTTTTCACGTGTTTTTCGCCAAGAAACTATGTCAACTATATAAATTACGTTTCCGTCCGGCGATCATTCCTCTTAAAACTCTTTCCAAGTCTTACTAGCAACGCTTTTCAGTCTCGCATATAACACATAGTATAAATTTTAATTTTTGAGTGGTAGCCATGTGAACCATACTTCTAGTAGACAGAGAGAGTGGAGAATGAAAATCAAACGCGGTATTCGAGGATCAATTGATTCGCGTTTGAGGTATTCATTCTGCGGCGACCTCTTCGCGGTGTTCAGAATCAATAGAGGCGAAGGATAGAGGCAAACGTTGCCAGGCCTCCGTTTCAGGCAACAATATCCATAAATTTCAGCCTCGATAGAACAAACAGCAGACCGACGATCCAAAGTCGAGAAGTTTTCACGCGTAAAAGGGAAGTATCAAGCATGTCAGGTTACCTTGGACTCTGAAAAATCGACCTCTCGATTCGCCCCTTTCATTTCCCTGCTCGATAGTCGTGCTTACGCTTTTAGTTCCATCTACAGCATCAGACCATCGATTTTTCTTCTCTTCCGGTGATCCATTTCCGTATCGTGACCCTTCAATCGAGCTGCGATAAACGATTTACAAATGCACTATTCGGTATGAATGTTGGATATATTTCGAAAAAAAAAAAAAAAAAAAAAAAAAAATGAAAAATAGATATAGCTGTTATTTGAAAAAGTTCGGATGAATGTGATACGGGAATACAGCGAGAATCGCGTAAATAGAGAAACGCTTATCTTTAGATGTATTATTAACATCTGTAAAAAGTTTAAAGCGTGAATTGTTTGAAATCATACCTTCTTACCTGATTTTTTCTAATATTTATTAAAAAAAAGTTGAATGTTCTCGTTGTTTTTATATTCTAGTAATTTTACTATAAATCTATTATTTCATTCGCATTGTACGAGCCGCTGAAAGAAAACCGATCAATTTTGTGAAACAAACAATAGAGAAAATCGATGAAACTACAGAAGATAAGCCTCGATCAAGTGTTTCCAGAAATGTAAAAAATGTAACTGCTTTACGCTGTGAGCGGTTTATACCTGAAACACTAAATAAAATACAATTTTTAAAAATCCTCCAATAAATGTAACAAGTAGATGAAAATCTAACATAAATTCATTATGGACGAGCATTATGTGAATTATTATTTTCTAATTTTATACTATCTGTAACATTCTTTTTCCACTTTTGTAATCAAATGATCAAAAATGACAAAACCTTCTTCCTAGGTCGTACTATCGGTAGTAAGAAACAGATAGCCTTGACAGTGGAAGGCTGGTAGCTTCTCTAGTTAACCTCATTAGGTAATTACCGTCGAGACGGCAGCAATTTACAATCGGCTATCGGCATCGTCGTAAAACCGGTTGACCCTATGCCCTGGCACTTCGAGTCTCGCTCGTGCGCGATTTTATAGGTCCTTTGAAATGAGTGTCTTGCAGTCGTCTCTCGACTATTAACGGTCCCGTAAGCCTCGACTTCCGTCACTTTATGGGCCGGTTAGTGGCCGATACTCGGCATACGTAAATTATGTACAGCCGATTGTGTGCTATATAATGGCCGATCCATTGTTGTTTCAGAGATAAGAGAGCGCCGCGTGATACCTGTAACGACTCTAGAATGGATTGTTCTTTTTTGGGGGACAACGATGAATAATCGTTGCTGTGAGACGGTGAGAGAATACGAGGGTTTGAATGATACGGTGTCTCGGGATTGGTCGTTGGTTCGGTTGAACGAGGTTATTTGACGGATGTAAGCATTTAGTGCGTAATTTGTCACTTTGTATCATTCTTGGCAATTTAAAGTTCTTTTGGTTGAGCTGGAAGGCTCGAGGAAACAGCTTGAGAGCTTTCCTCGTCGTTCCCGATTATCTCTGTGTTTTTTCTTCTATCGTTAGGCAATACATTTTGTAAAGTAGGTTTAGAGAGAACAGAAAAATAGAGCGAAGCAGTTTTTCATTTGTTCGTAAAAAGTTTGTTCATAAAAAGTTCGTTCATAAAGGGAAATAGTGGAAACGAAACTTTTTATATTTCATAAAAAGGAACCGAATAGCAGGAAAACTTCTTTTCCACCGATCGAACTAGTATTTGTTCGATGTAGTTAATGCGCTCGCTAGTGGCGGAATTCTCTATCGTATCTGCCACGCGGCATTAAAATAGTTTCGCTTATTTCTCCATGATACGTGTTTAGACGTATAAAGTTATTTTCCACGAGTGACTTCGTACGTAAATATAATAAATTAATTGAACTGGCTCGTTAGAGGCAAGTCGTTACCTTTTGTCTATATTTCAAGAAAAAATTTGTCAAGGTATGCTGCTTTAGTACTACCAGTCATCTTCTACCCATCGTCTTTCAACCATAATTTATCTTTCGACAGACTCAATACGTATATAGTCCTATGTTTCTTTATTCTTATTTTACCGAGACACCTTATTATTTTCGACCAAGGCACCGGCATTAAGTTCGACCCAAGCGATGTCTCAGACCCGACGCTTTGTCCCCTTATTCTCAAACATCGAAAACACATCCTCGGGTTTGTTTATTCTCAGCAGACACCAGAACGGCGCAATTTCCAGGTACATCGGTGGTCTAACAGCACAATAGCAAGCACGAGATCAGGCCGCGTTTCAGATGCAGCAAAGCGTCGGTCGTGTTAGCATTGGCTCGGCAAGAAACCCCGCGTCTCGACCCATTTTCCCCGGGAAAAGCCGATAACAAACGCTTGTCGCATTCTTGCGTCTTCGACCCAGATTTTCCCTTCGAAACCGCGCGTGTGCGTGTATCAGGGAAACTCATTGCACGCGTCGGCATTCGTCCTGGCCTCTTCATCCCCCTCGCTGCTCTTTCTTTCTTCTACCTTCCGTATCTTTCGCCTTTTCACTTCCCTCGAGCGACGTCTGAACGCGTTTTTCCATGCGCCCGTTGCGTGGCTGTTTTAAAACCGTTGGTATACGCGTATACACGACATGTAAAGGCTAACGACGAGTCCTTGTCGTCGAGAGACCGAAGAGGCCTAATGAATGGGTCGAGGATCTTTTTATTTCCCTGCTCTCCCACCCGTACGCCATCGTAATTTTTCCTTTAGTTCGGTTCCTCCCAGTCCGTCCTCTCTTTCTCCTGTTTTCTCCTTTGTTTTCTTTTTTTTTTTTTTTCTTTTTAATTTCTCCCCGTGCAAGTTCCTCGTTGTCGGTGCTCTTCCTCTTTTCCGAGCTGTCTCCTCGAGGCTAAACGAAGCTTCGTGTCGCGACGCAGTCGTTCCAAGGCAAGAAGCGCGACGATGCGACGTTCCCGTTCCACTGTCAGCTACGACGCTTGTCCCGCGTTCCTTTCGTGCTCCTTTTGCGCGTGAAATCGTTCGGCAAATTGGCAGAAACGAAAGGCCAGGCTCTCGACGAACGCGAAAGAACGCGGCCCCCAGCTGTAACTTTTATTAAGTTTCCTTTCTCCTTGGAGAAATTCGATGTCTGCCGGTTAAAGGGCTGATCATTGCGTATGCAGTGCAGCTCCCTTGCGATTTCTGAAATTCGACTGTATTCTTGTTTGCTGGATTCTTCTCTGCTGCTGCCTTATTTTTCTTTTACTTTTGGTTTCCGCAGAAGATCACGTGGCAGCAGTATGATATTTTGTTGTTCGTAGATTTTAGAATTTATTAGTAATTCGTAGTTGGAAGTGAGTTCTTTAATACGAAGATAGTAGGGAAAAATATGTAAGGACAGTTTTCCTAGGTTTTTGATTTAAATGTTGCTCTCTGATTAAATAGAAAGATTTTATACAAGATATGATAAGGTCGGAAATGAAGATAAGTTTAATCGTTGGTTAAATACCTTGATACAGCATATGGTCGTAAAAGTTATTGTTCTGAAATTTGGGAAATGAGCGGTTAGTATCATCGAATCATTAAAAGTTGTATAATTGGAAAATAAAGTATAATCAGTTTACGGATGGAATAATTATTCTACCGAGGCGAATGGTAATCCTTTATATGGGAAAGTAGGAACAAAGGGATAGGGATATTATAGATCTATCGTATTTACTCTTCTACTTAGTTGCTCTTGTGTAATTGTATTTCTTGCTTATTTAGTTAATTGCAATTTGTAGATGATTGATTTAATTGTTTAAAATACATGTTTTTCTCCCGCGCACGAATTCCTCTGTGAAAAACAACGATAAGGTGTTTAATCAATTTTTAATAATACCAAGAATCCAGTGTATTGGATAAAATTTCTGTCACGACTTTATTCAAAATTAACTAAATTTAATCTAAATGTAACTAAATTTATTTAATTATTTCTACTTATAAATTGAGTCAATCTCGCGAGTCCACTTTATTTACATGGTTGTTTCGTTTCACGGTAAGAGGCAGCTTTCCATTCGGCACGTGCGCTTCATTCAACGTGCATCAAACCGCCCTTAAACCGTCCTTAAACAGTCGGCACTTGGGCATTTAATTTAAAAGTAAGGCCGCGTGGTTGGCAGCAACGACGTTCGCCGACTCGTGCACGCGAATTCGTAATTCCTCAGCGAACCAGCGCGTACTATCCACGAAGGAGCCCTAATTTCCCGTAGAGATGGCGTGAAAGCTCGCGAGAAGCTGAACATCGTCTCGTTATTTCATTAGCTAAATGAAAAAGCGACTTGCAGGGTCCAGTCAAGAGGGGCAAGTCCGAGTATTTCAGCGAGAAACAAGGAACTAGTCGTTGTTCTGCCGAGGAACAGCCATAAAAGTACGCTACCGCTCGAAAATATGTGGACACCTGCTTATTCTTGGTAAAATGTAATTCACACCCTACGGATTCGTATGCAAATCCACGTTTTCCAGGATATAATTAAAAAAAGTAGAAGCTCGGTAGAAAATTGTTTTACCTACCAAGTAATACACAGAGAACTGTACTACGAATATTTTAGATATTTTTTTTCGTATTACGCTCATTTCGTGTATTTTCAAATTTCCTATAAATGCACAAAAACCCGTACTCGCAATTACATTGGCAAAATTTTAACGTCAATCCGAAGCTTTACGTAGAAGTTACAAGATATTTAAAGGAAACTTATATTTAATAAAAAATTATTATACAGTCTCTCGAAACATAATATAATAATAAAACATAATAAAACATATAATAGGTGATCCTACCAAACACTGAGACTCGTTATATCAATATCTTGTAACTTCAATATTACATTCCCACAGTCGTCAAAAATTGTATCGGTATAATTGTGGAAACTAAACGGCGTTACAACGCTAATGAAATTTCAAAATGTTTAGTGTAACACATATATTCGTGAAAGGTACCGACAAGTACGTACGGGTACTTTCGTGAGTCACTGTATGTGGAGCATAAAACGAGGCGAAGGAAAAGTTACGAGTGGCTGTGTGGTTGAGAAGGAAGGAACGTAAAGTCGAAATGATAGAGAGGAACGTGAGAGAATGTGTTCATTGGACCGATGCTGCTGCTAATGGAATCTTGTAGTTTCGACAGTGGTATTTCTGGTGAATGGTTGCTACCGAGTCTCGAGTAAGGAATAATTAACGGGTTGATAGCGAATGATTTTAGAAAGTCTTGACGTAGAATTCGGCTAAATTGATGGTTGATCGATATTTGCAGGGGTGTAGGAAATGTTTGTAATTATTGGGACCTGGGAATCGGTGGTATAGCTATTATTGGAATATTGATTATGGATATTATGCGTTGGTGCCAGTGGGTTAGATAATCACTTTCGACGCTAGTTCTGCGTAGATAATGATCGTTAGTTGTCGTATTTATTGCGTTTGTTGTTTGTTATGCTCATTATAATTGTTGGATTGTTTATGTATGAGGTTGTTATACACGGGTGATTGTCGTCGAATGTGTTGCGAAGTACGGATACCACATAAATAATTAATGTTTTCGATTAAAATGAGCAATAATTTAATATCTGTTTAACTACGAAGAACGTAATTAAATGAAATTAATTGATAATAGGCAATGCGATTAAATAATATAACATTCTGCATTGGATACTTCCTTCTTTCTTCTGCGTACAGTAGAGGAATTAAAATATTCTTCCAGTTCTTACGTATTAGTAATGGAAATATATTAGTTTATTAAATTTATTGCAAGGAAGTACAAGACGCGTGACATGGTTTGCGGTGGACGTTCTGTTTTAATTTGTCAGGAAAGTGATGGCTGGTGAATTTGTTGAGTAGACAAATTTAAGGATTAAACTATCGCGTTACTATAATAGTTAGAAAGCAGCAAGCAGAAGCTTAGAAGATATTAGTTCGTTTAAAATGACCAATATTTTATAAAATCATTTTGTGATATTGTTTTATATCTCTCTGATATATTCATTTTCGATTTTTCACTGTTCTCTTGTCGTCGGTCTTTTAAAATATGTACTGATTTCTCTTTCCGTCTTCCTTTCTTTTCCTACACCATTCTAAGTAGTCTCAAACGAGTTCTATAAGATTTAGGTCACGGCTCCATTTATAACGGCATTAGTGAACTAGGAAAAACCATAAATCAGCAGCTCCATGAAAGGAATATTCGATGATTCTTGCACAATAGCATGTAAAAATATTCTCTAGAGACGTATTTAGTTAATGTTAGAAGAGCAATGATGTGAAGATCGTTAAAGGAAATATCACAAAAAGATCACGCACGGAAAAGAATAAATATCACTAGAAATTTCATATTTCAATCTGAGATTTAATTTGAACCGCTCGTATTTCGCTTTCGAACTCAACCAAAATTCGTGTCACCTGGCCATCCTGAATCACGAGTAATCTATTCTGATCCAAATTTTTAGATCACAAGTGTTCTGTCACCGATAAACAGAATTTCAGTCCGGACAGAAAACAGGCCAACGTAGGATTGCTTGGTGAAACATTAGAACTCATTGTGAACTCATACTCGTGAACGAAGACCATTAAAGAAAACATCATGAAAAAGCTATGAACTAGAAAGGAAAAAGAATAAGGAATAATGGGAAATGGGGGCTGGCGAACGACGAGAAAAATCAGGGGAGAGAAAGGAGATGGCTCGGCGTTACTTCCCGAAACATTTGCTACACGAAGTATTCTCTTGGTCTCCGGTGGACTGGCCATTCCGCTAATTAGCCCGATTTAGGGTAACGTTGTTTTTACCCTGTTCGCTCTCCATTTTCCCCTCTGGCCGGTTCCTTTTTGGCGTCTGCACGGCCGCTTCGCATCGCCGCTTTAATGCGGCCGCCATTGGTGGGCGTCGCGGCGCATCTGCCGGTGCTTTTAATTTTCGGCGTCATACCGTGGATATTGGCCGAGTAGCGTTCCGCTTCGTTTCGTTTCGACTCCCATTGTCTGGAGAAAGTGTCGGGCTACGCGGTGGATACGCGTGCTCCTCGTTTCGCCGGGATATTGCAGAAATAATGGCGATATTAATATTCCGTGGCGTGGCGTTTTCGTTGCTGCAAAAACGTCCCCGCTTCCTGCAAATATTCTTCGAGGATAATGCATCGTATGCCGTGGAATCTCCTCTTCTTCTCCTTCTACCTACGTTCTTCTTTTTTCACTTCCTTTTTCATCTACTTTCTTGCTACAGCTCCGCCGTCTGAATTGATTATCGACCACGATATCGTATCTTTCTTCCTCCATCTCGATCCATTTGCATTTAGAATTTCAACTCCTGTTTGGTCTGTTTGCAGCAATAAGATCGGATCTTTTATGGCAAGAACGTGATTCCCTCGCCGATTTAAATGTTTTTCCACTTTATGTAGAGTTTTGTGATTAAGGTCTAAGGAACGAATATACGTTTGTTTGTGGACAAATAACGTTTCGTTGTGGCTTGGTACAGAGTTTTGTATCTGTACGTAGTTGGTATGAATGGGCTATAGATGGCTACAACAGTACGAGGTATGTTATTAATTGGGTTCGATTTAAGTTGGGCCATTTAATTCGAATCTGTATTGAGAAATCTTATTGGTGAATTCTATTGCGCGAAGTACAAAATGTAGATTGATATAAAATAATTCTACGATATAGCAGCTTAAACCAAATTTTTTTCATTTTCTATGACCCGACCATACGCATTCATTTGCATGCTAACTGAAATTTACGTTATCTGTAAATAACATTCTATGTCGAGTAATTACACTGCAATGTGTAGATGTCGAAAGTGTTTTGGTTATCATAAAAGGATTTAGAGGAAACGATTAATTCTCTTTTATTCTGTAAATACGTTTCCGGTAATAAATCATTATTCATAGTAAATACTGTATATGAATAAAGCGTTAAGCATCATTAAAGATTCGAGAACTCTTAATGATCTCTAAATGATCGACATTTGCTCGTTTGGAAATTTTATAACATTTTCTACAGTTGGTATATACCGTTGCATATATATTCGATAGATTTAGATAGATAGGAAGATAATGTTTAACTCGAATATGTATGTTTTAAGTGGATCATTCGATGCAGCATCTAAAATTGGTTAATAGAAAAATCTTATTTTAAAAAAAATTAATTTTTCTTCGAGTTATTCGATCTGCATGAATTCCCGTTAAAGAATTTTTTCTGAATGGTATTCCACGAGCCGCGTCTGTGAAGAAGTCCGCAATTACCATTTCACTTGCTTAGTTTTCAATATAACCACACATATCCCCTACTTAACAAAAATTACCGCGAAACTGTCTTAATGCGGGGAACTAGTTTGTACATTATAGTTATGTTATGCACATGTGAACTTTAAAAAGGGAAATGGAAATGAAATGTTAAGGAACTAGAACATAATCTAGAGCAGGTCCTAAGCAAATGGCAATTTTTCTACAAATTTAGAAAAGATGGGAAATTAAAATTAAATTTGCAAAAAAATTACAAATGTAAAGTGTTTTATATTTTACAAAGATAAAGATTACGCTTTATTTACTGTCGTAGTTTTATCTGTAAATACGTGTATAATACACTTTGATAATTCTAAATGAAATTGGCAAATAATTGTATAATATTTTTTACTTGAGCACTACAGCAGTTTTCTCATCTTTTTTTTTTTTTTTTTTTTTTTTTTTTTTAGAAATAGTCAAAGACTTATAGTATAATTACCTACAATAATATTTAACTATATATTCAAGCATACTTTGTAAAATTCACCGCCATTACACGAACGATTATCGTTATTATCAAAAAAGCGTCAAACGAAATCATTAAGGAAAACTCAAAGTAAAGAAAGAAAGCAATGCAAACAAACTCTGCTTCCACAATTCACCGCAGGAGCAGCGATAAATTCATCACCTACGTAGAAGCCACCGGCTCTAGATACCAGCTGCAAATTTTATTATCTCTACAATCATTCAAAAATCTACTAGTTCGCCACCCGGCTTCGAATAAAACCTCACATTTTCGCGCCAATAAAAACGAACCGCCCCTGGATACATATTTTCTCTCGGCCGGTGTGAGTGACGTTTCCCACCACATTCTGCACACACGCAAAAACGACCAAAAAAGCCCATTCCAATATTTCCTCTCTCTAGTCGAACACCGTAAAACTCGATAGAAATTCGTTTCCACCAAACAACCTATCTCCGAAAAGAGAGCTGCCTCTTGAACGTCGAATTCCACGAAAAACTCGTTTTCTCGTAAAGTCAAATTGTGGTCGCGTGGTAAATGAGCACAGACGCACTGAATGTCCGGTCCGTACTGGAAAACAGGGACGATGAATGTCGAGGCCACTTCATCTCCGTCGAACTCGTTCCATTTCGTCGCTCGAGAGCAGAAACGAGCTTCGTCGCGGAAGAAAAACCGCTGACGAACGCTGACACGGTGCGCGGCTGAACGTGAAAGGCTGGAGAACGCAAAGAGTGGAATACGGCGGCGGCAGGTTCCGCGTAGCCAGAAAGCGAATATTTTACGAGGATGGCCCGCCATGAATGACAAGCGGCGGGTAAGTGTGCAGACCGGGCACGAGGCCGGAGCCAAAACGCGAGACAGGTCGAGGAAGTCGGCTATGGGAGCCCATAAAAGATGATCAGCTCATAAAATTGATCACTGCTCGATAACTTTGCACGACGCTGAGCTACCCCCGGGACTTCCACCTCTTTATCTCAGCTCGAAAGCCGGCTGTACAACAGGTTATCCGGAAAATAAGCGAGACGGTAGCTGTTGGCCTTACCGGAAGCCCCCAACCACTTGGCCGACATTCTTCCGGTCGATGGATGAATTTTAGAAAATCGTATGTTTAGTAAGATATATGTGTTTTAGGGGTTTCTTTTTTTTTTTTTTTTTTGGTTGTTTGTTTGTTTGAGTGTTTGTAGGGAGGTGTTGTTTTGTTTGTTACACTGTCAAATAAATTTTGTGGTGTTAAATTTGTATTGATTTGTTAGTTTATGGCTTCGGTATCGATAGTTTTCTCTTTTTATTAAATTGAAGAACTTTTAAATTGAATTTTAAGATCCGCTAAAAAGAAAAGTAGAGAATGCACTGTGTATATAATAATTGGAAACACAATATGGCTTAATGGTTAAATTATTTTAAACTATTGAAATACCTGCTGCTATGAATAATAGTTAAATAGAGTTAAATAAACCATTCGGTATTAGAGTAGTAATATCGAAGTATTACAAATTTCCTTACATTATGTATTTTATATGATTTTTCTTTATCGCTCAAAATAGAAATTAGAATAAAATACCTAAGAAATTGAATGACTTGTCTGAAACTGTTAAGAATCTACCCAACTATAATCGAAAATTCACAGGCAGAAATTAAAATGTTTGTACAACATTCCCAACTCTGTTATACACGTACGAAGAAGCAGATTGTAATTTAACATGATAATATTCATACGTTGCGCTTCGAGATCTTCGATCAAGTGAAAAATCTTTATTAAATTCGTTCAGTCTACAAAATTTCTTTTCTAGACTGTTTTTCTGGAAGCAACAAAATTCCATCGTCCGTTGAATCGAAGTAGTTTCCATCTCTTCGTACGTTGTTCTTTCAGTAGCCGGAGGAAAGCGCCAGGAACCGATCTCCGATCTAACGGATTAAATATTTTCACTTTAAACACGCGCGTTGATTCGCTTTGCTTTCTCGCAAGCGACACATCCGCGAGATTCCTCGTGTACGTCGATTCTCGTACCAATTGCTTCCGTCAAAAGCCCCTTTCGAATCGACATTAACAGCCAATATATGAATTACATCGGGAAATAACATGGAATTGATAGCGGAAAAAAGACGGCTCGAACGTCAATTAAATTCAGCGAGAAGGATATCGGCCATAGCAGTGTCCATTTGCATAATACCGGCTCGTTAAACGAAAATAGGAGCCGTGTTTCACGATCGTTCGTCGTATCGAACTCGGTTTATTGCTGTAACGTGTACGCGAATTGCGTACTATATCGATTAACATGCGTCATTGAGAGGTTTTCTTGCCAGTGGCACAATTAACAACTGCTCGATTATGATGCCTAATGTCGTTCATTCAGCTCATTCTTTCATCATATCGATACGTGTGAAACTGTCAAGGTTGGGCGATTATTGGATAGGTTTCCAGTGCATTCTTTTGCGTGACAGTAATAAGTAGACCGCGGATTTTTACACGTTAAAAAAAAAAAAAAAAAAAAGAAAGAAAAACAAGTACTTTTTATACGTGAAAGTATTTATTACGTAAAAGAATTAATGGTTAATAATTGTAAGAATTTATAGCAGGTTAAACGAATAATTTAGGTGTTATGTAGAACTAGTTTCATAGCCACTTGTAAATTATGGTTCGGGAGTAGTAAAAGCAGCAATAAAAGCAGCATACGATACGAAAGTTATTAAAACCATATATGAAAGTATATTACGTACATAGTAACATAGTAACATGTTTCGTATATTACCTGTTTTATATCATCTTCCCTTTCGTTTTCTTTCTCTTTCTTTTTTTTTTTTTTTTTTTGTTGCTGTAAATTTATGATTGAATTACATCCTGTCGAAAAGAAAAAAGTATACACCTACCTTCAAACGATAATGTACCAAATTTCGAATGTTACAATTGAATAACCCAAGAAGCCAGTATAGTATATTACAGAGATTCGATCGTTTTCCATATTACGCGCGTGCAAATAATATCCGAATGGTAGAATTTCATTTATTTATAATCCACGGGACGATCCAGCAACTTTCTGCATTACCGTTACGCACCTCAAACAATTTAATCATAAAGCAACAAACGCTAGGATCGCTGATAAACAAGCGCGCAGCTGCAAGTATCGCGTTTACCTCATCGATCTGGCGTTACATCGATCACGGGGTGGCCGCGACGCTCGGACAGAAATTATCACCAGGCAAACATTTACCGGCGGAATCGTCGTCGTATTTCATCAAAATCGACGACGCAACGGGGCCGTTTCGTTGCTGCCGTGCGGTTTAACGTTTCGCCTGGCCGTCGCACGACGCGTGCGCGAAATTTCCAAATTAATTTTCGTTTCGCCCGTGGCCGGTGGCGGCGAATAAATTTCCGATGCTCGTCGGCGCGAAGAATACTGATTCAATTTCCGCGGCAACGACGACGAGGCATCGTCTAAAGGATATGGCGGTAAACGATAACGGAGGAAGAAGAGACGAGGATGAAGCTTACCGAGGGCACGTTTCCACGGGAAGAATTAAATAATGCCGCGGCGCGGTTAGATCGTCGAGAAATGTGCGGCACGTTTGCAATTTTATCTTCTGATTTGTTTACTCGCGTTTATTCCCGTATTCCCGCCGGCTGGACGTAAATTTATTCAGAAGAAAGAAGACACACGCCAGCACGTTTCGAACAGTTGGCTGGAGACTGGCTTCGAACGGCGTTAGTCACGGACTGGGCTTTGCTCCATTTTTTAAATTCTTTACGACGTTTTCTCCGATGCTGCGCTGGCGATGGCTGCACGCTTGCGGGTGAAAGGTCACGTAAACGGCACTGAGGAAAGGCCAATTTTCCTTGACTAGCTGCGCCGATCTTTTTTCACCAAATACGTATGTACATAGGCTCGTTCGTTCTATTCGTATTCGGTGGATGTTTCTTCTCTGCACGAAGAGTTTGGTAAATTATTGGTGGTTAAGGTTGGGGTTAGGGTTCAGTGTCGCTTCTTTATACGAACGGTGTACCCTTGTCAATTACTTATTTCGGGAACTTGAGAATTATCGCGACGCGCGACCGTTAGAAATGTAAATCGTTTGCTTTCACCAGAAGCAAGGAAGACGACAGGGTCGAGTATTACAATATTATTTCATTGGAAGTTATTAATCGACACCATAGAACATAGCCTGCTTAATCCTTCTCAAATTCTAGTTTAAAAATAATCCATCAGAGCGTACAACCCTCCGTTTTACCATGCACGTGAATGAAAGGCGATTCTGCTTTTGATGCAATTCTGCGAAAAGCTTTTTAGTTAGTAATTTGTTCTTGGAAAACGAATACACGATTTGATGAAGATATAAATGAAACCGAAATGTGTATACCTGTTGAAGATTTATTGCGTTAATTTGAAAGCCGTTAATTTGGCAATACTACGTACGTATGCGGGAATAATTTTATAATCGCGATTTATCTTTTTACGTAAATACTTTCTATATATTCTTCTAAATGAATATAGGTATAAATTTTAATACCGCTGGTGGCTGAAATAATCATTCGTAATATGTTTTAATACGCAACGTAATAATAATTTCATTTTGTTGTTCCATAAACTATAATTAAAGAGAAAGATATTTTGTAACGTTACAGATTTATTAGTATACAATTTTATCTGTGTGCAAATTTTGTAACATTAAATGGCAACTCTAAATATAATTATTTAACCACATTGCTTGATACGTAGGCCTGGATTAACACAGAAAAGTATTACGTTCGTCGCGTATTGATATTATTATATTATTTATATTAATTTGAAAATAAGTAAAATTATGTATTACAACTTTCGAAGAAGAAATATCGAGAAGAGATATTGCGTGAATTGTGTAAAATTTTACCTTCTATTTCGCACAATTCCAAACGCATAAAGTTTGAGAATGTTCGCAGTTTTTAAAAGAGCAATAAACGAAAGGAATCCTTGTCCTTTTATGAAAAATCAAAACAGATAGAAGTATCTTTGTACTCTAATGCGAAACGTAAATATTTGCATATTTTTCAGCTGCAAACTATATTTTTTGCAAATTTCTTTTTTCTAATATTGCTAATTTCTTCAGTATCGACAATGAAACCTTTCCTCTCGCGGTGAAATATCGATGTACCTTTTAACCTTGATATCGCTTTAACAAGTGAAACCGTGATAAAGAATTTCATAAATTCCAGGCGAATATTTGCACGGCGGAAAGAAAAAGCAGAAAGGGAAAAAATGAATATGTATGATCTGCCATACTCGACTCGAGCGCAGTTCAAGGAATGTATATATATTCATTAAAACTACTCGTAATTTTCTCGACTTCTATCACGAACCAGCGGCTGATATAATATCCCGTAAATAACCGCGAAATCTTTTCGTCTATCGTGCACTCGCCACTGTTGTTTATCGAGCATGGAATACAAAACCGGCTGAAAATGAAAAATAAAAACGATGTTTGATACTACCGTGACAAGATTTTATGTGTTTTTACGTTTCTCCTGAAAATTTCTCTTGAATTTAACGTGGATAGATAATATGGAAATTAAGTCGCGTTATTTCCAGCGATGATATGCAACGTCGTTTTATGCATTAGAATTCACTTTTTAAGGTGAATTTTATGGGATAAGTGGAAAGAGAAAAGAACATGTACGACGGATAAAAAGCAAATTCGCTATAACTTCATTGAATATTTGATGCATTGTATAAATTTTATTTACATTCTTGAATATCGTATTTTCGTTTAATCTTCTGTCTTTTTTCTCAACTATGCAAATGTCTGTTATTTCGTACTTCTATAATCGTTCAATCGTCTAATTTCTTTGTATTTGTAATTCCTTTGTGTTTGAAGTTTAGTTAACCCTATGTCTGCTCTCAGCCACACTTTCATTGCCTCGTTCGTATACATTCTACATATATCGACGTAAAACGTAACATTTATTTATTATTTAGATCGTCGAATTAGAATAGCCGATTAGAGCGATGTGCTCATGATCTGAGATACGTAGCAAAATATTTGGAAAGACAAAATAAGGAATCAAGATTTACCGTATTGAAGCGCGTTTATTCATCGTGAAATTGAAAGTAATTGTGACAAATATCACAATTATTGCAAGATTATTTATTCCCAATAATTTATTTCAAAATGTATGCACGACTATGTTATTAATATTCGTTCGATGAAAATTAATTTCAATCAGTACAATATTGATTAACGTACGAACTTGATACGGCGGAAAAGTGTTTAAGTAACTCAAAAGGCAGAAAAGCATGCGTTTCCGGTTGATGCACAGAATAAACGAAATCCACACGATGCTCGCGTATGTATGTGCGTACATGATTGTGGGCAGCGTAGCATTTCCTCTCGGATCGATACTGTACATAATCCTTCTATATCGAAATACCGCAATTAACGTCAAGATAGAATGCTCCATTAGATCCTATCCTACCGATCTCGCGTTTCCTCGAAGTGTTTGGCTATTCACGTGACCCAATTCTCGATGTAATACACCTAACGCGTAATAGTCACCCATGTTGCAACAGCCGATACCCATTTCTCAACGTATCCTAGTCAGTTCTTAATTAATCCATTCGTATACGGTTCAATTAGCTTCCTAACCAACCCTCGATTCGAAACATTTGTCTACGTCGCATACCTTAAATTCTCCGTCTATTCTCTGCGTTTTTAATTTCAGTATTGTTCTTTTTTATTAAATACTCGAGCCTGATATAACGCAGAATTAAATTGTTTAACCTCTTGATAAATAAGCCTCAACAGATACTTTGTTTCGACGTGTAGAATGGACCCTATGAATATCCCTTACGTATCTTGGAGAATTTGAAAATTTTCCAAATACGCGTGTACCAGGGTAAATGGACACGTTCTGATTTCTTCGAAACGAGACTATAAACGAAAATCTTTATTCTGCATTTTCGACATATTTTCGAACGTAGGATAAAATATTCTGGCAATTTTGTCTACTTCTGTCTACTAGTTGAGATTAGACGGATTCACATATACCTATGTAGCAAGTTTCTAAACTCGTCGAATGAACCCTGTAACGTAACTTTACTATTCTCCACTTTCGTCTTATTTGGAATTTTTCTAACTTAGTTTCTACCTCGGTTTTAGGATCATGGTATACATGTATATGTTACAATACCAGGAATGTTATATCGAAGATGTGTATTATATATTATCATTATTGTACATGAAGTATCGGGAAAAGGGACGTACCTGACAATGGGTCATACCTGTGGTCCTTTACAACATTCGGGTAATTGAAGGGGATCTACCTGGGAATGGGTTAGGCACATCTGGAGGACAGACAGAAGACGTTAGGCAGTCGAGTCAGACAGAAGACGTAAGGCAGTCGAAGAGTGAGTTGCGGAGAGTCAGTCGAGTAGAGTTGAGTTGTAACAGTTGAATTGTAACAGTCGAGTTGAGTAGTAGAAGTTGAGTGGAGCTGTCAGAGTTAAGTGAGCTGAGAAGATGGAAGCCGAGTATTAAGACGTACGACGATTGTAGTCAGCTTTGTGTTGAGTATTGCTTGTACGAATAAACTTGAACTTAACTCTGAATAAACCATCCTTTCTTGTCCTTGCTGTAGATAAAAAAACAAAACACATTTGTAGGTTACTACATACATGTATATTATAAACGATCAAAGTTATGAAAAGAACATCTAAAGATTCGTCTTCGTGTTACAAAACGTGGTAGTCTTCTAAAGATATATATATTTCCTATTGATCTAAGATTTTTACATGGCACGGTATCCATTTCGCGCAAATAAATGTCTTTATTCGTTGTTCAATTGACATCGAGTTCGAGTTAACATAGAACTCTATACGAAGGATCTAAAAATGAGAAAGACGAAGTGCCTAGGACCCTCAAGTACCGTTGTTCTTCCCCATTTTGTAGCAGATTTACGCGCCACGATATCCATTCCCTTTCAAATTTGTAGCCCTGATATTGCGGATAAATTATCCATTGCGTTGATCAGTCATGCGCGAAATGCACCCAGATATGCGCCATAGTGGATGGAACGTGTACATGCCTCGGGCATATCATTGGGCTTCAGGAATGGCAGTGTGTTCCTTTCGGATATGACACTCGAGAATGTCCGCGTATATCCTTCTATTCTGCCACTTCATCCGTATAATTTGAAATGGATACCGGAACGTGTTTCATCTTAGTTAACGGAATACCGATTCCTGCCTGAATATCAGCGAAACTCCTCGAAATTTGCATCGGTACGAACAGTACGAACTGATCGGTACTAACTATCGTGCGTTTATCTTTTCGAGCTTATACACTACTATTGACGAGAATGTTCCGCTACGCTTTGAATTACAATGACATGGATTTGACCAAGGGCAGTAATGTAATTATTGCAACGATGCGCTTGTATAAGTTATGCTTCTGTGCACATTTGTCGTTAATGGTGTACCGGTTGCACGTGATAAAAGATAGCAATTTATGGAACAAAAGGATGCTTCGTTATTACATTTATTTAGTACACGTGTATGGTTTCGTACAATTTCGTTATGGTTACGTACAACGGCCACAAAAAGTATCGGCACACCATCGTATTTACCGTAACATTTACATACTAATTACATAATTACATCCGAATATATTGAAGCTCGTATCATTTAGTAGCACAAAGCTACTACAGAACGTTGATAAATTTGAATATGAAATGTGGATATCGACGATGAAACGCTTCAGTGACAAGTAAGGATACGTATCAATAAAATTTGTAATAAAATAGCAACTGTAAGGAACAGTTCTGACAAAGATTGGTTTTAACGGGTCTGAAAAATTTCCTCGAAAAAAGCAGTCGACCAAGCTGATAAGACACTCTGATAAAGATTGCGTTATTATTTCAGAGACCGTGGCACGTTTTATTACCAACGCCGTAATAACAAAATCAAATTTCGTTATAAGCAGGCATTCTCATCTTCGAAATAGTTTTATATTATAGAACGTGGAAGCTGTATAATTTCGTTTCATTCAGAGTCGTTCAGAGCTGTCCAAATATTTATAACCAAATCATAATTCCTCACTGGACTTTGACGCCATTCGTAACAGTCTCAAATTTAAAAAATGAACTTATTTCGCGAATGTGTTCACTGTTATCGACGCGACATAGATTAAAGTCCCCGAACGGATGACGGTATTTCCGATTTCCCGTTAACGCGGCAAAAACCGGTGACGCGGCGCGGCACGAGGCGACGCGCATAAATCGTCGCAGCCGTGGTGGTCGCCTCCGGCGTGCATTAACATAGAGTTACGAGTTTCATTAATTTTAGAACGACGCAGATACAACGGCTGTAAGCCGTGAACGCAAAAAGTTCCGAAGCCCGTAACAAGAGCGGACGTGACAATATTCGCGGAGCGGAGTTGCGCGCGTACGCACCGAATCTCGGTTGCATCCTCGATGCATCTCACGTAGCCGTCGATCGATGCCATAGATACTCGTCGAGGCATGCCGTAATTTCAACTCGCCTCGCGATTCGCAATATCGTGCGTCCGCCGCGCCAGCTCGCAGCGTCTACATCTTACGCGGTTATCCGTTACGCGTGCCATTGTCTGATGAGAATGCTGATTCGTTGCATGAAATTCCTTGCAAATGTTGATAAAGTTGCGTCCACGGCGTATCGTTCGATTTACAATTTTGTTTTCTTTATGCTAATTTTCTATTTTTTCAACGAAACTTGGGGTATAATGTAATTTTTATCGTGCCAATCTTACGCAGAATAACTCTTTTAAGAAACAAATATTTTTATACAGACTTTATTTATTTAAATACTTTCACATCTTAAACCGAAAATTAAACTTGACGATAAAACTTCAATCTTATTTCTCTATTATGCGACACGTTTCTATTTCTCCAGCGTTTGTCTCTAATTATTATTTGATGACTTTTCCTCCAGAGAAGTTCTTTCAGTGTCTGTTATAGGATTTGCTGAATCTTTTTGAGAAATTTCTTCGCCTCTTGCTAGAGAATGATATAATGGCATTTCAAAGATCACGTTCAAGTCACCAGTTATGAAGAAATATCCTTTGGCTGGTTGGAAGTTCTTCTAAAGAGACTCTTTATGAAGAGTTTTCTTGGGCTTAATAAGTAAAACAATTTTCTACTCAAAGTCTAACATCATTCGACATAGAAGTTCGATAGGAATCTCTGAAGTTATTTTCTGTATGTATGTATATGTAATATGTTACAACTGTTAGATTTCGACATTTATTAGACAATTATTATTAGATTATTATTTGTTGGACTAACATTTGTTACTAAACTGCGGATTTTCGTGCATTTATAGTAAATTCAGAGACGTATAAACGCGTAGAATGCAAATAATATGAAAAAATGTGTGAAGTATCCAAAGTACAATGGTCGCCATAATATTTACTGTAGAAAACATTTTGCTCGTTAGGTTTCATTTGTTGTAATATATCCATAAAAATACGAATTTGCATAAATATTCGCATTCTATTTATTACACATGTACATACGTAATATAGGAAGCTACTTGAAAAGTTTCAAATTGCGTATACTATAAGCCTGATACACGGCATTGGCATCGTTTATGGCATGTAGGTTTAACATACTATCGTATAAAATTGTGAAATTATTTATGGCCTGTAAATGCGATATATGCGGTATCTGCTAACAGTTTAAAATCATTTATAGTAGTATAGAGTTGATTTACACCAAAAGTTCCCCTTCTAGCAAGTTCATGTGATACATAGCACCACGGAAAAGTCCACTCAATATCAGGTGTGTACCAGCACTCGAAAGTTTAAGACCACCTATAATCTATATTATGTAGATTTCGTACGTGCCATTATTCAGAATCTTGAATTTTGTAAAGATATAGGAGGGATTCGGAAATACAAATAATTCATTTTATTCAGCACACAACAGTTACACACGTATCTTATACTCTGAAGACCTCGTAAACCTACTCGCACGTACGCTTGTTATCAACCGACTCTTTCAGATGCTTCTCAACGACTGCCAATCGTCTTTTGCCCCAATTATGGCCCGGACGCTCTCTGACGCTTACACACACATTCACATGTACAGTGTAAATGTATCATCTTCCTAACAAATTTACTTCCAAATGAGGCAGACGTGTAAAGAAAGTGTGTAATATCACATCAAAAATGTAATTTCATACAAAACTTTTCTTCTTACTCCAGGGTTTAATATCGTTTTAGGGAACTACGAAACTTTTGAAAAAATTGCACAGCCATATTTATCGTAACGTATCGTTAATATTATTTTTATTTTTGTCAACAACTATCGATTCATTTTTATTTTCAATGAAAAGGTTGACACTGAAAGATCGTTGTAAACTGCTCTTCGAAATTTATTTAGAAAGACACTAAAAATTGCACGATGTCAAAAATATTTATCAGTAGTGTACATTTAGGTACTGTTGCTGTCCTATATCGATACTGTTCAAATTATTCACGTCGATCAAAAAGTTTCAAGTAATAGGGAACGATATCATTTGTAACTCAAACACTTCTTTTTTATTATCTCTTTTCCTCCCTTGAGGATGATTTTACTTGAAAAGCATTAAAACTATGCAAACGTAACAAGACAGTAATTTATGTTTCCGTATCGTGTACGTCATATACATTGTGTACCTCATAATCAATCTTCCGTAAAGATGCTATAGCAAGTTGCTGTGAAAGTAGATCCACAGGTAAAACGTCAGAAAATCCGTGATATTAAACATGAAATAATTGCTATATAAAAAATTAAATTTCATTAAGACGATCAAATTTGATCGATACAGGTTTCATTAATCTGCGTGGTTTAATCTTTTTATCTACGGAAGAGTCTCAAATGAATTTCTATCCTTTTGTAATAAACCGTCGCATAATTGCAAAGCCGTGTATTAATGTATTTCATTCGATATTTCATCAAAATTATAATAAACATTCAATTAGGCTATTTACAACTTATTCGCTATATTCTCACAAGAAATAGGAGAATCAATTTCGCATTAAGCGACATGTCCTTTGTTCTCGTTCCATTCAGCTTCTTTCGTTCATCGAAAACGATCCGCGATTCATGTTCGCTTCTTTTCCCATGAAAATACATATACCACGAATCAATGAACGATTCATCGAATTAGTTCTTTAAATTGCAAAACTAACGAATACCTACATCAAGCAATATAATTGCAAATTTTTCCCGATAGAAATGGCGGGTACTAGAAGAACGAAAAAAAATTTGCTAAATGCATTATTCTTCCTGTTGCAAAGGACAAGAGATGCACGTCAGCGTGGAAATTCGCCAATTAATAAAGCCGTTGTTCGATGGGCATGAATTTTCCGCCATTTACGCGTTCGGCCAGACTTTTACAGATTAAATTACCGGGCGATCGTAGTACAACGCGATCGAACGCTGGCTTTTCTGTATCGACGTCAGCGGTGAAATGAAAATATTTATGTTTGTTTACGAAGACACAGCTGTATAACGAGGAGAAATTGAATGGCGGAATTAAAAGCGAGACAAATACCGAGCGGCCACGACGACATGCTCTGTTTCCACGTTTTCATTTCGTGTTTCAACTATGAAAGCCGACTATGAAAATTTGAAAGAGATATTGTACCGGTTGCGTTTGATCGATCGAAGAGACGATCGCGTCCAGCATTGTACATGCGCGTGGGAAAATGCTTTCCGTACGAAAGCCCCGGATCCTGTGCCATTTAACGCAATGTTAATACTGAAAGGAATCTCGTTGCAATGGTGCAAACGTGTTTGTTCGATACTTTTTAAGGACCTTTGTATGGCGATTTTGCCAGATAATCGGCTCGAGAAGAATAAACTCTCACGCTATATAAACTGTTTGAACCCTATTCATTTGTGATGAATGAAGTTTCACTGTATATAAAAGCAACTACTTTAGTTGACAGTTTCATTCAGACACAACGAAAACATGTTGTGTTACCTGTGAAAATACGAAGGATTGTTGACGATGCTGAAAGCGTCTACGTTTCCATTTATTTATTGCATTTTAGTGTGTAAAAAGTGCAGAACGAAGGGAGGAACCTACGAATACATGAATTATTTGAACTATGTTCTGATACAAAAGTGAAAGAAACGTAAAAGAAATATTTGAAAGAAAGTATAAAGGATTACAGAAAGTTATAAATTCCACGATAAAAAAAAAAAAAACGACGAATCGATGTAAATCGTCTTTTGTATTTTCTTGAACGAAACTACTACTTTTTACCTATTATATATAAACGTTAAAAAAAAAAAAAACTGAATATTTCAGCAATTTTTATTATTTATGGTTCTTTATATTCCTCCTTTCATTTCATCATTGGATAAATAATAAAAATATTAGAAACAGCAGTACATATAATTAAAATTAATGATATTTTCAATATCGTCAATTATTTCGTAATAAACGTAATAAACGTAAACGTAAAGTTCGTGTTTATTGATTTTTATCGGACAAATATCGAAAATTGATGTAATTAATGACTTACGCAGTATATATACTTTTGGATGCCGGAACTCATTCATAAAGCAATGAAAAATACAAATATACAGGAAACTGAAATAATGGAAGTCATATTTTCAGTAAAATCAGAGCGATGTTCGATTTAAGCTGAGCGCCAATAATAACCGCCGTTATATTAAATATTTTATACAAAATATGTACATAATAACGAGTATAATTATATCTTATAAAATCATATTAACTTCATTAATTCCGCTTATGGCGAAAAAAAAATATACATATATATATATATATACATATTTTAAATACTACAGTTCGACGAAAACAACGTAACTTCAATTCATCGTAACGCTGTGCTATCAAATGTGCTGCAGCTTTAATATTACACAATGATCCAAGACATATGAAAGATACTTTAACAAATTGTTTTGTATCGTTTTAATGAAGGAGAAGAAAAGAAGAAAACAAACGACAAAAAGTATTAGGTTGTCCGAAAAGTGTCTTTCTTTCGCAAACGTGCTTTTTACAACAGTGCGCCTTCGTACAAACGCGAAACCAAATCTGTGAAATATGACGGTGTTTATCTCAACAGAAAATGGATCGTACGTAATTCGATAAAATAATATAAAACAAAAAAAGTTGTGCGTCTATTATTTCTTCATAAAACGAAAGAAACTTTTCGGACAACCTAATACATTTCATCCGAGATCTGTCATTTGCATATTATCAGTGGACTCAGCAGTAAGATTTCCTAACATCCTGTAGAATAATCGAAGCCAGATCGGAAAAAGGATTATTCATCGAAAAAAAGTGCTATACAAATACTTTCAAGAACTGTATTTATCGTCACGCCTATGATACACGCCAATCGCATCTCTCGCTTGGTCCATCGTGATCATTGGTCCGCCTGGGCAATAATCCAGAGGACGTAACGTCGATCGATCTGTCAGTGCAAAATCTATCGTTCCATATACGGCTAGTCGGGTTGGATCTTCCGATAGTGGCAGTTCATTACCGTACAGTTTCGACGGAATACTCGAGGCATCGCATTATTCGAGCGTGCATGACGGTCGAACAGAACACGAACCACGAACTGCAGCTGCAACCATCGCGATCCCGTAAGAGGGAAGACGTATCCGCGGCAACAGCGGTGATATAAACGGCAGCAATCAGAGGATTGATTACGAGCGGCTAGTGATGCGTTCCGAATGGCTAACGCGGAGAGATTACAATGTGCCAATTATTGCGAGGAGCGTTTTATAGCCCTATTATTATCTGCGCCGTTTCCAACCGGGATTACAGAGGCCTGATTTCACCTTCTCTGTCCCTCTAATCTGTCAATAAATTGACCATCGAGAGTCATCGTGAACGATAGATACGGGTCAGTAATAAAGGAACTATGGACGAACACGAGAGACCCGTGGCTTGATGTTTCGACATTGCCAATTTTTGCCCCGCGGTGGTTGTTCGGGGCCATTGGCTCGCGTAATTCGCGCTCCGATTTGCTTGGATCACGGGATAATCGCGTGAAAAGTCGGTGAGCTTTTGTGTAGTTTTTTTAATCGTTTTTCATTCTCCTTCCTTTTTCCTCTTGTTTTATATATAGATATCCGCGATCTATTGTTTCGCGTAAGTTTATACGGCAGCGTTTTTGTTCTATATAAAGACGGCAATAGAGGAGAATTTAAGGGATGATAAATCAATACCAGAAGTACTAAGTTATTTATTAGCGAATGACGTAATAAAGAAGGAAAAAAATGAATTATTTTAGCAAGGGAAATTAAATAACGACGGAAAGAAATTTATTTGGATGTTAGCTTAAAACTTCAAGGTTTAAATGCTGTGGATGCCGTGTAATATTTCTAACGTTTATCGAGTAAAATACTTGGTTTGGAACAAGCGAACAAAGTCCATGGTAAATCGAATAATCGTCAGATTTTGCAAACTAAATTTTCTAACCTAGAATTTGGAGTGGAAAATTAAGCGAATAAAGAATTAAATTTAATAATTTGTCGTTGCACGAGCTGCTAATTACGTGTAAATTGTTAAGATTCTTATGTAACCTTAATTGGTAGAACGAGGCCATAAAGTAGGAAGACAGTTGAAGCGTAATGGTGTATTCTTCCTGCTACAAGTAGCTCTAAGTAAAAAGTTAATGATTATAAGTTTCAATTAAAAAGTTCTTAGAAGATCCTAAATTATGATAATGACCGATGCGAAAAACTAGAAAGCTAGGTAATCGAGTAATCTCATGAAAGTCGATTTAAGATGAAAAGATTATACGTACAATTTTTATACAAACGATATACACCCGTCTTTCAGAATCATTTTTCCCTTAGAACTGTCAGAAATATTTATGACATTTTTCTTTATAACGTTACTTTGTCTCTTTCGAATTACAAAACGAAATTATTCGAACTACTATTTCAAATCAACTGTAAAATTCCGGATAACAGAACGATTACTGTCGATCTTACAAATAAAGACATATTTCGTTGAAAAGCATCACATATCATTTTATCATTTTATACGAAACATTTGTCTACAAATATTCTTTACATTTTGTGTCATTTCGTACACAATCTTGATTCTCTCAATTCAGGTTTTCATTGTTCGTTATTATTCATGAAATGTTAAATTCGTCCATCCGTTGAATCGGCCACAAATCAGATAATCAGTTATCACTTAACAGCGTATTCTACCAGAACAGTCGAAGTTGCTGTTCGAACCACGACATTAAGTTTTCACGGTTTGCCTAAGTCGCCTATTTCCGCCTTTGTAGATATCGCGATCAAAGTAACACGTCTCTACCGATTAAACGTCGCGTTTGATAGATTAGCCGACTCGCTGTTGCATCTTTGTTATCCGTTCGACTTAATAAACCGCTCTAAAGACCAATCCCGTGCCCTTGTCGAGTGAAATATCGATTATTATGTTTGTTAATACGATCAGAGGAAATGCGCAAGCGGATGATTGAACGGCAACCTTCAAAGCTCTCCTTCAGTGCTAGAAAGTTCTCTGAAATCCTAAGAGGATCTACGCTGCTAATTAGCGTGTCGTAAAACAGTCAGTTTCTCTGATGCAACTTGTTCGTCGGTGTTATGAAACGCGCGTATGAAATGTTGAAACGGATAATTTCTTAATAGACGAGCAATCCTCTTATACTAAATGACCTTAGAATTGTTCGAAATTAATCTACTTAGAAATTTTTGTTAGTTGTTTTCCCATTAATATTAGTTTCTTGTTGTTGTACAAATCTGAAAAAGAAGTTAAATTAATAAATTAAGGAACGACGGAGGAAGACGAGGATGTTGCAGTAACGTTACATCGGTATAATTCTTAGTCTGCATCTTATTTGAACGAACAATTATTTTAAATACTCATTAAATCTAAATACACAAAATTATCTTTCGTTATTTTCAAACACGTTATCAAAGAATCTCGCTAATTCTTCCACCTATTTATTTTATCCTCGAAATCATGTCGTACAAAGCATCCACGACAGATCAGGCAGCAATTTGCCCAATAATTATCCTTCCTATTGGTGTGAAATTGTGAAATCACGAGAACGATCTCGAACAGGGAGCAAGGTAGCGTGGATCGAGCGTGCAATTACGATGCATCAGCTTGGCCAGTGCCTCCTGAAAACGATGATGACATTTAATCCGTTTACATCCCAGAGGGATAAGTGTGTAATAAGGTGGACGAGCCGAGCCCTCGGTGTTCCTTCCTCATAAATTGCTGCTTATCTTGAGCAGCGTGATCCACGCCGTGCCATTGTCATGCTAATTCACGATTACCTGTCCTCTACTGCTAGCCTCGCTTCCAGCCAGCCTCCATTCCATCCAGCTCGACCGCGTTTATATTTGGATTGATACCGCAACCGTGGTCCAGGTTACTACTTGCTGGCGATGACGAGGAGAAGTACGTGCCATTAGGCCGCCACTCTCAAATACAACGCGTAATTAAACAGCATTGCACGCGGTGACGCTTTCAGGCTATTAGTTAGCCCAACAGGATGCGAGCATACGCGGCTCGACGTGCGCAGAATCTTTAATAACGGGATTATTAATCGTTTTTAGCCTGTACGCCCTCGTAACCTAGCTGTCACGTGTTCTTCTCGGTTCCTTTTTATCCCTTCGTGGTTTTCAGGCTTTCCGCGTTGCATTTGCAAAGTATCGAGCATCGAGCTATAGGGGAATTTGCTTTTTGCGTTCGCGAACTTTAGACGTTTCTTGGGCGAGCCGATCGCCTTCGACGAGAAACTAAACTGGTCACCGTGGCGCAAGGAACGTGACGGGAATATTTAATAGTCGGGATTATTAATTGCCTTGGTCACGTGTTGCAACTGCTTTCGTTTACGTGGGATTTCCAGTAAGCCGTGTTTGAAAATTTCATCGAGGTCGGTAGGGTTTCGGCTCGTGGATTGATTATTCGGTAAATGCCTGAATACCATAGAACTTACTCCTGCGGTCGACTAACGCGTAGGGTGACTCGCCCCTGTTTACGAATGTTAATGATTAAGGAAGGCCGCTCTGTCTCGCACCAAGTTAAAGTGTTACTTGTTAGGCTTAATTCTGTCATAAATCTTAATTCTTCGTGTTTGGATTATAGCAGTTGTTAATTGTAATTTTTAGGGTGAAGAATCGTGTCTGGCCGTCTATCAAGCAGTTAAGGAGAAGCATCTTATCTCTTGTTTTACATACTATTAGATTCTATGAGAATGTTTTATATTGAATGGATTTAATTGCAGTGAATAAATTGTATGAGTTTCAGAAAAACTTAAGATGTCTTCATGTGCTGAAGATATTATAGATTATTTGATAATGTTTAATGCAGTTGCGACCTGAACAAATTTAAGATGCGGCTGATTTCAATTTCCTGAGTTGGCATAATAAAGGTGTAGTAATAATATCGTAAAAATTTGAAAGGAGCAAGTCAGTATGATTGATCGATCACTTAAAAATATTCGATTAATTGCGATGTAAAAATCGTTTCTTACAATTCGAATCATAATCAATCATTTAAATAGAATGACTGCAAGATATCTATTTTCCCATAAACGAATACAAAAACCATTACGTAATACGTCATAAAATGACAGAATGCTCGTAAAATGATCGAAACCTCTCTGTATCTTTTTAAACATTTATAAAAGCTGCACAGACTCTCGTGAAAACTGTATTAAAAAAAGTATATGGAAGTAAAAAAATTTGTAGGAAGATTACGTGTCTCTATAGAAATACGATATAACTGCATAATATTCCCCGTAGCAACTGAACAAAACGATCGTTCTATACGCGCCAATATAGTGCAGTTTCTTGTTAAACACGACATCCGTCCTCTTCAATCTTGTCACATAGAAAATCCATTTCTTCGTCCCTTTCCTAACGTAAAGGCATATACGCATATACAGGTGCAACGTGTCTGGTTAAGAGCGGATCGCGCACGACGACGATGAGGAAATATATTAGAGCGCCCATCTGGTTGCCGCTGGCTTCCGTAGAAACTGATTTAAATTTCGCGGCTGTAGGGCCGCAATCTGACGAGTAATATCGCCGATGTAAGGAAACCGAGAGAGTATCGAGGTTACTCGGATTCTTATTACCCAGCTTCCGGAAATTTGCCTTTGCAAATTAAAGGAGGAAACTCGTTTGTCGGTGACGGCGGAGGAACGCGCAGTGGTTTTCCGAGGGATCGAAACAAATTCGCCCCGCGGACGCGCCGCCTCCGCAACACGGCCGGTTTCCATAAAAATCTTTTCTACTCTCGTTCGCCGCGAAGACCAGCCGTACTTTTTATTCTCGCGCTCACTGTGCCTGCTGTAATTGGATTTCGTCGGCATTCAGGCCCCGGGTGTTGCGCCAGTGCTTTTCTATGAAATTATTATTTATGCATTTTGTCGAAAACGCTTCTATTTAAATGCACATACATATTTCACGCGCTGGAACGCGGAATGGAACGGTCTGGACATATCGTCAATCGGCTTATACGCTATCGCTCAAAAAAATGTGGACTACTATCATGGCCGATATAATAGTTGCAGTATATTGGTTCCAAGCACCGCGGGAATATTACATTTTAAACGTATTTAAATTGCAGCATCATCGACTGTGTCGCGTTTAATGTTACAAAGTTCTATCGAAGATAGATTTACTTTGGATTTTTTGGGCAAATAACCGTGTTACGAGTTCCATTTTTACACTAACGTTTCGTGATTACAGTTCACTTCTTCAGGGCGGACCGGAAACACGAACGTGAAAAGCATAACGCCCAACGCTCAGAATGAGAATCTGAAATCTAAGAATCGATAACGTCGACGCCGCTTTGTTCTTCCAAAATCGAAAGAATAAAGCTACTTTTAATAATAACTTCTTTCCGAGTATTATCGCACCAACGCTTCCAAATATCTCGTACTTTTCGAATTAAAATATTATACGTCCACTAAATTACTTCTGCTAAGATAATACCGGTGAAAAAAATATCGCGCCCGGTTAGTAAATTCACCTCTGACAATGAATTTGGAAGGCCGCGTAGCCTCGTATAGCAGTTGTGTGGATAAGGCTGACTGGAATTAGAGAAAAGAGAGCACCGGAGACGCGGTCGCGCGAGGGTAGAGGTAAAAGGTCGGGCCGGAGGCTGCAAAAAGTGCAGCGAGCGGGACGACAAATCAAATTTTCGCTCCGGCTGCACGGGGTCGCGGCCCATTGTTGCTTTTTATATGCAAAGCAAGGCTAAATTATGGCGGAGGAAAGGAGGCGGACGGAACTTGCGGACGGTCCGTAGCCATTGTGGCACTTGCTGACCGGAAGCATCATTGTACTAGCAGCGTCGTGAGTGGATAGCTTCTATTTAAATGTATTTCGTGCGCTGTTCCAGTCTCTCGCCCCTTTTTCGCCGGGCTTGTACGTGTTCCCTCTTTTCAGACGGGGCGCGACGCGTTCACGAAATTTTTATGGCCGCCTAACAATTCAGAGGGCGTTCCTTCGGTCCCGTTCCGATCGTGACGAAACTCCTGATTCCACAAACGTCCGCGGCTTCATTGTCGGTTTTTCTCAATTTAGAGGAGGTAAATGATGTACGCGCGTTTGTAGCAGCAGCTTGTTATTCAATTGTTCTCCTTGTTCCCAGTTATTGATATTAATGGGAGGCTACGAAGTCGTCCTCCTTCGTGAAATTATAGGGCGCAAGCGGTTTTGTGAAATTAAATTTCCGCGAAAATATTATTAATAAAATAGTATTGTTATTACACGTTGAGTATAGTTTTGAGATATTGAGGTATTATATGTAGAACGTTGAAATCAAGTATCGTTAAGATCGAACAATTTTTCTAGTTCGCTATAGAAGAAGGAAAATTGGAGGGTTCTCGCGAGTATATTTATTTCTTTATACGAAGACTCTTTATTATAACAAATAAGATTAGAATTAATATTGATCTAGTTGCTTTTTGTGATTTCCTTCCTGTTTGATATTTTTAATTCATATATTAAATTTGAGGTTTTGTAACTTCAATGTATAAGGGAATTTTAACTGAATCGTTTAAAATAACGAACCAACGTATTGTTTCAATTTTAAGAGAGTTATAGATTAACAAAGAATTGTTCTCGATATATATATATATAGTGGGAATGATTAAAAATTCTAAAGCTTTTATTCGAAGGATTTTATTTTTGCATATTCCGTGGTATATTTATACAGCAACGATATGTTCTTTCAATTAAAAAATTTACATATATTCCAGTAAATTTACTCAAGGATTGAAAAACCATTTCCGTTTAAAAATTGTCCAAATGATCGTATTCGTCAATTCATCAAACATAATTATTCCCCAAATATAATAGTCATATATAAAACAATATACAACAACAGTATAAAACAACGTCTCTCAATGTCGCCTTGTTATATTGCTTAGATATTTAAAAACAAAATTCAATCTAAATAAATTGTACACCTTTAAAGCGAAATAATAAAAAAATATCTTTTACATCTATAGAAAATTACGAGGACTTTGTAATCGTGTTTTGACAACCACGTGACTAAGATTTTCTTAATTACGTGTTTAACAAGATTCTTGCCGCCTCGATCATTTTCTATTTTAGAATATATGAAAATATATGAAATATAAATATATTGTATATATATATATATATATATATATATATATATATATCTTTACTGTTACCCTTAACATTAGAATGCCCTGCTTCAGTAAACTTTTACATTCTGCAAAATTGTCTTTTATAGTATGGTACAATAATAACGATGCGAACAGCAGTGGTGTGGATTTTGAAAAAAATCCTCGCTGATTCAATTTTACAGCCGAATTAGATGCCATCTTACGAGTGTTTATCAATGAATAGCGAATACTTATCAATTCAGCCGTACACGAGAATGAAATCCCATTATATAACAATCATTCGTAAAAGCCACGATTCTCGCCGCCCTCTCATTCACGAGACACCCCTACTAATCCACGTTGATGGCACGTGCATCAGGTGACCCGTTCTCAGTCCATCCAATATGGTTCGTCTAATAACAATTCGATCGATGACTCGTTCATTCACTCGCGCTCTCGTACGATGCAGCCTGTTTATATCGTGGCTTGCTCGCACGTGGTAACGCGACGCGGTCGCGCACGGCTCATTGTCGCGATCGTCGTCATAATCATCGACCATCGACGTTCTCGTTATTATCGTTCATGATGATCGAGCGGATCGTCGTTGTCGTGTTGGCTATCGTGACCGCTGTCATCGGCTTTATCGGCGTTATCGCGCCTCTCCTCGCGATATTCATCGCGACCGTCGTATATCGATCGAATGTAACGTAATCTGCCATCCGAGCGATGACGTGATCGACCATTTTCATACATCGCGATCGTCACCGGCAGATTTCTCGTCCCAGCGTGTTTCAATCGGCAACCACCAGCAAATTTGCAATTAAATATGATATCAAACAGCGATTCGATTAGAACGGTAGGTCGATGTATCAACGAGCCCAGTTTCAGCTACGGCGTTTACGCGTGTTCAAATCGTTACGTGTAGGGTCGAATACGTTGGACGATCATCGTTTGTAATTGCTTTGGTTGATTTAGCCATTTGTGTTCGTAATTCGTACCGGTGAATTCGGTTATTGTGTCATTGTTATTACGTCGATTGTGGGAAATTGTAATATTGAAATTGCCGGGCACAGAGTTCTTCAAAGTATATGGATGACGATTTACTATTGTAATTGTAATGTATGAGTTACGAAACTATTATACATAGGGTGAGCTAGCTAAATAGGATCACTTAAATATTTGTCTCCTGTTCTCGTTGTATGAAAGAACTTCTTGGGACTTGACGAGATTCCGAGATCATTGGTATTCTTCTAAATGGAACTTTTCATGTTCATATACATTAAAAGTCCTTTTCTCGATTGAAAGGAAAACAGCAGAGTTAAGTTTATTAGTAAATTTAACGCTATTGTAATTTATAGGAAATTCCTAATTTCAATTGGGATTCTATCTCACCCTACATTTTTTTATCTAGGTTAAACAGTGTTTCGATATTTCTACTCGCGACCTTAAGGCTACGTTCCCCCGTCTCGGCTAAACAACTATAACAACGATGATTAAATTATTAAGTTTCGACCTTTTCTCCGGCCATAAAGCTTGTAATTTTATTGTTCGAATGCTCATAATGATCTTTATCAATAAAGTTTCCCTTGAAGAATAAACGATAAAAATAATAAAAGGCTACTGCTTTCATGCGGAAGTTGAAACAGAATATTCGTTATCTCCGTCAAGATATTGTCTTTCCCTAATGATGGTATTTGTTAAAGAGATTTTTGCGCACATAATAGCTTTAATTTTTCAAACACAACAAACTGAATAATAATAAAATCTTCCTGAATAAAAAGCTACGATATACCAATTCCTGTTCCTATACTTCAAATCGTTGAAATTCGTCGAATTAATTATAATACTCCAAATTCAACTTCCATTTAATTCCTTATTGGAAAACGAACGCTTGCCGAATAACAGGCAACCATGCACAAAATATTCGAACTGCAATTATTTGAAAACCTACTTTATCTTTGCTTACGTCGTGTACATACATTCGTTCGTTAATAACGTCGTGCATAGCTTAAAATTGCGAAACGGCAGTGGCAGCGGCATTTCATTTAAGCCAGCCATTGTCAAGAAAGAAAACGAAGGAAAAATTCAATGTTCGACGTACCTACACTTCGTGGAATCGTACATCTCCTTTTTTTATTCCCTTTCTCTTTCTCTCTCTTTTTCTGAATTTCTCTCTCTCTCTCTCTCTCTTTCTCTCTGCCAGATCGCATAACTTCTGTAAAATTTACTGGCGCGCAGTGCCGTACTACCCATCACGATTTACCTGCATTTTTATCGCGCTGTACACTTTACGCGCGCACGCATGTGCTCGCTTTGAGAGCGGAACGAGGAGAATCTGGATGAGAAAGCGAGAGGGTAAAAGAGAGCTGTCGGTTGCACGAGGTCGTAAGTATTTTCGTATACACCATCTGCGAGTGGTTTGCATGCATACGCGAATGTGTTTGTATGCACAGATGCACAGAGTGTTCGTGTTTTCTCTGTTTAGAATTTTTTCGTACAAGCGGCAGGTATGGAATAAAAGACGAAGGCAGACGGAGAAAATGTTCCGGTGGGAATGGGGATAATTTATATTGCTTTTTAAAATGTACGGTTCTATTGGAACAGATAGGTAGACAAGTTGAAATAAAAGGATCGTATTGTCTGATAGATCGTCGCTTTCTTTTTAGGTAACTCGTTTTTTTTTTTTTTTTTTTTTTTTTTTTTTAAAAATTCCAGGATTTAAAGAGGATGACGTCTGTTTGAAGAAGTTTGAATATAATTTTTGTCCAAGGGTTTAGTCCAAGTGTAATGTATGGATTTTGGGAAACTATCTCTGAGCATCTTAATTGTTCGATGGATTATCCCGAATTGTACTTCCTTGACGGGTAGACGTCACATTTTTATTATTTTTTTACCTACTGTGAATATTAAGCTTAATTTTATGTATTAGATACAAAGAAACAACTTGAAACGTAGGGAAACACAATTTCAGTTCAACAAGATCTGAATTTATTGATTTCAAATACTCGTACAATTTGTCTTCTTTGCGCGATATCTACAATCAATTTTTGTAACAAATATGTTTGTACTGAAATTTTGTAACTTGCAGATAGTAACGGAGAAACTGATATAAATGTTTAATTATAAAATTCTGACTTGTCTGCTTCGTATCTGATGTTAAAAGTTTTTACTTGTTACGTGGTACTCGGATCTACTTCTTAAGAGTATACTATAGTATCTAAAGAAATCGTAATTCGAAGGAAGTTTATAGAAATTCGCATTTCTAACGAAGCAAACTCGTGTTCATAGCTAAAAACACTGACAATTTTGCATTTTTCTAATTTTCCCATTCACGAGAGAAATGAATAGTAACAGTAATACGAACGCCTTGTAAATGCACATAGATGAACGTACGACGTAACGGATGAAAATTAAAAAGAAGGGAAGAAGAGTGGAGGAAAAGAGACACGAGGAAATCGTAAAATACTTCCATATGGTAGATGGAGAAACAAAAACCGACCCAAGAGCCTCTTGAAACGCCGAAAGAAGACCAGAATTTTTCCCAACTTGTTAGTGACACACGTTTAACAAACATACTTATGCGCGTCGAATCGTATTATTGCCTTTGTTTCTTTCTGCATTTAATTAAGACTCTTACGTAACTCACCCTTTCCGATCCAACGTAGTTGAATTACTAATTAATCAATGCAATTTTATTAACCACGTTATTTAATAACTATAACTTTTTTTATTTTTACGTAGAACAATCTTTTTGTTATTTAATGAACAGTCGTGGACTGCAAAATTATTTTTATGCAAATTCATTATACTTTAGTCTTTTTTTTTTTACAATACTTTTTTTGAAGTTAGGAACGTGATAAAAATACGTTACGATGATTGAAAGAAGAAGGCACAGTACTATCTTTGATTCTAATATTACGTATTTAGAATGAAATATAATTAAATAATTTTTTATTATTCTAATGAAACAATATATAGCTCATTTAGTAATTTTATTTTATTTTTTATTTCAGGTAAGATACGAATATTATCAACATTAACAGGAAAGTAAAACAGAGAAGCTCTGGGTAAGTGCTTCGGCGCATATCGCACAAATTTCATAAACGTATATAAATTATAACAATTTCAAGATATAATTGTCAATGGACTGTGTATCTCCCGAACATCTTAATTGCAATAATTCTACTTGGAGAATATTAGTTACAAATAATTCTACCCAAGCAGCTATAAATAATAACGCCAAGTACTTAGGGTAAAAGGCCACGAGTGGCGTAATAATCGATTAAACATCGATTAATTTTGAATTACGCTTAGCTAAAATAGAGTACGAATTGGCAGCTGCTAAACCAGCTCCGGGTCGTTCCGCTTTAACACAATTGAAGTTTCGATAACGATGCACGGCCAGTCATAAATTATAATTAACCATCAATAAACCCATCACTGTGTATGTGCTTTAATCAAAGACGCGCATTTGTAATTAGACCTCAACTCGTTGGAAATTTATTTGCCTTCTAACGAGAAGAAATTGCTCGCGAAATCGAGAATTTGAACATTTTCGTGCAAGAATGGCCGGAATAATTCTTTATAATATTTATAATATTATAATATTTTTAATATTTAGTAAGTGATACTGGCCCCTTTCTGGTTTCTCTGGACTCTAACCTTTCGATTGTATTCGCGAATATATCATGGCTATTCATACCTATTATGAATAATATTCAAACCCTGTGAAGCGAACTTTGGATATTGGATTTGATTCAAGTTGATCACTGATCCATCATTCACTACGATACTGACCTATTTTATGTTTCGCGTGAGTTTAATGGATGATGGATAAAATGAGGGATCGTGAATTATTTTCATTTTGCGAACTCGATTATTCGCACGAAGTTTGGTTAAAATCATTAATGAATTTGATCGATCCGTCTATCAGGAGGATTTGGATCGACTCGAAGAAAAATACTAACCAACCAATTAAACGCTTAGCAAACTAGATTCGACTGACCGGCTGATGGGCTCGTGCAATGGAAATAATTGGTTAATTGCCAAATTGGTTGACCAGTTCATTATGCGAGATTAAATTCTCTCGATGAGACCAGATCTATGCAAATTGGATAAGGGAACGCGTAGTTCTGGAACGTGAACGTAGTGAACAATGAAATTGATCTATTGTTTTACGTAGAGTTTATTCCCTAAGAGAAAATATATTAAATGAACTTTTCATTGCAACAATTTTATGGAATTTATGTAATTGTTAGTCATCCTACTTATCGAACGAAGATACTGCGATTAATTTCCTTCTCTTTTGCTAATGAATACACAACAACTTAAAAGTAAAACAAATTTCTAATATTGCTACTCTCACAATTATTTCTTTGCATTAAATAGGAGACAAGTTTACACTTACACTTACAGTCGCACATAATAGGAGACTTTGAACAAACATGGTTAAAAATAAAATTCGATAAAATCACACTCCTGTTACAACCTATTCTCATAAACAATAAAATCATCAAATTCTATCAAAATCGTCAGTTACGAAAACATTGAACTCTCTCGTTATCCTAAGTAGCTTGACAAAAATCCAAACGTTAATCCCTAGCGAAAGAATCTGTTTCGCGACTCATCGTTCTATTAGTTCACCAGATAACGCAATGCTTCGTCAAGCGTTTGATCCCACGCCGATCGATAGACCGACGAACCTGGCCCTTCGTTTCGCATAATCTTCGGCGGCTTTAATATTTTATTAAAGAGCATCTTTCATTAAAAAGGGCCAGAGCCAAGCCGCTGCCGTGATTCTCTCGTATCGGCTAAACATCCGGCTCCTGTCGATTCCGGTCGCGTGCTTCGAAATCCTCATTTTATCTCACGTTTCGCGCAGCTAATATCGCGTCAAAGAGCATCGTTGCATCCATAATGTTCATGAGCTCTTGCCGCGGTCCAAGGTAACGAGGCCGTGGCACGTTAACGAGCCGTCAGAAAGCGATTCAGGTTCGGTGAGAGCCGACCAACGCAGTTGGAAAAAATTCGCGATTGAAACACGATGAACGTTCCGATCGAATATCCGACCTACGCGTCAAACTTTTTCGTAATACCCGTGCGTCCACTGATCTGATTTCTACGTGCTACCGGTCTCTGTATTTTGCTTTCCCACTTTATGTATGTCCAATTCGTTAAACTCGCCCTCGCCGCTTTTTAATGGACCTTTTAAGTAGAGACTAGTCTGAATGGCACTATATACGATGACTCCTAAAAACATTTTCAGCAAATTCAACGCAATCTCTTATTATTGCTCTGTGGCAGTATCTATAAAACTATAGATCCGTATAAACATCCGCAGTTTAGTTATTAATACGTGAATGTGTGAACGAATTTATTGAAGAAGATCGGACAATTTTTAATTCTACCGAAGCTCCATAATATTTCCAATCCTTACTATAATTTACCGTATAATTCAATTATTTATAATAATACTTTGAAATTACTAAGCAATGTTCCTAACGAATCAAATAATCGTATGGATTCGAAAGATCTTTCAAAATAAAAGTTCTAGCTTGGTTCTATAAAATCTCAACACTTTTCGTCATTCCAAGTTACGTAATAAATTTCCAATATCGATCATTCAAGCGTATGATTATCATGTATCTATAAGTATACGTTACATTTATTAACAGAAAGTATTTATCGATAGTGAAATTCGGCGTCGATAGCGATACAGTGGGCGAAGCTCAAATTTCCTGAAATTTAGTTTACGTTTCACTCGAATGTCACAAACGATCGGTTAATTGTGTTTTGTCAATCGGCTAACAAGTCGGTGCATTTCTAACGGCCTTTGAAATTGCGCGATTCCGGCGTTGTTTCGCGAGTGCACGATGCCATCGAAAGCCATTTTGGCAATTGTCAACGTGCCATCGCGCGAAATGAAATCGTTATCCCCAGGGGCTCGAAGGTGCGGAAATTTAAAACTCGACTCTGGGTGCTGGTGCGCCCCTAATTTTCTAACTTGATTACTTTGTCCGCCTGTACGCCACCGTGTCCTAGGCAATTTTTTAATCTGCTAATGAATAGGATATCGTATCGGAAGAATTTACGAGCTCGATTTAATTCGAAGTGTAAAATGCAAGGGTTGAACATCGTTTAGGACGATTTGTATAATTTGAATGGTAATGGAACGAAAAGATGATTTAATTTTTGTATATGAAGCATTGCGTCGTTGCATTCGATTGAAATTCTCCTATGTTCAGCAGAATGTAATTCCATTATGAAACTGCAAATGAAAATTCATATATTTCGGTAACATTCGCGAATCAAACGGTCTGTTACGTCGCGTAAGACGGTCCGTGCGACGGCCCTCATGGTCTGACCGCCGAGGCCGACATACATATAACTAATGTTAGTTAACTAGACTAAGATTATCAGACAATTTCTGACAAATAATTTTTGTTTCAATATACCATATAGGAAGTAGTATAAATAAAAATACAACAGTGCTATGTTCGAGTTAGCTCGATGACGAAAGATCTATGTTTGCACAATAATAGTCAAATATCCTATAGTAGTCAGGCACACTGCTAGTCAGGCACACTAACCCTGTAACAGCAGTCACACTACTACAACAACACATTACAAAAATAGAAAAGTGGCTACAAGATAAACAAATTAAAGCAAACCCCGATAAATGCAACCATATTACATTCACACTGCGAAAACAGATACCCCCAAACATCTTTTTGAACGGCACTCACATAATACAAACAAAGCAATTCAAATACCTAGGACTCCACATAGATACACAACTCACATGGAAGCAGCGTATCAAATCAGAAATAGACAAAATACAAACATCAAGGAGGCAAATGCATTGGCTAACAAGTCGAGAGTCCAAACTAAGCATGGAAAATAAATTAAAGATATACAAAACAATCATAAAACCAATCTGGACGTACGGAATACCACTGTGGGGAACAGCAGCAAAGAGCCATATAAGCAAAATGGAGACTGTGCAAGCCAAAATTCTTAGAACAATAGTTAACGCTTCATGGTACGTCAGAAACGAAGATATACGAAAAGATCTAAAAATTCCAACAGTCAAAGAGGAAATCGCTAGATACGCAAAAAAGTACAAAGAAAGACTCGCAACACACCCAAACCAGCTTGTAGCTGAAACAAATGAAACCCTAATAGAAAGAAGATTGAAGAAGAAGCATCCCGCAGACCTCGCAATAGAAATACAATAAACAACCCGGAAGATGGAACCCCGCTGGGGGTAACCATCCACATGCTATATTTTTCAAGTTATAACATTTTACCAAATGTCCTTCTGGACAAATTGTAAAATTCAAACAAATAAATAATAATAAAAAAAGTGTCCCATAGTAATATTCTTCTACTCGTCAAGTACTCACAGTAAGTTTATCTTTTCACTTGTTCTCTCTACATATACTTTTCACGTACTTTATGAAAATTTATGGGCCTCTTTCCAAACAAAGATGAAAGAAATCATCTCAGAACACTTTTAGCAGTAGATGGAATTTTAAAACGGTATAGCCTCGTGATATTACGTAACATTACAGATCGTATGAAAGGAAGTATAAACTACAAACATTATACTGTTTCGTGATTAGTACTCACGTGTTGGCTTACATACGTTAAAGCTAGAACACTAGTTGTTAACAAAGTGAAATATTGGTTACTAACGCCATTCGAACTCTAACAAATTCGCAACCGTGTTTGCGCTAATTTTCGTAGTTGCTGCGCTATTAACTTGTAATACCAGTTTGTTATGGGTCTATCAAACATTTCTGTTCAAGGTGTTAATGCGTCTGAATAACTCTCGTGAAAGTCATTTAGTAATTACTCAGCTCTGGGTTTATAAATTCATGAAAACAAGGCACTCTAATAATGATAGTAATTAATCCTGTCGAATGCAAATCCAATGGTCTTTTGTGTGAGAACAACGTGTAACTTTTATATCACCTTAATTAAATTCTATCATTTTCGCGATTTTCATAATTAGTAGAAGTAATTTCAATTTTTACATGAATATATAAAATAATCATATATATATCATATTTTACAGAGGACCAGTTTCGGGATTCATTATATTGCCAATCAATTTTAGATTGCCGATTTCTACCTTTTTATTTGATTTTATTAAATGTATGCATATCTTTGCCACTGTCCTGAACATTTCAGAAATTTTGATCGTTGTAAAATTATTTCATCGATATGCTGCGAAACTTTACAGATCTGTCGGTTGTTTTTAAAAGGCTTGCATCTTTCAGTTAAGCAAATTAAAATACTCTTTCGTCTATTAAATAGCATCAGAATTAGAACGTGCAGTAGCACGTAATTCACACAGATTGCGTTTATATGAATCTAAAAATTTCAATTTACTTAAACCATATTTAACGAGTCGTAATGGAGAAAAAATATTTTCCTCTCTGTTCGAACGTCAGTCTACCAGAAGCAATCGTCACGATTTTCTCCTCTTCCTACCAAAAATAAAAAAAGAAAGTAAAAAAGATAAAAACATACCGCTTAGATATATGCTACTATCCAGTCTGCTGTCGGAATATTCTGCTACTATCATCGTGTTAGTCAGACCTCATTGCGCGTTACTCCTTCTCTCTCAGTCTTTTATTCTGTTTGTATCTAGCCACCACTTTACTTATCTTTATATTTCCCAGCGCGTTGCGCCTGTATCCATTTCTCTCGCCCTCTGCCACTTTGTATCGCGCTTTGTTTCTCACTTCTCGAGCCTTCAAACGGTTACACGATACGGAAGAATTGTTTGCAGCTTGTTTCTTGGTTCGTTGGAACCTCTTCTCCGGGAGAGATGGAAGTTTACAGGTTGGCACAAGTGATTTCGTTGATTTTTATTGATTCCATGATTCAACGAGACAATTTAGTATGATTTTTTTTTTACCTATACCCATCCACAAAATTCTTGCTTCATCTTACAGAAGGTAACTTTTACACTGAATATTAAACATTATAAAACTGCTTTTAAAATTCTTTTATTACTTTCAAATCTATTTTTTAATTTAGTATTTTTAATCGAAATGGTCATCTTCGTTTAAATTATCCATATATAAACGATGCAAAAATAGAAGTAATACAAATTTTGTTCCATTCTTCATGTTGAGGTTATTAGGTGTATATGAATGCAAAGAGACGCGTGGATAAATTGTAAGATAGAAAATATATATATTTTAAGCTGAAGTGTAAATACAAAGAAGGAATACGATACACGAGCTGGTCCAGATCCGCACGCTAGCAGTGCTACTCTATAACTGAAAAAAGAAACCTGAAGCCAACGTCGCCTGTATACCGTTTATGGTTTGCCTTCGTCCCAATCTTTTGTCTATCGCTGTCGATGGCTTCAGTGCTTAAGAAAACTAAAACCAGATGTAGAATTTTCTCAGAAGTTGTGACCGCTTCAACACTTCATAATTTGGATAAAATTCTGCAAAAATATTCAGTTTCTACAGACATATACGCTCGGATATAACACGCTAATACAATATCACTTATAATACACTTATAAAACTCACCATATATATAGTATCGGGAAAAGGGACGTGCCTGACAATGGGTCATACCTGTGGCCCTTTACAACATTGGGATAATTAAAGGGGATCTACCTGGGAATGGGTCAGGAACGTCTGGAAGTTAGACAGAAGACGTTAGGCAGTCGAGTCAGACAGAAGACGTGAGGCAGTCGAAGAGTGAGTTGCGGAGAGTCAGTCGAGTAGAGTTGAGTTGTAACAGTTGAATTGTAACAGTCGAGTTGAGTAGTAGAAGTTGAGTGGAGCTGTCAGAGTAAAGTGAGTTAAGAAGATGGAAGCCGAGTATTAAGACGTACGACGATTGTAGTCAGCTTTGTGTTGAGTATTGTTTACACGAATAAACTTGAACTTAACTCTGAATAAACCATCCTTTCTTGTCCTTGCCCTAGAGAATAAAACAAACACATCTGTAGGCTACTACATATATCATCAGTTAAAAGCTTCCAATACTAATTTCTCGATCATCGCTGGCAACCACGGTTTTGAATGTAAATGCAATATAGCGAAGCTGGTAGGAGCAATGGCGAGTGTAACTGGTCCGGTAAATTTACTAAACAAGTTGCTACATAATATATTTATCGACGAAGGCATAACCGCTGAGGCTGCATACGTTAAGTAAGTTGCAGCACAGCGAACGTCAGTTGTTCAATTAACATGCTCGTCCCGCAATCGGACTTGAAGTTCCTGCGAAAGTTTATGCAAAGCATTAGTTGCACGTAGTTGTTGATAGACCTTTAAGCGTAATGTCTACCAATTGTCGAGCAGTTCCCTGTAAACTTAGTTCGATCCTTTGTTACACGCTGGAATAGTCTCTTGTTAGTGGCAAGCTACATTTCGTTCATCTTTGTATCAAATTAATGCTGAACCTTGTGCTGTTCAAACTCTAAAAACTAGATCCAACTAAATGTCTGTAAAAAATTGTTATTATTCATATTATATGTTGTTTTACTTTAAGTTTCTGCTGGCGCAGAATATATTGACCATTATGAAGCATAAAGAATTTTTATATTACAATTTCTCTATGACTTTAACAAACAAGAAGACTTTAAACGTTTGGAGAAGAATCTTGATATAAAATTGTTGAGATATGTGTAATTTTATATGCTAAATTAACTATGTGAGTATGTGAGTATGTGTTTGTGTGTCCGCGGTGTCTCGAAAACAAAAGTATGTAAACTGTTCTGTCCTCAGTCGTGTATGGAAAGGCATCTGGTATGGAAGGTCGTGTAGACAAGAAAGTGCTGAGACACGCGCAAGATTGTATCGTTTAATATTGTTGGAATCGTTCACTAAATAAATACCTTTATTTTAACGATAAAGATCCATAATTATTAACAAAAATTGAAACGAAAAATCATGCGTGTTCCAACTTCAAACATCTTACTAACAGAGGAACATAATATTGCTTCGGAAATAAGCCGAAGGATATAGTAAAATTAATTTCTTACTTATACGATCGCATTCTATTTTAAAATTTGCTACTAATTATCGTCATAATTCACGTAAGTAGTTTCAAGTTGTTCCGATCTCGAAATATGTATTTGTAGATTGTATATGGATCATAATTTCATAGCAATTAATGCACAAGTTTTTAAATCGTTTGATACTAGCGTGCCACACGAATAACTAACAAACCAGAATTTAAATAACAATGCGTGGAATCGATTTACGCCGAACGTAAAATACTAATGAGCCACGGCTACCAGAAATGAAAAGTTTTATTCGAACGTTACAAACTTCAACTTCAATTCCAGATATTATCATACCGTTTCTACCAACAAAAGGAACAACCGTACTCGTCCACTGCAGTGCTATATACATTAGCGACAAGAGAAACTTCATTTCAAAGTACGCTATCCCATACTGACTCTAAAACTTGGACCATCAATTCGTGAAACGAATTTTATCGAGCAACTTACATCGTTGCGTCTATCGATTCTAGTTTATGGACCGAACTCGAACGCGACTTAAGAAACGAAAAACGTCTTGCAGTTACACTTGAGATAACGTTTACCTCGTTCGTATTTATCAGACAAGTTCCAACGTTTTACTCATAATTTGTCCCCTTAACGAGCTAACGTTGAGAGTCATTCAACGCGAGATTTCGTTGTCGGAGGTCTGGTCAAGTATCACTCGACTCGGAGCTTATCGTGCCTCATTATCAGTTGACAGTAGAAGTAAGCAGACTTTCATGCAATTCGGACTATTAATGGACCTTGAAAAAGTAAATTCCGCAGCGGTTAAAAGCGATGTCCCGAGCGAGGAATACGCCTTTTGGGATGTTGATTACGTAAGAAGCATTGTTAAAAAGAAATTACGAAATACAGGAATCTCGGCAATCGCGGTGCAATCAGCGATAAAGCGATGTTACGTGGGAAAACAAGTCGAAACTACAAAATAAAATTTGTTCGTATGACGCTTCGTTCCTGGGGAAATAGAGTTTGTAACTTCGTCAAGTAGATAGACAAATCTCTTTTGATGTAACTAGACTGTGGATGTTTATGTAAATTCGTACTTTCATCGGAATGATAAAAGAAAGGAAACCTAAATAGAAACCTGTATCATTTACCGAATGTTACAATGTATGCTCTTTACCTTGGATATTTTACATATCTCTTCATATTACGTGTATTTTGTACATTTTTGTACCTTGAAATTTTTCATAGACGCATAAACATTCGTAGTCTGGATATGGTACTTAATTATAATTCTTTAACAATAAACAAATAAATCTCTTTTGGAATAAACTTTAGAACGACTCCTCTCAATTTTATTTTCATAACATCTGATCAACATCTGTCTCTCTCGTTGCTGTCATCTCCCTTCCTTAGCAACGATCCCGAAGTATTTTCAGATTGATAACAGATACACCCTGAACCATCTTTAATTTGAAACGCCTGAAATCGAATGAAATATCCAACACCGACGTATGCTTGAACCTGGCTAATTACCGATTGAATATGAGCAAACAGTCGGCAGGATATTGTTCTGTTTGTTTCGTTCACTCGAGGAGAGACGCAATCGCGAAGAAGCACGTCAACGGGAGTCGTAAATTCCCGTTACGATTAGATAATCGACGCCGCGAAATGATCGATCCCCTATTTCGTTTAGGATAACAGGAGTAATTAAAGTGAGTGTGACACGGATATAACAATGTATAATTAACAGTTTATTCCAACAGCTTACTCAGTATAAAGAAGTACACTGATGCATCGGTGCAGTTAAGTAAATGTTTAAGGGTAGAACCTTTTACGGACTTGTTGACTGATTTAACGTTGAGTGACGAATGTTACTTGAGGGTAGAACCCCTTACAGAGTGGACTGTTCTGACGACGAATAACGAATGCATATGAAGTGACGATGCTGTTTCGGAGGAGAGCTAGTGATGGATGTGTCTAGCGCATGGGATCAGCTAATTTGTTCATAACATTTTTGGTTAGGAAAGTGAGGGTAGTGGACATTGTTTCTCATTGGCTAATAGGATGACTGGTAGACTAGAAAGGGTCTTAACCGCCCTCGGAAGAAAGTTGATAGTGGGAGGCATCGTACGTGCGAAAAACTAACTTTCCCGTAATAGACGATAAACCTGAGGACAGTTGTTAAACAGATGCTACACCCGGCTCGCAGGATCTTAGACACGATTTCGTAAGATCTATGACGGGTCCTTGAGGCTATCGAGGGTACGCGACAAGGATGTGCGAACACGTGGCTGGCATTCTGCTCGCGGTGTGTGGCCTGGCCCAGGTAGAAAGTCGGCCGACGTAACACTGTTATTTCTTGTTTTTACAAAACTAGGTGATTTGTTAGAAGCAGCAATGAGTATATAGTATATAATCATTGACTAAAGGTAAAACAGTATTTGTACGACCAAAGATAAAGAACTATAATTAATTACGTTATCTCGATTTATAAGTAAATTCTCTGGCTATAAAGAATTAAATCAATAATAATCGTATTTGTTCACAAATTTCGTCTTTCATACACATCAATAACATTACGTTGAGTAATGTTAGTTAATAATTTTTGTTCAATAATTTTATCTTTATTCGCGTCACTTTAGAAAGACTAGCAAAAAGGGAAATTGTCGAACGTTGCAATCGTTGATCAATTCATGCGACCATGTTCCGTGTTTCGAATTCGGTAACAGTACAGCTACGGCTGACCAATATCGGTCGTGATCACTTGCGCGCCGTCTGCGTGACTGACAGGCTCGCCACCGACAACTCTACTGCCAGTAGATAGACCAAGGTAGAGGTAGACGTTGAGTTAAATGGACAGGTAAACGGATGAGTAAATACAGACAGAAGTAGACGAATAGATAGCTGGAGAGATTGAAACAAATGGAAACAATGGATGGTTAGACGGAGAGAGTGGGAGTTGATGAACATATGAATATTATTAAACAAAGATATTAATGTTTGATAGCGAAAAGACTAAAATATAACTATAAATGATGATTATATTGGAAAGGTTGAAAAATTAGTTTGCTTAAAATTATTATAATATCCGCTTTAATAATATTTTTAAATTATTTATAAATATTTGCTTAAGAATTGAACAGCTTCCTGGGAAGCAGTCGAGAGAAATAAGTTTTAGTTATAATATTGTCAAATTAGCTACGTATAAATTGATATGTATTATTATTCTTAAAGAACTCTCTGTTATTTTTATATTTACGATACAAATATAAATTCTGATATACATAATTTAATTATATTTGATTAAAAAATAGACTCGGCTCTATTTTCATAAGAGAGTTCATTGGTTGCAATTTTAGATATACGAACGCAAATTTTTAATTGCAATTAAAGCAAATTATTTTAAAGTTAAAATGGTATAATAAGTAAAGTACAATAGAATGCTAGATATTTTACGATATAATTTTACGATAAAATTATAATCTTCTAATTTCTTTTTAATATCTTTTTCAAGTATATTCTCATCATCGAAAAATTATATATGTTAAGTCGTATCAATGTCTACGCTATTTGCCTTATCGATATATAATTTTATATGGTATAAAAATTGGCCACTAGCGGCAGTAATATTTCTAAATAAAATTTCTATATATTATACTAGTAAGTGCTCATACCTATAATTTACAGACAAATGTTATAGTCTCATAAAATTTAACTCTAAATCATAAACTTGGGAAGAAATTTTTGGTACATGTTGTATACTACCAAATTATGGTAAAGTTATAGTTTATGATTTATAGAACTTAAAATAGCTATACATTTATGAACATCTATTTAATTTTATGGTAACTTAATGATACGTATGTTGTATATAAGGAAGTTGAAAGGTAAACGTAAAAGAAATACGTACTTGATACAAAAACATAAAAAATTTCTTGCGACTCATTTTGCATTGTAAAATCTCACGTTTATTTCCTCGTGTAAACTCAGAATATCTGTTGTTTGACGACATTCAACTTTTTTTTTTTAATATTCATGTCGAGAAAATTAGCTTTACAAATATTGAATCAGATTTAGGCTAATAATATCAAATTAAAAAAAAAACACATTCTTACGTTTTCCAAATTAGCTATTTTAAAAAAAAGGCAAAAGTATAAAACCTCAGCCTTCGTATTATAACATATGAATCTTCTTTGTAGGATATATTTCTTTTTTATCAAATTGGAACACGTTCCAACCTAGTGTTCTAATTTTGAATTATAAAATTATATTTTAGATTCCTAAGCGGCTATATCCCTTCGAATGGCACCCGACGTTAAAAATGTACCGCTAAATTGGATTTCTCATACGAAATTTCCTACATCTCACGTTCCTGCTATTGTACAGTACGGAATTCCAACGATTTCTGAATTTTCACGCGCCAAAAAGACCGTGTAACGTCGTGCACAATGGAGGTGGAAGAAGACTGAAAGGCCCGTTGGGTCAAACGAGCCACACGTTGCTAGACTATCCCGTTATCGTTCCCGCTGTCCAATTATTACATTGTAAATGGCGCGATGAAACCTCGACAGTCGCGTTTCACCGAAACTGTCGCTGGGGGAACGCGCGTGCACGCTTCCATTCTGCCAGCTACGGCCGAAATATCGTTCTCTGCCGATAAGCCAGTGTCACGCACCCACACACAACTTTCTCGGCCCATACACGGACCCAGAAAGGTTATTCGTGATCACAGAGAACATATTGGTCGCGCTAACATATGGGATGGTCTGTTTAACGCGATTTTGATAGTTGGATTAATTCCTATGATTTTGTTGATACATGTATGATAATAAAAAATCTGGATTTCGTGAACAAGATTTTAGATTTGAAGACTTCGCGTCGAGATTTGTGATCAAGTGTCGCAAATGTTTAACTGTTAAATTGACGAGGAGTTTCATATACATACGAGAAGTTTGCAAGTCTTTCGATGCAATAAATTTGCATAATTTATTAAGCTTATGTTTTATACGATTAATGATAAACGAAATCGTTTCATTTAACATTGCTTACGAATCACCTATCATGGTTGAAATACTATAAACTCTATGTACTCTGTGACGAATACTAACGATAATTAATACAATTTTTTTAAACTATCGAAAAAGATTGATCTTTTTAAAAAATTCATCTGGTAATTTATTTAAGAACAGGCAAAAAGTAGATAATAGTTAAAAATTGATAATACTTCTGTACGAAGAAAAATGCAACATGCGAATATAATATTTTTCGTCTAATGTTTCTACCATTCCTTTTATTTTTTCTCTTTTTTTTTTTTTTTTTTTTTTTTAACTATCAACCCGTGATTGTCACTGGATATTCGCCACATCGATCATTGACAAACAGCGATCAACTACATAGTCACATAAAAGATCTAAACTTAGTTGCGTATTAAGTTGCACGACCTCTATACAAAGTATCCATCCAATTCTCCATCGAACTCTCTCAATTAAATTGAACCACCCAGTATAAGGTGGCTCACCATCGGTGTTACATTACACAGTGGTTTGATATTTGCATGGCCGGCTGTTGCGTCGATGGTCGCTATCTTCGGAGGTCAAAATGCTCTTCACCCTCATCTGCCTCGTCTACCCTCTACGTAACGGTTCGCCCACATCCCCGATATTTATACGCGTTTCTGCTCGTCCCACCTGTATAATAAATGTAGCCCAGTTCGTACGTGGTCAGGCTGGAATACGCGTGGCCATCACGCTGGAAAGTACACCGGATTCTGGCAAAAATGGTGGTTTGCGAGCTGGCCCGGTCGTTCACCGGTTATAAAGTGCACACTGGCCTACCAGCCGGCCTGCGTTTGTGTTTGTTTATGTACAGTTTGGAACAAAAACAAGTGGACAGATAGAGGAAGTAGATGTCAATGAAGCATAATCGAACTAGTATTATATAAGAATGCGAAATAATGCAGGAGGATCTCCACGATTCTTACTCTCCGCGATGAAAAAAATTTGTTTTTCTTGATTTTCCTTGAAAAATGGAATATACGCTGAATTGTTGAGAAATATTAAAAAAGAAAAAAAGAAAAAAAAAAGAGAAGAATACTGATACGTATACAGTCCCTGAAACGCTCCCTTCTGCTCGATACGTGTGTCGGCTTCGCAATGAACGTGTGAAATTTTGTCTATTTTCTATCCTCATGATACATAGATTATTTAGTAAATAATCCTAGTGAACAGCTAAATTTTTACGCAAGCTAGCCGTGTTTAATGGAGATCTTCATTTATACTTATTTCCATTATCTGTCCGCTTATTTTTGTCTCCGACTGTATGTGCACATATTCCTGTGTATGCACGTGTACGCGTGTGTTTACGATAGTTGTCGCGTACAGGGATTTCGTAGTTTGTTGGTCGCTATTACTGTCGTGCGACGCGCTGGAATTATTGCGCTTATTGCGTGGTGCACGTGCACACGTGCTCGTGTTGGCGCGCGAGCGCAGCTCGGACACGTGAATAACGCGTGTGGTGAAAGATAACTTTTGTGGGCGTACTTGGGAATAAAATGGCTCGTGTAAATGTTACGTGGCTTCGAGAGGTCCGTGCCGTGCACCAGCAGGCTATTGGTCGACGAGAAATTGTTCTACACTAGCCACGCCACTACCGTTGCGTCTCTGTTCTCTCATATTGTTACACGAAATTGCTTTCTTCCCCACGCGTTGCGTTCTCTTTGTCTTTGGATACCGTTTGTACGATGTCGAAGCTTCTCTTCTTTTACCGCTATGTACATTTGTTTTCTGCGAAATTTGTTATAGGATTTTTCGGACGCTTGGCTTTACCCTTGTACCATACACACTACCTTCGAGGAGCTATTTCGGTCTAAATAAGCAGTTTGAATAAATTTTATGTCGAAACTAGTAATACGATGTATGGGTTATATGAAGTAGCTAACTACTCATTAGAAGACGATCGGTCGAAAATCTCAGACGAAGATGGGAATTAAGACAGTCTTGAATTTCTTCGCAGGTTTTCGTAATCCAGGATGATTGTCCGCCGACGAAAATTTTAAATTATGCGATTCTTCTTTCATGTTAATTTCAAACACTTTTTTCATGCGTCTCTTATACTTGAAACTTAATTATTCGATTACTGCTTACTTGCATACAATAACCAGAATATCTATTGCACACGTTTCTATAGATTTATTGTATAAATTCACATATAGTAAATAATCCGTAGACAATACACGATAACAATAATCGATGAGTTTCACGCGCGTAGCCAATTTTGATAAAAAGTTGCGAAACTTTTGGTTTTCAATGTGAATAAAATTGGCATGAACTGTTCACAAGAGTTAAAGAGTTGCTCTCAAACTGATTCATCAAATCAAAATTGCTATATATCGTTACTGTTTTTCCACGAAAATCCCCAAAATAACTCGTTCCCAGATATTTCCAACAAACAATGCTCATCGAATTCACGCCTACCTTCCTTTCTCGAAACTTTTTAACGAGACTTGTCGTTGGTCCGATTAACGCGGGCTTGCTTTCTATCAACGAAAACAAACATGCAAACGGAGCACGCGTTTTTCTCTCCAACAACTCTAAAACGAAGCGAAAGAAAGAAAGAGAAAAATAAAAGGGGAGAAGGAAGAAAAAAAGAGAATGACAAAGAGAAACTCGTGATACATACACTTGGAGGATTTATTTTAAGGTCGCGTCTGTTTTATTTCGGTCACGCGTTTCTAGGTCAATTCTTTTCTAATCGATCCGACGGTGATTCGCGTTCGAGATAGCATGCATGCATGCAGGTGATTCAATGGCCAGAGCACGGTTGCTACGATCTCTCTCTTTCTCTCTCTCTCTCTCTCTCTCTCTCTCTCTCTCTCTCTGCCACGTCGTTACGTAACTCGCCAGATCTGTCGTTGTTTATATCATAATCGTACGTTTATACCGTTTTATGCAGCCTATCTTTCGGCCCCGTTCGACCGTTCCAATCGGATTTATAACGTCGATAGACGGCCGTGCCGCCCCGAAGAATTTCCTTTCGAGCCCCGCTGATTTAAGCACGCGACCGGCAGAACGTGTAGCGCCGATAAATTGGCGATTCGAAATTTATACAGTCCGAGTCATATCGTCGATTCCAGAAACCGATCTCATCCGTGCCTGCCCTTTCACATTGGCTCACGAAGGTATTTGAACAGCTATATACGCCCTCTATGAATATATAACGTTGCGTGTGTTATAAATGTTGAACATTAAAAAATCGAATTACCATGTCAATAGATAGAGTTTTATATGTCGACTGAAAAGAAATTAACGTGTTTAGTTAAAGAAACACGCTTCAGACTGTTATTTATCGTTTAGAATAGAAATATTTATTAATAAAGATATTATATTATTAAACATGTTATTAAAAAAAAAAAAAAATGGAAGAAAGGTGATTTGTAATGGATATTTTACTTCGATCCAGCATGGTAGCGATTATGGTATCGTTGCTCGATAATTTAACAGAATATGCACAACTTTCCTAAATTTTGTCAATTTTGTTTCTGTACACAAAGCTTATTTAATTTATGCCAAATCGGATTATTTAATCCGCATCAGTACAGCTACGTGTAATTATCGCGAAGCATGGATTGCATTCATTTGCATATTTGCTTGAACATTACATTTTAGCATTTGGTCGAAAATTATTGTTCCCTACATACGTGTAAATGGCGCATAAGAATGTTAATTTACGACTTCGCTATATCGTTGCGCGAACTATACTTTAGTAAACGCTACATTACCTTGAAATTTGGCATAAGCATTTTCGAATCTTTTATATGCTTCAAAACATTCTCAATAGCTCGGCAATGGAGCAGGCGACACGAAACTTCTTGAAAAAAAAAAAAAAAAAAAAAAAAAAAAAATCAAACACATCGTCGTCGTATCTTTCCGGCTGCCTCTGCCAAACAAGCTTCTCGACGCACGAAAATCTAAAAGTAGGCCAGCCACGTGAAACAGGAAAAATGACTTTCTCGTCGTTAGGTCGATATATACTACACCCTCGTTTAGAAGTATTGGAACATGTATGAAAATTGAAGCAAACGTGAAGAAATTATCATTAAGAAATTATCGAGACACTTAAGAGTCGTTATCTTTTTTGAAACGTTCCACTATGGAGGATTAATATATATAAGATCTGAGATTTTAACAATAATCTCATCAACTTGAGAAAAAGGTTCGCTCGGAACAATAAAATAATTAAGCTATGCCTATACCAGCCTCACAAAAGAACAGAGGGTATCAGTGATTTATTTCTTAATTTAGTTTTGAGCTTCTGTCGTGTCGCTCGTCCAAATCAACTTCCATTTATTTGTATTTAAAATTAAAGGAATATTTATTGCAATATCGATGTTAGAATCTTGGATAAAATAACTACTTTCCCGAAACTTAATAAATATCTATAATAAATATCAATATATAATTATTTTTCAAATGAATGAAACAAAAGGTAGAAGAAGAATTAAAATGATATTAAACTCCTTTTTAAGCGAAGATAACCGCTTTGGCAGTTCAAAAAAACGCACATCGACAAAAATCACAAAGCGTCGATTACTATAAAGGTTTACCATAAATTAACTTGACAAATCCATGGCGGTAAATTCGAAGCACACGAGCTTCGTCAGAATCTTTCGGCAGAATTGGTTTATACGCGTGTAGTAAAAAGATAGAAATGTAGATCGGCAAACGAGACATATCGGAAACACGATTGACAATGGTTCCCGCAAGCATCATAACCTCACGAAAGATTCACCGCGTAATCTCTAGCAATCGAACGTGAAACGAACATGGCCGATGACAAAAGCCCGAACGTTGCGACAGCCCTAAACCAGCCTAGTTTCGGTCAATCCATATTTGTTCGGGAAATCCGCACCTGGCTCGTGCTCAGCGGCCGTGGAATCGCATCGCAGCCAGGATGCAGCAGCAGCCATGGCCGCCATGCAACCGCACTATAGTCATCAGACCTGTCGGATTAACGTTAGCGTTATTTATGAACGTGCTTGGTCCTTTTGAATAATATTTTGTGCCTCTGCTAGCCTCAAAGCACTCGACCACGCTGTTAGGAGATTTCCCGCCGGTTTTCAAATCGTCGCGACATCGTACATCTGAAAATACTAGGAAACAGACGAGGCATTAAACGTGGAATAATCATTAAATCGTTGATACTCTAGAAGTCGATCTAATTGAATTCATTTGACGGATTAATATCTAATGGACGAGACGATTTGTTGTTGCACCGTGTTAAGGGGAAATGGGCAGTCGGCCAGCATTTTAATTAAAACAAAAATGACGATTTCTTGGAGTTTAAAAAATTTTAAGATTATTCCTTTTAGTTAATCTCTGTTTCTGAAATTCATTTTTCTGGTTCCTATCAAATTATTAACTCAATATGATACACTATGAAGTGCACTATTATATTTATTATACCATTTACGTACAAGTTTGCTAGATCGCATCGTTTAGTGGTACGTTCGTACGATTTAAAAGTAGTAAAATTACATACTATAAAAATAAAACACGTAGAACCTGATAAAAAAAGGTGCTTCGTTGAAGAACGAGAGTACATAGCAATATCTTTTCGTAGCCACTGTAAATAATTTCAATTTTTTGTTCTCTTACTCCGGTTGAAATGTTGGACGGGTTAAAACGAAGCCTCTACAAATCCGCCGAATTATCGAATCGCGTGTACCCTTAAAATTCTTCCGAATTTCACAACCACTCTTCCAATACAGTGACTCATAATACTATCGAAACAATAGCGAGGGGCGTGGTGACCGCGGGCGACACCCGGTGTATAGGGTCTAACACCTGGCACGGACGCACATACATAAACCACGGACACATGTATGCGTATCATTACGCAATTCGTAATAAGGTATTGACACAGGGGCAAAATACATAATCTGGCTGGCACGAACTTAGCTCGAGCGCAGCCGGATATCCAGCGCGCGAGTCAATATTTGCGAACATCATGGAATTTCTCGTAGCGCGCCACCGTATAGAAGCTGGCCGCCCAATAGCTACGTGAGTGCGCACTCACTTTGTCGGGTGTACATATCACGATGCGAACGATGTCCTGTGAACTGTGTAAGACGATCAGGCTGGGATTTAACCGACTGCGTTTCCAGGGATGCTGGGATAGATTGATCGGATTGATGCCGCTTTGTCCGTATCAGGATCGAAACCCCCATACCTATTCCCCTTGCTACGCGATCGTGATACGCTCGAATTCGATTCGAGGCGGCTTTAATCGGGCTCCTGCTACTCCACGATCGGCCAGCAATGCTTTTTCGCCGTTGTTTATCACGCACGTGGCGTGTTAATGGCGTATCATTGTTTAAACGGTCCAATTTCACGGGAACAACCGAGAGAGTTCCAGCTACCTAGCTCCTTCCCCACACTCCCCACGATGTTGACTCTTTCGAAGGAGATTGAACGGCAATTTTTTTTTGCCTCGTTACGTTTCGTCGTCGATGCCGTGGTTAATGTTGCTTTTTCATCGTAGTGAGACTGGCCTGATTTTACTAGGGCATACGCGTCTTGAACGTTACAGGAATGTAGTCGGGATTGTCGACGTGTGATAGGGACGATGTCTTTCGTAGATATACATGACGGAAAGGGATTATGGCTTTTGGAATTGGAAGTCTGCAATTGTTTTTTGGATTGATATCTGGATTTTTGGTGGTATTTGTAGGCGGTGATGTTTGTAGGTGGATATAGGATATATGTATTTCTTTTTACTTGGTTTATACTGTGAACTGCTTGGATCGTTTTTCTATAATTTCTGGAATGTTATTAGACGGGGCGAAATTATTTCTAAAATTACGTTACACTATGTTTTATTAAACTGCGTGAAGTTAACCGTACATTTCATTTGGATGTAGAGCGTATTTGTTATAATTCGTCTTAGCAAAATGTAGTATATCCGACTTATACGTGTTCGATGCAATGTTTTATAAAGCAGCAAACGTTATGTCGAGTAATAAGTTCGTCCGTTTTTCTTTCAGAGAATTTACTTTGGCAGTGAATTATTTAATTTTCAGTATTTCAGATTTCATTCAGAATTTTATATGTATGGGATCTCAAACGTACGCTGTGTAATATTTATACGCGTTCACGTCGCTGTCACAGGTAAGCTACAACATTAATGTTGCTGGTAACTAAAAATTTCTATCTTAAGAAGTCATTAGGGCATGAGCTCTATTATCTATGTCAAGATTTCTATTATTACACTCGCGTAACCTCTGACCGCTCACGTAAGCCTATGTCTGTGTCAGCCTATTGGTATTCATAGATAGCGATGCAGCTGTTTACGTAGCATCGTTTATTTCAAAGCAGCGCTCGACGTTATCACAGCGATATCAAAAATGGCGATAAATTGACCATGAAATTGGCGATTCTATCATTACGGTATAATATGGTACCTGCGGATTTCCTGTTGATGGAGCGAATGACCACGATAGATTATTCGCGTGTACACAGGTTCACTTACAATAGTGTCTCGTATTTAGTTGTGCTCTTTTGTTTTCCAATTATAATTATAATATTTATGTGTCTGTGTTTAAACGACACATAAGCATTTTAGAAATTCATTTTATACAAAACAGCTTATGTAACAGAGGCAATTTTACGGTAAATATATACGAACACGTGTAGTTTTACCTATAAGAGCTATTAATTTGATTACTAATATATAATACTACTGTAATATAAACTTGAAATAGTTGAGTACTCTTCCTCAAAGTATAATTAGCAACCTTATCTCAGATACGATGGTTGTAGCATATTTCTTGATTAGCCTGTCTATATCTTTCGTACTATATTCAGGAATTTCTAGTTTTTGTATCCATTAGTTTATTGCATACAACGCAGCATAAACGGTACATTTTAATAAAACAATATTAAATAGCAAATAATACGTTTTATGTATTTTTGTACTTCGGCTTGTTTGAAAAATGTAGCTCCATTCTTGTTAATAAATATTATATGCGTCTTGTACGTATATTACATACGTATACGAATATACATAAGTAAAGAATATTATTTTTTCAATGCGCGTGCATATATTTCTACAAAATTTCCAAACAGAAAATTTTATGGAAAAAGTATACCTTCGCGCTTCGAATAAAAAAAGTGACAAAATTACAAATTAAATCCTGTACAAATTAAAAAGTGACAAAATTATGAGCATAAAAATTCTATTCGATCCTTCCAATCTCTTTTCGTCTCTTCTCAAATCAGAGGAAATCGTGCATTAATCCAAGACATCCCGTTACCTTCGTTATCTTTCCACCTCACTGCTCGATGTTTTAAACTTCATCAAGATCCGCTCGCGGGTTTACGGATCCTAATCCCGGAGTCGTGCATGGAATTCGCGAATTTCCTTATCGACAAACAGCGCATGTATAATTATATACGTGTAACTCGAGTCACATACGAACGATTTGCGCGTCTCGTGACTGCAAACGTTTATTGTTTTCTTTTCTCTTTGTAATCGCGAGCGGCGTTAACGTGATCGCGAGGAATTCTCGTCGACACGTTCTCATCGATATGCCGAGGAAGTAATCGTTTCTCCTTTCGATCAGTCGTTTGAAGTTACGCTGATTCTTTCACACCTACTCTCTTCAGTTAGCAGGAAATGCGTATTTTCGAGGCTTGCAGCGACACGCGCGTGCACAGACTCGTTCAAATACTTTGCAAGCGATCGATAAACACACGGCCGTGCCGGGTCACTTGAGTACTTACTCGGCTGTGCCTGTGTGGTCAGCAAGGTCAGGGACGAATTAAGGAGATGCAGAGAACGGGCCGCAGAGTCGTCGATTTTTCTGGCAGAAAGAAAATCTCGTTGGAAACAAAGCGATGCGAATTACATTTTCGCTCAGAGGTTTTACGATCTTTTATTAGACTGTTATTATTAGACCGCAGATAAAAACGGCAATCACGGTCTTGCAAATTGTAGTTTCTATTGTTCGATGACGTAGGCAAATTCCTTTTATTACGAGAATAAATACATTTTACCAAAAAGTCTCCATTAGTTTCATCGAAATATAAAATTTCTCCACGCTGTTTTTTTTTTATACACAATATTTTTTCCTACACAAACATTATAGCTGTACAAACTTCAGAACGATATTGAAAAGTAATTTTCACGCTGTTTCAATTCATCCTTTTCATTCCATACTCATCGAACATGTATAACGAGAACAGATGTATATTTCTCATCTCGAGTTCCAATCTTAGATTGCGTTACATGACTTAGATCTCTCATTGCGTCTTCTAAACACACTGGTCACCATATATCGTATCGCACTTTCTATCTAATTTTTAAAGCACGGAGAATATGTTCTTATTCTTCGTACCGTAGTTTGCCGCAGCGAATTCCACCGCCCGTCCCCATTAGTCTCCAAAAATACCAGGGAACGTGTCTCTGCCCAAAGAAATATGGCGATACTTGGCTGCGCGAGGAATTAAAGTAGCATTAATTTTCCTTCTCGGGAGACGCAACACGAGTGCATCCATAAAATAATCCCAGGAAGCCGGGAATACCGTGGTGGCGCAAAAAGGCAGCTGTTCTTTGCCGGCCAGTGCCCCTCTAAAAACAGTCGTTACACGGATACCGCGTTACACCGTGGACGTCTCGACTCTGCAATTGCCTTGCCTCGGTAACGAAGGGAAGACCGATGTAAATTGCGTCAAGTCATCGCGGTTTTACCTTCTTTCTCCGATTCTGTTTCTGGATGCAGTTGCGATGCAAAAAAAGGGAGGGGGGTCCTGGAAGGCCCTTAAGTAAAGAGAAACATTAATCTAGGCGAGGGTTCCGCGTGGAAGCCGGCTCGAGGGTGAGCGCGGAGGGTGTCAGCTGTGAGTGACGCACCTTCAGCTATCCCCTTCCGCAGCCATTTCTGTCAACCCCCTTCAACACTTTGCGCCCCTGTACCGGCGATGTACGATCTCGAAATACGGCTCCACCCCATTTTTTCGCGACTCCTTCTCTCCCGCCGGGAATTTGCCGCCCTTTAAAAAAACGCCGGGTAGACGCATAACGAAGGGAGGCGGGAAGAAGGCTTTTTTCCGCCCTTTCTGCGACGGTGACACATTCCTTCGAATTTTCCAGCGAGATGCAGGGCCAACGCTTCGTTTTTCTCGTGATCGATTTTCTGCCTATGCCGCCGACCCTTTTGTAGTTCTCGGCTATTTTTCTAGCGGCTTTAAAGCCACTGATTTGAGAAAGAAACGCGCCGATGAGAGAACCGTGTATTGGTTATACGTGGGATTGGGCAAGTTTGTTACTAAAATAGCAGAGGGTTGATCGGGCTAAGAATACAGCAGACAGACAGAACGTTCGTTTGATTCCACGCGGAGCTAAACGGTTGATTTCCTTCTAACGATTATTGAACGTTTAATTATCCAGGATTTTATTAAAATCGCTTGTATTTTCTATTATTATCTTCTTGAGAATGTACCATAATTTTGTATCGGTGTAAGTGCCAACGATACACTTTAGTATTTGCATCTGTTGTCAAAGCAAGTGCCTAATCATCGCGATTATAATTTCATTCGAGTTATCTTACAATTACAACGGTAATGCGTTTCACGATATGTATCTAACTTTAAACTAAGTCCTAATTGAACATTAGATCTGATATTATATTTTCTTTACGGAATAAAACTCTCACATGAATAACCTTTCCATCTTTTTAACAATTCTAGCAGCGATTGTGTGCACGTTCTCAGTCGTACGTAGCACGCAATGGTCTGTCACAAGGATCTGATACCATTAACTAATTCGCACAGAACATGCTACAAAAATTTGCTTTACCTAGCGAACAAGGGGAAAGAAAACAGAATGACATCTCCTTTCCCAGAAGTCATTCGTCTATTTTAGCGTGTTGCGGGAATTTCAATCGTTATTCTTGCTAACGTTTTAATCGCTCATTTTCCTCGTGCATTTTTATTTATTCATATTATTATAGTATCCTCGTATTATGGGTCGTTCTATCCGTCTTGACCTCAGCTGTTATTTCACGACGATAAAAATATATAGTTCCATTGAAAGGGTCTCCGATGAGCTTGAAATTTGGACAAAAATTACATTGAGAAGAATTGTTCGACCATCGTAATATTTGTTCCTTCGAATAAAATAATTCTTTCCTCTGACATGTTTCCTTGTCATAAAAAATATTCAAGTTAGATAGGACACCCTATATACATATAGACGGCAACAATTTTCAATCACATGTTACATTAGAAATGGCATAAAAATCTTATAAAATTCCGCACGAGAAAGATCAAACTCTGCGATCAAAGGATTCGAGTATGCAGAGATCGCAAGTTGCAGGGAATATGAAACAAATAAGCACAAAATCCCTGTTCGAATCACAACTATACGAATGCCAATGCCACGTGTTTGATGGTATCGCTAAAACGGCGATGCAAAAGATCGTCGCGAGCAAAACGAAATATTTCCATGATGAATTCATCATTGGAGTCAAAGAACGTAGCTGTTGTAGTGATATTGAAATGCACGTGTCAGAAGTGCGATCGACATACTGCTGCAGCACACGGCAAAATATTTCAATATCGCGATTGCGTGTGCACCGAATGTGTCATTAAATTGCCTCGCCGCTCTTTATTAAACGAATACCATTGTTCCACCTTCGTGATTGCGTTTGCCCTGAACTTGGTGATTTGTTTCTGGCCTGGTCCTTGTCTCTCGCCTTAACTGTACGCCTTCTAACCTTTCATTTTTCTTTCTCTTTCTAGGTAAGTACCGCACATGACCGTCTTCCCCGAGTGAAGGCTCACGTTGACGTCATTCCCGCGGTGAGTAACTAGATTTCGCCGCCGAGACGAGAACCTTCTCGGACAATTTGATCGTGTCCCGATGACGGGACACGTTCTTCCTACACAGATAGACCAACGTGCACGATGAGATAACAGGTGATGCGCGCCGGTGAAAATAACCGACGAAGCTGTTCTCGTCGTCGACGGTAATCAGGATGCCCTCGTTTCGAAGTCCTTGAGATGGATGGTGTTCGTTTTACGGACACCAACCGTACAATTTCGGTTATTTTAATTCGTCGTGTAATCGCCCATGCAACAAGCGAGAAGCATCACGGCGATCTGACGCCTGGCGATGATAACGTGAAAATGACGTGCTGTCTGTTATCGCGAAACAAGGATTCCGGTGTGTGAGAAAGGTAAGGAGAAGGAAGTAGAATTTTGTTAAGGCGGTGACTATTTTCTGTTTAGAGAATCAAACGATCTGTGAACCACGTGTGACACGTACGAATGGTCTTATAATAATTGTGTTATAATAATGGTTTTATAATAATTGTCAATAAATATTGAATTAGTAGATGTATTTCTTTATTCTATTAATATTATCTGTGTTTCTGACGTTGATTGATACGCGATTCTTGTTAGTATACTTTTCAATCATTAACAAACGTGTAATGTTTTATCAAGTTTGTTAACGAGCTAAGTACGTTCGGTCTAAAATCAATTGATCTGTGAATAATAACATCTGTGGTCGATTTGTTTACGATACGCGTTTATTAAAGCTTCATTTCTAAATGTATTTTTTCATTTGATTTTTTAATAAAATGGTATCTTATTCCTTTGTTACTATAAGACCATTATTGCCAGTGCACTTTCTTTTATCGATTTAATCGTTTCATTTTGCTTTCAAGAATTAAATTGAATAATAGAAATAAATAGGAGACAGTACTTTGCTGAAGCTAGGATTACAAATATAATTATATAAAATAAAATAGAAAATATGTATGGTGATTTACAGAGTTAACTGATTAATGAAAATTATAAAACTTACAATCTCGTTGATGTATTTTGTAGATTTTCTTTTGATTATTTTTTAGTGAAATTTCCTTTAAATCTACCAAACGTCTCAGGTGGTTCCCTTGTTGATCTTTGGCTCGTTCTACTTCCTGATTTCCTTCTCTCGTTCGCCGTGCATTCTTCGTTGCAGCCATAATATCCTACGTGCTCCGAGTTAGTCTTTACCCAAGAGGAAAATCGTAATGGAAAATGAACAATAAATGAATAACGCTATTCGAAAGTAGAGGTCGGTTCGCCAGTTGCATAACGCAGCCTGCTGTGCGTTAACGCGTGATATATGTCGGTGGTACTGTACGATCCATAGTTCATCGCTAATTAACAAAACACACGGTACAACGTGATCTATAGTTCGTTGCTGGTCGGCAGAGAACATACTATTCCGTGTTCACGATTAATTACTGATCCACGATGACGCCGAGCCGCATGATACGTTCTTCGTTGCTGATTAACAAAACATATGCTATTCCATGATTTATCGTTTGTACTCGATAGATGCTTAATACGAAGGTTTCAATGAATCGTTGTATCACGCCGATGAATTATCGATCGATACAAATTTTATCGAATTTTTATTTTTAATTAGCGGCATGGTGGTATTATGCGACGCAAGCAGCACGTCGATTCCATTTAAGTAAAATAAATTTTTGCTCTAGATAACAACACATTGCGTGTAGATCAAGAAATATTTCGTGATTAGAGAACGAGAGTAAAAAAAAAAAAAATATATAAAATAGGTAATTTAAATAAGACGTTGCACGTAATGTATTAAATATGACAAAGGATATTATTTATATACAACAGGTATACCTTATGCAGCAACAAATCTGTGCATTTTGTTTTTTGATGCAATGAAATTGATGAAATTCACTTAGTATTTAATTATTATCATTTTATCATGTTTATCTCTGTTTAAACCGGACATGTAAAATGCAAAACTAAGAATCTTTCACTTTCAGGAAAAAGATATTCGAAATGTATCTGAATACGGGAAAGGTTTAAATTAAAATTCAATCTTTAAATTCTGTTTCTTCAGCATTGTACGAAACGTTATTATCTTATATTTACAGCTTCACCAGAATAAAAGGCACGAAGGTTCATAATGTTCTGCGAAGAATACGATAAGGTTTTCTTAAATTAAGTTTTAATTTTAACGATGATTCTCAGAGCGTTTTTAAAGCTGCACTTGTAGTTTTTAGCGTTCACGTAGCCGGAGCTGTCTTAAAAACTTAAATACTATCGAAGGAAGTGATGTTTATAGTCACATAAAAATGAATGCTTAAACGTAAAGTTGAATCACGAGATCATTCAAGTTTCCACTTTTTAGAGCCTCTCACTGTAAATATTTATCGTTTTATATATTTTAAATTGCACTTAAAATTTATCTTAATAATTGCTGTCATGCATAATATACGAAGAACATATTTTAATATTCTATCGCGAAAGAATTATAATCAGCCGTGTAATTTGAAGTTTATTTCTGGTAATTAATACAATTTTCTACCAATTTACTGGGGTTGCGAAAAAACAATGTCCAATGTTTTCTTCAACAATGAAAACATCTTGTACATTGTACGGTACATCAACGCAGTCACAATAACTTCGCGTAGAATAATCGATCTGCACGCCTCTATACGACGTTTTCTCGCCATTCTATCCATAAACATTTGCTTTACGAAGTCAGTGAATACTCGCTCAACTCATTGTTCCCGCTATAACCCATTCTCGTAACGCACTGACCGTCATTAAGAACATTTACTTTGGCATGTACACGCGTACGCGTACACCATCGTCATTCACCTCGAAGCACGCACCCCCTCTAATCGCACTTTACGTTGGAAACCCATTCTTTATGGCGAACGATAGGGAAATCCTGGCATCGTGTAATTCCATTGCACCGATACAAGATAATTTAACGAAGAAACATGCTGTATCTTTTATCATATCAAACTTTCGCGTGTTACATTCGCGTGAATCAATTTTCCATGTCTAACTCTAAAGCTATCCCCTCAAGATCTTTTTCAATGACGGTGCGTTAAAGTCTTTGAAGAATTCGTTTCCAGGAACTTGCTCTTTCTTTTGGAGACAAGTGATCGTTTCGTTCAACTGATTTTTGAGTAAAGTGCTAAATATTTAATAAAACTGCAGCTTATGACTATTAAGTAGACATTAAAATGTAAATGTAATTAATACAAAATATTAAATTTATTATGTAATAATTATGAAAATAATTCAAATTTCATACGATATTCACATATACTCTTTTCTAACTTATTACTAAATCGCAATTATGATTTTTACGGATTTTCATATTATTATTAAGGTAATTAAAGGAATGGGACCTATGTAATGATTTGTTTCACCCATTAGATCTCATAATACTCCTCTCTTTGAGATCTCTTCAGTGCCTCTCTTCGAACGATCATTTCTATATTCTTGTGTATTATGAACGTTTTTTTCCCTCTCAAATTTCCCACCTGCTTAAAAATTCGCAGTCTATTCATCGCGATTAATTTATGTTGACAATATTGAACTTCGGCATCGTATAATTCCATTGTACCTATACAACGCGATCTGTATGTTTTTCGCGTATCACGCTTCGATTCACTTCATATGATTTAGTCTCTGGCGCGGAGCAAAACTTTTTTTCAGTGTACGGGCGGGAAAGTGGGCGCGCGAAGGAGTTGTGTAACACAGTGGAAAAGCGAGTAGAATCGGGGACGGTTGCACCCCGGTCGCGTCCTGGAGATGAGAAAAGTTTTGTTGACTCGTCAAAAATTTAATTTCCACTGAAATTTACTCGAGTCGCCGAAATCTTTCGCTAATTCGTCGGAGATTTAATTACACCCCCGACTGAAATTGAATTGGATCGTCGGCTGATTTAATTGGGCCGCGTAACTTTTTGTTAAAACGACCGAAACTTTTCTCGAAATTCCTAAGGAATTATGTCGTCGCGCGTCAACCACGTGTATCCCGCTTTGCCACGGTTCCGTCGTGTCCTCCTTTCCGCCCTCGTTTCATCGGGCTCTGTCGTTGATTAAATTATTAATTGGATTTTAATTACCTTAATCCAACGACTATTTTTCCACCTCGTCAAAAGTTGGCTCTGAAATGCACTTGGTTGAATCCGACTGTCGATTTCCGTGCGGTATGAATCGTTCAAAGTGTAAATAAGAATTCTGTGTTTTGACACACGAGATTGAAAAATATAATTTAGTGTCTTGAAAGATATGTCGTGCAGAAATTCTTGCGGAATTGTCAATCACCTTTTTCATTTTATAAAGTCTTGGAAATATTATCGATTTGAGGATACGACGTTCGGGACTTGATGGAGCAGCCACTAACATATCGCGTAAGAATAAGTAGACTTTTATGCAAATTCATACGTTTATAAGCAGAATTTTGATGAACCAAAGAAGTAGAAGTTAAATTCCTCCATATGCCATTGTTAAACGAACATATCACATTTGCATAACATATTTTTGTACAAATAACTCATCTATGTTTCTATTAAGATATTTAAAAGTTATAAAAATAAGCCCATGCTCGTTTTTAAAATCCATAAAAAGTCGCATTCATCGGACAGAACGTGTTATTAAAATGTACTATTATGAGAAATTATCAAACGAATCTGCGCTCACTTAAAAATCCATTGACATCCACCTTCGTCTCCTTTTGAGATTCGATACTTTATATCCTGCAAATAAAAAGGCACGAACATTTTCCCACCTCTCGTCAAATCATTATCAATCCCTTGGCCTTATCTCAGAGACGTTCTAACTATTCTAAGATTAAGAACAGCTGTTAATCATTCCGTGTTCTTTTATCCCTGGGCCGTTGGTCCCCTTTTGAGCACGATTCGAGCCCCTGAAGGCCGAGAAAGTGACGTCAGATAAGAATCTCTGATACCGAGGAAGGAATAGCGCATTGATTGAGTTAGCGCGATATCGTGCCGGACCACCTGGGCTTCTTGACGTTTTAAGGGTGGCCACCCCCACAAGCCACTGCGGAGAACCAATGGCGGCCGGACGCCACAAGGGTTCCTGGCCTATCTCACGACACGCGACCTCACCACCACGCTCTCTGTAATTCCGTTTCAACGGGTTCGATCGCACTGCTAAGCTGCAACGATTCGCGCCGCTTTAAAAGGATAATTTCATCGATTGACCGACGCTTAATTGCGGCCTCTTAACTTCCGGGTCGGTCGGTACGCGGTCGAGTCCACTTTGGACACCGCCAGATGAAACGTAATTTAGGGACAAGGCTTTAATGGGTCCCTTGTATTTGCGGAATCTTTCTCATACAATTAGTTTCATGTCGGATGACTCACGTGTTCACGGTCAGGTAATTTGTGTGTCGGTATGTACGTGCTTTACGATGGATTTAATTTCTAATGGATTTATGTACAGGTAGGGTCTAGGTAAGTTTTGTTATGCGCGTTCGATCGAGTTTGCTATATCTCGTCGTTGATTGTGTTGTCGACTGTGGTTTTGGAAGAGGAAAATCAGAACTAGATTCACGCAAATTTATTGGATTTTGGTTTTCAATATTTTCTTACAAATAGTATACTTTTCTTTCTCATCGGCTTAAGTTTCATTAATAATCGAAGCAATGAAGTTATTTTTCCAAGTAGGGTTAATGGTATTTAGATACAGATACCGGTGATTTGTTGTACAATGCTGAAGAAGAAGCATCGAAATCAACTTTCAGGATAATAGTGGTACTAGCAATGTCGAATGCAATGATAATATTTGACAAAATATTTTACTCATATTGTATATTATAATTTTCTGATGCATTAAATAGCGTTGTGTAATAAAGTTAGATCACCATAAACTACGATCTATGAATAAACAGGATAAGAAGAGCAGCGATATTAAATTGCTTTTCTCTTTAATATCTTTTAACAGGACAATCATTTAAACCTTTCCTTCGTCGATACGTTTCATATAGGAATACTCGTCTTTTGTCGAAATTTTTCAAACGGTACGAACTGTTTCACCTTTAAATCGAATTTAGCGCAAATTTCAACGATATTCTGCGCTCATATTTTTTAATAAATCGGTTATTATTCATTCGTATTTTGATAAAAACTTTCGGTTTCGAAAAGAATGTCGCGCTATCGGACGCATCGGTAAACGTTATGTGATCATGTCGACAACAATTTTCAGAGGAACGTCAATTTGGCCATTGTATCGGCCCATAATTGCATTCTTCTCGACAAACATGCGTCGGATTATTTCGACTTTACGCGCCTGGTTGTGCTGCGTTGTCCGCGATAACTTGGTCTATGTACATACCTATGTGCACCGGTGCCAAACCGATGAACAGATAACACGACAAATAATGCCGATCATTTCCATTTTTATCAGTGAAAAGTGATTACTTGCGGTGCAAAAGTATGTCAACGTGTCTCCAGATTTTCAAATTATGTAAGTAGAATGTTGCTATATTAACGGGTAGGTATCTTTTACATACTTTTGAAGTTGTCGTAACGGCTTGATGTGAAATTTTATTTTATTTCACCGAAATATTGTTTGGCCCAATTCTCTGACCACTCATTATGGAAATCTGCTATTTATTTATTATTTATTTATTTATTTAAAATTACTTCTATTTAAAAGGCTTAGAAGTGAATAAGTTGGTTCATAGTGATTTTCGATTATTAATTCGAAGCGAATGAAATGGATTTATTTCTGTAAGAGAGAACAAGATGTTCGTGTGACAGTTTCCTTTTTTAACTATTAACGTAGCAAAAGTTGTCTTCTTCTTCTTATGTCTTGAGTTATATGTTACGTATCTCCTTATTATATCTAATTATGATAATTGTTATTCCTCATAATGATCGTAATTAATTTTGTTGTACGTGGTGCATAATAGTAGATTGACTGATCTATTTCATGGCGTTTATATTTCAAGATACTCGATATTTATCATGATGTTTTATTTTCGATATTGTACAGCTTTTTGAATATTATCTATTTCTTGTTTTTGTGAATTTATGGCCAACTGATGTGATTAGTTGCAAATTGGTTAGTTGCGATAATCAATGTTAAATTGAGATTAGTCGATACTCGATGTATAACCTGGACAATCTTTCTTAATTCTTTGAGTTCATTGCTGATGCTTGCGTAGAAAATTCATTACATCGGTACCAATTTAATCATTTACTTCATACATTAATGTAGATTTTTGTTTTTTTTTTTTTTGGCAATATTTTGAAAGCTTTGGAATATATATATATATATACATATATATATATAATTTTGAAATATTGCAATAGTAGATAGCTTTTAGCATGTTATAATAATTTGATTGCAATAATACAAATATTTTGTCTTACTCTCTAAATTCTCTCTTATTTTTATATGCTTATAGCAACGTTATAACTACGATATATGTTTATTTGATAAAACGAATTCAAGGTATTATGTACATAATTTTGTAATTCCAACGCGTATCAGTTTACCTTCCAAGCTTAATTTTGAAGTAGAAGCTAATTTAAATAAAATCGATAATCCAGATGAAACTGCCGGAATATTCAAACGCTATTAATGCGTTTTAAAAATATTTTCCCGTAGTAGCAATCACCGGTAAAAGCAGAATAAAATTTCTGTAGAAATTGATCTGCAACGTTACAACATTATCAAAACCGATATAAACTCAATTTTTAAAAGTCAATAAAAATCGATGCGCCAACTTCAAGACAGATTTTCGAAAGGCAGCGTATCGTATCTATTTTTTTTTTTTTTTTTTTTTTTTTTTTTTCATTTTTAAATAGAACTTCGCTTCTGCAACGTTACGAAGATCTAACATTTACAGTGTCTCTTTCACACGTTTCAGAGGAAATTTTAGAGAAATAAAGTGATTTCAGCACGGATATAGTTTTCCAATTTTTGTAATTGGTTCAATAAAGTTGAAATGGAAAGATGCGAATATTAATAACGATTTTTTCGTTCTTTTTTTCCTTTCACAAATTAAACAAGAGATATTCTACAATTTCAGAAATTTTGTTTTTTATTCTTTCGTACTAAAAAAAAGATATTCCAAATTTTTAGGAAATTTTCTATCTATTAAAGACAAAGTATTCTAAAATATGAAAAAAAATTTTTTAACGATCGAAAGATAGCGAATCGAAAATAACCGGAAAGAGATAGCAATTATCGTTAATTATTGCCAACGTCTATTCAATTGCAGCAGCGGCGCACAAGCTTTTAATTCTTTTGATCGTAATTACGAAAGAAAGGAGCGCATCGTTTCAATATATCGCAGACAGCTAGCTTTTTCGTTGCATAACTGCCAATGAATTTTCCAAACAAGCTCCATTTTGAACGCGGCTCTGACCCTCATTCTATTCTGTCCTATGCTATTGGTTTGGATTGCCATCCAAACTATTTGGAAAGCATCAGTCGCAGCAAAGTCCATAAAAGAGTTCCCCGGAGACTGGGTTGCTTTTCCATCTGCACAGAGAGAAGGGAAACATAGAACGGTTTGATTCGGCAAATAGAAGACACACGATTGATATGTGTTTCCATTTCCATGTATAAAAAGGAGATATAATCCGCTCGGAGACGGCACTTTAACAAGCAAAAGGAATATGTATGTATATATTACGTATTCGGTAATGCGATCTCTTTCCATTTATTTCTGTTCATTTTCATTCTTGGCACGTTACATGCACTTTGCGCTTAGATCTATTGATTTTCGCGTTTGTAACGTCAAGGAGTGGCGACGGAATGAAGAAAGATTGCTTATTTTGTAATTCGTTTTACCTTACGTGCTTTAGTAGTGCGCAAAGGTAGGTAGAATAGTCGAACAATAATCCTTGTATTCTCCATGTATCACCGGTTATTTTTCTTTCTAATTCTTTTACTTGTTATTTATACTTTTGCTGAAATTTCAAGAATACAATTTTCTATCTTCGGATGAAATTTTTTGATAGAAATACATAGCTCTGGGGAGGTTCATTGGTGTCTTAAAAGAAGATATCTTTTTATCATCGATAGTAATTCAGTTTATGCATTTATGCATCAATTGGAAATAAATAAATTGTTACTAAAATTTTAAGCAGTTCGGATCTACATATTAGAACGTTTTCGATTTACTTAGTACGTCTGGAAATAATTTCTTTATACGTTTTCTTCCGTTTTGAAAAGCTTCTTGTTGTTGGCATATATTTTTTCCGTTCTACGTACTTTTGTCAGAAGCATCACAAGTAGTTGTTAAAATTTGAAGCAATGTTTTGTAACTCTAACAAGCACAGTTATTTTGTTACGTTCGCAGCACCTCGCAGAAATATTCAAAAACGTACAAGTACCTAGTTACACACACACACACACACACACACACAAAAGATACTACCGTAAGATATACTTAATTTCTGCTTTAAAAATCAGTCAAACTGTATGATTCAATAGGTATAGTAAACCAATACGAAGGATCACTCACAACACGAATACTTCGCACATCACTAGAGAAGTGAAAATTGCTGAAAGTTAAACGACTTCGCCTAAGCAGTCACGAGTTAAACTTAATCGATCACCGCACTCCTTTCCGCGCTTTCTCCGCAAGTAATTCAACTGCGCAACCAACCGAATCGAATCTCGCGAGTTCAGAACAAATCAAACAAACCTCTGACACGTTCTGAACGTGCATAGGTCTTCTCGCCAAGAGCGTTACCCATCGCGACCAATCCTACGTGGAGTGTTGTTGTTGCTCCGCAAGATTTCAATCGGCGCGTAGTCACGTAAAGATATCAGCACGAGCGTGAGTTGGATCGCGTTCTGCTTTCCCGGCGGCAGAGAAAACTCAATTCTGAGCCAGGTCGTAGGAATAGGTTGGATAGGAGGAGGTTGTAAATGCCGACGTATTTAGAGAACCGATTGGACGCTCAAGGCTGGGGCTGGGCTGGCAGGCAAGCAAGCTCGCGTGTCTAGACCGGAAGTGGTTCTCGTGTTAGGCGTGGCTCCTTGATATACAACCCCTTGTATCTCACGCAGCTACCGAGTAGCCCGTCTTGGTATGTGGCCGTACATATACGAGGTGTCCGACAACCTTTGCCTAGCCTGCACTGTTGGAACGAAGTCGATCGATCCTGTCTCGACTCTAAACTTACCTCGAGGCCACCGATTTCTGCTTATCCGCTCCGAGTATCTGGCCAGTTTCTTATTTAAACTGGAAAGTAAACTGTTGGATTACGACCAACTTCTCTCTGTCGTCCGCGTACCTGTTCCCAATTGAGGGAAGTGCTGCAATCAGAAGGCAGCTCCAATTCTCAGTGGAATAATCGAAGGAAAACCATCTCATAGTCAGACAAAATCAAATCACTTTTGAAACGTGCTATGAATTCATGCTCCATCGATATTGTTAATAATAAAGTTTTGTACTATTTTTTATTGGAGTAAGTGAGATTTCCACGTCGAGATCATTCTGTAGTTTGAGAAACGAATGAATAAAACTACACATCGTAGGCTGCTGTAGTAAGTTTGCAAAATAAAATAGAAAATGATGATGGAAAAGAGGCCCAGTTCTTACGATTCTTCGATACATTTGCATCCCTGTTCTTTCGGGTTATTTTTCATGAAACATTTGAAATACCACTGTTAATGATTATGGATCTTTATCGCCGAAGCAAAGGTATAGAAACAATAAATATTCATTTAATATTCACAATAAAATAATTATGCATTTATTTAGCGAACGATTCTAACCATATTAAACGACACAATCTTGCACGTGTCTCAGCACTTCCTTTTCGCACTACCTTCCATACCAGATGCCCTTCCATACACGACTGACTGCAGAACAGTTTACGTTCTTTTGTCTTCGAGACGCCGCGCACACACATACCCATACTCACATACTACGCAGTCAATTCAGCACATAAAATTACACATATCTCAACAACCACGCGTGGAATATTTCAGCCGTATCTACTATATTAGCATAGGCAAAAAGTACATATGTATATTCTTCCGACATTGTACTAACTTATTAGATTGCAATTTTTAAAGAAGTTATAGACGTATGAGAAAACCAATATATTTGATTAGGCGTAAATATATATTTTAGATATTGGAGCTGCCTTCTCGTTACTGTGCTTTGTACAAGCTTTTAGTTGTAAATAGTGTTAAAATAGTATTAAATAGTGTTAATTTAATAAGGTTGAAGGACGTAACGCAGAACTGATCTACGTGGGTATGGCTTAATTAAACCAGCAGCGACTGAATTTCCACTTACGTTCTAATTAATATTCCCGGAAAGTACACGTCGTTCTGATTTCTTGTTTGAGGTATTGTGTTCCTTGCTTTACCCAGGATAGATGCAACACGACGTAGGTCGAGTTAGTAGAGTACATGCGGCATTTGGAGCTTAAGATACGTCGCGTAGACTGTACTTTGTACGATCCGGGAAGAGTATATTATATGAAAATGGTTTCAGATTTTTAGAGTATGCAATATATACTTGTCTTGTATGTTTGGGTATTCACATCAAGGGAGATACTACTGTAAGATTTTGCAGAATTAATATTTCTTGTCAAATGTTTTCTACAGGTATATTGGCGTGCACGTTAAACCTGTTTAATCCTTTGAGTATTAAATAATCTGCACACGGATGTTTTCTATAGATTATGTACGATTTTCTGTACATTTTGCGAATACATTATATGTATTATATATATCGTGCAAATAGCAACAATTTTCTAAAGTAGTATAATAATAATAATTTGGACCCACGTGTAGTAATAACTTCTTATTTTTTTTTCTACGAGTACCGCGTGCTTCTGAATTTCGACTCCAACTTCTTCAAACGCTATGTACACATAATTTTATCGGAAATCTTTACGCTCTTCCAGCCACTCTAAAAATATTTCGCAAAATACCAACAACTTCTCCCGGGCCATTATCAACGAAATACATCCGTAAGGTCGAAAGCGAAGCGAAAATCGACGTGTAGGTTGGTCAGCGAACGAGCTGGAAACTATATCAGAGTTCTCCTAGGTTTCTCGAGGGTTCATCGAGGACCGGCTAAGCTTCCTTATGAGATCATACGCTTCTTCTCGAGGACGGGAAATCGTGCACGCCGCAATTGCCTTTAAGTTCCAATATCCTTAGACACCATTCTGGTGGTCTTAGTTACCCTCCTGGTTGCTGGCTACGCGTTCCTTCATTATTGGCCGGTCCGACAGCGGCGCAACGTTTTCAAACCGGCTGTATAGATAGTGGAAGAGCATCTGCACGACCGAAATACCTACTCGAGATTCGCAAATTGGTCGACCACTCGCAACTTCGACCACCCGTCTGCCTATAGATCCGCTCGGACGGGGGCTCGTCGTAACTGCCGTTCGAAAGCTGCCGTGTAATTTACCGGAATCGAGTCTTGCGATGGTCCCGCGCCCTTCTGGCCTTCCAAACGAATCGATACAGGCCTCCAAATCGACCAACGTCAAGATTACACAATCGTGGACGGTAGAGATTTGTGTCCTGTCGACCTTCGTGCGCCGATACCGGCATCCTGGTCGAACTCGCTGCAAACGGAACGTGAACTCAGTGGAAAACGAATGCTGCGAATTTTCAACGTCCGAAGGTAGGTCGACGAAAAGTATTAGCACGTCATTGCACGAATATTTGTCATAGCATTTACACGCTGATTAATTAGAACCAGGTATATTGGATTTCGTATCGTTTAATGGTACCCTCGTGATGACTACAAAGGTGAAATTCAGAATCTGGTAGAAACATAATTTTTATTGCTGCTGTATCTTTTCTTTTGATAGTACGTTTGCTTTTTGTGTGTTGTGTATTGTTGAAAAATTTCAAGATAAACGAATAACCTGAGACTTTGCACTGGATTTTATATCGAGAAATTACGAGATTTGTTTATGGTTGATATTTCTGTGGTTAATATGCTGTGCAAATTAATTTTGTTGTGAGCAATATCAGTATTTAATCTGCTTTTTAATTTGGCGTTTGAAACGACGTTCTTCAATACGGTTGTTAGAGATTTTAGGTCCACTTTCGACGGTGCTTGTCTTTATTCTTCGACATTGGTTTCCATTGAAAACTAATACTCGTAAGAATACAAAGAGCTCGAGAATATAATGCCTCTTCCCTCGCGATCTTTTCTATTTTTCACGATCCTTTCATACAAATTCTGCAATGAACATGCGAAATTAAAAATTCGACTCTTATTATTTATTTTCTTATCTCACGCACACACACGCGCGTACAGCCTTTATTGGAGAAATCAGGTTTTGTTTGATATCAGCTTTACATTTGCCATTTTCTACCTACAATCGGAATCTTCAGTTACACGTTATTATGCTACATCCTCGATATAAGAAAAAAAGGAAAAGTACGAAGAAATTCAATTTTAAATAGTGACATGAACGGACAAATAAAATATCAATTTCATATTACGACTCAGAAATACTCGGTTGTGTTTCGCAACGAAATTACCTCGTGCCTGTACGTTACGTATTTTTGTCGTTTTTATCAATTTTTCTATTAGAACTACCGCAATCACACACGTTTTTACACTGTGGCAGAAAAATCGATTAGAACCTTATGCTGTGATGAAACGATGATAGAAAAAGAGAAGGGAACGAGAGAAAGGAAAAGAATGTCTCTATTTTCCTTTTATGTTTATTAATATAACGAATAAAGTAGGCGATAAAAGTAAATAAATTATATGATCTGTAGTATTACCTATACGTTATAAATGTTAAACGAAGGTGTCTATTGTCCGAATGTTGAACGAAATCTGTTTTGTATTTCATACGGAATGTCTAAGATTCGTTTGGTATGTTCAACACGCACGTTGATTATTTATTCGCAAAATTAATTTTCTAATCAACAGCAACCTGAATGTCGCATTCCAGAATTCATGCGAGATAGTCAGTTTGTCGAACAAGTCGCTATATTTTTCCAAGTTAAAACCTTTGCTAATTATTACCTTTACATATGTTTCTAAATTAACATGTAATGGGTCTTTGGCTAATAAGTGTGAGAGCAACTAAAATTCTAAACAGCATGCGATTTCTTTCTCCCTAATATTTTAAGATTCCAACTCAAAAACAACCTCACCGATCGTGTTAGAAGCTTTATCAACAAAAATCCTACGTATCTTTTCGTGTTCCGAACTTAGTACGTCGCGAGTGGACAGTTGCGTTCGTAGAGGAAAATGGAAACTTCGTTGTAACCTCGGTGGAAGATAATGCTGGCCGATGTTCACGGTAATTTCCAGTTGAATTTTCGCGGGTTTCGTACAACAAACTTTCGTACGTCACAGGAACTTGCTGGATGGACAGTTGCCTGCTCGAAATCGTTTTATGGTTTGAACGCAAGAGATTTGCGGTCGGAAGCCAACTGTTTTCTGCCCCTTTAATTCGTTGTATTAAAATTCAGGTCTCGTTCTGCGTAATAGGCGATAGAAGATGCTGTCAGTTGCACGTCTATACCGTATACTACATTCGTTGCTTGTCGAGAAACATAGTGCTGTTCGAGATGGTTGGAAAATTATTCCAAGTTTATTAAAAATGTACGATAGTTCAGCGTAAAAACTTCTGCAAATTGTTGGATCAACCGAAACAGGTTTTAGAATTTGTTCAAGTGTTTATAGCTTTGCTGATTGTAAAAGCTGATTGGTTGGTGGAGTGGCAGCAGCACGAGAATTTTAGTATTTGTGGGAGGCACTCAAATCTTAATAAATATTAAAATTTATTGGCCTGCCAGGAAGGTTTTAGTGTTTATAAAAGTTCAAGCAATGCTTCCAAAGGGTTTGAGTGTTCATAAAATTTTAACGATGTTAAACTCCGCTCAGCTTATCGACAATTTTCGTGTATAACAGGTACCGGGTCGATATAAGTTTGTAGATATCGTTTTAGCGCAATGATACCAGACCTTGCGATGAAAATTTAATAAAAATATCTTTTTTTTTATTTTCTTTAAAATACTTCAAATTCACGATAACGTGGAGCTGTGAAAATGTCTCGAAGATTAGTCAGCGTCGACCACAACGGAATTCTACGAACGATTAACTCGAAAAGTGCCAAAACGTTGCGAACAAACGTAAATTGGATTAATTGAACAAATTACGTAATAAATTGAATTAACTAAGGAAATTAAATAATCGTTAAAAAGTACTTTCGCTTGTGTTAAAACATAACAATTTTTCAAAAAACGAACTCCGTCGAGTTCCATCAAACACGGTGAATATTCGAATTATTCACGCGAGAGATTGCGAGATTAAATGGCCGTCAAAGTTGCACGGGAGTCGATGTCGCGACTCACAGTCCCGCGTTCGTGGGCCTTATTACGCCTCGAAGTCGCATAAATTTCCATACAAATTCGGCTGAACGTTACCGTAAAATCTCCTCGTCGGTATGAAAATGCGACCACCCGGAAGTATTCAACTTCTGGCTTATGACTCCCGTGGGATCACCTACGTGACGTTTCTATCCGCTTCGCCACCTGAGACATCGGCCGTTATCATCTCGCGGGCAAAGTTTAGGATCGAGAAACATTGCGAAGCGAAACGCGTTATCCCGTGCGTTAACGCGCGCGTCTTCGTACGCACACGGGCCTGGCGACGCGTTTCCCTGGCCTCGTCGGTGTCTCTAATTCTCGAGGCCACAGGAAAACTAGGACAACGCCGCTAGCACCTATGTCACCGCAGCTAGCGTCGGCAACTTCACCACCAGCCACCGGCCAACATCACCGCGAACGAGATTACATTAGTTAGAGGCCTGCTACTTTGCGGTGCCGCGAAATGCACTCAAACTAATTTACATCATCGTTGGGATAGCCTGCACGGGGATCGCCGTGTTTCTTTCAACACGTTCCTCGTGAATTCGATTTTTATTTCCTGCCATACTGCATGCGCTAACGAATAATTTTCGTACGATACTTGCCTTTATATCGTGAAATCTTACATGTATGTTTAATATGAATTATTACGAGATATTTTTTCGTAATTTCGGAATTTTTAGTTCACGTACGTACGTTCAGAAGTATGTGGATTTGCACAGTGGATGTTGTGTGTGTTTGATGATTTATTTGCGACGCACGTGGCTATGAGTATGGTTCCTCTATGCAGAGTAACTAACAGATACTGGTATAGCCAATTTCTTTTGACTTTCCTTTTTTCTTTTTTTTTTTTTTTTTGGAAAGAGAATATTTGTATTCTTTATACGTAAACGCAGAATCAAAACGATAGGTACATGCGTCGCGTAATTAGTATGGAATAAATAATTATTCGAGCACCGTAATCCACGTCTAGTATCCAGGGTTCATTATATAAATGCTAACTATAATGGGCGTAAAAAATGAAAAAATTGGTGAGTAACTTGATTGAAATATTTCCGGAGAGACAAATATTAGTTTCCACGAAGAGACGTTTAATATACAAAAATTTGTAGTTCGATAAGTTGAATATATAGTGTTTCGTCAAATATGGAATACCAAAGTGAAATCAGTGAAATTATTACTTTAATCGCGGCATTGCAGGCAATTTAGATAATAATATGTACTCTATATTATCTCAAATCGCAGTTATTAATTAAAATTGTTGAAAGAAAGCACGATAAAATATGAATACTTTTTATGGGATGTTGAAATCAGAATTTTTATTTCACGAACGTAAAATATTTCATACCGTTAGATCATAAAATTACATTTATTTTTCTTCGTATTACTTATATATATATATATTATCTTCCAGTGTTTCTATGCATAGCACGTGAAACAGGATTCAATAAGTGTAGTCTCAAATTAAAAATTCCTGATTTATCTTTCTTCGCGAAAGCAAGTCAAATTAATTAATTTTATTCGTGTTCCTCTTCGGAATTTTCAATGCGTAGCTTAGCAGATTCTTATAAGTTTATTCGATTTCTCAATTGCTGAGTAAAAAGTAGTTTTATACCGCACTCATTGTCAGAAAGTCTATCAGAAAAAAAAAAAAAATTGCAGAAGAGAGTGATAATGAAAAAGAAAGTTTACAGTTTATTGGCTCTATTTGCAAGAATTCGGAGGTATGTTTAGCTTTTCTGATAATAACAATGTTTGCGCCGTATTGCTATTTGTGCGACACGTTCTCCGTGCTGCATAAAACCTGTAGAAATGCCACGATGCTCAATGCCATGGTGTTAATGGAAATTTCTACGGACGTTGAGAGAATTTTGCTGCATTACCTCCCTCAGGATCGATAGTTATTTCGCTGGAATGACGGTATCGGTATCTGTTGGCTCTAAAATTCTCGAAACCGCATTTTATGCCATTATGCGTCGCGCAACTCCTATTTCTTTCTTTTCTTTTTTTTTTTTTTAACTCCATCACTTCGGATCGCGAGCAAATTAAATGAACAGCCAAATTCTCCTCTGCCAGAATAAAACATCGACACGAATACAAAATTATTTTTCACGGAATTCTACCAAATGAAGTGATTCGCGAAAATATTCGAAAACTTATAGAAAATTGTTATGACCAAATTATGTGCCTTAACACGCACGCTCGTCATATTAAAAAATGATTTTTACAGTATTTAGTAGATAAAACGATCTTTCATCTAAGTTACATATCCAATATACCACATATATATGACTTATACTACAGATATATCGTTATATCTATGCAAATATCAATTTGCATAAATATTTCCAGTTTAATAACGAGATACGACTTTCTTGATTATATTAGCAAAATCTAAAATCCGTACAAATGAACTGCAGATCATTTCCTGCAAACAGCTATTCACTACAAAATCTAGAAAAAAGAACAGTATGTAATAAATAGCCACGTAAAACGTATAATAAATTTTATAGATGATCTCACTAAAAATATCATGGTTTATTCTACACAGCGAATAAATCGACTGTTCGAATACTTTCGGCGGTCTTCTTTCAATCAAACTCGAATGTACTCTGTTACGACCGTTCGCGGAGAGACGCGATCGCGAGAAAGCACGTCAACGAGAGTCGTAAATTCCCGTTACGATTAAACAATCGACGCCACGAACTGATCGATCCCCTTATTTCAATTACGATAGTAGGGGTGGTTTGAATGAAGTTACACTGAATTGACAAGTATAACTTAGAGTTTATTATGACAGTTTACTAATTATACAGAGGTACACTGATGCGTCGATGCAAATGAAGTAAGAGTTTAAGGATAGAGCATTTTACAAACTTGACTGATTTAACGTTGAGTGACGATTTTTACTTGAGGGTAGAACCCTTTACAGACTTTACTGTTCTGACGACGAACAACGAACTGAGACTTAAGAGTAGAACCCTTTACGGAGTGGACTGTCCTGACGACGGACAACGACAGACTCAGAAGTGACGATGCTGTGTCGGAGGAGAGCTAGTGATGGGTGTGTCTAGCGCATGGGATCAGGTGATTTGTTCATAGCAATTTTGGCTAGGAAAGTGAGGGTAGTGGACATTGTTTCTCATTGATTAATAAGATGACCGGTAGAGTAGGAAGCCTTAGCCGCCCTCGGAGGAAAGTTGATAGTGGGAGGCATCGCACGTGCGAAAAATTAACTTTCCCGTAATAGACAAGTAAACATAAAGACAGTTGCTAAGCAGATGTTACACCCAACTCACAGGATCTTCGACAGATTTTTGTAAGATTTATGACGGGTCCTTGAGGCTATTGAGGGTACGCGACAAGGAAGTGCGGACATGTGGCTGGCATCCTGACCGCGGTGTGTAGCCTGGCCCAGGTAGAAAGTCAGCCGTCGTAACATACTCACTGATGTAAGTATCTTGTAATTTCAAAATACTTTTCATAATACATACGATATTATATACAGCATATTACCTAACAGTATATCGTATACCGAATGTAATATGTTCATGAAAAGTTTCTCTAAGTATTGGAATATTTTCGTCAGCTAGTGTAAATCTGTAGGAAATAAATAACGGACGATAAAGCCTTTACTCCGTCATCCGTAAAGCTAGGGGTGAAGGAATTGCTTGTCAGAACGATCCGAAGAAAAATCAAGCTAATCTAGCTGAACGTTACCGTTTCATGCGCGAACCGTGCAATTCACGTAATCCTATAATCGTTACTAATAAATAATTGCCGGCCGCGTGTATTTCGTAGCGCATGCGGCGAGGAAACTCGTACCATCTTTCAGTTTTATCTGATATCGTAGGTAATCTCCAATAATGGCCCGCGCAGCCAATGAACAAACGGGACCGCACGAAAATATTGTCGGTGTTCATGAAACATTGCCGTCGTAACTATCGATGCAATCTGCACGCTCCCGCTTAATTGGAGTTTACTTCACGTGCTGAATGATTCACACCGTATTGCCTTTAGTCTGCCTTGTTTTTGTTCTCCCCCTGCCCCTCCACCACCACGTCCCGGTTCTCCTTTTTGTTTCGTTCGTTACACCGATATTACATCGATGTGTATCGACAGCTTGAACAACGCGACTATTCAAAGTCGACACTTTCCGTATCGCACAGTGTCATAAAAGGCACGTAAACAATCAGGTACTCGAAACAGTTTATCCAAAAAAAAAAAAAAAAAAAAAAAAGAGTGGAAAAACGAAGTAACAGAACAAAAAAAAGGACCGGCCAGAAGTTTTACAGTCGGACTACGCGTTCGTGATGGCGAAGTTAACACGGGAGAGAGTTGGGAAAAAATTCTGTTTCGCGTGGATTTTTCGCAACGAGTATCCCGTTAAAACGATAGCTTGGAACTCGATGAAAGTCGAAAATGAAAAGAGTCGGTTGTCAGTTTGCGAAATTTTCTGTGGAATTTGAAATTATGAGAGTTTAGATTGGCTACTGTCGATCGTAGCGAGCATCAGCTGTGATAGAAGTTTCGCAACAAGTAACATATTTCGGATATTCTATGTATATTCACGCATTTGCTATTTGCAACCTGGTAATTATCACGTTGGAGAGAAATTCGGAGTTCCATTTATATTTATAGTGCTCCAAGTACAAAAGATATACTTTCAAGTCGTATAGTATATCAGGAAAATCGTAATAAAACTTGTCACGATTCCATTGATTAAATTTACGACGAACAACCCCTCTATCTATGTGCGACGTAATCAAAAACTATATTAATTATATTATTTTTCGTGCTCCTAATCGCAACTTAACGCTATCTTATTATCGATTGGTCGATAGGAAACGACAAATATTTTCGCGTATTTTTTTCTTCTCGATTTATCCAACGACCGTGGATGTGTTCCCATCTTAATAATTAACCGTTATTAGTCGGTTGCGGTAATGAAATGTAGCGAGCTGAAATTTAATTAAAAGGAATATTTAGGTCGAACCAACAGCCGGCTGCTGTCCCCGTCGACGGATTACAATATCGGGCCTTACTTGCCACCCTCTCGTTTCAACGCGTTTTCGAGGGGTGCACTCGTGTCCTGTAATTACTACGTCGTGAGCACGAGCCGAGGCTAGAGAAGAGGCGAACCTCAATACTATCACGGAATAGACGTTCCACGTTGAATCATTTAAAGGAAAAATGATAAACGGTTCGGTCGTTAGGAAGTTTCTTGTTGTCCCTTGTTATTTGTGGCAACGTTTTAATTTAGTCGCCTACAGGAAGAAATGCGAACCCTTAATGAACGGAATAAAGTAGTTGTCTTTTTGTGGCTTCCGTATATAAATAGCGAAGTTTATACAAAAGGATAGAATTCATTTAAATAGATGGAACAGATTTTGTTAAACAAATAGTACGAGAATATCGTAGAATATGAAATAGAATATTGACTGTAAAAACAGCATATTTCTAAGTTTAGATAATTTCTGTACTAAACACACAGAGATGGAAAGTTAACATTTTAAATCTTCAAGTAAGTGTCATAAGATTGAGACGAATTAATTGATTTTATTGATATCATGAGGAAATATTTACATAACGTTAAACAAATATGATGTATATTTGATGGGATATTTTTATAATGAATATCAGTATCGATCTTTTTTAATACTACGCCATAGAAAGGAATTGTATTCTTTATTTCACTGGCGTCGTTTATTTTGTACAGTATTGTTATGCAAAACAATGCTGAAAAACACAGCGAAATATTCTCAACGATACAATGGTAACGTATTGAACAAGAAAAATAAATAAATAATAAAAGGTACTCCTTTTCCCATTATTAAAAATGTTATTGTGAAACGTTATTAAAATATCATTAAATATGTTTTTGAAAACATTATCTATAATTATTAAAAAGTATATGGATATAAGGAAAATCTTAGTAAAATTTCATTTTAATGTTCGTATTATATACTTTTGATAATATTAAATAAAAAACGTTTTATTTGTAATTTTTAATGAGCAGTGGGAATAAACGCTTGTGTTTCAATCAACAGTCGGAACATAAACATTAAACAAATTTTGCTACATAATTGGAATAAAGCTTCAATTTATGACATTTCGCGTAATTATAAATTTTATACGCCTGTAATCTTATTAATGTGAAATAAACTTTCTGTACAACCATGCAATCGTACTGTTTCAGAGTCGAATAAAATTACAAATAAGAACTAAATTCAGAAATGTGTGTAAATAGGCATCTGTTAACAGTACATTCGAAGAGTTACTTCAATATTATTTTAATTTCACTTCCTATGCTAATACAAGTGTTATTGTCTACTTAAGTATAATAATATTGCAAAATTTGTTGACGAGAGATTCGTTAATTATAAAAATGCGTTAAACGTTAAAGTTAATAAATTGAAATTATTAACGTTATGACGCATTTTTGAAGATTAAAAATTCAGTAAAGTATTGGATCGTGATAACGATGATAGTAATTACACGTGCTTCAAGAGACTAATTCAATAACTCAATCTTTAATTGCGATAAATAATTTTTACACGCAGAAAGCAATAGCGTCGAAGCATGTCACAAAATATATGAATTTATTCCAAAAATTTTGGAATTTGTTTTACGAAGGGAACAAGGTAAATAACAACCTGAGGCATCTTTCGCGAGAACAATGCAAATAGAACAATGGAAAGGCATGTATAAAGTGCATAATTATACAAATTCAGATGCTTTTGACAAAAAGTATTAAATGTGAGAATGAAAGCGAAAGAATTAAATTGATCCTCTGTCTGAAAGTGAGAAATTTATCATCTAACTGAAACTAGAAAAGTCTCGTTAAATATATAACCGAGAATGCTGCATTTAATTACGTTAAATGGCATCACTGACCAGTTTTGCATCTAATTACGCAACCGATATTGCACAATCGTTGTTCGTTCGTACTGGAGCGCGCGCGCGATCAATTTTATTTTACACGCTCCCCCTTAAATATAAATCACAGTTCCAATTAACACCAGCCGTGTTTACCCACTCTTCTCTCGTATACCTACATGAATGTATCGCGACTAAAATTAGAAACGGAGACTAATTACGAACCGCGGTCCCATTACCTACCCCGGAAACAGTGATCCACTTAAAAAAGATTCAACGAAGAAACGAAAATAGAAAAAAAGAAGAAAAAAAAAAGGGGGGAGAAGAAAAACGAAGGAATTAGAAGAAGGGAATAAGAGAGCGAAGAGTTTGGAGTACGGTAAAATTAAAAGAAATCCAGTTCTTGTGTACGGAAGTGCAGGGTTCCATTAAATCTGAAGTTACGAAACGTGCACAAAATGCAATCACGGAGATGATTGTTTAAATCCAGAGTGGTTCTCGATCGACATTATACTCGGCCTGTTCCTTACGACTGTAAATTTATACAATTAACTGTAACAACCGTGCGGATAATTAGATTCGTTTAATCGTCGCCCTAGGGAATACTTCGAGAATAATTTCGCTGGTCAATTTATTTCTGGTTTAGCATCTTGTTAATGTACGTGTGTATTACTTGAAATGAAATATACGTATGTGTATTTTGGACGATTCGAGGATAGTTTGAATAAATATTGGACATTTAAATTAACACAGTATATGCGATATTCTGCTTAGTTTTTAAATTTCATCAAATTAGAAATTTTTTCGGTAAAATTTAATATGTTCGCTGTATATGCTTGGATTCGAATATACAGGTTGCATTGTAGGCGAAAAGATAACATATAGAAAATATAGAATGAAAAGTTTTCATACGACGCGCCGTTTCTGAGAAAATCGACTTTGAAAATTTCTCAACTATACTTTAACATGGCTAAGTGCCGACTAAGTATACACGCGAAAATAAGTCGATGCTGTAAAATAACGTTTATCCGTCATAGGCCTCGTATTCAAGAAAATAAAGTTTAAACGTGTTTAATTGAAAAGGAAGTGGTCTGGTCGTGCACGAGTGCGCGCGTGATATATTTTCAATTTTATTTTCCTAGAAGATGAAGCATTTTATGAAAAAATTTTTGTTTCTTGTTTTCAAATGTAGTTTAAATGCCTGCCTGTTCGGAATTATCCAACTTGTCAGATTTCCAAAGTCGAAAACGAAGTGTCGGAAGACAAAATGTTGTATCTAATGTTTTTTCTTATTTTTTCTACGATTATCGTCCCACCCTGTATACACATATTACGTATTATACCTTGACGGTCGTTAGAAAGTCACGAAATTCCAAAAATATTGCAATGATAATTCAGGGACAAAGAACACATGCAAAGTTTAACGATACAGAAATAGGTTTTGTAGAAAAAATTATTTGTTAATATTTGATTAACGTTCTAACGAATTGAAAATTACTTGGCACACGTACGTAAGTAAAACTGATCGGCAATTAAATAAAATTAGAGCCTCGCAATTTAAATCCAAAAGAGAATACACCGTCGTAAAATATCATCGTCACCTCACTCATCGTTTAGTGTTTCGTCAAAAAATTATAACGAAAGTACGTGACGATGGTTGTGTGATTGTCTCGGTATTTTAATATTTAGACGAATGAAGTATATGTAAAAATAATAGCGATTTGGATATTTAAATATTATATTCGTCTACCTGCCAAATATTTGTATAGTCCGAAGAAATGGAAAATCTTTCCGAACAAATTTAACGTATCAGTTTGTATCGAAATATGTGGGAAAATTACTTGGATGGGAATCAAGCGATAGAGTATAAATAGATGTGAAATAACGGAATAATTAGAAGCAGTGGTTTTTTGAGCTAAGTTATGCGGCGGACGCATGTATTTTTAATTCGATATATTAAACTTTCAAAAAGTACTATAATTAACTACGCGTAATCGGTTAGACAATTTCATGATAATAAATTAAATTTAAAGAAATGCCACTGGAGGTGGTTAACAACGATTAATGGAACAATTTAATTCATTCATGTATATACGAATTTTTTATCTTGAACTTTCAAATAGCTTAATAACTTACTGCTATTAATTATTGCAATTATTAATTAATTGCGTTAGTAATAAATTATGTTTGTAACATAAAATATGTTCTACCCGAAGAACATAGTAATGAAATTTTTCTGGAGAATTCCATCACTTTACATTTTCTCCATGTTGCATGTATATTTTAAATTGAATGCATTTTTAATTGAATAAAGAGAAACAAAGATGACACAAGAAAATAACAAAACTCCCGTTTTCTCGAATAATTCGAGATAGCAGATGGAAAATTTTAACTAAGAAGAATAATATTCGTGTCAATTCGCTATACGCTTCCACTGCAAAGTCTCTGGAATGGTTACTGCATTAACTTTAAAATCGGAAATAATTATATAATAAAAATATCAAGTAAGGATACCTATATGATAAAAAAATTATAACCTATCAATGTATTAACGATTTCTTAAAACACACACGTAATTTATAATTCACAGTGTACATAACAATTATCAAAGTTTCATTAGAAGCTTCGAAAGCTTAAAGAATAAAAACATAGAAGTAGTAGAGTTGTAAGTCTTTCGAGCAAGAGTGTACCTTCCACACGCTATAAGCAATCATGGTCTCGCTGGGGGATGAGGAAACATAAACCGCAAAAGAGAATTTAATGATAGAATCCGGATTTACTGGTACGATTTCATCGGACGTAAGTGTCTGAAGAGTTGTAAGGTCGGCCGCTATTCATGGTACCGTTGCACGCGGACTTTCCTTTTAAAATGATGCAGTTAGCGTGAGATAGTGAGCCTTACGGGGGTAGTTTCGCCCGACTTCGATTCAATTCAATGGAGACGACGTTCACTGCATAGAAGGTAGCTGCAAAATAGTCGATTCCGAGAGTCGATGTGATCGTGGAATTAATTGTTACGAGTCGCGTGAGCATAGCTGCTGGGAATAGCGACAAAGGAATTCCAATCCTACTTCCTTCTTTATATTTAACGAGCGTTTCGAATATGTCAGGTATTCTGCTCTGTTCTGTTCTCGTTTCTGAAAATCGTTTTAAATATCGAGAATCTTTAATCGAAAAGTTTCAGGATTTCGATGTTATTGCAAGAGAGTTTGTGACATTGAAAAAATATTTATAGTAAGTTCGATAAATTATTATTATATATTCGTATACGAAGCGAATAAAGTGATTTAGTGATATTTCTGAAGTAAAGTTTCGATGCCTATTTTCCCAATAAATTCGTTTAGAATGAATGATCTCGAAGAAATTTGTTCTTCTTAAAAACAATAATATGTTAAATAATATGGTAATTGGTCTAATTTCCATTACATCAAACTTGGAAATGAGATGCTCGTGTATTATTTATTAAGCATATTTTGTCCACATATGAAAAATTTCTATTCAAATTATTATCTAAGTAAAAAATTTCTAAGTAACCGTTTGATCCTCTAATGTAAATATAATGGTCAGGTTGATACACATTGCTTCTTACAGATTTTATTTTATTTGTGTTACTGCAATAAAATTTTATTTTGTCACCGTATATGTTATTCGTTCAAATGGTATTTGGCGAACGTGTTGTTCAAGTACTATGTCGATCTATGCGTGTAACCACTTTATGGAGTAAATTGTTACGTGGATAGAAATTTATTCGCTTGGTACTAGTAAATCTCCATTTGCTGCTTTTATTCGTTATTGATCGTTTCAGTAAAATTGTGCTGGTCCGATAGTAATGCCATTTCGAGCTGTACGCTTTCAAACTACTAAGAATTACAAAATAGTATAAAGTTGTGGAAACTAGCGATGAACTGTCGTGAATACTTCGAATGATTTTAGCCCAACTTTTCTAATAATAGTTGGTTGTATTCTATTTTAAGAATGTTTTAGAAATTCTGAATGCTTAAAGCAAAATGAAAAATGACACTGACCAAATGTGCCCAATGTTGAATTCTTAACTGTGATAGAATCATAACGAAAGAGTCGTAAAATAAATTGTAAATCACGTGATATATATGTACTTACTTTGAATTATTCGGATGTTATAGATTTCAAATACTCATAATTCTTCACTTTCTGTAAAAATTTCATCGAAAATTATTTTATTTTGACAATATGGAATTATCGATATTTAATACTTTTACTATTTTAGTATTTTTGAATTTTCAACATAACGTAATTAATAATCAAAAAGCTATATGTCAAGCTGTCATAAGGTTAATTATATATTACACTGTTTAGGTATAGCATCTGTCGCTTTTAATTTGAGCAATTTTTACTAATTTCCAGTAGTCGACTTTTCTTTTAATTTGTAATTAGAAATTTCCTTTTCTTTTTATTGTTGAAAATAATCTTGATCACGTGTTCGAAGAAACAAGAGTTTTTAAAATTTGTAGTAAATTTACGTAAGAGTAATTTCGTAGAACTCTATAAAATAAAATTGCAAGGTTACAAAGATGTTAAAACCAATTGCAGCTACATCGATAAGAAATCGCATCGAATTTAAATTAACTTTGCCAGTCATCGTGAAGTTTGTTGAAAAATGCTTTCGCCTGTTCGATATCAAAAAAGTTTCCAAACATTTCCGTCGTATAATTTTTGTAGACCGTGCAAAAGTTTGATGTAACCCGAGAGAATGTGACACGTGTCAAGTGTCTGCGGTAATGAAGTTAGAAGAAGCTGCAGAGCAGCACGAGCGTCGAGTAGTTGAACGTGTTAAAGGAAGGGCTGCTTTGATTTACTTCTTCGTTGAAGTTTTTCAATTTTCCAGCCTTCGCCCCCTTCTATCGTGAACGTTTATTGTTGCTCGAACGAGAAATTTAAGACGTTAATAGACTATTGGCAAATTGATTTTCAAGTTAAAATTTCAGTAGTTCAAATATTTTCTAATTTCTACCTATAAAGTATTAAAATAACGCTAGTTGTTCATCTACGTACGAAAACTAACTCATTGCTCTACTTAAGTCCAAAAAAAAAAAAAAAAGAAAGAAAAGTAATAAAACGTATATTAACGCTTCATATATTACAAGGTTTAAAATAATTTTAAGGAAGCATTATATATTCATTAATATAACAATCTTTTGTAAGATGTTACAAACAGGTATTACTAGATATACAGAAAGAAAACGGATTTGCGATAAATAATTCAGAAAGAACGTTAAAGTAACAAGCATCGATTTGCGTTAAATTCATGGAAAACAGGGAACCATTATACGGGTATGAAGTTCTTTCGATATTCTTTATCGTCGACGAAAAGTCAACAGACTCACAAAGTGGAATACAGTGGACCAATTGTAAGTTGCAATCACACTGAAATTCCCAACGAACATCTACCGTTATACAACCTACTGGGGGTGTCATCCTAATTCTACAGAGAAAGGAAAAACAATGAGTTAATAGACAATGTCGAAAGGGGGTTGATGGTTTTCCTCTTCGCTACTACGTTTTCGCGAGAATACCATGAGAACGAGGACACTGGCATGCACAAAATACCATAAAATAGATTGAACTGTGTACTCGTGTCAATCAGTGTGCGCCATTAACCTCGATCTTGAGGCTGGAACGAAGAAACGGGCCGCGCTTTAGCTTCGTTTTACTACATACCCAGCCGAGTCGAGTCGTTAAAACTGTAAATGGATTCGCTTTGAGCCGGCCGTTACGGCGTTACGTGATTCTCTTTTCCGGCACTGCGGGAATTCGTAACGTTCGCATAAACGAGCCCACTCTGCAACACGGAAGCTCGTGAAGCAGCGTTAAACTCTCTATCATCGTTTAATTTGCCCCGCGGATCTCTTATTGCTCGTTTCCTTGGCGAAACTGCAGGAACAAAACTGTGCCGGCAGCTACGACTCGGAAATGACCAATTAATGAAACACTATGCAGACGAATGTCGCGAACACTGCACGTTCTCACTGGACCATGTAGCTCTGTGTTGTGGGATGATCCGGGGTCGAAGACTAATGTCAACTACAGCTGGTTGAAGGGGACCAAATGCGTCAATCGTGCGGTATATTTGACCCGTGTTCAACCAGCTAAGCTTAACATTACGTGTGCCCCGTCGTGCACGTTCTTTCGTTCAATCATCCCCTGTTCCAGATGCGTGTCTGCTCCCATTTTTCTTGCCGATGGTCCACGGTAAAGCGATCGCGTACAGAGAAAATCAGAGTGAATGGAAGAAAAAAAGACGGTAATCCTCGGCTGACGCCCGTTATCTGTGCGATCTTCGCCCCATGCGACGATCCAGCCGCAAAATGTCGATCCCAGAAACGCTGGCTGGCTGGCTGGCTCTGCTGATGACATTTCATGCTCCCCGATCCGTAATAGCCGATACCCGGGTGAGTGTTCCTCGCCGTGCCATAGCTAATTACTGTCCTTTACATCGGGACGCTCGCTGCTTCCTCTTCCCTGGCGGCGCCAGTTTCACGCTGAAATACACTGTGAAATTATCAGAGAGCAAGCTGTGTCAATATCGCGGCACCACGTCCACCGTTTGATCAACGTGTTTGATGCGATACCGACGCTGTAAATAATAGAAATCAGGGAACGTTTGTTACACGACAGGTAACCACCTAATCTAACGATTCGATGGAAAACAGTTTTCGAGGGTGTTCGCCGCGACGGACGCTCTTTAATCCACCAAGCGGAGGTTCGATAAAGCGTACTAACACCGAGTCACACTCCTCGTACACTTTTTACGCTTCTTTGGTCGCCACGGTGTTTCGCGTTTGACAAGGTTCAGTACCGAACACGCGGAATATGAATCGACGTGTGTATTTTGAAATATAATCGGGCTGAACTAACGGGGATCGATTCGCAAGAGACGAGACAATGGCGTTGACGCGCATCTTCGCTCTAGTATTTCGAGAAAGGAAGAAGGCGAAGGAAGGAAGGGCCGCGACTCGAAACCGCGCCGTTGCCTTCTAGGCGGCCATTAAGGGTGTCATTGAGCGCGCGGGGGCAGAGAGGGGTTATTGGCAGGAAGAGGGGCATTAAGGCGGTAACAATGGACCCCGTCTCGATCCTCCAAGCCAGCCTTGCCTCCCTTCTTCCCGCGACAGCCACCCCCTTGCTTTCTAGAATCTCTCCCTCACCCTGCTCGGCCCTGTCTCTCCCCAAGCCACCAACATAGAAACTCGAAGGGAATACCTCGCGGGATTCCAGCGGATATTTAAATAGCCCGTGCTCCCGATCGCGTCCCCCGAACTTCGGAATGTCGGTCATCGTCGAACGATCTCAACCAGTCGGCTTCTCCATTCGTTCTCCGTCTCTCTGTGACTAGTTATGGCCGCAACGAATACGCCTGGAATCATCGAAACGAATCCCTGGACCTCGGAAAACCTCGTCACGCCAATCTTTCGAACGGAATTCACGGTTTTCAATGAACGACCGCTAAGAGCATCGTACTGAAAAGAGACTCGAAGTGACGTGCTGACGCTCGCGCGCACGCGAATTCCTATTCTCGGCTCGGCATGATGCGCGAGTAACACGAGACGCGTGCGTTTAAATATATCCCATGGGCCAAGCGTGTAGTCTCTCTTCGCGTAGCTGACTCGCTCGCTCCGCGTACATTCCCGCGTCCAGAGGCGGTACGATTATGGTACTACACGGGCGAATATGAGTCGCGCGGTTAGCAATCCTTCTGAGGTTTAATTCTATACTTCGATTATCGAAGGGACACAGGATGGAAGAATCACTACTGAGCTACGGAATCAAAGAGGATTACGAGAATCGAAGGAGACACCTCTCTGCAAACGTCAAATATGGTAGCGAGCGTAACGATCGCCGTGATCGAAAGAGGTGTCTCCGCTGAAACATCGATGAATAGTTTAGAGAGTAGAGGTTTGTTGCGAGCTAGCATACCTCGGTCGACTGGCGGTTGGCTGCGAAACGATTGGTCGTCGATAGGCCTGGGGATCCACTCCGAGACAGACATCACTCACTGAACGAATTCTGGCACCATACTCGAATCGTCGGCGAACAGTCGCGTTCACTACGGTCTGCGCCAGAGCTCGTGTTCGTCGCTGCGTCCGATCACTTGCACAGTGGACGATCTCGTACACGGTCGTATTCGCGTGCGAGGCTCTCGACACTTCACTGTCCCGCAAAGTAATCCGGGATTTACATTCGCGTTGGTCTACTGGTTCATCGAGTATCGCCGGCTCGCGAATATTTCTGACGCTCGCGCAATCGCGTGCCCACGGCCGCCCGTTTTCGCGTATTTTTAGGAAAATTATGCAACGGCGATTCAGTTTACGTCGCGTAAAACACCGTATCACTATGGTGTGTTATCTTTCCTGTTCGCTTCACGCTTTGTTTCACGATTCGTTCCGACGAATCTTTCCCTTCTGGAAGCTCCTTCTTCTAACTTGAATCGTTTCTATGTATCGTTCGGACTCGTAGCCGGAGCATGTTCGCGAAAAGATCAGCAGACACTGAACGTGAACGTTGATCGATCAATTTTCTCCTTCGATAATGCTCGACGTTGGTATTTATCTATCTTTCTCTCTCTCTCTCTCTCTCTTTCTCGATCGAACTTTGAAAACTCGAAATGTCTCGGACGACCGACGAAGTTCCTAGTTCCGTTGGACGGTTCCGCGGTACTCTGCGTCTGTTCCTTCGTTCGTTCGACGATATTTTCGTCGTACACGACGACGAGGACGGGGAGTGAAAGAAAGAGAAACGAGATGGGAGAGGGAAGAAGTTAGAAGGAATATCCATCGGTCGGCCTATATCCGGACCGAGTCTTCTCGCGAGGTTGCTTCGTTAGCCGCGAAGCACGCGGTATTCAGTGTCAATACTTGTCATTCTCCTTCAATCCGACCAACCAATCGTTCAATCACGTGGATTAACCTTTTCCCTTTAACTTTCGTCGATTTTCAATCAAGGTTCCGGCCGAGAAACCGATTATCGGGCCGACGTCGAACTCTTTGTACGTTCGACTTTCGACGACCGATTGCCTTTCTGATAGATGGTAATTAATTGGAGGAAAAGTCCCCGTTGACGGTCGAACGACATCAGAGAATAATTAGGCGAGCTTTCGAGTCAAGAACAAAGAGTCGTTGGAAATTCGGATGAAAAAAAAAAACTCGATCTGACCCCTTTGGCGAATATTCCACGTTGCTTCGACGAACATCAAGTTCGAGGCCCCTTTTCAAAGAACATGCGAATGTAATATCGTAAATATCGACAGCTGGGGGACGTTCGACGATTCGCAGAGGGAATCGAAAAAGAGAAAGAAGGACACTCGGTCTGAAAAGTTTCCCGCAATATTCCATCCGGCTAGGCAAATAGAAGGCAAGTTCAATATCGACTCCTGTATTTTCTCGTGTTCATTCAGGCCGTTTCACTTTTATCCGCCTCGATTCTCTGGTTCGGCCGTGTAGCCGGCCAAAGAATGTCGGCTAATCGACCATAAAATGGTCAACCGGTCCCTGACAAATTCTGAATTCCGTTGTCGGGCCAATCTCTTTCTTCCTCTCTTTCTTTCTTTCTTTCCTTCTTTCTCGCGGATCGAAACGACGTAAATCCGTCTGTCGATGGAAATTACCCTCGAGATCGCCGAGCGGTCAGAAGTACCGCCAGGAACACGCGAAAATAAGCGGCTTAAAATTAGACGAACTCTCGGTACGTTGAGCTAATTCTAACTATCGTCCGTCACCTTCAACTTTCAGCGAATGAAACATCACCTGGCAGCATGAAAGATCGAGCGTTCCAACCGAAACGAGCCGCCTCGACCGACGAAGAATCGTCGGTGCCTTCGATCGATCAGCGGGTCACTCAAAATTGTACTCCGATCGGGATTAATAATTTCGCGACACTATTTCGGAGCCTTCCCGATCTCTGGCCGCCGCTGCCAATCGATAAGACGAAGAGAATTCGAGGGAAGATTCCAGATTACGGAATCGACACGTTGCTGGAGAGAGTAGAATTCGTAGGAATTGGAGAGAAACGAGAAACGGTGAATTAACCTTCTCGTGGATTCTCATAATTTTTACTCTAACGACAAAACTTCCCCGCTTCTGGCAGAACAACTTTCGCTTAAATTAGATTTACGGCGATTGAAGCTGGCGCGGATTAAGAATTCAGAGTGCGTATCGTGTACGGCTTGTGAGACTGGCCTCTATGAACTGGACAAGTAGCTCGCACGAGTAATTTCATGAAGCGTGAACGAACCAGTTCGAATCACGAGGAAATTGACGAAAGAACGAGCAGAATTTGCATTTACAGGCTCTAGGAGATCGATAGGGACGATGCGAATAATTTTCAGAGTTCGTTTCGATATGTGAAAACTACCAAAGGAAAAGGTTATCGACGTGTGGAAGGAAATTTCCGCTATCGAGAGAGTCAAGGGAGTCAAGAATATCGAGAAAATTGTCGCGATCCTGAAATGTCAAAAGTTCGGTACGAAGGAATTCTTGCGTTCGGAAAAATTGTGGAATTCGTCGTAGCAACTGGAAAGATTCGAGACTTTTTTGTTTCCACGAGGATGTTACGCGACGAGCAACGCTCACGGTGCTATAGACGCCTTTAAAAGGGAAAATGTTCCCCGAAAGAGACGAGAATTTTCTGTGGCGGAAAGTAATTCGACGAGAACTCTGGCGGCGAGGATTTTTCGCGTTGCTCTGGAAACGCACGAAATAATAAACGAGCCCTTTCGACGTTCCAGACTATGCACAACTTCTGACAAGAGGAGCGGCGAGAGCCGCGGAATTTTAACGAGAACACCCTTTAACCGGCGGTTTTCCTTCGAAACTGGCCGCAGATTCCGGAGCGTGGAAGTAATAACTTCAGCCCCGAGAGCTCGGGACTCGGATCAACTCGCGTGAAATTGCCACGACGTCGGCTCTAAACTTGCCTGTGCAAATTCGCGATAAAACGAGCAACCTGTGCTTCGTTTTGCTCGAAGAGGCCCGTACCACTTACTGTCTCCATTCTTGCCGCTAGCACGATTTACGACGCGTGAACAATTTCTACCGGCAGTCACCGTGGAAGAAGGACGTTAACGATTAAACCCCGACGAAAAAGGAAGCGACGACGACGACGCGTCCGTTTGTAGTAGATTCACGAGGCTCGCATTCACCAGCCATGCACACGAACGTTTCGCGTCTTTTAAAGCCGCTACACCCTCGAGGGTAAGCTAACGCTTCTTGAACACGCCGCTATTGTTAAAACGACAATGGCCGAGGCCGATACTCATCCTCGAGTAGCCACAAAGCCTTCACTCTTGCTGTCAATCCAGCGTCGACCGCGTTCCCGTGAGCCCAAGTATTCGCCCTTCTCGACAAAATTTCTCATTTCGAGGACAGCGACGCGTTACACGAGTCCGTTATAGTTGGAACGATCGTGCCCCTTTAAGACGCCTTGAAAACCCACCCCGTTGAACAATGGCACGGTTCGCGCCACGGAATTACCAGAAATCGCTACTTTTTCCTCCCCTTTTTCTTTCTTTCCGTTTCTTCGAGCCATTCCGATTCACGTAACTGTATCGTCCGTTTCTATTGGCAACCACCCGGACAAACGTCGATCGCCGACCGTCAGACGACGACAGCAAACGTTCGTTTGATACGCGACCATCAGTCCACACGCTGCCAGTTTTCTCCCTCACCCGAGAATCTTCGGTTTCGACGATAGCGTTCGTACGAGCACGACGGTAGCGAACGCACTGTATGTCAGCCACGGCGCTCTCTCTTTGTTCCAACGACGAGGACACCGTGTATCGTACGCGACTGGTTTCACCTCCTGTCGTGTCTGGCCACGCGCTACGCCGTGACTACTGGGCCACGGGGCGTCCGCTCCTTTAGCGAGTCCATCGCGGACAGTTCACGCTGCTACGTCCCTCTGCAGCTGCACTCTGCTGCAGCGCACCGAGCAGAGATATAGACGTATGAACGTATAGGTATGCGGAAACGAAGGAGTGAGAGAGTACGACGCAGGCGACTAGAGAGGGAGGATAAGAGAGAGAGAGAGTTAGAGAGAGGAGTAGAAAGAAGGACGGGGCAGGGGGTGAGAACGAGCGATGGAGCGAGAGAGAGGGAAAACGAGAGAAAGAGAGCGCAGTACCGCTGAGGTCGGACGGTCTGACCAGAACGTGAACGTACTACTTGGTGGGCGTCCGGGCCCGCACTGTGCAGCCGACGGCAGGCGTCGCGACGCTTCCCCGCCCGAACACGAGCTGTGCATACAGGGTAGGGGATGAGCAAGGGTGGGGGGAGGCGCCGGCGCCCCACACGCTTACGCCAGCGTACCACGACCCTTTGGAAGAAACGCACCAACCCTGTCCTATCCCCCGAATACCCACCCATTCCACGCGCGCACACACCGTTCCACGCACGTACACGCACACACGTACACACCAGCAAATCCTCTCCCTTGCGCCACCCCATCGAATACGACACCCACCCCCGCGTGCTCAGGCAAACCGACCACCCATCCCCGACCGGCCTGCTTGTCAGCCAGCCAGCCTGCCTGCTTGCCTAACTGTCTGCCTGCCTCCTACCTGCCTGCTTCCCTGCCTGCCTCTTCCCTCTCTACGTCGCACGGCCGTCACTATGGAAAATATGAATTTGGGTCAGATACCAGCCGCCGTGCCCTAATGAACCTTTAATGTGACCTATTTCTTTTTTTCTCCCCTCGTCCTTTCCCCTTCTCTACCTGCTCTCCTATTTTTCTTTGTCTTTCCCCTGTTCTTCCACTTCTCTTTCCATATCCACCTTTACCTTCTCCTTTTTTCGCTTCGTCCCTTTATTATCCGTTCCATCTTCTTCCTCTTCTTTACACCAATTCCATGGTGTAAACTCCCGAGGTATACGCGCATCCTGTAAACTCAACCGGTTCCATGGTGTAAACTGCCGAGGTACACCCGTATCCTAGATACTCAGCCTCTGTCTACACACGTCTTCCTTCTTCTCTTTATCATTTTCCGACGTTTCTCGCCGGCACAACTAGTCGTTCGAACGGTCGTCGTCACGAAAGAGTTTGTTGGCACGGCCAAATCGACGTAACGCCGATTACGACTTAAGTATCATAACCCGAGTCCGAGTTTGCTTCACGATGAATCGAAAACGTCGCCACTCTCGGCAGTGGCTTGCGCTCTCAACACGTTATGGCGTTTTCTCCCCTGTTTCCTGGCTGGCTAACGGTCAAACGATCCTGTATTGTTTAATGGGCGACGAGTACTCTCATCGTCGTCGTCGCGTCGTTGCTTCTTTTTTTGTCCGCGATGTTTTCCGACCGCGCGCTCAGCCTTCCCGCGGCCTGCAAGAAAAAATCGATGCTCTGATGACCGTGGATGATCGTCCCTCGCGTTCCCCACTCGCGACGTCTCGCTCCGTGAATAATCGTCGTGTCTCGCAGCGTGTGCTGCTCTGCCTCGTTTTCCCTACCCTGCATCGAACTTTGATACAGCTTCTTTAACCACGCACGGAACTAGCACGTTTTACGGCCGTTCTCGCTTTAAAGCTTCCCGTCAACTTCCGAACTTGATACCCTCGCTCTTTGTTCTCGAATTGGTGCTTGTTTTTACCGCTTTACCTTCACGAGGGTCGGGCTCTCTGAATCAGCCGTGCAAGAGGATGGATGGAGGATCGCCTCGATATTTGCGACTCGATATTGCGTCTCGATGCCTATGACTTAATGTTACCGCTCAAGGACACGCTACCGTTTCGATCATATGGATGAGATGACGTCGCCTCGGCCTTTACGTTGGTTTCCTTCGTATCTCGATATTCTCTCGTGGTGGTTTTACTTTTTACGTCACGCCCCTTTATAACTTTTGCCTTCTTTTATTTATAACTTTTTAATTAAATATTCGACACTTAGTCGAATAGTCGGGCGAGCGCATCGAGGTGGTGAATATTTTGTAGTTGCAAGAAATTGAAATTTAGATGCTTACAGAATGGACGAGTTAGGTAAGTTGAATTTATGAAACTTTCCTTGTTAACGGAGGTACAAAATATGGAAGATTCGTAGGAATTAATCGCTTAGTAAAGATCTATTACGTAAGCTTGAAATTTTGTACAGATACACTGTAATAAGCGCGGATATTTTTCTTCGTTATAATTAGTGCCATATTTCAGTTTCTTTTTCAATTTAATCCACATTACTGTTTTTTAAATGTCTACTGCACAAGATTTACAATAATATAACGCAGATTTTTTACCATCCAAGTAGTTAACGAATGTAAGCTTTCTGTCCTTTAATGGGCTATGTGACTCTAAATAAACAAATTAAAAAAAATGTTTCTTGTATAATATAAGAATAGAATGTTATTTTATTTATTTTGCTTGGTTTTAATCTTCGAGATTTAGATTAAAATATTCCTGTATAGTCTTCCTCAACCAAGCAGATGTTTTTGTCGCTATTAATTTTGCGTCACTTTTTGACAAATTCAAAAATTGCGAATTACTTGATTTAATTCGAATAAGGGTGGTGTATATATATTATATCACAACAGTAACGTACAGCTACTATGCGATGAAAAGAATCATATTTCTACTCCAGTGAAAATATGTATTAATTAAGTATCTCTAAAAACAACTGTACGTGAAATGGTATTTTTGAGTATGGTAATTCTAGTGTTGAAAATACAGAGCAAACACGTAATCAGCAGTGTCCAATATTTAGCCTATAAGCGACCGTTTTCTTTGGAATTGTATAATAGAAAAAAACTTGTATACAATGTTGAGAACAAGGTTGCCAAACTGTTACACCAGCTCCTACATCGATATACATTATAGCAAGTACTAATAACATGCAATTTCTAATCTAAGATCAGAATATTAATTTACAACGTGACTGTTATTGCATTAAAAATGAAAATATAAGGTACGTAATAGCACGAAGCCACAAGTAATAAAACACAATCGCGTAGCAAGTATTCCAACGATGCAGCCCTTACAACTTCAATAAATCGAAAATCTTCACGAGACGCTGCGTTTCGTATCGTAAAACATTCGCTGTGCTCAATTCAGTCACTTGTTGTCAAAAGAATCCGACGGCGCGTCGATAAAATCAGAGCTACAAATCGACCAAACGATCTTCCATTCCGACAAGAAAATTATTTCGAGCAACGTATGACGAGCGTAATAAAAGAATTTTAAAGTTCATTACCGAAGCTCCCGGACAGCTATAACAACGGTCTAAAAGTCTTTAAGTGAACCCATCGGCCTGGCGGTCGATCGTATTTTTCACGATTTACAGACGCATTACGCGGCGGATAGGCGTCACGTGAGAACGGGTTCGTACGCGATCTCGAAGGTTTCCCGCAGTTTTTCTCACGTTGGTAATTACGTCGCGAAATATCAGGGCGGCCGTTATCGATGCTGTCGCCCGTGGCCCGATTAGAATCTCACTTTCAACGCGTTCCTCTTCTACCACCGGCTTGTATCAAATTAAAATCTGATGTAAATTGCATGTAATTACGCTGCCGCGCATGTATTACACGGCATAAGCATTCCACAGCACGCCACCGTTGCTTAAAGAGCGCCGCTGCTACTGGCCCCTCGAAACGGCCACGTGTCGCGGCCGATCGCGCGATAACCGGCCCAACAATCGGAACAACAGAAACGATTAATTATCGTCTGTCGCGTTTAGACAATCCCTCGAACCTTCACGGATGCCGTTTATGCGACTTCCATTTCGAGGCCGCTTTACATGCCAGCAACGTGTTTTCTCGCCGTTTAATTAATTGTCGCTCGGAATAATATTACTTTCCACGGTGTTTCTCGCATTTTTGCGTGTCTTTCGTAAGGGACCTGAATAACGGCTATTGTAGGTATTAGATGGCTGTATCGCCGACCTATTAATTGCGGCTACTATTAGCACTGATGAAAACTTTCCTAGGTTATTCGATTTATGGATGTGTATCATGTACCGTATTGTGTAACGACAGAGATATATGGACCAGTGTTTATAGAAAATTAATGGCTGTCGAATTTACCGGACTTTAGACATTTTTCTATGTGGTTCTCAACGCATTGAGTTTGTAATGATACGGATGAGATTCGTGCAGAATTACATTGAATAATTTTATTGTATATTTCTATGATGAGTATATTTTTATAATTAGAATGAGATAATAGTATTGTATGGTATAATTAGATATTATTTATAGAGTATCGAAATATTGTACATGATTCAGGATTTTATACGTAGTTTTGAAAGAAGGTATTTTTAAGTACTTCTAATTTATTATATCTTTTTGTAGAAGAAGACACGATACAAAAAATGTATACTTTATTATAACATATGATGTGTTGCCCTTATCGTTCAATTCAAGCAACGTTCATTTCAACAGCGTTTTGCAAATATTCATAATCTGGAATTATCAAAGTAAATTATGCAATATATAATTACAAAAATGCGTGTATCTCATACTCTTTTGAACATAAAACCTTAATCCTTGAAGTCTCGTAATTTCTATATATTTACTCTGAAAGGTTTCGTCATTTTAGCGAAGAATAATCCAATTAATAATTACGTGTAAAGAGTCGTGAAATCATAATATGAGAGTACGGTTTGCCATACCTTGGTATGGTAAGAAAATAGTAATTTAGTCGTCGATATAAAAAGGAAATCGGGATTTTCAAATAACACAAAACTATACGTATACTGGGTACCGGAAAACCAACAGCATTTTTTTTTCAAGAGAAATGCAATAAAAGTTGATAGAGAAAAACGTGACACGCCTTCTCTGACCATATTTTTCCCGCAGTTGCAAAAATGCACGTGTCAACTACAGCCGCATTTATTCTGTTTTAATGAAAATATACATTTTTTTTCTGTCGGAATAAAAAGGAAGATTTTTACATCCACGTCAGAGAGGGAAATCAAAAGTATGATTTATGAAGTTTAAGTGTACAGCTATTGTTAAATTTATACGCGACTTTAAAGTTGTTCTTAATTCGAGTACAATGCGCGCAAAACAATTTTTAAAATGTTAAATGTAGGGAAGATCGCGAGGGATATCTGACGATAGGTATACAGTTTTACAAAAATTTCTTTTATCCATGGAATATTGTAACTACCACTATATTTTCTATATTTTTGTACATTACATGTGCTATATGCATTTTTGAATCTTCTAATTTGATTAAATATTCGCATTTTACTTATTCTTCTTTATCAGTACTGTAATGAGAGCAAACTAACATGATTATATGGATCAAGTTTTGAGGCAAATCTAAAAATGTATATAAATATTACAAAATATTTTATATACATATCTTACGTTTAATACGGCTATTCCTGCTGTACATTAAATTTTTACCAAGCATATAAACGTCTATATTAAATAATTTGTAACGTGTATAGATTTTGACACTGGTTTCAAATTTTATCAATTTAATCATAGCGGTGTTGTCTAATTCTTGTGCTAATCAAATTTCAAATTGATTTGTATAACACGCACGTACTTTTCTGAGTCATTATACGCGCAATTAATACGACGTTGAAACCTGTTAAAAAATTATTTTAATCTTCTTAATTAACTATTCAACAGAAATTATTATAATGACAAAACTTAGGTGACAATGTTGAGGATGAAAGTAGTGTAGTGGTGAAAATCCCATAAGATACAACAATCGTGGTATTATTCTACAAGATAGCATCGTGGGCTGACTTTTGTACAAGAAGACTGCTGGCAGTGAAAACTTTGATCGTTGCCCCGTAGCGCTCATAACTCAAATTATACGTACTTCGAATTCTCCTTGTACGTGGTACCTCAAGTACATATCTGAAGTACGTAGCCCGTAGATATTGAAACACAGAACTCCCATAACTTTTCATTATACCGTCGCGTTATCTTCTTATTATCTTTTATTTCCCGCTCAACTCACTGCAGTTTCCTAAGGGTTTATTCTTGTTCGCGAAAAATCATTTCCTTTCGGAGATAATATTTGACCGAATAATATTTCGTCAGCCGAGAGTCTCCGAGATTAGACACTACTTTCTCTCTTCCTTTTCTACCTTTTCAATTTGTGTTTAAGTAACTCGATCTTCTCGATTTTGAAGATATTCCCTTGATCTAGGAACGCACGCCTCTGCAGATTTTATATTTTATAGAAAATTTCGTTGCTATAATGAGAAGAAACATTCGAGAGGGATGAAAAGTCAAAGTTAAAATTTAATATCGCAAACATATGAAAAATAACGTCGAAATGCAGAATGAAATTATAGTACCTGCTGTATCCTATATTTTAATTCTAATTAAATTTATTTAGCGATTTTAATCAACATAATAATTATATATTATATTTATATATCTGTATGTGTTACTGCGTCTGAAAATTCTGCTTGTACCATTTTAAGTGTTTCGTTCTCACCAAGAAAATATGAAAAATCATTCAGCACTTAAAAATATTTACAGGCGAGCGAAGAGATAAAGCAAATCAATTATGCGATCCAATACAACGTAACCCTAGATTCTCGTAATCTCCAAATATTTCTTCTCTCAATTTTCTCGAATATCGTACGTATCTTCCATCTTTCACCAGCTCCCTTTACCCAACTCTCGAAACGGTACTCCACGATTCTTCAGTTTCGCGAATTTTCATAGAAAGACCGATTTTATTCGCACGTCAACGGAGAATATCGAAGCTCGTCGAAAGCGACGTCGGGACACTCGTGAGCCGCATTAACGAGCCTCGCGCTTTCATTTCGCTCCTAAAGGGACCATTCGAATGTGCGATGGAAAGAAGAAAGAGAGCGAAAGGATCGTGGACAAAAAGAGAGGCGAGGAAAAGTAGAAGGGGAAGGGGAAAAGAACGAGAAAGAAGGACGCGAACGCGACACGAAAAGGAAGACGGGAAGAAGTAGATCCCCTCATCCAGGTGGAAAGCGATGCCTGTTAACGAGTCCATAAATAATTGATTCGGAAACTTGCAAACAAAAGCAACAAACGTGCCGGCTTGTCAGCTAATGCACCACTGTCAGCCTCTTCTTTCGCTTCCCGAATCCCTTTCTCTCTCTCTCTCTCTCTTTCTCTCTTTCGCTTTGAAAGCAGTTTATAAAATCCATTATCTCCGCGATAAATATTAAACCTCTGTTTTCGCTTTCGTTTCCGCGCGTGAAATTGCTCTGTTCGACGATCGTCCGCCGTTAATGGCCTTGTTATCGATTTCGCGACCGTCAAAGGAAACACCGTTCGTAGAAGGGATTACTCGATCATATCCAACCCTTTTTCCGCTCTTCGTCGGCGCCCTGATTCCCTTACCGGCCGAATTTATCGCCGAGGCCTTTCTAATTCATTTTTAACGCCGCCCAATTAGACCCGCTTTGATTCCCTTGTTGTTTCTTTCACCCTTTATCACTGTACCTGCCCAGGATGTGTCGGTCGATGCGGTTGAAACGCCCGACGACGACGACCAACAAGCCCTGGCAATCTCTGCGCTCCGCGTGAATCCTCGTTACCGGAGCACGAAGGTGGGCCTCCGGTTTGTTTTCCACGCGAAACGCTATTTGTTTTCCGCTGAATTTATGGCTAATATTTCCTCGCTCTTTACTCGCGCGCTGTTCGCTTGGCGAGGCGGTGTTCCGTTTGTCGACTTGTTTCGCCAGGAACCTAGCAATTGAACTACAACCTGTTTTTCGAGGCGATAAATCGAGCGACTTTGCGTCACTATGTTCGGTTCAGTCGTTCGATTAATATTCGCGAATCGGATACTCTTAACCGGTTAACTCGTCGAGTGCCACGCGAATTTTCTATATTTCGCTTTGGCAGCCGAAATAGATCGAAATAAACAGATATTACACCATAATATTTCATTTCTGCGGAATATTATATTACGTTATATCGTATTTGCTTTTTCTCACAATGTTATCCGAATCATCGACATTGTTGAAAATTGTTTGGGCCACGAAATTTGTTTTAATTATTCTAAAAGACTTCTAGAACTAAAGTGACGTATACACGCTAGCGAGTTATGATAATTACGATGATGACGAAATTTCCGTCTGATTATCGAAGTCAGATTATATCCTCATAAACTACTATGGTCATCGAGCTGTCAATTTAAGTGCACGACATATTCCACTGTCTATCACGCCACTAATAGCAAGTTGAATAGTCTGTTCGAATAAAAATATAAATAGTCGTTTAAAGTTACGAAGCGATGGCGCGACTCCTGATACTTCATTACGTTTTTTTCTTCTTTTTTTTTTTTTTTGTGGATGGGATTGTCTCAATTGCACGGTTTTTTCATGAAAAATCGCCGAAATGGCCAAAGACAAGCAATTTCGCATTATGTCCGAGTTAACTAGAAAACTTCCGTCTTTAATTTAGACCGAAGACGAGTTAAAAACTGAACTTTTTAAAAAGTTACAAGTTTCAATTACTTCTGGAATGGCGAGCCATATAGAAAGCTGAGTAATGCCTTGAAATAGATTTTAATTTAAAAGCTGAATTAACCTTCTTGAGTAATGGCTCAATGTTTATTGTCTGAATGCTTGAGAACCAACACATTGAACATATCTCTATTCGTGAACGATTTTTATAACGAAGATTTATAGTACCCTAAATCCTCTACAAACAGAATCTGCTTCTTTTGTTTATGGAGACAATTAAAACCCCCGCTGTACATTGTATAACATCAGAAAAATTACGAATAAACGAACTTGCTAAGTTTAGAAAATAGAACATTACATCACATAAACGCTCTCTAATATTTCTTGGATATTTGAGAAAGAATATCAATTTCTTAAGCGAATTTACAAAAATTATCGAAGTAGAAAGATAATGGTAAAGCACTAAAGGAATAGAATGTGCCATATACGTACTTTTATCTTCATTATCTTACTGAATATTCTGAATTTTAGTTTTCCAATTAGGTAATGCACCTAATGGTCAAGCGTAAGCATACAAAGCTTACTTGACCAGTTTCCAAACATTTTCAATGACATTCAAGATAAATTGCCCGATACTTTGTTGTGATATAATAGTAAATTAAACAAATTAAATTACTGCTATACGTGCACGATTAAATTTTATAACAATTTGAACAATCAAATCGTAAAAATTTGTTATTATATGTGTATGTAATACAATCTCTTATAGTAGCATCAATGGCTCCCAATTTCACTTTACCTTTAAGTTCTGTTGCTGCAGATGCCCAAATAAGGGCCAAATTTTTACAATGACCACACCATGGTGCATAAAACTCAACTAACCACATATCTTCTGAATTCATTACTATTTTATCAAAGTTATAACTTAAGTCTCGTTTGAAAAACTACCCTCTAATAGAGAGTATTTCATTTTTTTTATATTTACAGCTGCTAGTGCTGGATATCCGAATCCTCCAATTTCTAATGACTCTTCAATATGAGGTTGAGCACCAGCTTCAGCCCAAAGCCAGCCCCACATTTTTTGTTTATATTTTTCTCCGAGGTCATTTAAAACTTTCAAATATCCATTTCTACAATCTGATTGACAATCTAAAATATGTGGTAAAACAGATACAACACATAATGGTTTGTCCTCACAGACTTCTCTTAAAGTCTTTTCATTTATAACTTGAACTACTTCTGGTGCTGGAACATTTTCTGCTACTTTTTCTAGAGACCAATTTACTATATCACTACTTATGCGACCACCGTCATATTCTCGCACAGAATCGAAAGATTTTCTCCCAGGTGCAAAATATTTGATAGTAGGATATTCTTTTATTTCATATTGGCTAGCTTTAACTCAATTTACAGTAGTATCAATATACAATCTCTTATAAAGAAAAGAAAAATCAAATTCACGTAGCCTTAATTCGATATAGCCAAAGCTCAAACCGTGTCACAAATTTCTCATCCCATACGTTGTCAACGATTGCAAATTATCCTACGAACATATAAATAAAAACGTACGCATAAATCGAACGATTAACCGTGTCCATTATAGTCTTCTCGCTATCACGTAGGGAAGAGAAGTAGCAATAGCAAGCATCGAACTGCTGGCAAATCCGCTCGACAGGGTTAATCGTCATTCCGTCCTTAATCACGAACAAATCGCCGGACATGGCTGATGGCACGGATATTGTTTGACGATTTGTCATCGGCGTTTGACGTTTATTGGACTCGTGCGTACATTTATTACATTTTGCCAGTCGGTGGACCCGAGCGCGCGCGCGGGCAAACTCTCGCCTCTAGCTGCGGTGAGTAATTATGAGAGACTGCTATCACTGTCTGCAGTACGTCCATTCGTTTCGTTCGCCAGTCCGCGATGTAAAAGCTCGCGATGCCGCGCCATGAAACATGCATCAGTCGTATTGATAATTATGCGGCCCGATAACGCGCCGCTCTTCGCGCCCGTTTCCGTTCCATCCGCTCCTCTGCTCTTTTATTAGAAATAAAAGCGGACTCGTTCGCGACACCGCACTGTCTACCGATCTTCCCCGTGTCCTTCTTCCTATCCTCGTCCCACGGTGCTCGTTGGTCAACGTTCCCGCAACTTGTCCTATTCCACGTCAGCACGTGTCGAATTGGCACATTCTGCAGGCACCAAAGAAGACCCGAATGAAATTAAAATTCCCAGAGTAAGTTGATTGAAATTAGGTTTCTGCGGTAGTAGGTTTCATGGATGCAGTATAGTCGTATAGATGGTTAGAATTGTGAGATAAGAAGTTAGACGAATATCTCAGATGTGTTGAATTATCAATAGACTGACTATGTTCGTGCAATTTTTATTTCCATAATAAATGTTCCGTTTTGGATACTTTACATATATTTATTTTATATCACAAAATACTATCATCCTTACGTTATTAGGTATAAAAGTATTGGAGAAAATACAGATTCCAAAGTGGATAATAGTGTTACATGTATGTGACGCTGCAGAAGGAATTGTAGCTAAAAAAAAAAAAAAAAAAAAAGAGAGAAACAAAAATACGGGAAGCAAAATGAATGGGAAAGAGAGAAAGGCTTAAGGGTTCACTAGTAAATTCATCGGTAAAATTTTCAAGCAATTCAGTGTCGTAAACATAAGGATAGTAATGGCCAGGTCAAAAGACATTTATATGCAAAGGATAGCTAGATGAGGATTTTCAAGAATTCTTTTAGTATGAATTTCTTGTATGATGAGTATGGAAGAATTGCCAGGAAATATTTATTTATCGAAATATTACATTCTTTGTCGTCATCTAACTATATCATCAACACTGTATAGAGTTATTACGAATCTCACTGCTTCGATTAAGACTTAAAGAGGAATTAAACAATTTTGTCTATTGTTTCCCGATCGTTCGTGTATAATAATTGCAACTATTGCTGAATGGTTCATTGTTGAGAAATTACTCCTATTATCTGCCGTTTCCTTAGTTAGAAATACATTGAAATTATCCATCCATGAATATCATTAAAGCGATTTATCCTTCGCGTGTCTTACTCTCTTGTATTTTCTTTAACTAATAAAGCTTTTAGTGAAGCATAATGCAAGCCTGAAGTATGGGGGATCAAAAATGGTCAGCTAAAAATCGAGGAATCTCTGCTGTGCAGTTATTAACACAATTATTTCCTTTTTCAATTACTAAAACGTAGCACAAAGTGTACGAAATTTCTTAAAATTCATAATTGATTTTTTCTTAAATGTATGGTCGATCGATAAAAAGAAAGGCTGCATCGTGGTCTTCGTTATTTCTTCACCTTTATTTCTATTGTTTCTCATTATCTATAAAATTCGATTTGATAATACCAATTAGTGAAATTAATTCGCGTTCAAACCGTATAAGCTGTCGTATTTCTATTTCGTACATGTAAAAAATGATAAATCTACAATTTCATCTCCTAACAAAATTGTACATCTCATAACCAGTTTTGTACTCGAATTACAAATGATTAATTTCGAGTTTTGATACATCTACTTTTCAACGTTCTAATTGCGTCTCATTATTCATCCGCGAGTAATTTAATCGCGTACGTACAAGAACCATATATGAAATAACAAGCTACACATATATTTTTATGCAATGTTGCAGCGATCAATCACATGCACATTTCCTCCGCGAGTAATCTCCAAGACAAAATAAATTGATGTTATAACTAGGAAACGAAACTTTGCCACTTGTCAAATTATTGCAAACTTTTTCATTGAGAAATGTATGATCAAGAGTAACATCTGCGTTTATCCTGCTATTTACTTTTATTACATATTCTAGTAACTAGCTTGGAAAAATCTCAACTTCGTCAATGCCATTAGATTACCAGAGCACGAAGATCTGATGTCAGCTCGCATATCTTTAGTCAAAACAGGTCGTGCTCGTCCGCAATTATATCAAAGTATATATTTCATAGAGTAGCATAAAAATTAGAAAATCAATAAAAATAGACTTATCGTTAGATCGTAGATTTTTATGCATTTACGAAAGAAAATTAGAGGGTGCAAAGGTGCACGTAATATGCAAAAATATGCGAAATATCCAAAATATTTCGTACCTTTTATATAATCTCACAGATATTCCTATCGTATTCGTAAATATATATGAATTTGCCTAAATATCCGTGGTCCATTTATCATGTTTCTTCTAAAAACCATATCATCGTGGTCCACTGTGTGATTTTTCTCGATAAATTTATTATCATTCGTGCCTGCGAAAACAATTGTTCCACTATACGACATAACACGTCCGTTATCTAACTCGTACGCCGTTTTCTCCGCACCAAGACTGGAAACAGATGGACACCTCTGTTTCGCAACCGAGTACCTTTTAATGCAGAGACACACACGGCCCGTGAATCGTTTTATCGGTAGAGCTGGCGCTACGCCGTAACTTCAATTCAATCGACGTGCACACGGCCACGGAATGATATACGCAATGCATTCCGCGTTCCTCGCGTGTGCATGCATGCAGCTGGCACGAAAAGAACGGCCCCGTTGTACCTCGGCTTTATCTCGCCTTTGTCCCCGACACGTTCGTTAGCTTAACGGTTTTGTTCGCTCCACTTTGCCCTTTCTATTCGTTTTTCCTTAGTCAGGATCGGGCTTGCGCGAGCGTGCAACTCACCCTCGCGCGAATACGATTTACTCGCTGGAAATAGGAAGACGAATTACGTTGTTTTTGCAAAACAACGCACTCCTACGTCGCGAAAAATATGGACACGCTCCTGCTCTACGTTTTTCTCCCGTTTTTTCTTCGTCCGTTTTCTCTTTTTTTTTTTTCCAGCATTGTTGTTCTACTCGTTCTTCTTTTCTTTTTTTTTTTTTTTTGGTGGGCGGAAGGGAGGGGGTCATTCTTCCTTTCGGTTTTTGCTACCCCTTTTGAGTTTTGTACACCGGGAAAAACACGTGCTGGTCTGGCGAGAGATAGGGGATCTGTCGTATTCTATATAACGAGCTTTTCTTTCTTTGCTTCTTGCTCTCTCGAGGTTTGCTGACCCCTTTTTTCCTTCGCAATTCTGCCGCTAGCAGAACGCTACTCTGCGTGAATTGTATTCCCGATCTTGTCAAATATCGTCCTCTCCATTTTAATGCGATACTCGAAACGGATAAGGGAATTTTTATTAACTTGCGATAAACAACGCTGTGTTTTCATAAACTCTTATAACATAGTAATTTTTGTATTTGAGGGTCTCCGTTTATAAAGAGTTTTATATGGGAATGTCTGCATAATGATTTCTACATTACACTGTACATAACTTTTCCGCGAAAATACCAGTCTATCGTTATATCAGGCAATCAAACTACCGAATGAGTCATCTGTAAAAATAGCCTTTATTACAGAGCGATGACAAATGTTGCATTTCACCGTGGATAATAATCAAGCTTTTTGCTTGTCAATTATTTTCGCAGCAAATTATCTGCTTTTCGTGCAGCCATAATCGCAGAGTTGCAACTCGCCGCAATTACTTGCCCGTTTCTTCAACTTCGTCTAATTAACCTATTGCCTATTCAGCACGATTTAAACCACGGGCGGTCGATTAACACGCTCACGCAGAAAGTAATTAGTGGCTGTTGAGAACAAACAGTTAATTATCATCGTGTAAGCGAGCATTCCACGCGAGCATGCCATTCTGATTCTCCGGAAGAAACTTTAAACACATTCGAGTCTAAGCGTAATTTCAATTTTCCATGAATGAACGGTAATGAATTTAAAAAAAGGTACAGATACAGCAATTAAAATAAATACAGCACAAGTATTCTATCCAAAAGCGTATTTGCCCATATGTAAATATGTTTTCATATTTGTTTTCGTCTTTATAGGTTGCTTTATGCTCAGTCTTAACTCTTGTGGTTAATCAAACTAAAGTAAACTATATAAAGCAGTGCTACTGTTTGATATGTAATGCAATTCGCAGTTTCAGTGTAAGTCGTATACACACAGACGAGTTTGTAATAAATTATACATAAACGTATGGATAAATTTGCAAATAGAAAGTAAGCAAGAAAGATTTTCACTATTGAAAGTTTCTAATTGCGAAATATACGAGGTGTGTATTCTAGAAATAAAAATATTCTTGTCGGATATACTGGTCCCTTGATGCCATTCGAATTACGTAGAAAATATTTTTCGCATCATCACAATTGGAAGAGATATTTAGGTTACTTAAATGGGTCATCGAGTATACAAAATTCGATTGAGATTATGAAACATACAATTAATTACTCTTCTAAAATGTTGCACGTATCTGAATATAGAAAGAGATCGCGGATTATAGCGAGATGAAATACGGAAAACGCTTTGAAATTTCACCTGCGATACGCAAAATTTCCAATTTTACGAAGTATCAATGCAATTCGTCAATCAACATCGATCAGCCAGATACGTGGAAAGTAGCTTTCAATTTATTGCATGGAAAAAAGAGCAACGACAGAACCAGCTAGACTAACGAAATAGATTTAAAAAAAAAAAAAAAAAAGAAACATAGGATTGGCAAACGCAGGAGAAAATAATTAGAAACACAGTTGTCTATGCACCTTCCACCAAGCACCAGATACAATTCATCGAAAATGGATTTCCATTCGGTGGGAAATTCTTCTCACGCAAGATCGCGTTTTATTAAATGCCAGAAGCGAAAGACGATAACATCCATTACTCCACAATCGATACCGTTCTGAGCTCCGATAATTGAAGCTCGACGCTTCTGAGGTCCGCTAATTGGAGGCCGTTCGCTCGCTTAAAGGCATAGAAACGCGTGAAGCGATTCACACGGAAGTCTCGTTTCGCTCGTCGATGACCAAACTTTCACCGATTCCCGGACAAACCTACCTTGCTCTCGGAATTGCCTATCGTCCCTGAATATTGCACGATGGTGCCTTTAAAAAATCTTGAGAACTTTTTCACTTCGTTTCATGATCGCTCGATTTCGCATTGAGATCTTTTATCCTGTATGCTGCTGAGTAATGTTCTTACTGTGTGATTCTGTTGATGTAGGCAATGCGTCTGTATCACACATACTTGCTTAAATTCTTAAAAATGTCGTGTTACACGGGGCTAGTGATTAAGCAGAATAGAAATTGATTTCAAAATCTAATGGAACTACTTTGTTTTCTTAATTGCAATAAACATACTTATTAAAGCTATTATACATATTTGCATACTACATTTGTTGTGTTTACACGTACACAGCAAGAGTCAAAAGTGAATATATACAGCTTACAGGAATGAAGTTCGTACATTGTTGACTCACCTATAGATTTATCTGAGCTATTATTATTAATTTGTAACTCTACATGGTTTATACCTTCCAATCAATTTTTAATTTATGTAACAGGCGTTTAAGAGTTTTTGGATAAACTTCGTATCGTAACTTCCAATGAGAAACTTGAGCATTGAATAGGAGACACGAAAGAAATGAAAGAAGTTCATACGAACACGTGGTCTATTTAATATTGTCCTATTTTGTGATTCAATAATCATCAATAATCGTAGAAGATACTCGAAATTGCTACTGTCGAATCTTACAAAAATTCCACGTATATGTCGAATAATACAGACCGAGGGTAGCCAATTCGAACATCTGCGAAGGCAAGCAGTTGCTGATTATTGAAACACAGAATTGATTATAAGTTTGAAAGAAGATCAGATAGGACGCGTGTTCCTATAAATCTCTTTCATTGTTTTTGTGCGTGTCCACGTGTTATGCTACAACCTTTGACTCTCATTGTATGGATTCTTGCGAACGTATGCATTTTATTCTTCGGATATTTCGCTTGTCAGATGACAGCTTGTCAAAACACGTTGCAACCGTAGTTTAACTCTAACATTCTCGATTATTCGTACACGTCAGACTTTCCAACGAATCGAAGTCAAATCGAGTTGAGTCGATTCAACAGCGAGAATCCAGCCAGTTTATTCGCGACATTATCAGCCGAGGGAAAAGTGTCGACCGCTATTGGGTTACAGAGTGACCAGGTCGTAACCGGAAACTCTAAAGGGGATGTACAGGGACCGACGAATCGCCTGGAAGAACTTGAGCCGCGCGATTTTTCCGCTGTCCACTTTATTCCCCTCCGTGTTTTCCTCCGTTGTTTACCGAGCTGGTAAATAGCCGTATCGAGGCTGATTTAACGCTGACTCCGTTGTTCACGGCGCTCGTTAATATCAAGCGAAAAAAAATTTCATTCACCGCCGCTGAGTAATTTCTCTTTTTCTTCGTGCTTTTTATTGCCGTCGATAGCGGCAGATCGTTCGTTGCAATGATAAATTCACTGGTTTCAGAGGGGAAAGGTAGATAGCGGTGGCTGAAAGCTTGGTTATTAATGAAGATATTATGGAATATGGTAATAAGTTTCGCGCATTGTTATTAGGCACTGTCAAGATAAATTATTGTTTCGTTAAAAACGCGATCGAAGTACGTGTATGTATTATTTTGCACAATAATGTAATATCGCTTTAATTGTTATCTCGATGATTCCAATGAGAAGTTATTTCTATAACAATAGTTGTATTCACAGTTATAATTGTATATTTATAATTACAGGAAGAAACATTACGATTCAAGGAATTTATTTAAAAGTTAAAATTCCTTGTTATTTGTATCTTTTAATCTATAGAACGATAATAAAGCGGTACTTAATCATCTCCGCATAAAACAGGCTAACTTTGTAACGGTAGAATTTTGTAGTATCTTATTTAATAACAAGAAAAATACATGGCTTTTTATACAATATGTTAAGACTTCATTGGATAACTATATATCATATGATGTATCTCAATCATTAACACCATCCATCCTAAAGAATTTCCACGGTGGGTCGGTTCGATCGACCGCAACGTGGCAATCCAATTCACAGCGCCACGTGTCAGCTTCTTTACCCCCAAGGATTCCAACAAACAAATCGCCCTAACGATTGCAATCAATCACACACGGCCCCTAATTCTTCTTAAAAGAATTCATCTCATCGCCATGGTAAACCAAACAACGCCGCGATACGAAGGCAGTAGGCTATTTTTCTTTAGTTCCATGAGCAATATCAAACTAACGAACATTCAGGTCGTATATTTGATCGATAGATCTATCTAATTTTCTAAGCCTAATATCGTCAAGGAATATTTATAACTTCCGAGGTAAAAAATCTGTGCAATCATAAAAGATTACAATAATCGTAAGAAATTATTTTTTCGTCAACTGACAGATAGCTTTTCCTAAAAAATACAATTGTTCCAATCGTGTCACTTTCGAGACACACGCGCGATATAGAGAAACATTTTGAACAAAATACAGGAAACTCATCGAGAATAAATATTTTAGGATACCACTCTAACTTAATACTTAATAAGTAAGCTTGTAAATAATCTTTGTATGCACTCAAACAATGTTGAAGTACGTTCTTTCTGAAAAATATACTTTCTTCGATCGTGTCACGTTTGTAACACACACATATGCGGTATAGTAATAACATTTCTTTAAGAATACGGAATGAAGTACAGAAAATGCATCTTAGAGAATAAATATTTTAGCGTATAATTGTAACCTAATAATTAAGAAGGCATGAAAAGTTGGCTGCAGATTATTTGACTATTAGGTTGAGAAACACTGATCTGCGCCATACCATGGACAGAGGAAAGAGCAAAGAGCAGGAATATGATTATTCCAGGCTGGCGGCGACTTCTTGATTCATGCGACCTCGTAAGAAGTTGAATCGTCGATCCGTCGATTCCGCGCGTAATGGGTTATGGGTATGGGCAGGATAGGGTAGGGTGGAGTTTCCAATCACTTAGCTAATCACGCTAGTCAGCCAGCCACTCATCCAGTCAGCCAGACGAGCCGTTGTTCTTCCGTTTATCAGACATGCCGGAACAAGGTCCCCGCCTGATTCCTCAGGGCGTGTACCGACGTCGCTAACTCGACTTAATGGCCCGCTAGCCACCGCCATTGCCACCCCTTTGTGTACGTGATTGCGGCGAAGAAAAGATAGCGGTTTATCGCGGCAACCTGACGCACTGCGGGTATCAGAATCGTGAACGTTACCGCGGAATATTCCCTTCCTCGATTATAATTAACTGTTTGTTGCCCCACCGCCGCTAATTACTTGCTTCGTGTGCTTGGTAATCGACCGTTGTACTTGTTTATGATACTACATCGAGTCGATATAGAATCGCGGTATAATCGAAACTAATCTTGCTACGATCTTTCAATTTTTATATTTCAATCTTGCTCTCGTTTTAGCGAACGATTTTAAACGCTTTATCAATTATATCAATATATTATATTATTAATTTGGTTTACATCAGTTTTTAAATATTGATATATTTAGCAACGTCGGACAAATTGTTCAAACGAATGAAAAGTGATAAATAAATACAGATATGTTATAGATGTCTACATGTAGCCATTAATTATAAAAAAGCGAAATTTATTTGTAGAATCGCTTCGTAAATACGTGACAAAACACACACGGTATAGTTCATGCAATGCATTTTACGTGATCAACAACTACTACGTTTATTGTTATCATAAAATTCTTCCTGTTATTTCCAAACAACCAGGCAAGCTCTCAACGTGTATACTTTAACCCTTTAACAGAAAGAGTTAAAATATCCTTTAACCCCGTTCGCATCCACGCCACTCGATGTTAATTAGTCGATCAGTACAAAATCATCTGACGAATGATACAACGCTCCTTCATAAAAGTCATTTTGGTCAATAAATAAAATTAGAACGAATTGACAGGAAAGAAACCAACACGCAATACACGCGAGTAGGTTAAAATTTCGGTCTCACGGATTTACGATACAAACACATCGCGTTTCTTTTTTGCAAAAACTGCAAACTTCGAAGGAAATGAAAGAAAAAAAGGAAACTAAATGCGCAGTGTGATCCTGCCGACTCTGTTTCGAGGCGAAACGAGCCTTGAAAATTTCTCGTGGTTGATTTTCACACGGTAGCATTCGCCCTATTTGGCCATTACAGTCAATAAACAAAATTAGAATTAACACAAAAAGGAAAACTAACACGTGAGTAGCTTGAAATTTCCATCTCCCGTACATGTGTATCTACGATAGAAGCACATCGCGTTTCCCCAGAAACTGCAAACTTCGAGGGAAAAAATAAAAAGAAAAAGAAAAAAGAAGATAGAAAACATACTGTAATTCACAGAATGACACGGACGACAAAATCGTCCTCCTGATCCTGTTTCGAGGCGTAAACGGGCCTTAAAAATTTCTCTTCGTTGGCTTTCAATGTCGCGCGTACACGTCCGCGTGTCGCATTCGCGCTCGTTGGCCGCCGTATCTGCTCCACTTGAACTGAATAAGTTTACGGTCCCGAGCGGAGCGGAAGTGGCGAGGCCGTTCGGCGGCAACGGAAAAGGGGAGGGATCGATGGTCGGGGGTTGCGGGCTCTGGACCGACAGCGTCGTCGGTGGCTTTGAAAGATACGCTTAATAAAGCCGGCTAGCACTCTCACCGCGGCACAGTCGTGCTCTAATATCAACGCAAATGCGACTGTTTTGTATGCTAATTGACTCATATACATACGTACATCGCTCGTCCTACATCGCCGGCCGCTAAATAGATATAGCCGATGCGTGCAGCCAGTGGAGCCGACCTACCCGCTAGCCTGTGTAGTACGGGATAGGACATGCCTGGGGAATGAAGCCCATTTGCGTCCACGGGCTTGTAACTTCGCGTCAGCCTCTTTTCCATATTTCGTTGACAGCCTTCGGACGCGTGCATCCCGGCAATGACGATCCGTGATTTACTTGCGGTGAGATGGACGCCTGCTGCTAGAGATACGTAGTAGTTGGCCCTCGTAAGTTACGGACTTTTTCTCCCTTTTTTCTTTTTTTTTTTTTTCTTTTTTCTGGAAGCTGATTTATTTTGGAAACATAGTACGGTTATATTTATATCTAAGATCTGTCTATTGGAATGGCTTTCTTTAGTTCTATTTATTTAACCCTTTAACAACATTACTGAGAGGAGTAAAATAGAGGATTATAAGCTTCGCATCATAAATATTATTAATATCTGTTTGATATTAACGGTTGAAAATGTGTACCTTTTGTATGTGACAATAGGGATATAAGGAATTGTGTATTGTGTATCAGGATGTTAAGTATATTAATTAAACACTGAATATGAGAAACTTCTCTGAAGCTGTAAAACAATCGGTGGCACTATCTAGCGAACACAAGTGCAACTGAAGTCGCTCTGTCCTGAGAAACTCGATGCCACCACTGTCGGATTATTGCACGGTTTACTCCTTAAATCACGTAATAATTCAATCTTATCGGAATATAGGTTTCCTGGTAAATTATAGTGCAACTTGAATTGTTAAATTGCGACATAGCTTTCAGGGAGAGAATTTTTTAGGGAAAGAGGAAAACGAGTGAAACACACGAGATAATCTTTTTTCATCAGATTGCATTTTCTACAAAAAAGAAAAAAAAAACAATTTCATTTAGGGTATTTTATTACAATGCGAAATAGTTTGAAGAAGCACAATTGTATATATAGTTTCTATAATGCAACGCTTTTACGTATAATTAATAATGCAATGCGATATTTAAAATTATTAGACTGCAGACATTTATGGTAGATTTTAATGTACGAAAATACAGAGAATATATATAACATGAGAAAATAAATAGGATGAAATAAATCTGTATGGAAGTTCCATTTCATTAAAAATATAAATTGGTATAAGTATCTGCAGTGTATTAATTATGAATTAATTTTTTCATCGAATCATCGAATCACTCGTTGTCATTTTTAATCGTCTCTTTCGAAGGAGAAAGTTTAACAAAACATAATATTGCACATCTATTTAATTTCTACATCATCTGCTAAAGCAGCATATGCAAAATTCAGACAAATGTAAATTCCTATCTAAATGTGTGTATATTTAAAGCTGCTTGCTTTTTCGAGGGTTTTGTTCCTATCCATAAAGTTGGTTTAAAAGTTAAACTTATACGATATCGTAGTTTTGCCGTTTCTCTCGCAATTTGCTCGAAAGATTTAACAATTGTACACGAGGACACATAATTCTGTTACTCGTTTTTCGTAATTATCAAAACCCACCGATCAAAATTATGCTGATAAATTGTGACACACGTTTGTGCAGCTGCTCCGCATACGTTTAACATGTCCTCATTACGACACAACAGTCGCATTCCGTTTTGAAACCGAATCAACGCGTTAATGCGCTCGCTGTATTATTACACGTAACACTGCCGCAAATAATAATTAAGAGGGTGGCCACAATTTATTCGTCGTTCGCGTAAACAAGTAAAACCCCTACTGATTTCACTGCCGCTGCAATTTGCATTTCTACGAAGCGATAAAGTAGATTATTTCGCAAATAAATTAGAATTTCAGGGGGCGATTAGATTAGGTAAAGCTTTCTTAAACACAGATTGAACTTTTTCACTTTTGTTCCTCTTTTCCTTAATTTTTCATACCATTGAACATTTAACTACGTAAATAGTATGATAATAATACAAACTTCAGTACCTCCTGCTTAATAAACAAAAAAGAAAAAGATAAAAAGACGTAGCGAGTCGACTTCTAAACTATATATTTCATACGAAGACACTTCATTGATAGAATCTTCTTATAGAATTTTCTAGAGTCGAAGATTCTATGGATCAACTCGCATTTCTCCATCGTTATAAAATTGCCCAAAAATAAGAAAAAAGAAAAACGAGAAAGAAAAAAATCGTTGCTCAACTTCCTCAACAATCAAAAGTCATTTTTTCCACGACGATAAAAGCAGCATCGAGATACACAAACTGTTAAGATCAGAACAGGATTAAACGAATCAACATTCGACTATCAAAAACACGTTGAATATCGACATACGTCAGAAAGCACAGACGCAAACGTCAATTACCAATGCCACGCGGGAATCTCGCGATTCTTCAAGCACGATTAAGCGAGCAGTTGGTTGGCGACAATCTTAAACGTAATACGCGGTTAACGATCGACGATGGTTGTTCCTTTATTCATAACGGACGCCAAAGCGCGTTCCATTATGCGTCGGACGCCGGTGAGCTCGAACAGGAGGAAACCAAGCATGTCAGCACGGACTCGCCTCATTTTACATCCCAATAAACCGGTATTAGCCGCCGCAATAAATACTCCTCCTGCATTGTTTGCGCCAATAGAACGGCCTCATCCGTCTGCCGATTAAAGCTGACGGTGCAAGAGCGTCCGAGTGACCCGATGCGAGTCCGCAATTAATGTTATTTTCACGGCGCAACTTGTTCGAGGAAATTAAGGCGTTATTGATGAACAGAGAGTTAGTGATGCAACTCGACGAAGAAGTTGCTTTGTTATCAGTAACGAAGGTCGATGATGTTCCAAGATATAAGCGACGTTGTAACGATAGGACAATAGATTATCGATAAACATTTTAATATTTCAATATTTTTTTTTTTTTTTAACTTATCGACGAATTCAATTCGATAAATTAATCCGATAGTTTCGACGAATCAAATTCGAGAAATTAAACAGAAAAGATGTAAGTGGCGTTGTAAGGAAAAGATAACAGGTTATCGATGAATGTTTCAATATTTCAAAAGATATCTTTGTACGTCTTCTATCGTTGTCTATTACGTTCGTTTATCAATATTGTTAAACTAGTAAGTTTATTTATTTCTGTATTTATTCTGATGTTATTCTGATATCCTTTATGATTATGGTTGAAAGAGTACTTGAGAAAAATTGATCGTAAGTAAAAGGTAAAAAAGATATTGCTTGTACTGGATTGTAAATGTAAATGTTGATATGTGTATGCGTATGACGGTAGAAAATTGTTGCAGACACGTGTTAATAATTGTAATTATTATTATTTTTAGTAATCGTTAGAAGCGCTGTAAAGATTCCACTATGTTTTTAATCGTACCCTGTATATTATTTCACCAATTATTAACGCTGTATCCACGATTTAACGGATACTTGTACGCTGCAACGGAAATAAAGTATTTGTCGGATCTTCCTGGACGAAACATACAATTTTACATCGTATCGCAAATATCAATTCGAAGTTGCCCTAAAACAAACAAAGGCTAGGAGAAATGCTCGATTCGGAAAACCTAGTGCAGCAACTGCTCGATCAGCCAGATTTGTTCGGTCGTTCGGGAAAGGAAGAAAAAAAAGAGAGAGAGTGAGAGAGAAAGAGTGAGAGAGAGAGAGAGAGAGAGGGCGGAGGGAGGGGGAGGCGAAAGGTTAGAAGCAGAGAATTCACCTGTTATCGTCGCTAGCAGGTTGCTCAGCACTTCCGTTTGTTTTCCGAGCCGTTTTCCGAGTCATCTGGCCAGCTTGTTTGACCGATTTAATCCCAGAGATCGGCTGGTAACTACGTTAGTTTTAACGAGCCACCATAAAGGACGATCCAAATTTATAGAATGGACGGTAATGGTCGTCCACTTTCCAACTGCAATCTGGCCGCGGATCAGAATTCACTCGATTCATTTGAATTTCCAGAGAGTGTCCTGAATAGAAACCACGGTTTTGAATGGAATATTAATAACTTCAACCGGCACACACCGGGTATATAATCATTCATATTCATGTTTTTCTCTTTTCTTTCCTCTTCTCTCTCCTTTTTTTTTCTTTCTTTTTTTTAACTCGGTTCCCACTACCTCGTTCCTATTTCCCGTTCGATTCTGGAACAGTGACGAATCCGGGTATCAATTTTTCCCGCGTTTCACTCGCTATTGATTGATGGTATTCTCTAAATAACCCCGTTTGCTGCGTATCACACGATTTTTGCCCGCGACGAGCCTCGCCTGGAAAAATTTCCCCGTGATAAATGCACCTCGTTAATTCTACGATCTTTTACGGCTCTTGGAGGAGACACACAGTTCAGCTACGTCGTAAATTTCCTCCTACTTTATACGTCAGCCTCTTATTTTCTCTTTGTTAGCCTTAAAAATTTTATCTATGGGATTGTAGCTCGTTTAATAGTACAGCAGCTGCTTCCGGAGAAGATTAACTCGAATTTTCTTTTTCCCCGGTTGAAATTTCATGTGGTTTAGGAGTTGCAGGTTGTTTAGAATATGGTCTTCGCATCTGATGTAGCGAATACGATGGTTTATTCGACGCGCGTTAAATTATTCTCCCGACTAATTTAATTTTCTTTGCCAAATTAATTTTTCTATCATTCGTTCGCTGTATATTCGAACTAAAAGTGGAAGCATTATGAGCAAACATTCTTACAGAATTATTCTTGAAGAAAATTGCCATGTACGTAACCTAGTAGTTGAAAAGTTAAAAAATGTCAACAATTTCAATGACGATATGAGAGACTTGTAAAACTATTTTTCTATAAAAAGTGGAAAGCTGATTTATCATGACTATCCCTTGTGCACTTCGATTTAATTATCGTTTCATCTATTTCGTATTAAAATACACCTCTTTAACAGTCAAGTGACATTAAAATCAGGAAACCAATAAAAATATGAATTTTTATAAATTTCAATTCCTATCTTGTGTCTCTCTATCTCATTTGCTAGAATGTATTAGCAAACACAAATGGAGCGAACCAAAAATTAAAACGAGATTAAACACAGTCTACGTCTGCCGATTACATCGGACAGTCGTTCGTATCGTCTGACCACGCACGGTCGTTACTACTAGCGTAGCTCTTCGGTTCGCGACTCGCCGATAAAAATACTCCATAAAATATCCCCGTAACGGTCGTAATCGTGTCGATTCTACGGACTGGCCGGATATCGTCGACGATGCGTCTACCATGTTCAGTGCCACCGCCGCGATACGTACCGCTCGTTATGCATTCCCTTCAGAGAGCCGCGATATTAGGTCACGCCGATAAACGTTTCGATCTCGTGGACGACGACTTTATATTCCTGTCGTATTATTGCCGGCGACTCGTTACGAAGTCGTCGAAGAAACGTTCCCCACGTCGATCGTTTTTTATGATTTCAAAAAAGGTGATTAACGATTTAGTTCGCGCGGCTGTCGGGCGATCGAGGTACCAAACAGGATGCGCGAACGACGTGTGAATCGAGTTACGCGATAAAACTCGACTCTTCAATGCCACGTGAAAATACCATGTTACTTAGATGTTTCATTCCGCGAACTCTTTCTTTTCTTCCTCCGTTTCACTTTTATTCGCTAGCGATAAAAATGGGCGGAATGTGTTCCTTGGTTGTTGATTTTTTGGTTGCAAGTGCAAAACTTCTCCCTCTGTGGCATTTCGGACTAGTACGTGTTGGATGCCACTGGATGCAAGGGAAGACCACACGGAAAAAGCACGATAAAATTCTTATCCTTGTTGCGAAAGAATCCAGGCCAGGCGAAATGATAGATTCGCATTACAAAGTGGTTTTCAATCACTTGGAGTCGAGTGACCCGACTAGCGATGATAAGCGTAGAAACTTCAGAAAATACATCAAATAAATGGCAGTTTCCTATTCGCTAAAGTGACTTCGAACGATTGTTCGACTAATTTGAACAGGAGGACGAAGATCGAAGTTTCTGATTTCGTCGATTTCTTGAATATTTTCGATGGAAGCTTCCTCCAATTATTTATACGTATTGTAAATGTTTTCACTATAGAAACGTTTATCAATAACATTTTGAAAACGTCATACGTAATTTAAGAAGAAGTAAAGTTTCCGATTTCTTAAGTATTTTTTAAATTATTTATAGAATGGTGTTTTCATTACAGAGATATTAATTGATGGCATTTTGAAATCGAGTTAACTTTCAATCATTTAAAATTGCAATTCCTTCAGAGAGCTCGGTAGATCGTTTGATAGAACTTTGGGAAGCTTCTTCGTTTGTATCCGCGAATAGCATTGGCGGCTATTACGAAACCGCGTCTCGTCGTAATTCTCTGTCACATTACGATTGTAATCACGAAATGTAGCGTCCGCGGAAACTTCATTTAAAAATGCCCGTCCCTGGGGTCACGACTGTGCAACTTAGTAATTATTAGAATTATTACGGTCCAGCCCCAATGGCCTAAAAGTTTTCCTCGTGCTAATTACAATATAGAATTTTACCTAACGAAATTACAAATGGAATTTATACGATTGTTTCAAACGAAGTATCATTGTTACGCCATTCGTGTATGATGGCTTTGCCAGTTTTATATTGTTACTAACATCGTCACTTTTACATAAAATTGTAATTGTGTTTTTCCGATTACCAAATTTCTTAAATTTGAGAAAAATAAAATAATAAAATGGATGAAAATAACGATATAAAGGTAGAAGTATAAAGTGAAGTATGAATTAATACTAATTTAATTAATTTATTTAATTTTATTATTAATTTTATTAATTTATTTAAGTAATTTATTATCGTTAAATATATTCTTGAGATTATACGCCAGTAGAAATATTAATGCGAATATATAGCATTATCGTGCGTTAATTTACAAACATAACGAACAGTTTTCGATAAGAAGAATTCTAGTTTTTTATTTTTAATCAATAGATGTTAAAATGATAGGTAGAAATTTAAGAAATATCTCAACTTATCATTTTATTGTACTTTCTGCAAAATTGCAAGTCCAGATAACGTGTATTAAACATCCTTCATTATTCTCTCACAGAGTTCATACATCTATTCACTATGAAATTGCAGAATTATACTGGTCGTAAGTTATGCAAATCATTAAGTTCCCGTGGTCTATCTAAACCGAAGTTAGTGTCAACGTTTCAACGAGAACCCTTAGAACGTCTTATTACTCAAACTGTAGCTATGTATGGTAGGATTCATAACGTTCATCAAGAACTGATTTACTTGAAATTGCCTCAAGAATTAGACGCAAATAATACCAAAATCTGTTTTCTACTATTACACTAACGCTCGTAAATATCGTGATCTTTCACTCGTAGATAAAACAATATGTAAAAAGTCTCTCGAATGCCTAAAATTTTGAAATTGGTACCTTACAGTAGAAAACGAAATATTAGAAAATATTCGTCGGTCTAAGGGAACGATCGGCAGCTGTAAATCTTCCATTAAAATAAAAAGAAGATTCGATATCCGCGAACATACTAAACTTTGTCTTCTAAATAGACAAATCTCAAGGCCTACGTTAAATATACAAATTCTCGAAACGTCAGCTTTTACCCCAAACCATCCTTTACAAATGTTACACAAGTAATAGAACGACTATTCAATTATTATTTAATAAATTCAAAATAGCGTATATATTGTGACAACGGCTCGTATTATTTACATACGTTGCCAACGTATAAAGAAACTCGAGCCAAAAATCGCGCGTGATATACCGAAGGGTCAGTTGCCATACTCAACTCCCACAACTCGCAGACACCTCGTTAACCCAAACAGAAACCACCCAAGCTCGAACTCGACAAAGAAACGGTCGTCCTCCAACGAAGAAACATGTGAAAAACAATCGAATCGACGAGGTAGCTAGCTGATGAACGCTTGACGCCTGGCACATGCAATTTATGCGTTGCCAGCGACGGATGGCGTGGCACTGTTATCACGCCAAGGGTTCGTCGGTTCGAACCCCCAGCCGACGCCTAGGTGGAGACGCGCAGGCCCGTGCAGCGTCCCGGAAAGCCGAAAACACGAGCGGCTCGTGCTACGGGTTCGTGTCTCTGGACGAACGCCTGACGCCGCGCTGGCCGCAAGCGTAAAACCGTGCTCGCAGCACCCTCCACGAAGCGCTGCCACCTCTTCGGCGACATCCACCACGGTCGGTAACCAGCCTGGATCCCCTTTTGCTTCGACGAGGCTGCCACGCACAGCAAAACCGGCCTGGAACCATTTCTAGCGACCAGAAAGGGCGCGTTGCTAACTTCCCTCCGGCTTCTAGGCTTAGTTTAGAATGTTCAGTGGTGTGACCCGGCCAGACGCTCGTCAGCTGAGTTTTGGTTCGTGTCCGAGGATTATTGATCCAATCCTTCTCGGCGATTCAGTAAGCATAACAAATCACGTATTTACTGTCCCTGCTTCGCGGCTACGATTCTTCGCATACCTTTGGATGGAAGCATATTTGCCTGGGAGTAAGTCGTATACCTTTTTTTCGTTGTTCTTCGTGATTGTAACGATTGCGTTGAAGTTGGAGATGGCTTTGAACGGGAGCGTGGGTAGTAGAGGTTCGACGCCGACGCAGATACTCGTGCGAATAAAGGAGTATCCGGGGAATGTTAACATTTCCGCTCATAAGTATCTAGATATTTTCGTTGCTTTGCAACGAGATACGAAGCTCGCTGAGATGGATAGATTAGTGGTAAATTGTTTCCTTTATGGATAGAGGAAACGTTTGTCGTCTTCAAATGTTGTACACTTTATTTCATTTGTTCAGAAGGTATTCTGCAAGGGAATAGTTGTTTAAGATTGTTTTATTAATAGCATATTGAAATTAAATACACGAGTCGTTGATATATCCACTGGCTTGAATTTTACTCTTTTAATTAATTACTAGTTTTATAATTCTTGCAGTTTATATCTATACAATCTACTCTATATTTGTCTATCGTAATAACTTTTTAATCTGTGTATAATTGAGAAACTAAATGATCCAAGAATAAAGAGCATTTTAAATGGCAAAAGTGTTTCATAATGTTTGGACGCTAACATAATTCATATCAACTTTGTTATCGCAGATTAGTTTCTAATTGTACGTTAACGACATACAATTGTTATATAATACACGACTGCAAGAATAATAAAGGATAAACGTATCGTTAGTCTTTGCATTCGTAATTCCGTAACTAAATTATATAATGTAAAAATAAAAAAAAAATGTCTGAATACTTTTGAGCGACAGCTTATGCCCGTCTATCACTTTTGCTCGAGCCAAATGTTGTAGATGTTGTTTTATTCGTGTCCGACAGTAAGCGAATTAAAAGATTTCTATTCGGTGGATGATTTAAAAATAGGAAGGGCAGAAATCGAGGTAGATGTTTGGAATTGATGTCGAAATCATAGTCGAAAGAAAACGTAATAAGTATATGTTCTTCAATTTATTGGACTGGATAGATGCTACGTTATATAAATTATGTGAAAATTCGATTAATTTAATATTCTGTATCCGCAAATTTATTTACTTTCTTCGAAAATCTATCAAATTATTTATTTTGTACTTTCATATCTAGTCTTTGCAAAATTTGAAGCTTCCCTTACTAATATGTAATAATATGAGATCACAAAATTTCTATTTCCTGGTTGTATTATTACCTGATGGAATGCCTGATTACACGACGATATAATACCATAAATAATAAATTTCATATTTTGGTAGATGTTATGGAACCAAAGTATACGTACTTAACCCAAGAATTTGATGGGACTGATGCTTCAAACGCTGTTATGTACACTGTATCACTTTCTATTGATATTAATTCTGCATACATTAAACATATTTGTAACAAATTAGCCCATGTATGTGTTAAATTATTATATAGAGGCACCGTTTATATGAAACTCTCATTTGTATAGAATTAAACAGATCAATGCCTTTTGATTCGCTTACTTGTTAATAACGCTTTGAATGTTAATATCACTTGTATTTCTTGAAATATAAAGCGAGCTTAGAGTACTAGTACGTAATGTATGTAGCTTTTAATTTAAGATAAACTGCATTAAAAAGACATTGCATTTACTACGAACAATTATTTGTTCGTTTTTTATTATTGCGTCCCATAGTAATTAAAAAGAAATATGTATATAATTTACAATTTCCTATCGAATCACTTAAATTACCTATTTTTCGATGTAACGAGAAGTCGTTGTTATTCTTTCTTAACAAGTTGAATTTGTTATTTGTGTTGAGGTCATTAGATGTATAGGAATGCAAAGAGACGCGTGGACAAATTGTAAGATAGAAAATATATATATTTTAAGCTGAAGTGTAAATACAAAGAAGGAATACAATATGTGTGAGCTGGTCCAGATCCGCACGCTAGCAGTGTTACTCTATAACTGAAAAACCCTGAAGCCAACGCCGCACGTGCACCGCTTTTCGGTTTGTCCTCGACAGTCTTTTGTCTATGCGCTGTCGATGGCTTCGGTGCTTGAGAAAACTAAAAACCAAATGTAGAGTTTTCTTAGAAGTGGCGACCACTTCAACAATTTGTTATTACGATTTACCCTAATTACGCGAAGAATTATTACAGGTGTTACTGCATGGTCTTCATTCCCAAATGTACGAACAATTAAGGCTATCGACGATCTTACTATTACATGTATACATTCTTGATTATATCACATCGTGATTGTTCATTTTTAATACACTGATTACACATCTACTATATAGCGTTGACTTCGATCGGTTCTATCAATTTTTTTATAATAATATCTATAAACATCTCCGAAATTAATTCTATTTTAGAATTACCTCGCTTAATTATTATTTGCTTAATTCTTTTATTACAATCCTTCATTACAGCCGACATTTTCATACACGAATTTTTTTCATTGCCTTAACGTGTAAAATCACCCTATATATATGTCGCTCACATATTTTATGAAACCCTAAATATACATGTAAATATCGTATACATAAATATATTATAGATATATATGTTCTCTTCATCTGAATGTAAAGTGTGTCGATGAATTTTCTAATAATATCCCATGTGATACATATACGTATATTTTGATTACCGATGAGACTAAAAGATTAGTCCGTACGTAGATGATAAATGTAGCAAAGATTATAGACTATGACCGTATTCAGATGATTTAATGTCAAGTGTAGTTACGTATGAGAAACTCAGTCCTATGCAACTCGTGTTCATTAAGTCGGTTCGCAATAAATTTGCGTCAGTTCGGAGAGTTAAGTTCTCTTTTTCGTTATCTAGATAGCCGATATAACCGACATACAGCACAACACATTCGTCATTTTAGTCATTTTTATTACTGGCTCAAGCCTTTCCCGAACATTTAATCTCTGTAGTCTATCGTGTCTGTATATTGGGGCACGTCGACGATATCAACGAATTATTCGTCGCTAAAATCTGACAAAATGGAATTTCGTAGAGGAAAAGGTGTAAGTGAAATATTTCTTTGTTTGACAAAAATATAAAAAAGAAGAACAGATAATTCGATGTTCGATGTGTCGGTGTTTTCTTGTTACAAAATACTGGAATTACTATACCGTTTCATTTCCAGCCAAAACAACCTTTTATTCGTTTTATTTTTGGAGAAATTATAAACGAACATAGTGACACGTTTAGGTTTGGAATTTATTGATTATTAATAATTTGTATCCAGGAAAGAAAACAAAATACGATGAGATTAAATAAGTGTTTATACATTTCAAATAGGCAACTGAGATCAATTCGATAATACAATAAATCACAAGTAAATAACAAGGTAAAAAAGATTAAATAAAATTGCATTAAATTTTTCTCATAAAATAAACTAACCTGTTACAATTACAGACTACGACTACTTTGGAAAAATTTATTTCGGGAAACATTTATCTAATTACAAGGTACTAAGTAAATTACGAAATTGCGCCATTTAATATTTAAATCATAAAATAATACAAAGAAAAATCATTCTCGGGTTCAAACAAACCAACTCACGATAATTGTTAAGAAATAACATTTGACCAAATAAGATGACATATGACATATCTAAATAATCGTCTTCCGAATATTTTATTCGAATCTGTGCTACTCTCTATCTCTATCAAAACACAAATATAACGAGTCCACCTGTACACTCACACCACACTGATTGGCACACTGAAGCCAAAAGAATTAAACCGTGGCCCACACAGAAGCCCCGTTTCCCCGATTAAACGTTGTACAGTGAATCCTCGCAGGAAAGGGACACCAATTCGAGGCAGCCCTCTTTATCACTTTTCGATCACCGTTCGAATCTGTTCCGGAGTTACTTTCATCTGGTGGTCTCTATCTCGTAAAAAGAAGATCCTTTGGTGAAAGGTCGCGGGATAAAGTCACCGGCGGTCTTCTTCTTCGTTTTATCGTGGCTTCCGGAACGACCGAAATATCCAATGAACTGGTTGGCGGATCGAGAGACGGGCCGCGGGACGGTCGCGTTTCAACTCTGGAGCCAGTTCAAATAGAATTGGTCCGTCTGCAAAAACGAAACCGTAAATATTTACTGACCTCCTTTTGGAAGACAGCGCGACGAGAACGGAGAGAAAAAGAAGTGAAAAAAGAGAGGACGGGGGCGGAAAAGTAGAAGTCATTACTTCTGGCACGCGATAACGCGACAGGATAAACGTTACATGCCATAAAAACATCTCTGGCCCGAGGTCCTCTAGCACAATTTAATCTCTGGTATTAATACAGCGAGCCGTTGTACGTTTCGTTGTCACAGGGCACCTGCCCTAATAACAGCGAAAATCTCAAAAAAAAAAAAGGACTTGTAAAGGCCTCCACGCCCGACGGCGTACGGACTAAATTTGTTTCTTTTTCTTTTTACAATCAACGTAGGGATTATAAACAGTTTATTTCGGTTATATAGTAATTTTTGGATTATATATCGATAGGGAATAACAATTTTCCAGATGCAACTTTATTTCAACGATAACGAGTTGATTACGATTACGAAGAAATTGAAAGTAACGATGTTTTGAAAAGTTCGAAACGATCAACGTATTTTAATTGAAAGAATTCTTTCATAGGCGAGAATATAAAATTCTTGAGCTACAGTAAAAATAATCCGTAGCCTCTAAAAAAAATTTTCAAAGAAACAATGTATGAGAATCCATTATTAATAACAATAGATTGATTGTGATGAGGAAAATTAAAAAAAAAAAAAAAAAATCAAAAGGTCGAACAAATTCTTTCAAAGATCTAATTACCTATTTAATAAATTGTTAAAATTATTTGAAGGTTGTAAAAAAGGCCTAAAACTCCAAGGAAATTATTTAAGATAACTTTCAGTTCGCTAACTTTCGTTTATAAACGTTCGTGATTCTATTCGTGAAACGGGGAATTCCTCTATGAGATAAAACGTTATTTGGTCTTTGCACGGAATATACATACGTACACATATGGCTATCACTGTATCGTCGTAATTGAAAATATCCGAAAAGATCGGCTCACTTACGCTCGTTTAGCAATTTCGCATTACGAACCGTAATCTCTAACTGTAGTCGTTTGAAAATGCAATTTCCTGTTGCATTCTTCTCCAACAGGCGATAATGCTTATATATTCGCTTGTCCTCGCTCGTTTCCCTGTAACAATTTTATTTCTATATTTCTGTCCCCGTCAGAGGATATACGGCGAGACTTTACAGTTAAAACACCTTGTGCCGGGAAACCATGAGCTATTGGTATTACGTTCGCTAACCTGTAAGCATGGTGCATGCATCCGCGATAGTATTTGATACAATTTCATACGCCACCCATCGACGAGCTTACCTTTACATTATTTTTTTTTTAATTCATTTACATTAATTTTTTGATAAATTCTACGGATTTCAGGAAACTCGTGCAGCTTTCGTGTTGTCCTGGTTTCTGTCGCTCAAATTTAATTTATTTCATGTTTAATCCTTTCGGAATCAAACATGTTTTTAATTTGCAAGGAAGATTATTATTTTTTTTTTTTTTATTAAATATCAATAATTGGAGCTATATTAATATGGGAACTACATTATAGGATAATATCCAATCTTCTGAGCGCATTATATTAAAATTATGATCACTTTAATCATACATACCAATATTTACAGTGGTTGTTAATTTGCTTATCGAGAATTTGTTCACAATTCGAAGAAAAGGATTTACGACTAAGTACATTCTTTTCTTTTTCTGTATACCGCATCGAATTACGTTTTATTACTCGGCGAGAGTGTAGGTTGTATTTCTGTTTTTCAAACATTACAATACCGACGATAAACCGATGTGAAAATACACTTTAGCTTAATATCGATGCACTCATTAATCAAGTTTTTCTGATTGCGCGGGTTATTTCGTGATACTAGCGGCACGGGAAAGGAAAGTTTAAATTACACGTGAAACTAATTACGAGATGAGGATAAAACAAAACACACTGCAAAGTGGCCTTCTCACTGGCGCGACGTTCTATAATAGTGTAACTCTGGACACGAAATACCACGGAGAATGAAGTATAAAACGCGAAACAACGTGCACGTTATGATTTTAAAGAGAGAATTTTTAGCAGTATCGCGTTATGCATCAGTGCTATGTAATTGATATTTTTCTTCATCTATGACTAAATTCAATATATACAAATATGTTTCATTCTATATTTTATATGCAACTGTAAAATATATATATGTATTGCATATTAAACATAAGCTCAATCACGAATAAGCTTTTCTGTGTATCCGAGTGGAAAATGTAAATATCAAGTAATTAACGCGATATTCTTAAAATGCACAAATACCTTGCATATTATTAATAGTATGCATATTTATACATGTTGAGCCAGTCACTTTGATCAGCTTCAATATCTCCGTTACTTTTTAAAGATACAGAGAAACTTAATTTACAAAAGTCGTACAGCATACAGAGTAATACGCGCGTAATAATGTTTTTTACGTGTAGAAAAATGTTATACGCTTCGAAGTTTCGAATAGCGTGTTATATAACATAAACAGGGTTCTTGCTTCTATGAAAATTATCCAGAAACGTTTTATTCGCGTATTAAACTTGTTCACGGGCGCACGGTGCGAAACGTTTGTGGTGTTCGACAATAAAAATGGAGAAAGGAGGCCAGAAAAAAGCGACAAAAAGAGAATAGGGAAGAAATGACAAAAAGGGGAAAAGGGACCGTTCGATGGAAGGGTGAGCAGAAGGAATAACATAAAAATGTTGGCGGTACTCCAAAGAGCTTGCCAACTCTCAAACGACTACTAAATCAAAATACCAACGCGGTACGGCGCACCAGCCGAGTTAAATTTTATTCCAAATCCTTTTATCGCAAAACCTATTTCCCTGGAAAAATGTAAATCTTGGTTAGCCGGCCGCGCCCCTCGTTCGCCTTCTTTTAAATCGGCTATTTCTTCTTCCGTAACAGCACCCAGGACGAAACTGTCGTGTTACTACACTGTTTCTCTTATCCTTCCGCCTCTTCTCTCTACCATATCGTCGCCATTCACCTTGCCAGTTACTTACCTTAACTTGGCCCATTGCGTGATAATCTCGTGCGAAACCATGAAACGTCTAAGAGGCTGTTACAGTTCATCTTTCGGATGTAAAAAATTTAATCGATTTTTCGTAGTTTCTAAAAAATTCCATCTTTGTTAAATTTCCGAAATTTGTGTAATTTGCCAAAGACGAGTTCGTTAAGAAGATCGTCCACATTCTAGAGATAATCGCGTACTTGATTTTTGTACAAATCATTATCACTCCTAATTACGAGTGGAAGATCCTGATCGATGCTAAATATTAAGTTTGCATAAGTGTTAATTAGATACCTTTAGACTTACCTCTTTGTAATGATTGTTTCAAGGTAAAATATTTTTCTAGCTTATGACTGTTTAAAGAAAATATCGCATGCGTTTTCATAACTTTATACGTGTGTATGATTCACAAGGAAACGTTGTAGGGTCGAAGAACAGCCGAAAATAGTAGACGTATATTTGTTTCAGCTGCGCTATTTCAAGCGTACCTCGAGGGGGTGAAATCGCCCTTCAAAGTTCGATCCCTTAGCAGCAAACACGGAAATGGTTACGAATGGGAAAAAATTTTGTTAACAAAAATTTAATGCTTCTCAATGTGATAGAAGATAATGCTGGAATCAACAAACGATTTTCAAAAATGTGAACAAGAATTTTATATACATGTATGTGTAACTTTTACAATTCCACGATCAACAAGATAATACTTCATTATTTCTAATACGAAAGGTAGCTTAGAGCTATTATTGCATTAAAATTGCATTGTATTAAAATTCGAGTAGGTTATCAGTGTCATTCTCTGTACTATACGCTTAATCTTAATCTCAAAAATAGTAGCGAATTTCAACGAATTGCTGCAATTATATTCTTAATCGTGAAAATAGCACACTTAAGTAGCTAATTTATTTTCATAATACCGAACCAACTGTTTTCGTTAATCGCATCCTTAAAACCTCTTTAAACTTGGCTATATGTATATCGCACATGTGGTTCGCGAGTGTGTAACCAGAAAAGCATCGAATTTTGCATTGCATGAGATATCACAGAAACGAGACATAGATGCGTGAGATTTGAAGTGGAGCACGAACTACGAACACAGTTCTTCCTCGTTCCAGAAAACAACATTTAAACCGTAGCAGCAGTTTCGTTGTTTCATACGATAACATTTTAGGGAATACAGGTTAAATATGCGTGTAAAATTCGCTGGTTAATGTTCAAGTGAAAACGAGAACAGAAATCTCGCCAGTTTTCACAACTTTTTTGTTCGGTCAGCTAAATGATTTTCATAACTGCGATACGTGCACGCGTTTCCTTTTTTTTTTTTTTCTTCTTCTTTCTTTTCGTACGAATACTCTGGAAGAAAATTATTCCGCGCGAGCTTAAAATTTGCAAATGCAACGTTTGGAGCATTTAAGCAGAAACAGAAGCGTAAAACGTTTCTGATTTATTATTAATTATCGCGCTTTCTATCTAAAAACAAAGTTCTATCAAATAGACTTAGAATCTAACAGGTGTAATTTGAAAATGTAACCCATCGATCTGCGGCATTTGCAATTGTCAAATTACAGTCAAACGCCTTTTAAATTTCCCTAAGTTCGATTTTTATCGCAACAGATAGCAGATCGAAGCAACTTTAAGCGAATATCTCTGTGATAAAAGTCACGTTCCAAGCGTTTTCTCTTGTTTGAAACACGTATCGTTATTTAGCAAAATCTAACTAGTAAATCTCTGCTCACATTGTCGCCGCTAATGACTACACAGGTGCATTTGACGCGACGTTGAAACTCGTGTAAAAAAAAATCTCCCAAAGTAAAAGTAATTCTTTTCTCAATATAATATTAGAATATATCGTGTCATTTATTCTTTTGTTCTTTGAATAAAACTAACGAACTCATATTTTTATCAAAATAATTAAAAGAAATGAAATTCAAATGGGGATATGTTTCCTCTACCATATAATTATGATATCACGGTATACTTTGGATATTCTATACATTTCTTCATATTACGCGAATTCTGCAAATTTTCGCAACTCGAAATTTTTGCACAGAATTGCACGTGCGTCTCGTTCGGTTACGGCGACTTATTCAAATTATTATTCATTATCGTCGCACTTTTAAAATTTCTAAAAAAATATACGGAAATCCTGAATTTCTCACAAATATACGATATATTCTGAAAATATGTAATTTGTTTACGACCGTTTATTCGAAGCTTGTTTCCCAATAAACGTACCGTTCCACCAGTCAGCGGTTCGTAAATTTCCAAAAGGGCCAGACACGTAGCTGGAATAAATAATATCGAGAGGGGTAGAATGGCCGCATAAATAACGAAACTTTTGAATTATTTCGTTATCTATAAATAAGTGGTTGGTTGCGCCACTTCACCGTTGCCTACCCTATTCATCCGCTGGCCGTACATCAACTTTTCTTCTCGCGTTTACGCCATACAGCCGCGTGCGCTCGAACACGGCGATCTAAAAAGCGCAATGTCGAGTCGCGTATCGAGGAAAAAAGTATCAGCTTCGGGATGGCTTCGCTTTTTCCTTCTATGCCATTCAGCTGGCTGTTTCCATTCATAGGGAAATTTCCTTTCTTCCCGCCTCCGGAGAAAGCTAGACGCCAGGGAAATTTTTCAACTTTAGTATAAGCAGCTCGGTTCGAATCTCCCTCGCGAAAGAAAGAATCGTTCCATTGATATTACGTAAACCTTCGTCTCTCTCCGCCAAGAATTTCACTTTGTTTTTGTTGAATCTTTGATTCGTACGCGAGAAACGATAGCAAGCTTCCTCGCTTCCATCCACCGCTTTTTGATTACGTATTCAGACAATTCGAATATTTCGCTTTAAACGTCTTCCGCGTACGCGACGAGAATCTTTCTTTCTTTGTCTTTCGCGTAACTGCTTTCGAACTATACGAAACTTATCTGTGTCGAATTTCGGGAAATTTATTTATTTATGGGAGGATATTTGGTATGCACATTTTATTTAATCGGTCGTATCAAAGGGGTAGAGACAACCATCGATGCCATGAACCGAAACTATAATTTCTAAAGTAACTTGAGAATTACGATATGTAGCAGGCACAGGAAGAAATGTTTCTTCAATTACGCGTTCACACGAAATGAAAAAGTTAAGAATCGAAACTATCATTTTTAGAATAGCTTAGAAAGTACAATAGGAAGTATAGGAACGAACTTTTTCTTTAACTACGTGTTATTAGACACGGATGGTAAATCCAGTATCATAAATGTTTAAGGGAAGTATCATTTGTTTAAACGATAGATATATTACGATATAAGACTGCACTTTTTGACAATTTTTTCAGCTGATTGTTGGTCCATCTTGACTATTGTTCGTACGAACTATGGACTAGGATATAGAATAGAGAAACGAAGAATAATTTTTTGTATTTCATCGTACAGTTTATAATTATTAAGTGCACGGTATCCTCGCATTGTCGTTCTGGTAATTCATCCAAGTAAAATAGAATTTTAGAAGTTTGTTAACCTACATTAACAATGATATAGTAGAAGAGCTAATTATTGAGTATTCCGTGATAAACGTATGAGAATTAAGTTAAATTACCTTTTGATTAATACTTATCTAATTAGTATCTATCTACGTGAATAGAATAATTAGGTATATAATTATCTAAAAATTTGAGTTTTGTATTTAGTGTTGGAATTTGCAATGTACGTGTAAGTTGATAATATGTCTGAAAAATAATGTTAACAAATAAGCTTAATAGAATGATTTATTGTCGCTTAGTTGTAAACGTCTAAATTATAAATTAATGCAGCTGCACCGCATATTGCCTTATTAAAAAGTTCTGTGTTTCACCGTATATCAATTATACTACAAATTTGATCGCTTTGAAACAAGTTATAGCTGCCTTGAGCAAAACATCGTGCGCTAAGTGGTTCTATAACTTTCTCATGGCAAACTTGAACTATTAGCGATCCATTTTCCATTACAACGTTCCGCCAGATTTTCTCTTAAAAGTATGAACAAAGTGTTATTTATTTAAATATTAGTTCTCGTTCGTAAATTGTAATTTTCTCTTCTTAATTGTTTGTTAGTTGTAAGTCAAAACCGGAGAAATGCTCTAAATATTTCAATCTTGTTTTATATCAAACATACTGTCTACTAAGAAATATAAAATAGAGTAATTCTTATATCGAGTTCACGAGCGACAATGATAGATTCTTCATAGTTATTGCTAATTTTTATGCATTTATAGGAAATTCAAAAATGCACAAAACTGCACAGCGTGCACATAATACGAAGAAATATATAAAATATCCAAAATATAGCGTTTTTTTTAATAATATTTAGCAGGTAAAACAATTTTCTAGCGGGATGGTGTTTTCTTTATTACATCCTCAAAAGGTGAAAATTTACACGAAAAAGCACGATTTATTTACAATCTTTTCATCGAGAAAGCACGTCTAATTTTATAAACTTCTACACGCGTTACTATCCTTTTTCTCAAGAACGCATAAATTAAAGTAGAACGTTGTTTATATCGCGATAGTTTTAGTTTATACGCGCTATCAAAACGCGATACAATGGACAGTAGTTTTAGCTCGTGTCGTATATGCTCTCGGAATGAAGAGCTCAGGAGGACAACGAAGACATCACAATGCGGCGATGAATACAAGACACTTAGGAATGCAACAAAAGACAACTTGGCAAGTTCCATGGTAATGTTGATGCCTGTTAACGAGATCTTGGTCGAGCTTCCAACTCCTGTCTGTTCTAATATCATGCATTTTGATAAGAAACGAACATGCGCAGACGATCGGAGCTCTTCAGCTTCCAGTCTTGTTTTAGTTACATCGTCGTTAATCTCCAAGCATTCACGTACCATATATGCCACATAACATACGAGGTCGTGTAATATATTCGTTTGCCATTTGGCGTTAGGTTTTGAAGAATATCATAGAAACGTTGGATACATTTTATAATTAAGATTGTTTAATGGTTCCTGTGGAGGGAAATGAGTATTTTTATTACGAATATTTGGTAAATTATTTGTTATGAATATCGCATTACAGACTCGTTTGTATTGAAAACATTTTTCAGGAATTAAATCGTTTAAAAGATAGAAAAATACTCTTGTACCTGAAAATGGGTCAGGCACATCTGGGGGTGAAAGGAGAGGACATTGAGCGGTTGCAGTTGGAAAGTTGCAGAGAAGACGTGAAGACGTGCAGTTGGAGTTGGAAAGTTGCAGAGAAGACGTGAAGACGTGCAGTTGGAGTTGGGAAGTCGAAGCGAAGACGTGAAGACGTGGAGTTGCAGTTGGGAAGTCGAGGCGAAGACGTGAAGACGTGCAGTTGCAGTTGGGAAGTCGAAGGGAAGACGTGAAGACGTGCAATTGCAGTTGGCAAGTCGAAGGGAAGACGTGAAGACGTGCTGTTGGAGTTGGAAAGTCGAAGCGAAGACGTGAAGACGTGGAGTTGCAGTTGGGAAGTCGAAGGGAAGACGTGAAGACGTGAAGTTGGAGTTGGGAAGTCGAGGCGAAGACGTGAAGACGTGGAGTTGCAGTTGGGAAGTCGAGGCGAAGACGTGAAGACGTGAAGTTGTAGAGTCAAGTTGTACAGAAGACGCTAAGCAGTTGAGTTAAGTCAGTTGAGAAGCTGGAAGCCGAGTAGAAGACGCACGACGATTATAGTCAGCTATATGTTGAGCATTGCTTACACGAATAAACGAACTTGACTCTCAATAACCATCATTCCTTGTCCTTGCTTTAGAAAGTAAAACAAACACCATCACCTAAGTTACTACACGTATTATATCGAAATTTCTGAATATAAAAATGAAACTTTGGAAGCGATGAGCTGCGTAAGCTGCTTAATCCATCTGCAAATGGGAATAAAAACAGCTCATCAATTGTATCACGTTTAATATGAATTCCATCGACCTAGTTTGTGTTTGCTGATTGAGGATTTCGCTACCTATGCTATAGTATGCATGCACTAGGCTTTCCCACTTTCAGCAGAATTTGCATTCGTGTGGAAAGTTCCAGCCGATGAAAGCAACTTCCGAACACAAATACCGTGAGAATTTCCAACAGCTACGAGGGAACAGATACGACTAACGTTAGCATAGAGAACACAGAAGAAGAATGCATTTTCTTTAATTATCAATGAATTACCCACTAAAGCTGGTCGCATTAGACTTATCGAATCGATCCATTATAATACCAACACATACATATACATATAATACAAACATGTAAAAAACACGTGTCCTGGAACGAGTCGAAAGAACAGACAAGAGATTAAAAAAAGACCAGAAGCTTTTAAAGGAAATATTTGTGAATTTACATATAGTAAAGGATCTAACCCTAATTTAATCTTTCTCAACTTTTGCTACCTTTAATTAGCAAATTATATTAATGAATTTTCCTAACTAATGCAGCCTCGTATATTAGAAAATATCATCGTTTTATCGTTTAGCTAGGCCAGCAGTGCAATATTCTGGTCCGAATGAAAAATCGGTATGGGCCAGTATCGACAGTTTAATCCGCCAATTTGTTTGCCAGGGTAAAATTTTCGATTGTATCTCTGGTTGGTTCGTTCTGAAATTAGGGGTTGAACATCGTTCGGAGGATTATCGGCGGACTGAACGATTCTCTGCTTAATCCGTTTGAAGGTAGACGCTGATACTCCATCGGTAGCTTCTTTACCTGCTTAGCCCCAACTTCTATTCGACTCGTAATTCTTTCGAGGAACTTATTGGCTCGATAGAGATCGGGGTAATACGGATTCGGATATAAACCGAGTTAATAAATAACAGCGGATTCTTCATCGATCTCGTTTCGGTCCAATATGTTGTATTATTGTCTGATTCGCTTGCTTCCCCGTTCCATAGCTCTATCATGATACATACTTGCGAACGCTTTCACGGTTTTTATCGATCTCGTTGAGTGTCACAGTGGCCATTCGCCGCAATTCACTGAACCGCTGTGTTGTTCATTCGATTTGCAAGAACGAAAGTGTCGAGCTTGTTGATTGTCATTTTTGAATTTTCCTATATTGGATGGATCAAAACGTAGTGTTTTTGACAGTCGATGTATCCATAGAGCAAACGACGTCACACGTAACACAATTACTGACATTTATTTCTGACAAACAGCTGAAAGTACACAATTTTTATACTCGAAATGCGGAAAATCTTGAGGCCGAAGAAATAACTATTTTCTAAATCGTTCGTTCTCGATTCATTTTGTTACACCGTCGAAGGATTAAACGATCATTCATCAATCAGAAAAGGTCTACGCTCTGGAATTTAAACCACTGGAAACTCAATCCCATCCTCGTCGACTGTGCTCTCCTGTGTACAATTAATCACGCGGACTTAATTTGTCGCGTATACGCGTAAATTAATGCCATTTATATGGCACTTTCTGAGCAAAGTATCGCCAGATTACGGACAAATATTTTTTCAAAAGCAAACCAGACGTTCGCGGATCCGAGAAAGTCCCTGGAGCACGACCGTTCATCCGTGCAAAGTATTTTATTAAACAGGCTGCTAGCTGGTCCTTCAACTGACCAGTCGGCGTACAAATTCAAAGTGCGAAACGCGACAGCCCCGATTTATCACAAGTTCGCGTTCCTCGTCTGTGTCAGGCCCGCCGAAAACTTTGCGTCTCGCGTTGCATGCCGAGTGTGCTCGCTTGCCGCGATCCATCTTCCGCGTTGTTTTAAACCTTTCGCCGTTAATTCCGCTGCGTCGCTAGAATTCCAACGTTCTGGAAATTAATAACGTAGATTTACGCGGTTCCGCGTGCGTTACGCATTTATTGGCGAGGAAGATTGAATTTTCGCAAATGACGAGAGGATTTCAGACGTGGTTTCGTCAAGTTTCTGCAATCGCGTGTACCTTTTTTCAAATATATAAAATGTCAGATATTCGATGAAAATAATTTTCACGTCACTTGGTGTACATTTTCCAAGTGTTTCAAGCTATTCATTAAGCACATAGTTTCAAGTTTCAGTTATTCAAGAATAATATATATCTGAAGACAACTCAATTTAAAGTAACATCGACGATCATGAAACTTAAAATAACATTACGCCACTTAGCAACCAATCTTCTTTCCAGATTAAAGGCTAATTAAAAGAATCTCCTGTATGAAGCTTAGAAAGTTATCTCCGATCGAGTAAACTAGATTTAAATCTTGTAGAAAGTATTTGTTTTTGAAAATCCCGGTGCAAAAGGTAATACCAGCGAGAAACTTAATTACGATCAGTTCTTCTTATATCAAGTTCGTATAAATTATTCATAAATACACGTTTTATATTACTAACGAAAAGAAGAACCTCAAAAACGGAAAAGGTACCTTGAGAATGTCGGTATAAAAAATATGAACAAAGATCTTAATTACAATCAGTTCAACGTACATCAAGCTTCTACCTATTATTCGTAAATAGACGCTTTATTTTAATATAAAACCGTAGAAGAAAAAATCGCATCGAGAATACCAGGATAACAAATTTCAACAAGCATTTTAATTACGATCTGCCCAATCTACGCAAAAAGCGACGCAGGAATCTCAACCATTTCCACCTTTATGAATTACAGCGAAGAAGTAGAGTAGGTGATAAAAACGGTCCCTTTATTCGCCTCAGACCGAGTTCATCGTGAGGTAAATAATTAATGAACAGAGACGCGATGTAACACGGGGGAAAAAATAGATTCGTACAAGATCGGCGATCGGATCGCCGAACGAAAATAGGGAAGAAAAAGAGAAATCGATGCTGGGTGACGATCAAGGGAAGAACATTGACACGATTACACGATGTTGCCTGATAGATGGAAGCTCGAAGAGGGTTGGCGAAGAAAGAAACAGGAAGAAGACCGGCGGAGAGCGTTTCGAGGCCGTACGAATAAGAAAGAAAATGGTTAAAGCTGTAGAGATTAGGTTCGGTGGGGACGGTTCGTGAGACGAACAAAGAAAGATAAGATTGATGCAGGCGAGTAAATTGAACGTTACGAGTGACGACAATGCGACAAAGCCCGCAAATAATTCTCGCCGGAATCGTAATTTATTTCGTCAGAATAGAGCTCCGCGCGCTCGTGCCGCATTACAACGTCGCGTCGCCTGCAACGGAAGTCGCTGGAATCTCCGGCGTGGAACAATGTCGGAAGATTATAAATGCAAAATGCGAAGTGCAAGTGCTTTGTATTATTTCGGGTTTCACCGTCGACTGCTAGAATTTTAAGGTGAGCGCTAATAAAACGCTCCGTTATAGGGTAAATTCAGGAATATTCAAGTATGTTAGAGAACAGAGACGATATCGACGGGTGGAGGAAATTAAGACGGATCAGTGGGAATTCTAGTCGATTCACGGGATTAAAGGAGGAAAATGTGACGAGTATTTTGATTTTATCGACTTTCTTATTTTCGTGTTGTTTAATGGTTGAAAGGATGTGGCTTGATGTAAGATACTCAAAAAAAAATGGAACAACCTAGATCTGTGTAGGGTTTTGCGAAGAAACTGATGCCATAGCTAATATCTAAGCTACGATAACCGATAGGTTACGAAACACGTATACTTTGTGAGACGACTTTTTAACATTTTTCGAGATAACTTGCGAATAATGTTCCTAATAAAAATTTCTTACAAGGTAAATGATGGTAGCATTAAAACGAAATAACGATGTAATACATATTGCGATAAGGTATTGGAGAGATTAATCTACGAAAGTACAACAATTGTGCGTAGTTATTGAAATTAACGTTAAATGTGTCATACGTAGCTTGTAACGTTGATATAAACTAAATTTTCGTAATCAATGTGGATTAAATAATAGTAATGTACGTATTACGAACATATTCGATTAAACGATTGATCGTACGATTAACTGAATTGTCAGATAATTATTATTAAGCAACAGATTAACGGTAATTAATTTGTAATTAAACTACTATTCATTTATACGCGAAAGAACGCGCAAATTGAAAGAATATTGAAACCGATAATGTTGAAAGAACTGATACCTATTTACGATGCATAATTAATCGTTAAACAACAGTATAACGATAATTAGTTTGTAATTAAACCACTATTAATTTATTTGGAGAAGAACGTGCAAGTTCGAGAAATGTTGAAAGTAGAACTGGTCTTTACGAGGCAGCCACATTTGACAAAATAGTAGAGTTTGGAAGTTTCGGAAGTGCCGGTCGTAAAGATTCAATGACTTTAGGTGGGTTGGCCAAGATTCAATGTTCCTGAAATCTCTTCTTTTTCCTTACAAACTACCAAATAAAGAAACAGAGAAAAATACTTGAAAACGTGAACTTTGTACCTGCGATAAATTCGAAGCGAAAAGGATTTATATACGACTATACTGCTCGAAAACTAATAGTCGTACTATTTCTTTCTAATATGCATTTATCTGACCTCAGTTCTATCGTACGACGATAAACTACGATCTATCAAGATGTACGTTTAAACGATTCGTTTTCGAGGCTATGATTTACGTTCCTGCTTACAAAATATTTTCAATACTGAGATTACGAATAGATATTATTCTCAACAATCTAACAGCCTTCGGTCACTTTCTGTTTTCAACAAAATTGTGAATCGTGATTCGTAATCCTTTTTATTTTTAACGACGTTAAGATCTATACATAACAGATCGCATTAGGTTCGCATTTGAACTGCTACTGAATCACGCGATACCTTATCCACTCACTAGCGATACAGACAACGACTAGTTAATATTCTCGCGTGAAAATCATCGTTTGCGACAAAGGAAATCCTACTGTAACTGCAACTTGGTCCTGTTAATACAAACTCGTGCGATTCCATCGTATTTGTTCGAAGACGTCTAGCGTCTCATAGACGAAATCTCGCCTTGGTCGAGCGTAACCGCGGATTACAAGCGGCACAAATACACATCGCCTTAAGATCACCGAACATCTAGAAACCTAGCATTAGTTCGCTGTCTGTTCCATTCCCGTCGAAAGATCAGATCGAAGTACTAGAGAAGTGCGTTAAAATCAGACGGTACCAAGAGCCAAGGCTTTTAAAAGCGCGACTAGAAAAGAGTTGGCCGATGTCAGCGACGTTCCCGCTTTTTCCTCCTGTTACCCGCGATTTTTCTTCGCGGGATTGCGGTAGGAAGAAGTTTACGAATGACTGGGAGGGATATCAAAAGAGGTGACTGAGGCAGAGAAGAGGATGGTGGAGGGAAGAGTGGAAATAAGAGAAAGGGAGAGAAAGAAAAAAGGAAAGAGGGACGCGAGTGAACTTCTTTAAGACGAAAAATAAGGGCGACTTGGCTCCTTATCTAGATAGGTCGCCATTCCGTCTCGAGGTAAAGAACGGGGAAACGGTAGCGACAAAAAAGTCACGAGCGCAAGACACAGCAGGCTTCCTCGGTGAAAAACGTAGAAAAGAAAAGGGGCAAAAGAAAGGATGTGGGAGGGTACGAGAGATAACTGGTGTATTAAGATTTCTAATCTAAATGAACGCCCGTTCCGGTCCAGTGGCAATGGCGGTTTATCCAGCCGTGGCTGCTTCGACTACGTTGCCGCTGCCTTTAAACGACTTAACGACGATTTTCGAAACGATCGTAGCCTCGCAGTCGTGCTTTCGAATTGAATCGAACATCGAAGTCACCGGTGCTCGGGAATGGTATCTAAACAACTGCTTTTCGGTCTATTTCTCGGAACGAGTCCCATCAGCTTGGAATCCAGCGACTGGTATAGTTCGTAGAGAAACGGAGAGCTTTTTACTAATTGCGAGCAGCTACTTTCCCTTCGCCCTTTCGTTTTTACTCAAATGAGAATGAAAGTCTGTAGGCTAGTGTGCAGATATGGGATGCGTATATTTTGTTACTAACACGCATAGTTTCGGTTAATTTGTGCAATATAATCATTCATCTTAAGCTAATGTTCGATAGATTACACACAGCCATTTTATTTCGAATTAAACTAACAGGAACGAGCATTGAGAGACACATAAATGGAAGGTTAGCGTTTCTTAGGAAACTGTAAAAGTTCAAATTGCATCTTATTCTACTCCGTTTCTCATAATATCGCAATCGAGTGTATCTTTTATACCAATTTAATTGCAATTATCGAGTAGTATGTGCAAAATACACACGCTTCTGCATTCTAATTAGCGCAGAGGCTTGAACAAAACCATTGTTATAGATATTAACGATACAACGAACAAGTATTAAAAACAATGCCTTAAAGGAGATTGTTTTAAAAGTATACGCATTTATACTTAAGCTTAATACTGGGGTGTAACACCTGTTCAAACTACCAAAGGTTTGAACAATTGCTGTTACAAAACTAATGAAAATCCGCAAATCCAGTCGGCGTCATTGGAAAGAGTAAACCTTCCCCTTCAAAATTCTTTTCGTTTCATCTCAATCCGACTTTCCATTACTGAGATATCATCGTTCGAAGAGAACCGAATTTTTCAATGATCTTCTGTCGCTGTCTCTCTCGCGCGCTCGGATCTCTCACTCGCACCGCGTCACTGACCAATCGCAACCTCATTAATATTGCGCTGGTTGGTGATAGACAGCGTTTACGACGTTTTAATATTACTACTACTCAGCATACACATTTCTTGGAAAAAAAAAAAAAATGTAGATCAGACCGCTGCAGATTGCCATTCGCAAGTCCACGGAGTTAGATACATCTATTACACTTTGTAGCGTTATATCTCTAGAATCAATTGAGATATCGACATAAATCAAAGTGCATTATTAAGGCTACACTTCTGACCAGTTTTTCAGTCGGTAGTACTTACAAATTTCGCGATTGTTTCGTGTGCATTGTTTATAAAATATTGATGTATTATTTCCATTCATTGAAAGTTATTTAATTTTTATTAAGCTCGAAAGAAGAGAATTTTTCCTAGCAAGTTATATGATTTTACGTCACTATATTACGTGTTGCATTAGTTTCTACGTAAAGCACTTACGTTACAAATACACCGAGGATATCTATGCAAATTCATACTTTTACGAATATAATCAACAAAACGGAATCAGTATAGAATTATTCTACATATCCTACACTGTGGCGATGCACTACTGGACATTTTAAATATTTCTGCGTATTGTACGCGATTTTGTAACATGAAATTGTCGGCAAGTGCATGAAAATTCGCACTGTGACTATGAACTTACAATAAGATACCTAATGAAAATTAATGGAAGAAGAACAAGCAGGCACTTGGTGGGCGAATTCCATCAAATTGGCTCAACGATGTAGGGGATGTACTTTGACTTCGATGGTCTGTCGTCACGAACGAGCAAACGAAAGACCCTTCGTCCGATATTGAGATGTTCCCGCGTTTAGGTGGACGCCGCGCGTCGATAAAAGTATCCCGAGATCGGTAGAAGTTGCTTTTATTACAGCGGCGTTATTTTTCTATTGCTATTGAAATAGGCACTCGAGCAAAGATGCTGATGTTAGCGTTGCAGCGAACGATAAAAATCTCTGAAGTCGCTTTTATCGACGCAATGCTGAACGTACGCTTTTTATGCCGAGGAAACGAACGATTATGTGCCGGCAATTCTCATACAAAGTTTTTCGTTGCGTTCTTCGATATATACATGTATGTATATATGTATATACGTATTTGCCAGCCAGTCTGTACTGGCTATTAATGCCGGATACGGCGCGCCGTGTTATCGTACCGTGAAATCGTCTCACGAACAGCACGGTTTGATATACAATCGGATTGGCCGGGATAGCATTGTGACGATTTCGCGGTTTCATTGGGCATTTGAATGTAAATTGTAGCCGCGCGAAAGAATGCTGAAGCCTGCAAAGATAACGCAGCCACTTCTATCTTCCCTTCGTGCTCGTCCGTTCGTTCAATCGTTGAAATTGCTCCTAATAATATTTTTTTCAAGCTGAAACACGAGCTTCGTTCAACGACCGAGTCGGTGATGGTTTTATGCATAACTTTGTGGAATTTCGAAAAGAGAATGAAGAGCAATGAAGCAATACTTATCAGATCTGTAAGGTTATATCATTTCTTTTTGGCTGTCGTTAAAACATTGTCGCGAGTATTCGACAGTCGTAGTGTAAAATATCAGAGTTAACGAGTATCTCAGCGGAAAATTGATAGGACGATCGAGGATTACAGGAGCCTCCTGCACAATGATTTATTAACTGATGATGTTAGTGAATCGACTAGAATTTTCTTTCGTAATTGTACAATTTTAAATCAAGTATCCCAGAAGATTGGAATTCGTAAAATTTCATTTACCTTGTTATCAAATTGTAATTGATATTAATAATTCGATAATTCGGTAATTGCGTTCCTTATAACAGGAAGTCGTTCGAGCACAGAAGCAAGGGAGTCTTATAGAGCATGTTGTTTGACTCTAAAGACGATAGCTATCTTTCGTTGTCGTTCTGAGACTTTGAAAACGTAGGAATTAATATTGAAGAGATCAATTTCTCGTTTTCAGGCTTGTAGCAGAGTCTTTCATTTAAAGTTCGCCATAAGAGTAACAGTTTCTTGAAAGTAAGCTATACCTGCATACCTGTATTATCATTCTTATCGTAGGATTAAGAAAAAAGGGAATTAAGTTCAGAATGAATTTATAAGTTAGAGACATCCGTTTTATATTTCTGGAGCTTAAGATTCAAGACATGGGATATCGTATAATGTAATGGAAAAGGAGATAAGAACTGCCTTGCAAAGAATTCTTAAGCGTAATAAAGATGAAAAGACGCTTTATCTTAGAAACGAAAGATAAGATACGATCCATAGATATATGTGCGATATTAGGAAAACAGAGAAAACGGATGCACGTGATAAATACAAAACATGGATGCAAATGATACAACAAAATGCAAAAATTATATTAAGAGAGGATAGTCTAATTTCATTTTAATTGAATTTCTATTTTAGTTAAATTTAAAAATATTTTCTTTTTATTTTAACAAGTTACGTTAATCCTGCTTATGCTTACTTGATACCAAAATTATGATACAAATCTTCCCTATTATTTTTATATTTTATATATATTTAATTAGATGCAACGATATTAATTACTCTTGTAATAAACTCTTAGCAATTTCGCACTAAGAATAAACTTACTCGCGATAGAAGTTAAAATCTGCTTTTGTATTTATTATTTAATAATTTCATTCCATCCAAATTGCATTATTTTATTCGCGTAATTGCTCTCCCCTCTTATAATATAATTTAACTAGCATAGAATTCTACCAAGTGGAGTTCTGAGATAAAATCTATTTAATTTGAAAATAAATGACCCCAGGGATTCCATTCATTGCTCTAAAATTACCCTCTGTACGCAACTGGAATGCATATACGTAATAAACAGTAATACAGAACTGCGAAGTAAAATTAAGTAAACTCTTTCCAATTATTTATTATGTGTCGAGATATAATAAAAGGTAGTAACAAATATATTAAGTTCTCTACGTATACAGTGACTTCAATGGCCAATGGCTTCCTTTAATATAATCTAACGCAAATTTCATATTATATTTTTTGTGCGTGCACTTTTGTCGTATTTTCTGCTTTATTAATATATATATTTAATGAAAGAGAAATTACGAGCAGTTCAGCTTATACGTGTTATTAGTCGCGCAATTAGCGCAATTCATTTGCAATGTTTCATCGATGTCGCAAGTTTTACGAAGTAATCCAGAAAAATCGAAATACCGCGATAATTAACGCCTGTCCGCTTTACGCAGTATTAAAACCACGTAACAATCTCTCCTCATCCTGTTCACCAGCAGCCACGTCAGGGATCACGTGTCATTTGTTATAAAAAATAATTTCAGTCTTTGCAAACGAACTCGTCAATTTACGTAATTATTGTCACAGTTTGTCAATCACGTAAAATGTGTTCCACCTTTTATTCGATCATATTTCGAAAACAATTTATTTCAAAATGCTAACCTATCTAATCGTTAGTTCGTAATTTCTAATAACTATTTCACTTTATCATTTCGACTTTCTCACGTTATCTTGCGTACTAAACGTATCGATTAAATTCCGCATAAATTTGAACCTATTAATACAATACACATTTCCGTATCCATAACAAATTTCACCAATATAATCACGATGACCGTGTCTCGTTATAGTGTTAATAAAATTTCAAAATATTCCGTATAACACGTGTAACGTATACATAAAAGTTTTCTATAGTTGTGTTCAAATACTCGCAAACTTAACACTGTGCGTTAAACGATCCTCGCTATTTTTATTTCTCAGCGAAAATATTTGCAAATTTTCCAGATATGAATCCAAATTTTAAAGAACCTAATAATGTTCTATTCGAATTGAAATTCAGAGGGGCGTTCTTTTTGCACGGAATACCGCGTCAGCGAGTTATCGGTGACTGGAACCGGCAGGGTGGACAATCTGTCGGCCATTAAATCCGTCACGAGTCCACCTTCAATTTTGCCGCGAGCAGCTTCCGCATTCGATGTGCAGGAGTGGATTCTTTCACCTCTGCGATTCGAATAATTTTGTGGACGCACGATGACAAATGTGCGGGGTTGGAAGCGACGTCGAGCAAATAGAATTGGCGTGACAAAATTAATTACTTTTTTCCACGTCTCCCTCCCTCTTTTTCTCTCTGTTTCGCTTAGTTCGCACCTCGCTATCCTACTCTGGTACTTTTTACCGATATCTCGTCTCTGTTTCTCTTTCTCCTCGATACTTTTTGTCATAGTCGATTGACGTTTGCTCTCGATCACAATCTTGCTTCTTCCTTAATCTCCTCGTATCCACTGGCAAGATATATTGGGCATAAATTGAGCCTCTCAGGAAGTAAAGTAATAATCTCCGTTTCTTGTAAATTTCTCAGCTTCGTCAGCGTAGTTACGAAAAATATTTCCACGCCTTCTCATTTATTCTTGTATTTGCAATGGTAATTAATAGATAGCAAATTTTTATGTCATTTACAGAAATTTCAAGATGCAAAAATGCATAGAATTATATGACTTAGAAAAACATAATAAACTGTTTAAAGTATAGTACTTTTTATGGTATGTAACAGGCAGAACAAATTTCCGCCTAGGTGCTTGTCTTTTAATTGTCCCGATGGAAGTGTGAAGTTGCGTAAAAATCCGCGGTCTATTAATTCGATCCGACCATAATAAATTTTGTATCATTTAGTTGTATTGTATTAATAATTACAAAAATTTCATACTATGGAAATGAAACGTAGGACCTAAGTAAAAAACGCTTCATTGAAAAATAAGGACGAATGTACGAATACTTTTTGTAACTATCGCAGATAACACGATTATGTTCAATTCTCACAAAATAGAAGATTTACTTCCGTGGGCCCATTCATCACAAGGTAATGACATGAATGATGGTTTTCAGTTTAAGAAATAATGTGTCTTGTATTATGCTTTTTCTCTATTTTTTAACTCATAGAGTTGATGAGTATAACTTCTGATTATCGTCTTATCGTATTATTAAAATTTATAACATTTTCATTAGAACGAAGCGTCTTCTTTCCTTCGTGAATGTTTCTACATTATTCAAAAATTGCATATGTCTCCAGAAATCTTCAATTTCTTATTCTACATATTCCGTTTCGTTAAATTAATTATTTTCTAATCTAATAGGGAAATATTTCTTCAATTTCAATAAATTTGTACGAAGTAAGAGAGAAAGAGATTGCAGTGTGCGAGAAATATCTTTCTAAGAATAGTTGTGCGTATCGAAAAAAAAAAAAAAAAAAAAAAAAAAAGAAGAAATGTATGTCACCGGTGAAAAGCAAACGTAACTCACAAATGTCTGTCGAATATAAAGTAACGTTGAACATAATACTTAGAATGCAATGTATCGGGCTACATACATATAAATCGCAGTGATCACTGAGTCGTTGAAATTCGTAACGATCCTTCTTCCTTCTTTTTCCCTCGTCCTTCTCGTTTCCCGTCCTCCATTCCACCCTTTGCTCTAGAAAGTGTATTCCTGTCACGAATGTAGAGCGAAATAGAATCGTTGAAACAACGATAAGATGAATGAAAGGGGAAAGGGGAAGGAAAATGGAAACAGAGACGGATATCTTTCGTCGGTTAAAGTTAACAGTTAAACGAATTAAATTAAGGGAAATTTAATGAAATTCAATAGCGAAATTTTACTAAGACGATTCCCCAAAGGAATTTTTACATTTAATTCCCAGGAAAAGAATCTTTTGAAAGACTGTAACGGAACATCTTAAAATTATTAGATACGCTCATTGTGATATATGGTTTTAATTTTGTTAGTTGTGGAAAACCAAAGAAAAACAGGGGAAGAATTCCTTCGCGCGGAGGAATATGGGCACCATTATAAAAATTTACAGCCGTGCGTGTTTCCGTTTGTATCTCAATTTCGCTTCGTTTTTTCGAACACGGTCCATTTACCGTTTCCATTTCCAGCAAATAAAACACGAATAAACTACTTGGCTACGTGGAAAGACGCCTGTGCAAGAAAATGGAAACAAACACGAATTGGATAACGTCAAAAGGCAGAAGAAGAAAATAGAAGAACAGTAACTTTCTGTTCGCGAACCTGAATAAAAAGTTGTATATAGAAGGGGGGGGGAATTAAATGAAACGGCCCCTAACCAAAAAGTAATCTAGATAACAAATTAATTAACCTAACACCAGAAACTTTTTATGTTTAAATTATGCAAAATATTTTGTTACCTCGTTAGCATTGTAACTAGACAAAATTGTCGTGGTTATATCGTTAAGATTCGAAACAGATTTGAAAATGTATCGTAAAAGTTACAAGATATCTATGGGAAACATATACTTTGCAAAGATCGTCAAATTGTTTTTTAAAAACAATTAATTTATTCGTTATATTAATAAGCCACAATATATAGCCTACTAATATATAGTCTACTAATTTTACGCTAAGTTTATCTTTGCAATAAATGTCTCGTACCTTCTATATACATTTCCAGACCGATTTCAAGTTTTACAGTGCCAACGAAGTTTTAAAATCTTCCGTGTCAAATCTGCAAATACTTTCGCCAACCACTATATTCTATAAGAACCTTTGCTTTCATAGAAAACATCGTAAGACTCTTTAAAGAGTACCTGCACCGAATTTTAGCGTTCACTCGAACAACTTGACATTTACATTCATCCAACGATAAGCATAGGGTTATCCTTTTAACGAGACGAAGAGGCAAACAGCGAGTTCGTTCAAGCGAGTAATTTAACTGGCCATTTGAACGCGTTTAATTTTCATGCGATAATTACTTCAGTACTTGACTCGCGTTAAAGTCCGCTTAAACACGCGGTCCAGCTCGCGTCCATTATAAGCCCGCGTTTTACGATTATCCTACGAGCGCGGCAGGCGTCGCGACCAAATTTACAACCGCGTTATTTTTCTTCGGTTTCGTTCTCGTCCCACCGCGTGTTCCTCCACCTCTCCCACGAGCAATAAAGTCACGCTAAAGTAAGGTAAAGTAAAACCGTCGAGACGATCAAAAGAGAGGAGGATAAGGGTAAAAGGAAAGAGAGCGAAGTGCAGGAAAAATGGGAGCAGGAAGAAAGTTTGCGGAGAAGATGTAGAATCGTGGGTAAAAGATGGAAAGGAGGGCGTACGGAAAAGAATCAAGAAGAGGCATTCTACGGGAAGATGCGGCAACTAAGATAGAAAAAAAAGTAGGAAGATGGGATCGATCAATTCGTATTTTTTCATTTTTTTTTTTTTTTTTTTTAAATAAATTACTGCGGGTGATTTAGTTGCTAAGAACATAGCATTTATTTATTCAATCGATAGATGTACTTTGCTTGTTCATCTACGATAAACATAATAATTTTTCACGTCGCAAGAATATTAGGATACTGTACAAGATATACTGCTTTTGTTCGTTTAATGGCTTAGTATACTGGAATTAATTTTATCTAAATAATTTAATGATATAATCACTCAGGAAACATACCACGGTATTCAACAATTACTATATGAATCGTTTAGAAGCATCGATAAATTGAAAAACACGGAAAGACGGTAACGTTATACTTATTACACTGCTTTCTCAATTTATCTCAGAATTTGTCTTTAGAATTTATTATTCTTTGTGTCGTTTTCTTGCGATAAATGAACTTACGATAGTAAGTTGTCTGTTCCTTGAAGATTGAACCTTAATCGTATACCTGTGTGACGAAATTATGAAATGCGCCCAACATGAAACTGATCATTTTGCCTTCTCAGAAGTTCGTAATATACCGAGTGATTTGAAAGTGTCAAAACGTTTATGAACGGTAGCGTAAGTACTTGCAATGTACTCGAGCCTATCGCTAGTAAAAGTAGAAAAAAGCGATGGATATGAACGAAGGACGATGGAGAAAATCGGTCGAAGTGGGTGGATTCTAGAAAGAACGAACGTACCGTGCTATGAAATACAACTCAGCGTAGTCGAGGCCAACGGTTGCCGTTCTTCGAGGCAGCTCACGAGCGTCGGGACGCACCTAATGCGGATACAATGGCCGACAGTTGTTACCGGCCACGGCGTGGTTCTTGCGGCTCGCTTTTTGCGCCACCCATGCAGCTGCGTGTTCGAGAAAAATCCGAACAACCCGCGCTATAAGTTCTCTTCGAAGCTTTGCGACGACAAAATGAGGGCCAGACTCTAATTAGAGGAAGCGAAAGAAACTGTTTCGGCAGCGACTTCGTCGGTCGGCTAATGAGAACGAACGCACCTCCTCTCGTTGAATCTTTAACGTGTGATTTCCGTGGCTCTTACTTTTTACCACTTCTTCTCGGATGTGTGACGGCACTGCGTAATCATCGAGGTGTAAAATAATAATTCTTTGTTAGAAATAAATATTTCTTCGATATTCCAGACATTGTCATGTTGTTCGAGTTTTGGATATTAGGGAACAGTATTTCTTGACGGTTTGAAAATCATTTTGATCGATTAGATTTCTGAATTAGTGCAAGTAGAATTTATTATATTTTGAAGAATGAAAGATAGGATGAGATTTTTTAAGAATTCGCCGAGTTATAGAAAATTCCGTCAAGGTAGAATATCGTTTTATTTCATTATATAAATGTTTATAAGATTATATAGAAATTTATAGGTATTTCGACAAATGCTTTTACTTTTGTACCTCTACTTTTGTGATTCCAGGAATTTTGTGATCGACAATTAAATATGTGGTAAATTAATCTATGTCACAGGATAAGATATATTTATTCCGAATAAGTAACATTATTTATAAATGCTCGTGTGTAATATTGAAAAGAGCTAAAGGAATAAAAACTCTGAATAATTTAAAATAATTATATCGTAAATAACATTAAGAAATCCAAGGATTTATATTCGTATATCAGTAGCTCTAGCTTTTCTGACAATATAATTGTCAAAATAAAAAGAGTCATAAGATCTTCTAGACGCCGTATAAAAATGTATACAACACTTACGCGCATATTTTCAAGTTTAGTTGCGTTAGCAAAACATCCACTGCTAAACTACATAATCTAGCAAGCCTAAACATCTATCGAACGATATGCCATATTTAATTATCTTAAAGTTTGATATTGCATTATAAGCTTAAATTTCCATCAAACAATTTCCACGTCGAAAATCAAATTATTCTATTCATCACAGAATTATGTGGCTAATCCTTCTATACATTCCAAACATTTCCCCTTTCAAAATCCTATTTCAAATCTCCCCTAAAACTTTCTATTATCACAGAATTAATATCCTACCGGGATATTCCGAGCGTTCTCAGAATTTCCACGGAAAGAATGTAACGTGCTTTGGAAAATCCGTAGCGTCGATAGGAGAAACTAGGTAAAATGGTGGCCATTAGGACCTTTTAAATCAACAGAAACTCCTGTATAAGTGAAACGTATAAAACCATTGCGGTTATCCCAGGGTTGCGAACACGAAAGCCGACTACGTCATTAGGATCTAGCGAATGGTGCACGTATTGTTGCGCGTCTCGATCCACCCCACATTCCATTTTCACCTAACGTAACAACATTTCCCCACGTAGCCTTAACTCCTTATAGCATACAGTTACATCAGACATTCCAGCCCTTAACGCGGCTATGCTGTTTCGGTCATTTTCAATCCGATAGGTTAATACAATTGTTATAAAAATGTGTCGGTTTTGATAGAGAAAAAAGAGCGTTGTGCGTGTTCTAACAAACAGGTTTTCAATGTTTTGGGAAAATTTGTATACGTAAGATTAGAGCGTGAAAGCTCGTGTATCTACCATAACGATTCTTCTATTTTATCCTCGAACTTGGCAATCTTTTGAACGGGAATATACGATTACACGTAGTATAGTAGCTTGGAAAGAAACATTTTTACTTTAATATTTAAAAGATGAAATCATTATGTCATTAAGTGAATTATTTCAGCTGTTTCGTATTAAACAACGGAATACCACAAGTTTTTTTTATTGTACCATCGCAAACATAGACACGTATTTTTCGACTGTTTATTACATACTTATTACTTATCAACGCACTCGCTATAACACGAATATAGTGCACGTCTAATTAAAAAAATTGCAATAATCAAGCACTTATAACTCATTTAATACACTGCTGCATTGACATTGAATAAAATTTTACGAATATGATTCTTTGTTTAATGCAGTCATTATAGTTAAGTAATCGCTTAGTTGAAGAATTTAATGCAGCTGATTAGTAACTGGTTCTCTTGAAAATCATTCGTGAAATTGCTTATCGCATCTATGAACGTACGATCCTTTGTATCTCCCATTTGCAAATGCACGTAATTCGTGGTTATTTGCGTATTAATGGATGATTGTGTTGCATAGTAAAACATTACAAGTAATTGAGCTGCCTATGTGGTCTCACCAGTCTCAGAGAGTAATATTTAGAGAGAGAGAGAGAGAGAGAGAGAGGAGAGGGAGAGTTGAGGTTCATTTGTTTGGTAGAGATAAGAAATTCGGAATTACATTGGATAGCAATACGTTATTGCTCGACGGGGCTATAATTTACAATGCTGTGCGGGTCGTTCTATGGTTCTATGTGATATATGTAATTTAAGTTATTTTTATCAAAGTTTTTACTGTAGAATAGTATAGAATAAACGGAAAGATACATTTTATGGCTAGTTTACGATTCAGGTGAAGAATAAATCGCGTCAATCTATTTATATCAGACAGTGTTGAACGTAACGAGCTTACGACTATGTAAGTCTTGAAAATGCAAATGCATCCACTTTATAACATAATATGGAAAAAGTATCTAAAATAATAATAGTTTGATCTTTTTAATACTGTTCGTAAGAATATGAATTTACACGAGAATTCGCAATCTACACAAATATTACAGTTTCAATTCGAAAAAAGCAGGTTGAATCGTAGCAAAACTGAAATTTTATTCTAAACTATACTGGTATTTATAACTACGCTTCTTCGCTTTCTTAAACGTTCCACATTTCAACATTTTTAATGCTATACAGTACGCAGATATACGTGCCATAATAAATATCTAACACTTACCGCAATAAGCGATAAAAAAATCGCAAGAGAATGAGCTAATTTTGTATTTCGATATAATTCAAAATTACCTGCTTCGATAAGCTGAACTTTTGGTTTTACGGTTTCTATGGCACACGTCGGCGATCGACCGATTTTCATCCGTTCGCGAAGAGCCGCGAGTGTTCGTTGCGAGGAAAAACGCTGACAGGCGTGCCGCAAATTGTCGTTACTCGGAAAAAAGAGCGACAACAGGCGTGCAGAAGCGAAGCAAGGTGTGTGACACGAGCGGACACGAGCGGACACGAGCCAGCTGGATCGTTTGCAAAACTGTGCGTCCCTCTCTCACGTACGCATCGCTGCCACCGTTTTCATGCATGTCGTTTAATATGCGCCGTGCCTTGCGCGAATTGCTTCTTTTTCCCTCTGTGGTCGCGGAAAAACAACGCCGCTAACGGAATATCCGCGGCGCGGATTCCAAACGACGTCCCCGAATCGACTTTTACCGACTTCATTTTTATGGATTTATTGAAATCCTCGTGATCGAGACGCGAATATTCCTTCGGCAAAAAGATCCGCTTTTTAATGTTCTTTCTCACTTTAGATTGGGTTTTTAAGGTGCTTTCGTAGTTTGCTTGTAATTTAATAGTCTGGTCGTAATCTTATTAGAAGTTTGTGCTTATGTGCAATTCAATTTCTGACAAATTTGCTTCCATTAGTTCAAGATTATAGCATATTCGTGGTGAACTAGAAAAAAGATAGTATCGATACTTCAAAGCAATGTCTTTGCAAGACCTCGGATCAGGAAACCTTTTCTCTTCGCATCTAAACGTCATAATTTGTAATCCATTAATTGACAAAATAATGTTATGACTTGTGCCTATCCAAGTAATTAAAACAATTCCATGCATCCTTCATGCATAGTATTAGTATTTAATAACCATCCAGAATATCAAGAAGATATTCGAATATTTCCAATGCTGATTATGCGTGTCTTTGATCCAGCATCTAATAGTAGACACCATTTTCTTTCCAACATCTGTACAAGATCGTTTAGTAACGATCAGTAAGAAACATTCTTTTTCCCACGACCAATGACGTCTCGAACATTCCATTTCGATTTTCCAGAAACAAATCGTCTTACTAATCAATCCAATAGCCGGGAGATTCTTCTGTTCGTGGCCAATAAATGGCCCGCTATACTCCGTCGCGTTTCCTTATTTCCCGGTTGATGTTCGAGAGCTAAAAACTCATACATTCTCCGGCAGGCGGAACGACAAACAGGCTGTGACAGAAACGCAAAAAGCTTGAAGCGTTTCTTAGCGAGCCGCATCTTATGTCGCTTTGAGATACTAAAATGGCCCGACAGCTTCTGGTGACACGTTCTCGTACATACGTAACACGTTTTATACGCGGTGTTCGCCACTCGACGTAAAAAAGGGCCGCGATCGCCAGTGGTTAGTGGCGGAACGTTGTTGCTGAACGTTGCTGCACTTTATTCCTTGCTTTCTGCCCCGGCTTCGTGCCACTTGGATTTTATACGACCGTCATTCACCAGGCTTCACATTCTCGCGCCGGCTCTCTTTCGCCTTTTACTATCGAACAATACGCAATTCTGACAGCTCCGCTAAATGTACCGACTGATATGCCACCTTGTTTGCCTCGCGAATCGTATCTTTTCATCGCAGTCGAATCTCTCGCTTTGATTCTGACCGCTAGATTTTGTCGATGTTGGAGAATTTAGCGCAAAGAGTGGCCAGAAAATATTTTCACTCTTACGCGATGATTAAATTTAATTACAAGGGACGAGCGAAAATATTTTATATCTATATTTGATAATTAAACTCAATTAAAGTATGACTAGGGTTAGGTTCATATAGTTTGGTAGAATAATAATACGTAAATGAAACACGCTATACAAACGAATTCGACATTAATAATCGATAATTAAATATACATGTAAGTAAATCATTAACTAACATCATAATGGAACTATTTCAACATTAGAGTTACATTTGGCGTTGACGTTAAATTATAATAATCCTGTATTCTAATACGTACGAATCCTTCTCTATTGTCTCGTTGATATTTCAAACAATCGATAAAAATTGTTCATTCTGATCTAAATAATAAAATCAATCTTCGGCGTAAGTAACAAGATCAGAAAAAAAAAAACTAGATGCGCGAGCATAGCTTTTAGATTGCCATAAATAATTACAGTAAAAATCACGGTTCAATGTCATTTTGTCTTTTATACGCTCGCTTTCCACTGCGTCCTTTTATGCGATAGCATTTATGATCGTTCGCCATGGTATTAAATTTTATTCTTCAAAGAAAACGCTGATTCATCGTTTTGCAAGCGTATTAGCGAGGTTGAATCGCACGTGAATAGTTCGGTGGGCAGTCTTTTTCAACGTATAAAAAGAGCGTGCAACTTTGCCAACGCTATAACAGCGTGTAATCCTCTTTCTCTTCGTCAGAAGCGCACGTTCATGCATAGATCATCGGGCATGAATTTTAAGGTTCGAGGACGTCCGCAGTTGTCCCGGTTTTTACCGCTGACCAACGCACAGTTTCGCCGTCTCGTAATTCTACGCTTGTCCTATGGGAAAGAAAGACAGGTTCTTGCTACTCCCGCAAATTACGCACTAACGAACAATTTCATTTAGATTCGCGTAAGCGATTCATTGTGGCTGTGTACGCTTCTAATAATAATAAATTGACTGCGGACTCGTATGCGTTCACGAGAAATTGAAATCTGCACGAATGTACAAAATGCATGTAACATACAAAAATATATATGTGTAGTATCGAGAAAAGGGACGTGCCTGACAATGGGTCATACCTGTGGCCCTTTACAACATTGGGGTAATTAAAGGGGATCTACCTGGGAATGGGTCAGGCACGTCTGGAAGTTAGACAGAAGACGTTAGGCAGTCGAGTTGTGGAGTCGAAGAGTCGAGTTAGTCGGTGGTGTAGTAGCAGTTGAGTGGAGCAGTTTGAGTTAAGTGAGTTGAGAAGCTGGAAGCCGAGTTTAAGACGTACGACGATCGTAGTCAGCTTTATGTTGAGTATTGCTTACACGAATAAATTTGAACTTAACTCTTAATAAACCATCCTTTCTTGTCCTTGCTCTAGAGAATAAATCAAACAACACATTTGTAGGTTACTACATATGTAATATACAATAATAGTACATTTTATTGATTCATTACAATTACAAGTCTTCCTTTTTATTCGATTCTTATCAATTAAATATATCATCCGCGTCTCTCACACTGACATTCACAATTTTATTCTATTTTATCCTATCACGTTCTATCTTATCCTAATTTACGTCTAACTTACACCTACGTCGTTCTCTTATCTTGTTAATCTTATTACATGTCGGTATTCGATATTTCATTTGGTTTGAAGCGTTTCCAAATTGAAGGCGTTCCATTTCTGTTATCAAATTGAAGATGCTTCGGGATCGTCACTAAGGAGGCGAAGCGATAAGAAGCAGGAGAGACAGATATTGATTAGATGTCATGAAAGCCAGATTGAGAAGATTCATTGGAAAGTGTTGTGTCAACAGAGATTCACTGTTCGTCGTTGAGGGGTTATTGTGAAATATTATATTAAAAAGAGATCTGTTTATTATTACTTCCTCTGGAATATACATAGTACTCGTTATAATTGTTGATAGGTAAAATGATAGATAAAATGGTTGATAGAGGTATAAATTTACATAAAAATCCACGGTGTAGCGATAAACGAGCCTTTCAGAAGCTGTATATTCGACAGCTGCGTAAATTGAAAAGTATAGAAAAATGAAAACGTTACAAACACTCTTCCTCAAATCTATCGTAAAGTTTAACCTCGTGTATGTCTACTTACAACGTGTAAATTTATAAAAGTAATTCTTTTATCCAATAATTTTTCAGTCGTCTGTGACAAAAGTGAAGCAAAATAACGAAATGGAAAATAGCTTTTCCTTTAATTCCGCCCACTCGAATTCCTCTACCTTCTATACATGGATATTCGTGAATGTGGTATACATAGTGAAAATGGTTACTGAAAAAGTCTGTTTAGGCTCAATGGCTCGATTCATCATCCGGTTGATGACCTCCTCGAGTATCGTGAATATGCGATTCATCGTTAGAAAGTGTTCGAGTGCTTTTGACGATGCTGAAAGAGCAATTAAAGCGAAGCATTTACTTTGCATTCATGAACAGGTGTCGATTCATCAAGGTGTTCCTTTTTTCTTGTAACAAGAGGTGTACACACTGAGAGAATCATTTCGATTTACTGTGAGACGTTTAATTTAATCGTGTTACTCTAATATTCGCCCTTTTCTCTGTTTTCTTTACCCTCCCATTTGCTTGTAGCATTTACGGATCAACTATCAGGTATTTACAAATCACTTTGTACTAATCGTAAGAATTTTTACGCAACGTTTCTTTAACTAAAAGATATTCATATGAATACCATAAAAAAAAACATCGAAATACAACCGGATGCCGATAAAATATCAGCAGAACATTTTTTTTTTTTTTTTTTTTTTTACGCCCAACAAAAAAATCCTCTTTGGAAGTGTCTGTCAACGTGACATCATCGAGGCATTGCGATTTTTACGCGGTTCACAGTTTCGTTGCATTTTATCGTAAAACAATACACGAATTTGACCGAATATGCCGCCCTTGTACGTCATATATCTTCTGCGAATTACCTTTGGACAACTTGTTCGTCAGTTTATGTTCAAATGTACGGTTCAACGATGTGAGATATATCTGAGAGCTGTTTCGAGTGGTTCACTGTAACAAATATTCGCGATAATTTTATCCTGGTTGATCCTTTGTTTGGGGAAGCAGTCGTTCGAGGGTTCTAAAGGAAAAATAATTTTCAGGTGATATATCGTTTTGAGATAATCAAACAGCGATAGCCTCGAGTCATATAACTGCAAGCCGATATTCGACAGTTTCAATTTTGCTCATTCGATAATTTGTTTCGTAGCAAGTAAGGGACGTTGGAAAATGAAACGCAACGTGTTGAAAATCTTTACATTTTACAGTTTCAGAGATAAGGAACCTATACCTCTTGTGGGAAACGTTCATCGTTCCACTTTTATTGTCACCCTACGTGTACGATGTTTGCACAAGTAACAAGCTTAAATTTCATATTTCGTAACTACGGTTTACAATTTGTAATTTACAATTTCTACTTCTAACTATCTTGTTAAGATAATACGACAATAACGAATCGTGTTTCTCTTTTATAGTTCGCTGCGCTTTATTTTTTAAGTTGTCCGTAGTTGTGCGAATCAACATCTTTAGAATCTAAAATGTTCCGTAAAAAGTAAATTCTTTGTGACGAAACTAACGAAACGAGCTGTATATTTCTTAAAAAAAAAAAAAAAAAAAAAACGTCTTATATCTAAGAAACGCGATTCCGAGAAGATCAATCAGAATAGAAATAATTATCCTCCATTTCGTTACATTGCGAACAATATAAGTTATGAGCGATAATTATTTGGAAGCTCAGAACAAAGGAAGGTTGTGTTAGAGACGAGATTAGAAGGAGGAAAGCATGTAAGCCGCGTAAATGATAACGACGAACACTGTGCGCGCCAGACGATAAGGTTTAATTGTCCTCTCGTTGTCTTTCTCCTTCTCGGAGTTTCTCGTTTCGAGGAATATCCGGCTTTTCAAATGTACTTCGATTTCCTACATGTACTTCGTCCCTAGATTCCCTTCTTCACTACCCTGCTTCCAGAGATAAACGATATATTTTCCTTTATTTTCCTTTCTTTCCTTCCTTTAGACAATACATTTATTTTGTATTGATAAAGTAACAATGTTACATTAGATGATTTCATGATAAATGTACTTTTATCCTAAATGATAGATGTAAAAGGGTATAACTTGATTTAAAATGAATAGTTTTCTACAATTTGTCGATCTATAGATTTAAGGATCTGTTAGTTCAATTTACAAATTTATAGAAAATTGTACATTTCTGTACAACATTGTTGATTCAATAGTTTTGGCAAAACGTAGTGTATTCTTTCTGTTTCGCGACCATATAGACAAGTTTATATTTACAAAAGAAAATGGTCCAGAAAACATTCTTATTTTTTTATATGTTTCACTTTGGAAGAAGTAGGATATATTTAATTGCTGAAAAAATATGATTAAGATTAAATTAGTGCAGTGAGTAATAGATTAAAGTCTTCTAGAAAAGTGCTCTAAATAAAAGAATCTTCTAAATAAAATAATATATAAATTTAATCAAAATGATCATCGAATGTTTTACAATCTTAGAACAATTGTAATAAGAAATACAATAAAGTATAACATTCTAAGGCTGAATGGTACGTGGCACTGCATGTTATTGGTAAAATAATGTAATAGCTTATAATAGACTAATAATTGACTAATGTATAGCACGAATGGCATGAAACAGTATAAAGTAGAGATAAATGAGATGAATTTTGTAAAAGCTTTTTTGAATAAAGGAATTTGTATACTAACTCATTTCCCTAAAACATTCTGGGATATTTACCATTGCTCGCAATCAGTGTACATTAGTATCTGCTGGATTTTACATAAATAAGTGGATTCTATTTCATGCAAAAGTGTTTCGTGTAGAATATCGCGATTTGTATAATTTGATCCCTCGCTTAATTTATGTTATTATCCAATTGACTTCAATTTCACAGAGTAATTTATAAATCTATATATGTACAGGAAGAAAATTGAATGTAGTAATTCTCTGTAAATTTTGTATTTCTGAATACACATACGCGGTGCATAAATAATTTCTCAATTAGAAGTTGCGTTCATTGTATGTATATTACTGCGAAAAACGAGCATTCATTTATACTAAAAGTTGTCGTTTGCACTTTCATATAAATTTAAGTAGCTGTCTCGAAACACTTCTGCGTATAAAATTTACCGTATCCCACATAAAAAAGTAATACGATAATCCTTGAATTATATGTGTTGATACTGAGACGAGCAATAATAATTTAGTAAATAATAACGCGTGCCCCAGTGATCCTGAAACGTGAAGTTATTATTCCATTATTTTCAGGATAATCTAGATTTTCATTTCCTTTGCTCTTTGTATTTAAGTTGAATTTTTCTTATCAACACGAAAAAGCTAAAATGTATCGATAAACTTTAAATCTTTTAAATATCGTGGGATATTTAAAAGCGCCAAGTTTATTTCTCAAAAAATCAACTATTAATCCACTGTTTCAGCGATACAAATATTTTTCATGTGTTTTATATCATCCGGAGAAGATTCTATTTTATACTGTAAATAGCGAACATGCTCAAATAGGCGAGGAATAGAAATATGAGCGCGTAAAAAACATTTTGAATATTTTATAACAAACCATTTTCAACTACACTTGCTGATGGAGCGTATCAAAGAATAATTTTGCTCGTATCACTTTTTTTATACACATTGTCGGGGGAAAAAAGGAATATTTGTCATAAGTAACAGTAATTATAAAAGCAACAAATTGTGTCGGAACGTATAAATTCCGTACGTTTAATTTCTGCTGGCAGAAAACTCCGCAGAGAAGTCTCGCGGAAATATTTCATCCGAATTTAAGTTGTCCGCTGTTTATATGCATATGAAAACTGCATGTTTGCGCTGTTTTAAATCTAGAATTTCACAGAAATCAGCTCGCCGAGTATCAAAATACGTGTAATTTCTCTCACTGTAATATATTATTATTTGATAACAATATCTCAAATGATTAGAAATTTAAAATACTATCAACATTAATTTTTAATACTTGACTTTTTAATTCGCTTTGTAGAACTATCCTAGGTATATTCGATTTGCTTTCGATTTTTTCCCTTAAAATCGACTTGGTTAGCAGAGAAAATTATTCCTGCCTTTTTATTTATTTATTTTAATATACTCGATGATATTTAATACGCTCCATAATTCTTCAAAAATATCCAAATAGACAACGTCGAAGTTGTTTAGTCGCAATCATTACGTATTTCAATTAAATCAAATTACGAAACGCACGTTAAGTGGCTGAGTCGCTTTAGAATGGCCGACGGCCAGTTCCTCTCCTCGGTCGCTCTTTATTCTATTTCCCTCACTATGAAATGTCTCTTTGTATGACCACCACGCAGCAATTTAAAATTAATTGCAAAAGTCACATGGACCTAAGCGCGAAGAATTTTCGCTTGATCTTTGTTGTCCTCTCTTCTGTGACGCGAGATTTATTTCCGTCCGCAATTATGTTTTAGCACCGCGGTATTATCGCAAATTTTACTTTCTGTCGCTCACGATTTTGTCCAGAGCGTAATTTTTTACTTTTTTTATTTAAAAACTTCAAATCCACAACTGCCAGAAAAACGCTTTAAAATTCGCTGGAAAATTGTCGGCATTTCACATGGTCGACGTTTAAAAGTTATAATAATCGTCACTTGCCTTCTAAGCAATTAAAGTTCCTGTACATTAGATTAATTGGAAGATCGTGTTATTCTTGCTTTCTTCATATTCTCCTATTTCCCTATATTATGATTCGACTAATATCGCGAGATTCTATTCCTCAGGCATTTCTACATCTACAGACGTAAAAGTCATTACCATCTAATGACAAAATCCGCAATCAGTTAATTGCCAATCCAATAGTATGTTTCGCGATTCGATTTTATGTCAAACATTTTCCTTAATCGTTCAAAATTCGTTTGGTTTTCTAAGACGAGTGCAAAATTAAAATATGAAAATTCGAGGATCGTAGCAAGATTATAAAATTTGTTCGAAAAGAAAAGATAGAGAAATATCGAAAAATCCTTAGATTATTAACATTAGTTGAAAAATATTCTCTCTACCAACTCGTACATCTGTGTCACAAGTTGTGTGTACTACAGCTACCGTACACGTGTGCCGATTGAAAATTCGCAAGCTGCGAAATGCCATGTATGCGATGCCACTGGACCGGATTCTCCGTAATTAAGCAGACACGTTTGGCAGCGGAATGTCGCTGAAGATTGGTCTAGTCACGAGGGGGGTGGAAAGCGTTGAATACAGGGAACAGTGGTCGGGAATCGGAATTGTTAGTGGTCGGCAGGAGGTGGGGATGAATAAATAAAAGGGCAAAGAACGAGCGAAACCGGCTTGTAGGCAAAATCGTTCGACGAATCGGTTCGTGGGCGGCACTGATCGCGGTGCGTTTCATTTTCAGCGAAATCATCTGTTGGCGGCTGAAAGAATTTAAGTTGAAAGTCTCGTTATAATATCTGCCGCAATCCTCTTCTATGATAAACGAAAATCTCTATGGAATTTGTTAGTATTAAATTGAGTTGTATAGATATAACAGAATCAAATTTCTTTCGAGTATTAATAAGTTAAGTTATGTGAATATTCTAGAGCAGATAGTAACGAGTGCTTTATCGATTTTAAAGAACGATACTAATCACTAAATTTCTTCTTTTTCATATATTTTCATGTTATAAAGTATTAAACGATCTTCCAAAAATTGGAAATTCAATTTATCTCATTACTTTGGCTATATAAATGTTCCAATTTTAGAACTTCCTGCCACGATCCTAAAAATTCTAAATCTAAAAATACTAAAACCAACACTGTCGTATTTTACAAATACGTCGAACACCTCTTGTACGATCCGCGATACAACGGATCATAAAACGGATCTCGAAGAACAACGCGTTCCTCCCATTACATTCGCTTACTATCATTGCGTGTAATATATGCGTGGAAGCGGGACGTTATAATCCTATTGTAATCGTCTACTAGATCCCGCTACTCTTATCAAAAATTTATAATCCATTGCAACTCCCATCCTCTTAATCATCAATTACACCTATCATACCGCCCGCTATACAAATTATTTCCAAAACAAATACGTCCGTTCCAACGTCGAATCATTGATGCGATTCACCGGAAGCTTTTTAAAGTCTGGAAAATTCTCCTCCCGTCCGATGGATAATAACGACCGTTCAATTTTACGAGTACGTTCGCGTGCCAACGGAGATAATTAAATCTAAAAAAACGTGTTTTTACTAGCGGCCTTGGCAGCCGGACAATTTGTACGTCTAATAAACCCAATTGCGCCTTATATAATGTACACTGAGCGGCGGAGAGCCAGAGGAGCCGAAAATGTTCGATATTCGATGGCGAGGGTCGCCTCGGGGGAAAACGCAGACTTTTCCAACGAGTCTTGGCACCGAAAGCCATTCCGTTTCGGTTTCGTTAATCGCGTACACCTATTGGCTGGCAACGGCCGTGGAAAGAATCGCCATGGAACGATGGAAGTCGCGAACGAACCGCCGAGAGGTCGAATGGTCTCGTCGATTACAGATCGCAAGGGAACCGGAAACGCCCGGTTGAATCACGCGCCGTTTCCATCTTGGTTAAATGCTCCGCGGCGAGATACTCGTCGTTACACGCTCGACTTCCTTACTTTGTTTGCGCGATGCTGCCTGTTAGGGTGTCAACGATCCGTGCACACATGATAATTAGCGTAGGGGGCTGGCAACGAGGAACATCTTTAAACGCGACGAGATCAAGCGTGACCAATGGCAGAAGTTAATAATCGAAGCTACGTAAATATGGTTAAGAATGGCGATTCGCGAGTTAATTCGTGTCGCTCGGGATGGAACCGATCGATCGGTTCGCGATATTCTTTTATTTTTCGGTTATTTTGTCGGTGAAAGATGAAATCCGATAGAGCGGGTTTAATATTAAATTTTGTTATTATGATTCAATTATTATTTCCAAAGTGCTATTTTACCAATATAATAGTTTAATTCTTCGAAACCTTTTATATCTCTTTGGTGTAATATAAATAACGCGATAATAAAGAAAGTACGTAGTCTATATGTACAGTCTGTCACACAAGAGCGTGTCTGCGATATCTGCGAAACCTGACACCTAATCAGAATGAGATAAAAAGAATGTAAACAAACGAAAACTTCTCTAATACGCGTTGCTGAATACCTTTCAGTTTCATTTGAAACAGTGAAAGGAACAGAGCTTTTTAATATGAGTGCCGCGTACGCGAAACGTCGAAAATCGTCTGGCATGGGCGAATGAAAACAGAGATCGTGATTGGAGTAATATAATATTCACTGATGAATCTTCGTTTTGGGCATGGTGTCCTATTAGGCAAGCTGAGAGGAAGACGTATCACAAAAATAAGAACACTTGTACATCACATTCGAAAGATATGGAGGTCGTTACCAGAATCCTACGCTCAAAAATTAGTCGAGAGTATGCCGAAACGATGTCAAGCTATAATCGCTAATGGAGGAGATTGGACACCCTACTGTAATAGCGTATTAGTGTTTTAGATGTAGATTCAATTCATATAAATTTTTTTACAAATATATAAATATTTACAGAAATATCGCAGACACGCTCTTGTGTGACAGACTGTATACGTAAAATACCTGAGGATTTATTTGATTTTAGATATTATTTGTTTGAGCGTTTGAAATGAAATATAGTTAGATTTTCATTGGTGTATAAATATTCAGTAATGTGTTAATTCGCAGATTTATTACCAGTAATAGCTAATAAACACCGGAAGTAGTAATGTTATATCCGGTGTATTGCATCTCATTACTTCAACCGTATATGGTATAATAATTGTAAATAATATTATAAATTATCATTTACAAGCGGATAGATTTAGAAATTATAATTTACTACTTTAACGTTGAAAGTGTTTCAGGATGATCGTACCGTTTTCAACTTTCTGGCACTAATATACATATCTACTCTTTCGTGCGACCTGGTGATAACTAAATCATTTATTTTTCAGTTTGATTGAATTTCCTATTCAGGTTAACTTAAAAATTAGATATTTAACAATTTCTCCTTAAGATATTCTTCGAATATCGGTTCGTATATCGTCGAGAGACATCGATTTATACATTCTTGATATCGAGTATTCAATTTATAGAATTTTATCTAACACATTTACGGAGTTCAAGTTATTCGCCAATGCATTCTAAGTAAAATATAAATGAACTTCTTTAAGACCATATTTCCATCTATATTGAATAAACGTTGCGGCATTCTCGAAACTGTAAATTCTATAGATATTTCTTCGATTAATTTTCTCGATTGCCTTGTCACTTTTGGCTCAATTCGTCACAGTTGGCGCACATTTAATCTAATAAGACAGGTATGTCGAACTTACGGCTCTGCGGATCGAATAGTCTGCTATTAGATTGTGTGCGGTTCCTGTTTAACATGTCCGAATTAATACATCAGTAGGTTTCCCTATTAATTAGCTTCTATGGAGCTGCGTTCGTGGTGAACCGGAACGTAGAATGTACGATATCGAGCTGCCACGGCGTTATACATTTAATACCTCAAAGACATTGAAGCAATACCACGCAACTGCTCGTCCAATTAAATGGCAATCAAGGAAAAACAAAAGCGTTGTTGTGCTTTATATTACGTGTATTGTCTTTGTTATCGTCATAACCTGTTATTAAGAGAATTAATTATATCTCAAATATCGAAATCACTTTGGATTTATATTCTTGAAAAGAATTATTTGAATGGGCACAGTCGAACCTTTCAAGTTTATATTACAATATAGAATTCAATATTGAATATCCTATGATATTATTAATTATAATCCATCATTAATATAACATATCGTTAATATCTCTTAAAATACTCGATATTATGTTGTTTGTAGTTAAGTAAAATGTAATGAAAATTATTACATCCTTCACGTATATCCAGAAATTGAATATTTCTGTTAACTCATAAAGCCTTAAGAAAAGGATCTCCTATATTTAATATGTAATTTTGAGCTTTTAAAAAACCATCGTATCTTTTGAAAATCTGTAAATTAAAAGAATTAGTGACTTTGAACCAAGAAACAAAGTTTTCGCATGTAAACGTTTAAAAATATTTTATCTAGCATTATCCATAGTTCAAATATCTTCTAAGACTTAAGTATTAATGATCGTTATAGATCCGAAATTGCCCGTGGACCACAGATCGGTGTTAATAATTAACGCGCGGAAACTGCCTCATTATTATGCATGGATGCATCAAAATGCAATCGATTATTATACGAAAAATTCTCTTTCCTTGTGACTGAAATATTCTGCGTATATATACGCGAGTTATCCAAGCACGAACTAAAAATTTCTGACTGCGAGAGCTACTCTGTCGCAGTGACTTATGTATGTGACTCACGTCTTATCTAGCTAGGCGGCACCTTCTCATTCCTGCAATTCTTCCGTCTGGCTCTTTCAGTTCCTTGGATGACAGGGTGACGGTGACGCTGGTTGGTTCGCATGACTCGTTCATCTTGAAAACTCGCTCGGAAAGGGGGTCACACCAATCTTTTCTCGCTTCTTTTCTCCTCTCGATTTCTACGTATACATGTATAGTATATACGACCATCGTTATCCCTTTAGCTGGTCAAAGTTTAAAAAGCCACGGCGAAACTGAGCCTGAGTTTTCCGAGTTTCGATCGTGTGCCACGAATTTGCTGATTTCGTTGATTCGTAAGCTGTTCGGTAGCCGAAGAATCTGTCGAGCTTGCATTTCGAGGCTTATTCGCTTGCTATACAGTATGTTATCTAAAGTCTAGTTAAGTTTCTTAGATGTGATGGCAATGCGGCAAATGTGCAATTTACGCTTAAAGTTAATTTCAACTTTCATTAGCAATAGTTTGTGTGAAAATATCGGCTTGGTATAAATGTAACATTTTTTAAACAATTCCAAATGTTAGTTTACTGATATATTCGGTACGTACATATAGGTAATTAAAGAATACATATGTAATAAAAATAGATACATAATATACGTATATCTCATATTATACATGCCTACAAAATTTTTCATTCCCTTTATAGTATGAATATAGCATGAACATTAACATATAGTACGAACATTCTATTTTGGATATGTGGTGTATATGCATTTTACATATTTCCACAGTTTTTAATATTTCGAAAATGCATAAAAGTCGACAATTTGCGCATTGACATACCGTGTAGTTATTAGTTTAAATAATTAATTTTCAAAGAATGTATCGGTTATCTCTGCTTTTGACGATAGCGTCCAATTTTGCTGAACTCGACATGCCTGTTTAAGGTGATCATTTAGATAGAGATAGTCTAAGTTGCGTCACGACTTTGATATGGATAGCACGGTACAGCTTGTCACTTTGAAATTTCGTGGCCGATAGGGCTGGATACCGTTTGCGTATAACGCAGTTTCGTATACCAGAGTTAGATTAGATCTTCAGCCTTTCGTGTATTCTATACGATTATATAATTAATTCTATACGATGATGGGTCGTGGCTAGACGTAAAATATTTTCTGTTCAGAATTCAGAATTCAGAAATTTAGTATGATCGTTTCGTTGGTTGTTTGTTATGTAGCCTATTTTGTAAATAAATGATAGATTTCCTGGACTAAAAACATCTCTTTCTGCTGATAAATATATCGATCGAGTATCTACATCGATTTTCACAAATATACTAAAATCAAGGATTGAAACTAGCGACGTAACTTAAAAGTAAAGCTTGAAATTAACGACGCAAGTAGAAACTAAGACTTAAAAGCAAGGCTTAACACTAATGACGTAACTTGAAAGGGAGATTTAAAAGTAAGGCTTAACACGAAGGCTTAAAATTAAGGGTTAGGAATAAGGTTTAAATGTAGAACTTAAAATAAAGAATAAATCCCTCATCGTCCCTCGACGTCCCTCGACGTCCTTCGTTGGCTAAACAATGAGGCATAATACTGACTTAATCACTATCTTAGAACTACAATCTACTTAAACCAGAATACACTAAATCGCAGGTTACTGGCACCCTTTCGCATCAAAGACCTTAACTTCGAGCGAAAATTTTAAAATAGTACTTTGTCAAATTAATTATTCTACCTGACAGTTCAATATTTGAAACAATTACATGACGCAACATTTAACTTTTTGCGCCAAATTTCAAAATGAATTTTCTTGCCAACACCGCGCACATTGGCTTTAGCCCAGATATATTCATCTTAAAATCAATTAAATATCCCACGGCATCCTACGATGTCCCACGGTGTCCAACAGTACCCAACGGTGCACCCGCGAGGGGTTATTAGTCCAGTCTAGATCATTCAAAATTCTATTCGTGGCTTTTGGCGATCCAAACTGGACTATATTAACGTAGTTCTTAGCTTGATACCGTTCTCCAAAGATTAATCGTCTGATCAATTTTTGGAAAACGATGCCAATTACCAGGTCTCACCACGAGGAGGTGACTACGCACGAGACCCGCCCATGGGTTATTTAACATTACGCATCGATCTCGACATTCAACCTATTGGCAGAATGTCGAGTTCCGACTCTACTTGACCATGGGCCTGCGTTAAGGGATAGTTGTTTCGTAGCCTAACTGCGAAACAAATATCTCCAACGCAGCGGTTACATGAATCTTTACAAACGTAGATCAACATATATAACGCAACATCCATCTCCCACACAACAATTACATTGATCGTTACAAATATCGTACAATAATTCGCAACCCTACCGGCAGCATTCCGTATCAAAGACACATTTGCCTAACATGGAACGAAAGAAAAGAAAATGAGGCTACTATGGAAACGGAGCCCCAATAATGAGACGATGGAAGAAAATCCGCGGTTCGCCCGGAACGAACGTAATCGCGATCTCTCGAAAGAACTAACAAACCTACGTGACGTACTCCCGTGCACCCGATAACCCTAAGGTTCGGCGGAAAGCCCAAGCATTGACCTTCTCTCGATTCCTGTCACGTCGTTTGAAACTTATCACGGTCGATGGCATTTACCGATGATACCCGTGTCCAGCGAATGGGCCTGCAATTTAACACACTCCAACTGTATAAGTGGAACCCGGGGAGGGACCGCTGAACAGGATTACGAAGGCAAGGCCCCAACTGAACAGTGGGGTCCACCCCCGCGAGGGACCGCTGAACAGGATTACGAAGGCAAGGCCCCAACTGAACAGTGGGGTCCACCCCCGCGGGCCCGAACAGAATTACGGAGGACGTGAAACGCAGGCCCCTGTCCGAGTACCAAAGTACCAATCGGACAGGATCGCGGACGTTCGACTCGATCGTCAACAGATTCACAGGTATCACCAGCGCGATGACAACTCTCGCGATTCGAGACAAACGACGAGCAGTCGTCGAGTAGTCACCAAGACAGAGGTGTCCTTGGGGCGACTTACGAATTCAAAGAGTTGTCCAGTGCACGTTGACCCGTACGCACCCGGAATACGCGCGAGCGAGTACGCCACGCGACAGTTTGAAAGAACTGAGCGACCGTGAACCCATAAATCGCGAGTATAACAACACCAGTGTGGTAAGCGAGCGGAAAGGGAGAAGATTTTTCTTTTCTGGGTTCCAAGATGGTTAAGTGTGGTTGTACAGAATACGCTAACAATGCACTTAACATAGGTACATAGCTATCGATTAATTAAGGCTATAACGCACGCATCCCGCGATGTCCAACGATGTCCAACGGTGTCCCGCGGTGTCCAACAATGTCCAACGGTGTCCCGCGATGTCCAACGATGTCCAACGGTGTCCCGCGATGTCCAACGATGTCCAACGGTGTCCCGCGATGTCCAACGATGTCCAACGGCGTCCCGCGACGTCCCACGTTGCAGTCCAGTATAGATCAACCAAAATTCTTTTGGCGACATTTGGAGATCCACACTGGACCGACGATGTCCCACGTTGCAGCCCAGTATAGATCATCCAAAATTCTTTTGGCGGCATTTAGAGATCCACACTGGACCGACGATGTCCCACGTTGCAGCCCAGTATAGATCATCCAAAATTCTTTTGGCGGCATTTAGAGATCCACACTGGACCGACGATGTCCCACGTTGCAGCCCAGTATAGATCATCCAAAATTCTTTTGCCGGCATTTGGAGATCCACACTGGACCGACGATGTCCCACGTTGCAGCCCAGTATAGATCATCCAAAATTCTTTTGGAGGCATTTGGAGATCCACACTGGACCGACGATGTCCCACGTTGCAGCCCAGTATAGATCATCCAAAATTCTTTTAGAGGCATTTGGAGATCCACACTGGACCGACGATGTCCCACGTTGCAGCCCAGTATAGATCATCCAAAATTCTTTTGGCGGCATTTGGAGATCCACACTGGACCGACGATGTCCCACGTTGCAGCCCAGTATAGATCATCCAAAATTCTTTCGGCGGCATTTGGAGATCCACACTGGACCGACGATGTCCCACGTTGCAGCCCAGTATAGATCATCCAAAATTCTTTTGCCGGCATTTGGAGATCCACACTGGACCGACGATGTCCCACGTTGCAGCCCAGTATAGATCATCCAAAATTCTTTTGGAGGCATTTGGAGATCCACACTGGACCGACGATGTCCCACGTTGCAGCCCAGTATAGATCATCCAAAATTCTTTTAGAGGCATTTGGAGATCCACACTGGACCGACGATGTCCCACGTTGCAGCCCAGTATAGATCATCCAAAATTCTTTTGGCGGCATTTAGAGATCCACACTGGACCGACGATGTCCCACGTTGCAGCCCAGTATAGATCATCCAAAATTCTTTTGGCGGCATTTAGAGATCCACACTGGACCGACGATGTCCCACGTTGCAGCCCAGTATAGATCATCCAAAATTCTTTTGCCGGCATTTGGAGATCCACACTGGACCGACGATGTCCCACGTTGCAGCCCAGTATAGATCATCCAAAATTCTTTTGGAGGCATTTGGAGATCCACACTGGACCGACGATGTCCCACGTTGCAGCCCAGTATAGATCATCCAAAATTCTTTTAGAGGCATTTGGAGATCCACACTGGACCGACGATGTCCCACGTTGCAGCCCAGTATAGATCATCCACAATTCTTTTGGCGGCATTTGGAGATCCACACTGGACCGACGATGTCCCACGTTGCAGCCCAGTATAGATCATCCAAAATTCTTTCGGCGGCATTTGGAGATCCACACTGGACCGACGATGTCCCACGTTGCAGCCCAGTATAGATCATCCAAAATTCTTTTGGCGGCATTTGGAGATCCACACTGGACCGACGATGTCCCACGTTGCAGCCCAGTATAGATCATCCAAAATTCTTTCGGCGGCATTTGGAGATCCACACTGGACCGACGATGTCCCACGTTGCAGCCCAGTATAGATCATCCAAAATTCTTTCGGCGGCATTTGGAGATCCACACTGGACCGACGATGTCCCACGTTGCAGCCCAGTATAGATCATCCAAAATTCTTTCGGCGGCATTTGGAGATCCACACTGGACCGACGATGTCCCACGTTGCAGCCCAGTATAGATCATCCAAAATTCTTTCGGCGGCATTTGGAGATCCACACTGGACCGACGATGTCCCACGTTGCAGCCCAGTATAGATCATCCAAAATTCTTTCGGCGGCATTTGGAGATCCACACTGGACCGACGATGTCCCACGTTGCAGCCCAGTATAGATCATCCAAAATTCTTTTGGCGGCATTTGGAGATCCACACTGGACCGACGATGTCCCACGTTGCAGCCCAGTATAGATCATCCAAAATTCTTTTGGAGGCATTTGGAGATCCACACTGGACCGACGATGTCCCACGTTGCAGCCCAGTATAGATCATCCAAAATTCTTTTAGAGGCATTTGGAGATCCACACTGGACCGACGATGTCCCACGTTGCAGCCCAGTATAGATCATCCAAAATTCTTTTGGCGGCATTTGGAAATCCACACTGGACCGACGATGTCCCACGTTGCAGCCCAGTATAGATCATCCAAAATTCTTTTGGCGGCATTTGGAGATCCACACTGGACCAACGGTGTCCAACGGCGTCCCACGGTGTCCAACGGCGTCCAACGGCGTCCAACGGCGTCCAACGGTGTCCAACGGCGTCCCGCGACGTCCAATGACGTCCCACGTTGCAGTCCAGTTTAGATTATCCAAAATTCTTTTCGTGGCATTTTTGATCCAAACTGGACTGTATTGGCGTAGTTCTCAACTTGGTATCGAATCATTGTACAATGTTTGTACTGAGCGATGTAGTCGTTTTCCAAAAATTAATCTACTGATTAATTTGCGAAAACGACTACATCGATCGCGTACAAACATTGTACAATAATTCGCAACCGTACTGGCAACATTCGGTATCAAAGATACATTTGTCTTACTTGGAACGAGAGAAGGAAAATGAAACTATTGACACTGCATATACAATTTAGGGTCTTACAAAAGAGACATACGATTTGATGTACTAAACTTGTGAAGATATCGAAAAGTTATATACTCCAACGCGATCACAATATGCTTTTCTTAATAATGGGAAAACAGAAAGAAGCCTGAACTATCAGACAATGAAAGAAAAATCATTTGGGTATCTAGCATAAATATTTAATATGCTATGAAATGTTCAAATATGTAACTAAAATGTATTTTCTGTAAATTCATAAATCTGAATCAAACTCATTTACTGGATTTTATATATGGAATAAGCAGGCATCTTTAAAACGAGAACATTTGATACATGAAAAATAAACTACTACTAATGGTCAATTATAGATCAAATTACTATTGACTAAATTCTAACAAATATAGAGAATCATTTGCATCTTTTTAATCGAAACTAGGGTTACGTTGAAAACAAGAATTTTAAGTAATTGAATTTAAACTGAATTAAAAATTGAAATGTTCATTTGGAGTAACTAAGATGAGAGAAAACCCGATTAATATAAAATCACTTGCTTTATCTTTTAACTTGTAACAGTTACTGTTATTTTCTACAACATAGTGAGTTGCAACATACTGAACCGAACGGTATGTGCATAAGTCATTTTTTGCAGAATTTTTGCTACAAACGCGACGACTATCGCGAATGAACTTTTGTTTCGTGCAAATGAATTTCGAATATTTATAAAATTCTACATTACTGTTAAAAGATTAAAAATATCGCGGTCGAGAAAATTCTAAAAGTTATGGTTCTAAGAACGAACAATCACCAGCACTAATTCCAATTGCAGTGAATTAAGTTTTAAAAAATATTTCAAGCCTTCATAGCAACGTTAAGATATTTCATTATAATACTTTGTTACGCCTGAAATCGCTCACAATTTCATGCATGTAAATATATATACAAATTATACATTCGTAATAAAGTTCTGTATTTTAGCAGTCATGGTAACGTTAACGTTGACAAAGGAATATGTCTTATAGCAGTATTTTCAGTAATAAACGTAGTAATTAGGGGTGCATTAAAAAGGGGCGCTGAAAAAGAAACAAAGCAGTAGCCAGAGGGGCTACTAAAATACGATCGTCTTCCACTCTATATAAACCCGATCAACGCGCCGAGAGTGGAACTGAATATCCTTGTTTCGCAACGCTAATTTACTACTAATATTTATGAAGCAGAAAATTCTCAAAATCAAACGCGAAGAGTGCTTTGTCATATGTGCAACATCAATTAATCTATAATCAAAAAAAAAGAAAAAAAAAAAGAGTGAAAATTCCCGAAATTTGAGACGCAACGCTAATAAGTATAAATCTAGGCACTCGTATATAAGCAATACGCAACACTAATATCGTGAGGCAACCATTTAGGAGGTTGCTCATGAACGATCACACTTGCACAGCTCTTGCAGCTGTATCGTGTGATCCGGGAGCAGTGTCCGACAAATACAGTCGGAAGGTTTGGGCATTTCGTAAACGCAACTCTACTTAAGAAAACGCGATCATTCCTTAACGCAACGCTAAATGGAAAGATAAGTAGAATGCGCGAAGGAACAATATCGCAACGCTAATTCTTATACTGATTTGAATGAAAATTACTATTTACTATATGAAAAAGCTACTTTAAATATTCTGGTATTGCTACTTGCAATACTATAAAATTAATTGAACACTTTTATAATCTAATTTTAAACAATAGAAAGCAGGAAAAATTCTAAAAATTGCAAAAGACAATCGCGATATCGTAATTCGCAACTCTAATTCAAACCGTAATCGTTTTCTCGCCACACTAATGCAAAGCCGCGATGTTATTTCGCAACTCTAATACAACCCGAAATTAATTTGTCGCGACACTAATAAGAAAAATCGCGAGTGGAGGGCTGACATATCGTAGTGCAACCATTTAGGCGGTTGCTGATGAACGATCACACTTGCACAGCTCTTGCAGCTGTATCGTGTGATCCAGGAACAGTGTCCGACAAATACAGTCGGAGGGTTTGGGCATTTTATAAACGCAACTCTACTTAAGAAAACGCGATCATTCGTTATCGCAACGCTAACAGGAAAAATAAGTAGAACTCGCGATGCAACAATATCGCAACGCTAACTCTTATAGTGAATTTAATAAAAATTACTATTTACTATGTGAAAAAGATACTTCAAATATTCTGGTATTGCTACTTGCAATATTACATTGCAATACTATAAAATTCATTGGAAACTAACATCTTTATAATCTAATTTTAAACAATAGAAAACAGGATAAATTCTGATACGTATAGTTCTATAAGAAATTCTATAAATTCATAATAAAATTTGCTAAAGACAATTCGCAACTCTAAAGCAAACGCGACTATCATTTTATCGCAACTCTAATTCAAACCGTAATCATTTTCTCGCCACACTAATAAAAAGTCGCGGTGTTATTTCGCAAGTCTAACACAACCCGTAATTAATTTGTCGCAACACTAATAAAAAAAATCGCGATTTGCCCAATGGGACGATGGACCGATATATACATCGGTCAAGAAAGCAAAGACTACTGCTACTACTACTACTACTACTACTACTACTACTACTACAAATACTAAAAGCGAGCATAGTGACAAAGTAGTAACAATAATGACTTCCCATGCTCTGGATGACCCAGAGGATGGGCAGCCATTAGTAGTTGCCCTCTTGAGTGGCAGTTTGCCGGGCCTCTTCGGCTTATAGCCTCTTCTTTCTTCGGGCGCAATGCCCGCTGAAACTTAAATCTAAGCTCGAGTCTTCTAAATCGCAAACAAAAAAAGAACTTATAAAGGTGAAATAAAAATATAAACCGCGGAAGCTGATTGAAGTGCACATGGACTGACCAACGATCACAGCGGTGATCGTTGCCCACTCGCACGTGCGTGCTCGAGCGATAAACGTTCGTTCGCCCACTCGCGACCGCGACCGCGAAATTCGAAAAATCGACAGGCAAAACCAGAGACGAGAGCATGCTCTACTCGTGCCAGTTTCACCCTCGATTTTTCAAATCAGATTTCCAGAAACAGGTTGGTCACGCGAAAACGCACCTACCCAACCAGAGACTGTGCCAACCTGCCCGGCCCTACCTACTTATATTTAGCAGACATACCAGAAAGTATACTACCTATCCTACCTAGCGCTATATTTAAAAAATAGCAAAACGAGCACACCAACACACTCGCTCCACGGTTCTCACACAAACGCCCGGGCGCAAAGGTCCTACACTAGAGAGGACGTCCCGGGACGCCTCCGACACCCGAGCTTAACACAACATGCACACTCTAAGGTACGTACCTTTTTCCTGAAATCGACCGACGAAGGCTAGTGACCATTGCGTGAAACGTGATAAAACACGTCTGAGGAAATGATATCGTTAAAATAAATGTAAGTAAACTTGGAATTATGATTGTAATTGACGGCGATATTAAAAGCGTGGTTACACTTAATCGCGTGGATGATATTAACACAAATTGTGATTATATCGAGACGTAAATTGAATCGATATATGTCTCGACATTTTTAATATTTGAAGTTTTAACGAATGAGAAAAAACGACGCAATTCCACGGCCTAACAACACGCATACGTAATGTGGAAAATACGTCGTGCACGATACACTAACACATCGTCAGTCGCTGAGAAATTATTACATTGCTTAATTCTAGATCATCGTGCCCAATGTCTTTCTCCCATTCAAGTAGCACCTGGGCACGTGAATGAGATCCTGACAATGGGCACGGAAAGGGTTAAACCTGAAAATCCTGATCTAAAAATATGATTAGTTTGTGTAATTTTTATTTAACGGACTAACGTTCTTTAATCTCATATTTGACTACTTCGTATCTGATTAAATCTACTTTATTAATTTAACAGTTACTAAGTAACTCTACTTTATTAATTTAATAAATCAGAACAAATTTTTAATATTGCAAAAAAGGTAGCGTCAATTGAAAAAGACTGAGACTCGATCAAATGGAATTATTGACTCTAAATATATTATTAAAAAAGAAACAATCTCAGGCGATCTCTTTATCAAAGCACATACTCGAAAGTGCAGAAGCAGTGTTGAAAATTATTGCTTTGATTCAAAAATCTGCCTGTCGCGAAGTGTCTTCTTGCACGTATAATTTCACACATTCTTGTACGGGAAAAAAATGAATTTTAACTCGTATTTTAAATTCTAATAGAAATGAAATAAACGAACGTGACTTAATATCGTCACCATCGATTCGTTGATTAAGAACAGGTATATGTATGTCATACAGGTATATTTCTGTAGATATTTGCCATTTGCAAATATTCATACGCAATATTAACATATTTATAAATAACACGAATATATTCTAAAGTGTATATCCCTAACCTAATTATTAAAAAACTAATTATTATAATCGCGTTGTGCAAGAAGACCTATCCTAAATTAATAAATTTCAAAAAAAATGTTACTACTCACGGGTATAAAAAATACCCGCGGTCACTATGCTCGCAAAAAAAATTCTACGTATACAACCAGTCACCCGTGCCGATTCGGACCTTTCGTCCTACGACATGATTGAGTGACCGGAGGAACAGAAATGCATGCGACTCACCGTTCGAAGCGGAGAAACAGGGGACGTTACCATGGATGCTGCGCTACTCAGGGAATATCATCAGGGAGACTAACATCAGGCAGGAACCGTGTAAGGTCCAGTGGTGGAAGTGGAGGTTGCGAAAAATCTGTTACAGAACAAAACACGATGAGTTATTGCTGATTATTTAAAAAGTTGGAGATAATGAAAAACGAAGGTTTATTAACTTTAGTAACTTTAGTAGTAATAAAGATTGAAAATCTAATAAACTTTGATAAGTATAAAAACTAAAACTCTAATATGAAAGTTTAAAATCTAAAAATTAAAAATCTAATGATTTCTGAAGTATGTTAGTCATTTGTTTCATAATTCGGTATTAAGACTTTAACACTTACTTTATTTTAATAAAAAAATAATCTGAGACAATGCTAACCTCCCAAATTTTCAATCGAATTGTATTTCTTAATTGATAGTGATCAAAGAAAAATGTACAGAACAGACATAATTGAAGCACGATATGTAAAAATACTTACATTCTTGGCTTTTGAGCCATCATTGGAACATTCCCAAAGAAGACGAAGAAGTTGAAGCTGTGATATGTCTATAACAAAACATAAAATATCATTAATATCGTTAATACATAATAAAAAACATGGAACTTTAGCAATAATAAAGACTATACTTTAATAAGTATGTAAATTGGAACTCTAATATAAAAGTTTGAGAATAAAACATTCAGTGATTTTTTATGCGTATCAGACAGTTTTATTGTACTTTGATGTTAAGACTTTAAGACTTCGTTTCAATTAAAAATGACATTTACAGCTTTCTAAAATATCAATCGTTTTTATTTTACAATTAACAATATTTCAAACAAAATATAATAAATAGAACAAATTGAAATACAATATATAAAACTACTTACATTCTCGAGCTCCTGGAGAGGCTTTATCCTCTTGAGGGAGGCACTGACTCTAATACCGAAAACGAATGTTCAAAAAAATAAATATAAAAAAAGAAAAATAAAAGACTACGTTACCGCGACCGCTTAAATTGTGATCGGCGAACGAGAACTCTAATATCGCGTACAAATTTAATTGATAAAATTTTATTACTTTCGCGTGTGATTATTCGATCGAATTTAATGAAAACTATCGCGATTTTAAAATATTGAAAAGAAATTATTACGTAGCAAACACTGACTCTACAACCGCATTGCGCGCGGTCACAAATATTCCCTGAAAATAAAGCTGTTTAAGGGCGGGTGTGGGAGGGAGTGGAAAAAGAAGCGAAACGTCGTTTCGAAAATTTTCTTCTTTTTCCTATCGAACGTTTATTTAGAAAATACTGCTATTTTTTATAGACTTATAAATTATTATTAAGAAATTGGAACAAACATGAGAAATATAAGTTGAAAATTGTGAGATATTTCTCGATAGCGAACAAATGCTTACGAATACCGTGAATACAATGTAATCGTTTACAAGAATTATACTGTTCGCAATTAGAATATGTACTGTGAATTTTCGTTATTAGAATACGAAATATACATTCCACTAATACACTATAGTCGCGTGTTATAAATATTGGAAAATATTTGCAAGAATTCAAAAGTTCGCCACTAAATATACTTAAAGAGTACTGCACAAACGCGCGCGAAACCTTGTTTCGAGGTATTTCAATCTAATTGTTACCAAGTTGCAAGTTTATGACGGTATAACTCAATTTGAAGTAATAAGATAATTCGTTAAAAATTCGTTTGAAATAAGAGAATAATTTCATACATCGGAAATAGAATAATTTATTTAATCGCCTTTACTTTCATCTTAGTATTCCAAATAATTAAGAAATTATCTATTGTGAAATATGTATCAAATATATTTTAAAATAAATATAAATTGTATATCAAACGTTACCCATGCTCGAATAAAAAGACAACAGAATTATTCATATTGTACAAAGCTGTATTAATTAAAATAAATTCATCGGATTGATCATTATATTGACCATAAAAATTTATCGGATTGATCGTTAATAGTCTTTGCATACATATGTTAATTTTCCTGTTAATTTTATATTATCCCTACTATCCATAAATAAATTGCACAAAAAATAACTAGAATTTAAAACAAATGTATAAAATAATTAAATGAAATCACAGTCAAACCGAGATTTTATTATACAAGCTTACGAAAGAAGCTAATATTAGAAGTTAATATAGTAACAGTATCATTTTAGTAAATAGACGACTGAAGAGCAATTAAAACAGAAAGTTTCAGACAACCACTTTATTTCATTATCTTAATGTTCAATGAATCGTTAAATAAACGTGTATTAATTAAACCACATTAATAACGAAATTTACACAACAGCAAAAACGTAATTAAGAAACGACGCCCCCATTAGATTGGGGTTAGTAACGAGAGAAAGAAAGCGAAGCTATTGACACTGCATATACAATTTTGTGTCTTGCAAAAGGGGTATACGAGTCGTTGTACTAAACTGTTTAACGTTTTATTTTCGCAACTTTAAACTTTTGAAAATATCGAAAAGTTATAAACTCTAATATGACCGCAATAATCTTCCCTTAAAAGTGGGGAAACAAGAAGAAGCCGGACAATGAAAGAAAAATCGCGGCGCGAACTCGTTCGTTCGCGATCTTTCGAAAGAATTAATGGTCCCACGCGACGCACTCCCGTGCACAAAATAACTGCAAGATTCAGTGGAAGAGAAGAATAGATTGTTATATTTCGTTCCAAGTCAGATAAGTATCATTGTACAGAATGGGCTCAGAATGGTTGACAGAGTGAAGACATATCCCACGGTGTCCAACGATGTCCAACGATGTCCAACGATGTCCAACGGTGTCCAACGGTGTCCCACGATGTCCAACGGTGTCCCACGATGTCCAACGGTGTCCCACGATGTCCCACGTTGCAGTCCAGTCTAGATCATCCAAAATTCTATTCGCGGCTTTTGGTGACCCAAACTGGACTGGTGCGTAGTTCTTAGCTTGGTATCGTTTTCCAAAGATTAATCAACTGATTAATTTTTGGAAAACGATGCCAATTACCAGGTCTCACCACGAGGAGGTGACTACGCACGAGACCCGCCCATGAGTTATTTAACATTATATGCATCGGTCTCGACATTCGACCTATTGGCAAGAATGTCGAGTTCTGACTCTACTTGATCATGGGCCTGCGTAAAGAGATAGTTATTTCGTAGCCTAACCGTGAAACGCCTATCTCCTACGCAGCAGTTACACGAATCTTTACAAACGTAAAACAAAGCTTACACGACGCAATATCTACCTCCCACACAACGCAACATGTATCTCACACACAACGATTACATCGATCAGTACAAACATTGTACAATAATTCGCATGCCTATTGGCAACATTCCGTATCAAAGACACATTTGTCTAACTTGGAACGAAAGAAAAGAAAATGAGGCTACTATGGAAAAGGAGCCCCAATAATCAGACGATGGAAGAAAAACCGCGGCTCGCCCGGAACGAACGTAATCGCGATCTCTCGAAAGAACTAACAAACCTACGTGGCGTACTCCCGTGCTCCCGATAACCCTAAGGTTCGGCGGAAAGCCCAAGCATTGACCTTCGCTCGATTCCTGTCACATCGTTTGAAACTTATCACGGTCGATGGCATTTACCGATGATACCCGTGTCCAGCGAATGGACCTGCAATTTAACACACTCCAACTGTATAAATGGAACCCGGGGAGGGACCGCTGAACAGGATTACGAAGGCAAGGCCCCAACTGAACAGTGGGGTCCACCCCCGCGGGGCCGAACAGAATTACGGAGGACGTGAAATCGCAGGCCCCTGACCGAGTACCGAAGTACCAATCGGACAGGATCGCGGACGTGCGACTCGATCGTCAACAGATTCACAGGTATCACCAGCGCGATGACAACTCTCGCGATTCGAGACAAACGACGAGTAGTCGTCGAGTAGTCACCAAGACAGAGGTGTCCTTGGGGCGACTTACGAATTCAAGGAGTTGTCCAGTGCACGTTGACCCGCACGCACCCGGAATACGCGCGAGCGAGTACGCCACGCGACAGTTTGAAAGAACTGAGCGACCGTGAACCAGTAAATCGCGGGAACAATTTTTCCAATGTGGTAAGCGAGGGGATCAAGAGAGACGAGATTTATATTTTTCGTTCCAAGATGGATAAGTATCTTTGTACGAAATGGTCTGACAATGCACATAACATAGATATCTATCTTATAATTAATTAAGGCTAAAACGCACGCATGCCATGGTGTCCCACGGTGTCCAACGGTGTCCAACGGTGTCCAACGGTGCCCCCGCGGGGGGGTATTAGTCCAGTTTAGATCACCAAAACTATTTTGGATTATCAAAACCAGACTATATTCAAGTAGTTTTTAGCTTGATACCGTTTATCAAATAATAATACTAATATTCAAAATAGTACTTGGTGTGTTATTATTTGGAAAACGATACCAATTACCGGGACCCACCACGAGGAGGTAACTACGCTCGGGTCCCATTTACATAAAGAGTTTATTATTAGATTATTAGCATAGCTGTAGTACGTGAATCTGCATAATCATATTTGAATATTGAACTTATCATCGAAGAAACGAAACCATACGAGGTACCAATTGTAGTGCGTATGGATGAGTGGTGAGATGTCGTTGCCCTCGATTAAATTACACCTGCTTCCTTGATTCCATGAATACGGTGTTGTTTCCTTGGTTTTGAACAGACATGGAAAATTACATCTCATCCATAGACACCCGATAGGAACACTCTGCGTTACCACTGGTTTTATATGAAACAATAACATTAGAAATTAAATACTGTATTTAAAATTAAAAAATAATTCTATGTAGAAATACAATAACACTTCAAGGACTTGAAAGATTTCGTCAATATTAAATAAAAGAAAATAAATCATTAATTTGCTCCCTACGAATCGATGGTATTGTTTAAATCAATGAATGTAGTGTTGCTTCCAATTAATGGTACAACTGTTATAAATTAAGAGCATAATTACATTGAATTAATGGGAGGATATGGTTATAAATTATTGGTATAATTGTTAAGAATTAATGGAGTAATTGTTTTAGATTAATGGCATAAATGTTATAAATTAATAGCTTAAATGTATAAAATAACAGTTTAAATGTTGTAAATTAATAGCTTAAATGTTGTGAATTAATAGCTTAAATGTTGTGAATTAATAGCTTAAATGTTATAAATTAATGGCCTAAATGTTATAAATTAATAGTTTAAATGTTAGAAATTAATAGCTTAAATGTATAAAATAACAGTTTAAATGTTGTAAATTAATAGCTTAAATGTTGTGAATTAATAGCTTAAATGTTATAAATTAATGGCCTAAATGTTATAAATTAACAGTTTAAATGTTGTAAATTAATAGCTTAAATGTTATAAATTAATGGCCTAAATGTTATAAATTAATGGCCTAAATGTTATAAATTAATAGCTTAAATGTTGTGAATTAATAGTTTAAATGTTATAAATTAATGGTTTAGACGTTAGAAATTGCTAGTTCAATGTTATTGTTGATATTTTTTTTTTATTTACCTTATGTTTAAATTCCTCTTCGATGTTCACTCTACGGGAGCTCGGGCACGAAAGAGCTCGCGCGCGACTTGCGTGTTCCTTATATAACTTGACAAGGTGTCAAGGTGAATGTCAATCAAACGGTAACGAACTTTTGACATAGCAGAAGGCGGTTTTTCCATTACAACAAAATAAAATTAAACAATTTCTTAATTTTTATCACAAACTCGGGTCTTTAACGATTTAATACGATATCCATTTTTATCATTTTAATAGTTTCTATAAGCAAAGAGTAAATTAACACATTTTTAATACTAGTTTTCGACTATCAATTAGTTTGTACGAAAAGGGGGAAAAAGTCTAACGACAGTCGATGACGTTACAGTAAAATAAGTTAAGGTATTAAATAATCGGACACATAGAATTCATATTAAGAATTATATTATATTATCGATATTGGTTCGTTTACTCGTGCTAATTAGAAAATAAAATGTTCTTTTTTCTTGAGTAACAGCTACATCACTGTTTGCGATATTTAAAATTCTTATTTAATGCTTACTTAAAGGTCAGGTACCTTTTTAAGTCCTCTCAATTGTTATAAATTAATAGTTTAAATGTTGTTGATTAATGTCTTTATTTCTATAAATTAATAGTTTAATTGTTATTAATTAGTTGCTTAAATGTTGTTACTTATTGGTTGGATTGTTATAAATTAATGGTTTGAAAGTTGTTAATTAATTGTTTGATTGTTATAAATTAATGGTATAACTGTTATTAAGTAATGGCTTAAATGTTATAAATTAATAGCTTAAGTGTTGTAAATTAATGGTTTAGACGTTATAATTTAATAGCTTAAGTGTTATAAATTAATGGCTTAAATGTTATAATAATAGCTTAAATGTTATAAAGTATTAATTTAAATTTAATAAATTTTTAGTTAAAATGTTATAACTTATTAGCTTAAATGCTATAAATCAATAGTTTAATTGTTATAAATTAATAGTATAAATGTTCTAAATTAATAGTTTAGACGTTACAATTTCGTAGCTTAGTTGTACTAATATAAAAACTAAATTACCATTAATTAAATTACCGTTAACGTAGGCGACGAATGAAAATCATGAAAAGTGATTTTTCTATTATAACACAATCAAATTAAATAATTTTGTAATATTTATTGTAAATTGGACCCTTTGGTAATTTGTTACAATAATCATTTTTGTAATTTTTATATTTTTTACAAGGTATAACTATATTTTCGCTTCTGTGCTAATAGGTTTTCAGTTAAAACTATGTTAATTTATATTAAATATGAGTTTATGAGAAGAATAATTGTACTCTAATGGACAAACATAAAGTTGACCAGTGGTGAAGACTGTACATCTATCCCGAAGAGAAAAGAATTCGTACAATATTTCAATCTGTAATAAGTGATTACAAATTTTTTTAGAATTCTTCCATAAGATTTTTTATTTTCACCTACCATGATATTTTCTAACAATTTATAAATTTCCGCAACTGAATTGTATATGCATACAATTTCGTATTTCTTTGCATATAAGCATCGTTATTCCGTAATTATCTACTAAATATATCAGTTTAATATATTTTCACACGCGCGCAATTCTTTTTTAATTTTTAATATAGCGTTATATTAAACTTTTACTTCATTAATTTAATTGCTCGCGTTATTTTATTTAACAATTTTGATTTATACTTAAAATCTATTTATTTCTACCTGTCGCAGGACAATTACGTAGTTCATATAATTAAATCATATTGATTCTCGATAAATATTTATCGTAACAAATGAAAGATTTTTATATGTTTGCCCGTGGAATTTTTTAAATACTGTTTATACTGTTAATACTATATATACTGAAATATGTTTCATTAAATGGAAAATAAGGTATTTCACGATACTAAATTCTGGTATAGTCTGACCACAAACAAAATGAATGTGTACTATACAACTAAGGAATCTCCATATCCTTTGACAGCCAAAGAATCCTTCGATACCTAACGTTACTTTTAACATTCAATCACAATTTCCCTATAAATCTTCCTTCGCAGATTCAATTTTTCAGTGAATAATTTTTTGATCCACCTCTCAATAACTTGTCAACGAAATAAACTCACGAACGCGAACAAAACATCTCGCTATACGTATAGATCTTCTCATCACTTGCCTGTCTTACATCGCTAATCATCGATAACTAGGATTGACACGAACCTGGACTAGCATAATCAATCATGTAACCAAGACACGGTCGCGATAAACGAAATCAACGAATCACCAGAGCATCGGAGCGTGTCCTTGCGCAATTTACGTGAAAAGCCGAGAAAACGAATATCAACGAATGATAATTAACGAGCGTTCGTTAGCAGGGCGTAATTACAGTGGAATCGATTAAAGCGCGAGGGGCACATCGGTATTCCCGGCTGTTCTTGAAGCAGGGGATAACGCCTGACGAGAGAAAATGATAGCAGCAAGCACGAAATAAGGAGAGTCAACCCCAAGAGCCCCGACACGAGCCGTATTGGCATTGCTGGCAGATTCAATTTAAGATAGCCGCGAACTCTGGACTCTCTGAATACGGCGTGCTATATTAGAGTTCGTGGAAGTTTACTGTACCAACACCTCCCCAACACATCCATAAGGGGCGAGAGAGCCGGTTGAATTATGCTTCGCGGCGTTAACCATTCGCCCACGATGTATCCGGTGGCTTCATAATTTCTAATGGACACGCAAACATCGTTACACGCCGATTAAGGCCTTAACAGTTTGCTTTTTTCGATACAAGTGACTGACATGGTCGACCGACTTTAATGTGGGAGGATTATGTTATGGTTCCAAGAGATGTGTTAACTTGGCTCGTGTAATACAATATTTAGAATGTTGCAGGGAGGAACAATTTTGAAAATTCCGGCAATGTCTGATCGTAAAATTATCATCTACACATCCGATGTAACGGAATAGGATGAGTGGAATGCCCGAGCACCTCGATCGATAGACTGTGAATTTCTATGGATTTATACGATGTTTAAGAATGTAAAAATTGATTTGTAGTGTTCGTACAGTATACGAATATTATATGAAACATAGTACGGTGTTTCTCGTCATTTTGAATAGGTAAAATAAGTTTTTAATTGATAGACACAGGTATAGAATTTTCCAAATCCTTAAGTGGGAAAAGAATTTTTGCAAGTCATTCGTTCGGTTACAAGCATTATTTTCAAGTATACAGCAAATATTTTGAAATATTTCGATATAATATAAATAAATATTTTTAAATATTAGATGTACGGATATATTCGCCCAGCCCAGTGAACAAATGATCAACAGGAATAGATGTATCCGTTCTCATCGATAAAAGGTAGAATATCTGTTCGAACAGCCATCCAGTTAGTCCTGCTTTTAACTAGCCGTCACGAAGATTTATCGTAATCGCGGATAAATCTGTCATATTTTGCCGACTGCTTGTGGAATTGTACGCGATATTCTTCGGCGTGGAAACAACTCGTTCTCCCACTAAGGCAGATAATTTGTTACAAACCGAGATTTTCAACTCGAAGGCTCCTCTGCACCCGTTCACAGGGATCGGATCTTTTTCACTGATTCCTGTTTACCGAATCCCTGATAACGAATCGAATTTTTTCAGGTAGGCGTTATCTCGACGGAGATTTTTATTCGGATTCCCTCGACTGGGTTGATTTGCGGCGTCATATGTATGTCTGCGTCCGTCGTCACAGTTGCGTTTATTGAATCGATTGTTTCACAGTCGAATGCAAAACAAGCTCAGTTATTTCTATAAATATAGTTAAACTTTGGTAACTCGTATTTCAAAGGAAGAGAGTCGAACTATGGTGGTTTTTCAATTTTTTCAGTAAGATAGATTTAACAAACAGAACCGACCTAAAGAGGATTTATAGCATAAAGTTAACATCCTATTAACTTGATTAAATTAATATTTTTCAAATTGAAGAGGCTAAAATAGGGAAAAACTCGGCTTCATTTATTTATAAAAATAAACGACAGCTTATACGAATCTGTCACAAGCCAAACGGATCGACTTCACACCTTTGTTTCTCAACTTTATTAAATAACTGCAAAAATTCTATACTTACCGTTCATCGTCGTTACAACAGTTAATATTATATCCATTCATGTCGTCGTAAATATCGTGTTTGTATATGTAACTTTAAAACATAAAAATGTTACCGTATTTACTGATGAATATTTCTGCTATTTTCCGAAACTATGCCCGGTAGCATTAATCATTTCTGTATTAATACCATTTATAATTCTCTGAACAATTTGATATTCAGAATGCGAGGCAAGAGATAATATCGCTTGTGGAATAGGCTGACAAATTAAGTTTCACTTGTCATACTTAGTCATTCTTCTTCATTTTGCGTGCAATATGATTACTACTAGTTCATTTACACGCGATAATCCCTACAATCTCGATGTTTTATATTACGCTCGCGTCTAAATTTCTGACGCGTAACACGGACGAGTCTGGTCGAACAACGCGATAACTTATCTTGACGTATTTCCAAACGAAGTTGAAACTATGGCGAAAAGTTTTTGCTTTGGCGAAACTATTGTAATTCGCGTAGTTTGGCGAAGCCTAATGAATGCTGAAACGTTTGTTCGAACTTCATTTTATTTAATTTCAAACGAGATAACTGGAAACTCTGTTGATCTTATTTTACGATAGATCGTTCTTTATTTTCCGCTATTTGAATTTTCTTCTTCGTTCTTGGGAATTTAATCTTCGAATCTCTCGATACTCTTCCTTGTTTCACTATGTTAACGCGAGCTACGTTAGGAGACTTAACGTGACCATATCTCGTAACATAAATCCACTTTACTTCCCTACTGTGTAATCTCGCAAGTCGAATTCCTATTTCAACGAGAGACAACCATGTTCCATCCCCGCATTGATTAAAGTTTTAACCCCACGTGATTCCTAGCCAATCTCACCCTACTTCCCTTCGAACGAGCCTTTAAGATCGCATCTCTCTGGTCCGTGGTGACCCCCATTGACCCTTATCTATGTTCCCGAGAGCAGATCTCGTTTATTTAACTGGATCTATGGTTGCATTCAAAACCATTCGTTTTTCTCTTCTCTCTCCTATCAAATCTGTCGTTTTTTAATTAATCGTAATAAAGGGTAATATGGTAGATTCAAAGAAATGGTACTGTAACTTTTTGTAAAAATATTATTGGAGCTTTTCATGCTTATTACTTAACGGTGTTTCTTCTTCGATCATACTCTTGTCTGTACTTTTCCTTGCGTATCTAATAATTCATTAGATAATTCATGAAATATACAATACCGTTAAGCTCTATTAAAAATTACACGATTTTTCTATATGAAATACTGTATTACTAGAAATTTGCTTCCAGGAAGATTGTCTATCTTCACGTAAAACAATAATTAAGCGTTTAACTAATAACGCACGTCAATAATCAAAAGACGGGAATGGAATCATTATTTTAGTAACCTACAGATGTGTTTGTTTTATTCTCTAGAGCAAGGACAAGAAAGGATGGTTTTTTGAGAGTTAAGTTCAAGTTTATTCGTCTAAGCAATACTCAACATAAAGCTGACTACAATCGTCGTGCGTCTTAAACTCGGCTTCCAGCTTCTCAACTGACTTAACTCAAACTGCTCCACTCAACTGCTACTCCACAACTCAACTGTCTAACGTCTTCTCCACAACTGACTAACTCGACTCTTCGGCTGCCTCGCGTCTTCCGTCTAACTCGACTGCCTAACGTCTTCTGTCAACTCGACTGCCTAACGTCTTCTGTCTGTCCTCGACTGCTTCACGTCTTCTGTCTGTCTCGACTGCCTAACGTCTTCTGTCCAACTTGACTGCTTAACGCCTTCTCCTCTAACCCCCAGATGTGCCTGACCCATTCCCAGGTAGATCCCCTTTAATTACCCCAATGTTGTAATGGGCCACAGGTATGGCCCATTGTCAGGTAGATCCCCTTTAATTACCCCGATGTTGTAATGGGCCACAGGTATGGCCCATTGTCAGGCACGTTTCCTCTCCCGATACTACATTATTATACATCTGTAAAGATGTAGAAGGGATTCGGAAATACAAATAATTCACTTTATTCAGCACACAACAGTTATACACATATCTTATACTCTGAAGACCTCGTAAACCTACTCGCACGCACGCTTGTTGTCAACCGACTCTTCCAGATGCTTCTCAACGACTGCCAATCGTCTTTTGTCCCAACTATGGCCTGAACACCCTCTGACGCTTGCACACACATTCACATGTACAGTGTAAATGTATCATCTTCCTAACAACATCAATAAATTAAAATACAATTAATTATTATACGTTCATATGATATATTCGTGTAATATATTCGCGCGATACTATTTTTGTATGGAACGAATAATCCATATAACTGAAATGCGTGTAATTAACTGTACATATAATAGAAGTTCACTCGTTCTCTCCAATATCTACGATTTCTCGTTCGAATAATAGAAGTTCAGACGAGTGAATTCAATCGGCAGAACTTCAATTAATCGGGCGCTAACTAAAATTTCCTTTTCATAAATGAAGTTCGAATAAGCGGAGTTTTACTAAATGACGTTATTATTCTCCTCCTCAACTGGAATATTCTACGTATACCCGGGTTGTTGGAGCATAAACTAAAAATTGTTGACGCTGCAAGACGTAATTAGCTTGCTGCATACATTTTCACTATATAAGTCGATATAAAGCGTGGTTCTAGAGTTGAGTGGAGGCGAAAGAAGAAATTTTCATTAATCCCCTAATGATCAAGCGTTAAGAAAGGTTTTTATAATGACGGAATATAGACGCTAAATAACAAGACCTAAGGGATGCAATAAGTTCTTTTTTTTTTTTTTAAATGACAGCTCCGAAGATTTCTATGAAATTTTACTATCGCAATATAATTTTACCATCTCGCTACAGTAATTAAATTTTTAATGAAATTTCAAAATGTTTGATATAACATGTACGATGTACACACAAAAGTTTTCTACGGTTAGTGTTGAAATATTTTCGCCGGTCATCCTGAATGGACATCGTAAATGGAATTTCTATTATATATACATGACTCAACTCGAAATAGTATACTTTCCAAAAAATGAGAAACACTGATTTTGCATATAATCGAATGAAATTTCTGAACGAGGGAAATAACACTCGTAAAACAGCTTCAAGTGTTCTTTTGTTTCTCATTTTTAATCTTTAACTCTGGAAAATCAACATTCGTATCAGTACACAATTAACAATAAGATGCATTTGTAGGATGCAGCACAGTTATCAAATATCTCTATCTCAAGCATCGATATCTCGATTCCTAGCCGGTCGAATTACGAAGATAAACGAATAAGATTTTCATAATCGGACGACGAGTGTCCCTGCAACATTTTCGCGGTGATAATTTTCGAAAATCGTGATTTTCAGTTAGCTTCATCGGGACAGACCTGAAAAATGCGTCGTCTAATCATCGTGAAAGTTTAAAATCTACGATATAAACATCTACATTTTGTAGAAAATAAAAATCTCAACGCGTAAACCATCGGTTTATGCAACGTCTAATTAATACGCGGCTAATGTCAGACTCTGGAAATAGCGCGCGGCATTTTCCATTCGCTACACGGCGCCCATTAAAGACAAATCCTGTCGGTCTGAATCGATCGAACTCATCGAGCACCGAGCTTCGAATTCTGGTGGCTGCCGGTGAATCAGAGTAGAACGGGACGGGTTTGCATAGGATTCTCGCTGATCTAAAATTCGAAAAGGACCGGGCGGACGATGACAGATCAATACACGCCCCATCCTTCTCTTCTCTTTTCCCTTGCCGCTGCTCCTCGTCCGCGGAAAATCTTCCGCCCTTACTGCAATTCCTTTCGTGCGCTCTCCCCTATAATGGAGCGCCATAGAAGCGGGCTGTCTTCTTCCCCAGACTGATCCTTTTATATGATAATTGCAACGTATTTGCCAGAGATCGTGTATAAACTGGCGGGCTTTATTGGGACGAAGCACAGTGCATTGTGGCCTGGCCGCAAGGTCGACAGATTCCAGCCACCCATCCCTCCGCGCCTTTCTCCGCTTTCTTCCGCATTTTCGTATCTCGAACGTCTTCGTCATCTTTGCTAGACGCTTTTCCCTACAACCTCTTACCACTCTCCCTTTTTTCCCCCGCTTTGTTTATCTGACCCTCTGTCATTTCTTCTACCCAACCAGGAAATCGTGATTTCTTGCTGTTTCGATTTTTTGAGAGACGGCGAGGAGGGGAATGAGATAACGGTGAAAGCTCGATAGGAATGATTTTTCGTTCCCAATGGACTGCGTATGTTACGTGGATTTCGATGGAGTTCTAATGCGGTACATTGTTTTCGTGTAGCAAAGGGTTCGGTACGTATGATGGACTTTGACGTATCTCTCCGGCTTGTTATATCGTTAATAAGAACGACTGTTGGGTAATGTAATGGTAGTTTATAATATAACAACTTTACGATTTCAGAATAATAAGAAATTTAGAAAATTTTGAATCATAATTGTATATTCATCTATCACAGGGTTTATTTTTATCGTTATTTTGGCTTGCGAAGGTTGCCTCGAATTTGTAAAGGATATGTCGAGTAATCATTAGAGTTAGGGGCGTGTAACGAACCTTTCTTTGGATTAGACATTGTTGTTATACACGAGCGAAGATATTTACTAGTCTAATTATGATTGTGACGGAATTTGACAAGTAACCATGGTAATTAGATACTCGGAATGTGAATGGCAATGATCTTAGACTCGACAACGAATCCACGATCAGAGGGATGACAAATGCGATAATGAACTTGACACACGTGTTCCCTGTACTAGTCGAACTTATCGAATTGATCTGTACTGAACCGAACCGCAGTCAAAGTGGAACTGCCCTTATATACTCCTCTTCGTATCTCTCTGTATCCCTCAGGTCAATCCCTGTTTTTAATGAGAGTAATTTAATTACTTCATAACTCTGTTAGGTACACGTCCCTCCCGTGACCATGGCTACGTTCAGTGACCCATTATGTCACTTGGAGCCCAAGCCCACTGTCATAAATCTCGGATAATCATAATTGACTCAACTCGTAAACAGCTATTTCTCAGTTTTATTGTTTAAGTACGGCTATAATAAAAAGTCTGGACTAAAGTATTTGGGACTTTCTCAAACATTCCGAAAGGAAGGCTCCGATGTCCTTTCATCTCCGACAGATATATGTATTCATTGTTAGATATCAGCTGTTTTTTCAGTTAGGGGAGATTTAAGATGTATAGAAAATACGTGTATATAGAATGTATATAGAACTACATAATATAACGTGTATATAGAAATACAATACATACACGTTACTAAACAGTGAAAGAGCTTATACATAAATTTTAACGTCACTACCATAAGGGGCGAAAATACACGACAAAAGTTCTTTAAAAAAGTTTGGGAACTTGTAATTTGTCGTCTGAACCTATTTAAAAGTTTCTCTATTAAGATGATGTATTTAATCTACTTTGCCGCAGAATCATTAATATCAAATAGCTTTACAAGTTAGTCCTGTGAAGCATACTGTAATCTCCGTGCATTATGGTTCTCCTTGCAAATTTTTTCTATAATTATTTATTACTATACAGTAAATATATTCACTGATCGCGTTAAAATATCCTTATATATAAATTATAATGTGTAGTTATTGCAATTATTCTCTGAAAAACGACATTTTAAATTAACATTTAAAGTGTGAAAAATATAAAGGGAGAAAATAAAGATAGTCACACTTCAGTTACCCAAAAGTGTAGCTAGTAATTGATGATTCAGAGTGATGCTTAAATTATAACATCAAAATATGAAAACATTATATCAATTGAATCGCATCAACTGAAACCATTTAGTCTGTCCACTTTGGCATTCCTCTCGAACTGCATTAAACTTTCCACGTTACAATATCCTACAATCTCGCCCTACAATTTGTTATAAAATTTAAATTATACCAAATTTATTACGCGCTATAATTTAATACATTATTGATGGTAGACGTGAATCGACGTTTTCATTTTATGATCGTTGAGCACGTGAAACGTGAATCGACGTTTCTCGTTTCATAGACATTGACGCATTTTCTAAAAATATGCCGCAACTGCGGTAACATTTGTTTCACAGCGTACCATCAGAAACGTTAATGTTACTACGTCCGGACATCGGTAGGAACAACTCTCCAACCTACTCTCTTGCAATTCTCCAAACGCATTAACCTCAACCTTAACGTTCTCTAACTTTTTAGCCACCAAAGGTGACCACCCTTGAAAATTTCAACAATCATGATCGGTTCACCGAGTGTTTAACGATTAATGATCTCTCGTGTGGTCCATCCAGGCAACGGTAGAACACTGGCATTTCTAATTTATCCATCTACACACACAGCAATTCGAAAGCTCTCTTACGAGGCCACTAAATATTCATGTAGAGTCATCGCGAAAGAAAGAAGAGTAGCGGAACGCCCGGAGGGTTCTAAGCAATTTCAAAGAAAAGATTATGTTTCCGCGGACAGAGGCGAATGAGAGTGGCTGGATGCCGCAAGAGCCGGCGTGGGGGTGGATCGTCGACTAACAGGGAGGAGGAAGAACTAGCGAAGGGGTGGAAGGGCTCGGGAAAAAAAGTGAAACTAATTTTCGTTCGAGCCTGAGCTCTCTCTCTCTCTCTCTCTCTCTCTCTCTCTTTTTCTCTTCTTTTCCTGTTCCCTGGGTTGGTTCGAAAAGTTTCCCCTGCTTACCTAGCAGGAAGTTGCTTGGTATCCGCAGTACGTTAATCCCGCAAATAGATGACTTTACGAAATGGTACGAGGTTGTCTGGGAAAACGGCGAATCCCACGGTAAAAAGGATAAGCTCGCGCAGCCCGCGGGATGTTGCTCGTTCTACCTTCTCAACCATGCTGGAAACGTGCCGCCGTTTTGTAGACTGCTAGGATATCGGTCTCGTGTTATCTGTACGAGAACCTGACAAACATTCCTTCGTGATTCCGACCTGCCGCCGTAATTCGTCGAACTACGTTGCTCCGTGCAGCTTGAGGGCTGCGCCCGCTGGCTGTTGATTGCAAAACGGCGGGAGTGGAATCTAGAAATTGACACGTGTTACGGGGAACAGATGGTATTTGTTGGTCCAGAGCGACACGTAGTTTTGTACCATGTTTAGTGTGCCTTGAGCTTCTGGTCGATATTTGTGCCTGCAGGATGTCCGACCTCAGACCTGTCCGATGGGCCGGAGGATTAAATAAGGTTGCAACGTTACGATTATTATTTTCGCTTTTACAGTTACTTTCTTGTGGGCTTACTAGCATGCGTGTTAGTAGATGATGATTAAAAAAGCATACGCTGAAATGCAAGGTGTGATTTATTTGGTTATGAAGATTGTTAAATGAAATGCTTTATTTTAGTTGTTTAAAATAGAGATACTGCCCGGATCGCTTTGTTCTTCGTCCGATGCATTTGAAATTATTGTTTAAAGAATCGTTCCGTAATATTTCACAACACGTAATCAAGTGTGTCTATTCGTCATTTTCATTAATTACTGATTCTTTAACCTGTCAAATTGAAACTTTTATACTTATGGGATTAAAAGATAATGGAGATAAATCGATTTTTATAAATTATGACACGAGCAAACATATTTTTAACGGGAATAAAACGATGGATAATAATTCTTCGAATAGAAGAATTATTGTTTCTAAATGATTAAAAATTTGCACGAGTTGGTAATAATTAATTTTACAGCATATTTTCCTACCTTCAAATAGCTGATAAATTCATTCATATCTTCCTTTTCTATTAAATATATCTCTACGTAAATCAAACATCGATTCGACCTCAGCATGAACAACGATCCATTTACAGAGCTGCATGTTTTTCACATTTTCAGAGTGTTTTGTGGAACAGCTTACAGCTGCGCATCAAATTCTATTTCAAGTCGTATCCTGGACGTGGCACCCGTTGTTTTTAATTTTCCAAAACGTAAAAAATTCTGCTGGCAGAGATTTTTTCAGGCGTTTCCAGCAGACCCATTTTAATCCACGGCACGTTGTAGCCGTTGAAACGGGTGGGAAGCTCGACCGCTTTCACAGTCACTTAGTTCCTCAAGTAGAGAGAGGGATAAGAAGGACAGAGAGGGTGGAAGGAAAAGGGCCAGCAGAAGAGCACTTAAACACTCTGACGGTTAAATTTAAACTGCCCCGTGTTGCGCGGACTATCATCCCTCGGTGTTGATCTGTACGGTAATCTCGAGATTCGACTGATGCTGTCTTCCCACTTCCGCTCTCGGTTACTTAACCTACTTTCTCCTGATCGTTTCCATTCCTTCGTTGAATGCTCCCGTTCATTGCCGTTCTTTTGTGCTTCTTTTTATTGCGTGAATTTGATTCTGTTGTATACTGTTTAGCTGCAAGGATTGTGAAAAAAGCTGAAAGATAGTTTCATGAAAAATCGTTATTGGCAATTACATACATTTTTTAAATGATAGAATTTTACTATTAAAATATTGACAGTGATACGTTCGTAGATTCAAATTTCAATAATTACGCTGTTAATAGGTTTCATTTTATCGGTTCACCGATTATTTCTAATTTATATGGAACATATTTCTTCGTCAACTTCCATGTTCTGTAATTAACACTGTATCTTTTTCCTGGTGCCACTTTATTTTCCAATGTTTTGTTACTGCACGTTATCTATTAGTTTCTTTCCTATTGTTAACAATAATAATTATACCAGTAATACGTGGTATTCAATTGTTTCTACTGTAAACGTATTATTTGCAGGAAAATAATAAAATAAGAATCTAAAAAAATTCAAATATTCATCGAGTTTCCTTTTATAACAAGAACTAAGTTGTTTCAGGTGCAGCGGTAACTACGCCAGGTCATCTGCTTCATCGTCCTTCTCTCCACTCACTTTTTCCCTTGTTCCAATTCCTTTCCCCATTTCTTTCCTTTCGTTCGTGTCATTCCATTTACTTTGCTTCCCTTAACCACTAGCTAGAGTTCCCTGGCCCTGCATCCAATTTACGTGCTATTCCACCTGTGTTCACGAACCAGCGTGTATTTAGACGCGTTCGAGCGGTGTGCAGCAGCATAAACGCTTGGATGTCACGACATAGCAGAGACATAGCGTTTCACTTTCGCGAGAATCTAATGGCTGTGGCAAACGAAGGACCATCCAGAAGAATCCTTTTACTTCGAGTCTTCTTACAGACTCAAATAATCCCTTAAGCATCTTCCATTGGATACGATAAACATTTTGAAAGCGTCCAATGATACTTCTATATTGTAAAAGATTAATAAAAGATTAACGCTATTATGCCTTTTATTCCTCTGCAAACATTAATTTCCTCGTAACCAACGAGAGTGCGATGATGGAAATGTGAAAAAATTGCTTGTAAATAAAGGTTTTTTTTTAATTTACTGTTTCTGATTCATTACACCTGTATTTGTCCATCATATATGAAAAATAACGTGATTTGTGTTTGTCTTTTTCAGAAATATAAAATCGCGAAAAAAAAAAAATGTAAGAGGAAAACGAATATGAAAAATTCGAAGCGTAATTGATGATATAGCTTGTACACTTTTATTGGAATCCGAAATCGATTTTTCAAATTGTATAGAATTGTAATTGTTCTTCGTACGTAGATTTCTATTCTATATAGGATTTTTTTTATTTAGGATTAGTTTCTGCCGTATAGTTACTCTTTTCCTCTTAATATCCTTTAAAGTTCTAACGATCGATGAATTATTTCGTGTTTTACGAACTTTTTTTTCATTCTACGCTTCCAGAACTAATACCGAAGAAAACGGGGAAGTAAATGGTATACGATTGATTAACAAATTTCCTTTATCTCCATCTTACAAATTATTTTACTACTTTGATATCGATAACGCGCTTTATATCGTATCTTATTTAAAAAAAAAAAAAACTTGCTTTTACAATAAATTGACAAAACTGACAAGTGCAAATACGCTGCATAAGGTATACACGTAATAACGTAACCATAATCTGTTCGAAATACCCAAACGAAACGATTGTCGTATCTGTAAATTTCCCTCTAACGATAGTCTTTCATCTCTGTTTCAGGTAAGTGAGACGATCCGACTAATCGCCGAGCAGAAAATCGATGGCGAGGTATACGCTTTGATTGGTAAGACAATGCTCTCTGTTTTTGAAATTGTCGCGCCAAGGAAGGTGGTCGTTCCTCGCGAAATCCCATTATTAAAAAACGAGTGGTCGATGCGCTTTGACGATTAACCTCCCTTTTCGTGCTCGTCCCTCGCCGCGTTGTCGCTTCAATTATAATTACGGAATCGCGGGACCGTTCACAAAGCGACAATAGAAACGCCATTGTCGTGGAGCGGAACGTCAGAACGTGGCGGGAACAGAGGAGAAGGAAGAACGTGAGAGGGTATTAACGAGAGAAAGGAAGAGGCACGTAGCTTGTTAAATAAACTATCGTGAATGTGGAGGATAACGGGCGCGTACAAAAGGCTCGATTATACTCGTCTATCGACGTACGCTTGATACAAAGTAACGAGTTAATTAAAAAGCAATCGGTTCCTTTTCAATTAACGACACGTTTCTTTGGCTCGACCTTGCGTAAGATTTCCCCTCGTATGAATTCTACTCTTTGAACGTTGCCGTGCTGTTTCAAACGGCACGAAGCACGTGAACAATTTCGAAAAATATATCCCGAGATTGTTAACGCTCCGAGAATAAATACCTTGGCAGGAAAAATAGTAGGTTAACGAATGTAATTTCACTCGCAGCACAAATACCGTGGAACTGTTTGATAACTGGGTTAAAACGGCAGGCCGAGTTATCCGCTCGTTGCAATTAATGGCTGGGAACATTTTCAGGCAATTTTCTTCCGCGCTTCAAGCGAAGATTTCGTGTTCGTTCTTTAAATGGTTTGAACATTTTATATCCTCTTGCGCAGGAATTTACCGATTTCGTTGAATCAACGAGTTTTAGAAGTTTGCTCTGGTATTCGTACTAATTGTTAAGAATCACATTTTTTTTTTTTTTTGTCTTTCAATTAACGGAGTTTGAAACATTTTGCGTATTTTAAAATAAAAAGTCACAGATGGAAGTATTCGTAAAAGTTACGATTTACAGTAGATTCGGACGAAGCTTTCTATACTTGCTAATTTTTACCAATACTTTATTTTTCCGAGGAATATTTTCGATTGTTACGAATCGTTATAAACATTGACGTGACCACATTTATTTGTTATACCACTCGCAATTAGTATCAGAACTAAAATTGAATAGTCTAGAACGTAAAGGATGATATGCGTTTTCATTTCAAGAGGAATCGTTTAGAATGGTAATTGCACTTTGAAGTACGTTATATCGTCTCATCTTCGAGGAACCGTTTCAAAGTTAACAAATGATTATCTGCTGGTGACAACCTAACATGACACGCATCCAATTCTATGTAAAAGGTTTCAAGTCCCGCTTTCCAATATTCAAAGAAGTTTATGCATCGTAAACTCGTGCTTGTATATCAGTGCTTCCACACTGCCGATTACATCCACTCAATCTGTCAAACTGTCAGCATTTTTCTAGATACGTTCCTGACATTCCAAGAACACAGAAGAAAACATACACACATATTTCCGAAACATTCTCCGTTTCTATACGTTTCTCGGAATCTGTAAGGCAATCTGCATATTTAATTAAGCATGCAGAATTGTAAAAACGTAATTGTAATATACGTAAAAACGTACAATTTTCCAGTATCATTGTCTTCCAATCTCTTTCTGATGCAAAGTCGTGTCTTGATAGCATTCAGCCGAGAAACTGAAAATCCTACTCGAATTTATTTTATACTGCTGCTTAACACAGTAACAGTAAATGATTCTCTTTTTATCAAAATGTGCTAAAATCTAACTGTGGTTGTACCTGAAAAATTCTTTATTTTTATAGGCTGCATCCTTTCTACGTAACATGATTCATTTCCAACTGACAATGAGTAAGGACATCAGCAAGCAATTTAATACTAATTTAATCAAACACTCACTCGTTGTTTATTTATCATTAATCTTGTTAATCAATGTACGTAACTTTGCATTACATCCATTCATCACACAGTTCATTACGTAGTACGTAGTAAAAAATCCCTCAAGAGTCTGAGGGATAAAAAACAGTAAAATTACAGAGCAGTTATTTGCGACAGAAAATTATAAAGTAATTATAATTCCAACTGGCAATGAGAAAGAGGATCACCAAAAGATTGAATACTAATTCCGGCAAATATTTACTCGTTACTTATTTATTAAACCTGTTAAAGAATGTATATATATAGTTTCACGTCTATTAAATGAAAGGTGCGGCAAGAGTCTGAGGGATAAAAAACAGTAAAATTACAGAGCAGTTATTTGCGACAGAAAATTATAAAATAATTATAATTCCAACTGGCAATGAGAAAGAGGATCACCAAAAGATTGAATACTAATTTCGCCAAATATTTACTCGTTATTTATTTATTAAACCTGTTAAAGAATGTATATATATAGTTTCACGTCTATCAAATGAAAGGTGCGGCAAGAGTCTGAGGGATAAAAAACAGTAAAATTACAGAGCAGCTAGTTGCGACAGAAAATTATAAAGTAATTATAATTCCAACTGGCAATGAGAAAGAGGATCACCAAAAGATTGAATACTAATTTCGCCAAATATTTACTCGTTACTTATTTATTAAACCTGTTAAAGAATGTATATATATAGTTTCACGTCTATCAAATGAAAGGTGCAGCAAGAGTCTGAGGGATAAAAAACAGTAAAATTACAGAGCAGTTATTTGCGACAGAAAATTATAAAGTAATTATAATTCCAACTGGCAATGAGAAAGAGGATCACCAAAAGATTGAATACTAATTCCGGCAAATATTTACTCGTTACTTATTTATTAAACCTGTTAAAGAATGTATATATATAGTTTCACGTCTATCAAATGAAAGGTGCGGCAAGAGTCTGAGGGATAAAAAACAGTAAAATTACAGAGCAGCTAGTTGCGACAGAAAATTATAAAGTAATTATAATTCCAACTGGCAATGAGAAAGAGGATCACCAAAAGATTGAATACTAATTTCGCCAAATATTTACTCGTTATTTATTTATTAAACCTGTTAAAGAATGTATATATATAGTTTCACGTCTATCAAATGAAAGGTGCGGCAAGAGTCTGAGGGATAAAAAACAGTAAAATTACAGAGCAGCTAGTTGCGACAGAAAATTATAAAGTAATTATAATTCCAACTGGCAATGAGAAAGAGGATCACCAAAAGATTGAATACTAATTTCGCCAAATATTTACTCGTTACTTATTTATTAAACCTGTTAAAGAATGTATATATATAGTTTCACGTCTATCAAATGAAAGGTGCAGCAAGAGTCTGAGGGATAAAAAACAGTAAAATTACAGAGCAGTTATTTGCGACAGAAAATTATAAAGTAATTATAATTCCAACTGGCAATGAGAAAGAGGATCACCAAAAGATTGAATACTAATTCCGGCAAATATTTACTCGTTACTTATTTATTAAACCTGTTAAAGAATGTATATATATAGTTTCACGTCTATCAAATGAAAGGTGCGGCAAGAGTCTGAGGGATAAAAAACAGTAAAATTACAGAGCAGCTAGTTGCGACAGAAAATTATAAAGTAATTATAATTCCAACTGGCAATGAGAAAGAGGATCACCAAAAGATTGAATACTAATTCCGGCAAATATTTACTCGTTACTTATTTATTAAACCTGTTAAAGAATGTATATATATAGTTTCACGTCTATCAAATGAAAGGTGCAGCAAGAGTCTGAAGGGTAGGAAATAATATCGCAAAATTGCAGGGCGGCTATTTCGCGTTGCGACAAGAAATTCTTTGAAGTAACCCCTTTGTTTCGCTTTCCTGGCCGTTTCTGGCCACGCGCAGGCTACAGCGGAAGGTTCCCCAGAGAATAGATGCTCGTCATATCGGTATTTAATCTAGAGCCTTCGCTTCGCATTCTCGGCAGCTTTTCCTTGCGCCACTCGCGTTCTCTACTCACGTTGTCTAGTCACGTGTACACGGCTATGTTTGCAAGCGTTCACGGTATCGGTGTTTCTCATCGCGCTCATCCCCCACTCCGTTTCTTCGTTCTATCCCTGCCGAGGCTGAAGTCATACTCGATTGAACCTATCTTCTTCGACTGTGTTCCTTGATCGAAGTCTGAACACGTCTTACCGGAAGAAAAGGTGGAGGACGATTATTATTAAATGATATTTTTATACACCGCCTTTATAACGTTCTCAGTTATTGATAGTTGGAAGAAGGTCGATAAAAATCGCACAAGTACTGTAAGATAAGCCGTGGATGAAAAATTTGGTAACGCTCTGACGTTCTTTATGTAGCGTAATATAACGTTACAATGTAATTAATGAATACGATAATACGAGGTTCGCAAGTGAAAAATATATGTTAGATTTCTCTTGTTTTGTGAAAGAACAATTATAAGATTCGATATGCCGTCGGCCAATCACACGTCGATGTTATCTTTACATCTGATTCTGAAATTAGATATATATTTTTATTATCGGGCTAGGCATCTAGGAAATATCATTATAAAAATATCATATTATGAAATAATATTATTTTCCATAAGAAAAATATTTTCGAAAGTAATTGAAGAAACTGATATCTTCGAATCCCTCAAGTTTTCGTATTAATTCAAATCTTCTTCTTCTTAACCATCAAATGACATAATACTCAGGAAATCGTTGTAAAAATTCATACATCCAAAAGAAAGTTACAATTTTTCCCGAAACAATAACACTGCATAATTGCTTCGAATAATATATCAAAAAGTATAACGAGATTTATTCGTACAATTAAAAAAAAAGAAGAACTAACTTCGTTGTTACGTTCTAATTTCAAGAACTTTATCTCGAAGCTTCAAAGTTGAGAAACCAAGAAGAATTATCCGTGAATGCTGATCGAATCAAAGATCTATCTTTTGTTAACGTCTCTCGTTTCTCGTCGGAACGTACGATATTACGCGAGACGTTAGAAGATGGCCCAGTTAACGAAACTATTATATGGAAATAGCAGAGTATGCGCTTGACAGATGGATGGTGCTGTGCTTGTGGATATTTACAAAAGTTAGCGCGCGTGGGCGACGGTGGAGGTGGATGCTATCGCGGGTGAGTGCGTGTCAAGAGGCGAGCGAGTGAAAAAGGCGAGTAGGTGGTGACGAGAGTCAAAGGATGTATTGTCGTAACGAGTCGTAAAAAAGAAGCTATAAAAAAGGTTAAAACGCGCCTCGACCTGACCAGCGGCGGTTAGAAATCGTCGGTGAGAAGAGGCGTTCACCAGAAGCGTAGAAAACGACTTCGCGTGGCACCATTCTGCCGCTAAGATCATCAGAGATTGCACCAGTTCATGGCGGATGCTTTTAAGGGCGCGTTTAACTCCTAACGGATCCTGCGGGAATCGATGAAATTGCTCGTGCATTTCATTTCTTCTCTTCTTTGTTGCTTTTCTTTTTTTCTCCTTGCACTTCGGAGATTTATTGATCCACCTAAGACCTCGTAACTGAATGCATCTCGCGAGCTCAGGTTAATTCTTGCACGGTCGTATTTTATTTATCTGTCTGTTCATTTAACGGGAAGAAAGGCAAATTTATCGTATAGCAGTAAATATAGTAAAAGAATAAAGAATTGGGGTAGAAATGGCTGAGAAATTGAAATTGACATATTAGACAATTTTTTACTTCATCCCGTACGCGGTTAACTTATATTATAAAAATTTGTAGAAGACATAATTTCAAAGTACAAGAATTTTATATAAAAGAGACACGCTTTTATCTGACCAGCGATTAAACGATAGTATGATTTATTTGATATAACGTAAACGATTCTTTTTATTTACTTTTACCATCCTATTTTATTTCCTGATATTCTGTATAGCATTAAAACAATTTCTTAATTTGTATAATACGATATAACAAACTTCCATTAAGATACTCTGGTATGGAAGAATTAAAATCTTTTGAAACCGGCTGCTTTTGTAATCCGTAATGCTTCGTTGCATGAAGAAGTGGAACAGAAGCACAATTTCGGCGATAGAATCTTGAAGGTTTCATAGATACCATAAAAATAGTAAACACCAATGTTCTATATCTCCATTGGATAGCGGTATAAAATTATTTTCCATAAGAAAAGCATGGCAATCTGTATAATTATACGTAATTTATAGAAGATAGCGTGGTATCGAAAATTCAAAAATATTATAATTTTCCATAATAAATTTACGCATATGTTAAAACGCATATATTTAAATTCGAAAGGTAACATATAAAATATCAAAGAACTACAACGATATTCATATAATATGTCTACCGTACATCAACAACAAATGTATATTATTTCCATTTGCTAGGGAAACGCGCTGGATTTTCTGCCTAAATTCAGAATAGCATAATTTCTTTGAGGCAGGCTTCATGGTGGCGTAAAAATAAATTCTGAAGACTGAAAAGACGTGTTTAGAAGCATGCAGAGCCATCTTTACGGGCAGAAAGACGTGTTCACATAACACTGTGCGCTATTTCTTGCCTTAAAACCACTGGTTCGCGTGATCCTTCTTGATATCCTTACAAGGACACGTTGTTACCAGGAATAGGATTTCCCGTACTGGCGTGCGGGAAATAGTTTGACCGGCTTAAAAAGAAAGTTATTAGAACTTTAAACAACACGATAAACCATATAACTATCATCAACGTAGCTATTTTGTTCGGTAGTCTTGCCGTTTCAGTATCTTTCTCGCAAGAAAGATTGATCGAGCTTTCGTATTTTAGATAAATAATTTCGTATTTTCGTGTTTCGTGTATGGCAGCAGAATGTACACGATCTTCGAGATTTTGATGATCAATCATACTGATTGAAATTGTTTAGTCTGAGAATTGTTACTCTTGGTATTGTTCCAAATAACGCTATTTCAATCGGTATTATTTTAATTTAGTTTATTGTTTCAAGTAAAGTTATCGTAGCATTGGCTAACGTTGGTTTAAATAATATTATTCCAATCGATATTATTTTGTTCAACATTACCCGGCTCAGCGTAATTCGCTATTGCGTTAAAGATTTAGGAAATAAAACAGACGTTTCTACTACGTTTTTCTATTAGTTAAGTTTCTTAAATTGTTGGATATTAGGTTTAAGCTCGATTCATTTTAAGTTTAAGTAACAGGTATTTTCATTCTGCATGATAAAATATGATCTTATACGGAGACTAAATCTCCTTTTCTTATTAAATTTAAAAATTACATACAGGATTTTCACGATTCTCTTCAACATTTGGAAATTAATCGTCGCAACACTGGCTATGTTATTGGATTAAGAAACACGAGTCTTCAAACAAACAAACTTCCTAGATTAATCATTTATTTTGAAAAATTTTATGTCTGTAGCTCTAGCAGGTTGTTTTCCATTTCATCTACGTTATATTAAACCAATACCCTTTAATCATCAAATAGCATAAAAATCGAAAAATCAATAAAAGAGAGCTTACCATGTTTTTCCCGGCATATTTCTCCTACATTACATCAAACAAATTATACTGCGAGTTTGATTTACATTTTACGAAAAGAATCGCTGTTATTCTTCCGTTATTCCACAAGTCTAACCACACTTTATACGCTCGGTCACAGCACGTATGTAAAATTCGTGTGCTCTTTCTCAAGTTGAGAAGAACGTTAGCGCGGCCCACGTAATTCACTGGCCGCGTCAGAGTGCAGCGTGTATAAGTAAAGTGCAACTACGTGAAGTTTTTCCTAAATGAACTCTGTAATTTAATGCGACGTGTGAGCGTTCGCTGTCGTTTCTCACGACCGGAACAATATCGTTACGTCGTTCCGATACCTGTTTCTAAAGTGGACGTACGTGCCGTTTCGATCTGAAATAATTTCATTGCCAAGATAATTTCGCGTAATCGATCGAGGCCGTAATTCACTTAAACTCGAAGCAACCTGCGCATAAATTCCGAAGTAAAAACGGTCTAGACGTTTTAAAAGAGAGATCTTTCACAAGACTTCCCCTTTTAGAAGGAACGTCGGTCCTTTACAAGTTCTTTTCGGATCGATGAAATATTCTATGGCAACGATCGCTTTATATATAATTTTATAATTGCAGATAATTTTCCTTACGAAGCAACCTGTTAGCAATTTTTTTTAGATCAAGATATAAAAATCAGTCGCGATTAATGGACATTGAGGGCCGTTAATTGTTGGCAGTGTCGTGTGAAAATTAAACTGCGGATATTTATCTTAATATAAAATTCATGTTTTTACGAATACAGAGATGGAATCTAAACGGAGATTTCCTTTATTGAGGCAATTGAAAGCTCCATAAAGAAATTATTCTCCATTGTGCATTATACATTATCAAACAGATTACAATTACATTTACAACACATAATTTTTTTTATAGCATTAGGTTGCAATTTTTAACGAAACGAGTAAGTACGATTCCAACGATTGAAGAGGAAACTTCCCAATTCATTAATTAAAAGGTACAAATAGAACATTGCCTAGATACATGATTAATATACAAATATTATATTTTATATATAATTGGAAATTATTATTTTACCTGCTCTATTCTTCGAACTCAATGCGTTTACGTTTCCATTTATTTCATGAAAAATATAACCTGGAAGAACAATACACCTGACACCATTAACCGAATATTTTGGAAGAAAATCTTCATAACTGTTCGAGAGAAGAATTAAAGAATTCAGAGGAAGTTGGTACATAATGCCACATTTTACCGAAAATAAGAAAATAATTTTTTAACGATATCGTATATTCTTCGCATTAGTTAAAATTCTGGTCGAGAGTCGATCGATCTAGAAATTCTAGAGTCTAGAAGTGTTTGAGTCTAGAGACCTCGATTGGAACACACATAAGCGAGATCATTCGGCGTTGGCTGATCAATTCTCTCGCGTTGGGGAACCTTCGCGCTTAACAATGTTTCGAGGACGGAATAATATAATTAATTTCCATGTGGCAACGTTCCAGACCTGCAAGAAACGGAATGGAGCTTCGGAAACTCGGTCCTTGTCCTATTCTATATCTCCCTCGTCCTACCATAGGCGAAAGCAAATTTGTCATCGACGTTTGGACAGGCTTCGATGCCCGCTATCTCCGCGTCTCATAATTCTTCCACATCCTTTCCAATTTCGCCGCGATGTCATTGATTCACAGCGAACCGAAGTAAACTGTTCTTTCTCTTCGATGGATTTTCATCTGCTTACGGTCTTCTTTCGATTCTCCTCGAGATTTAAGGCTCCGTCTTTCGGCGATGAGTTCGTTTAGCTTCGCTATTGCTGCTTTGAGTTTGTCACAGGCGTCTCGGAATACAGCGCTAGGATAATCACATTCTTTGCATACCATAGTCGTCAAAAATTGTAACTAAGCAGTAGCAGCATACCTATGCGACCGGCTTCGAGCGATCACCCCACCACAGGAACTAAACGGTTGATATAAAAAACCCTCCCAAGTCAGTACTAGAGTTCTTTTTCCGTTCATTTTTTGTTGTAACACTTTGAACCGTCACTCTGTTGGATTTATATAATAAAAGTCCATTTTCATATACGAAGTTTAATTTTCTTCGCCCTATTCGTGAAAGAATTATTTCGTTCGAACTGGGACGCGAGGAAATTACCGGCGATCTGTTAATTTCGCGATTTCTTGTGTCTCCGACGTGACAAGTTCTTTGTCAGAATGTTACAATAAAACTTTGAACATTTTGAACATTTACGATACAACTTTTTAACATTTTCCTTATTTTGCATATTTGACGATATTACTGATAATAATAAATAATATTGCCGTTTCTCGGAGTATTTAACTTAACATTGCTGCTATTGATAACCATCGTTGCTGTTCCTACGATACGAATCTTCGATCAAGAGCTAGTGCCTGCGTGTAATTCGCTTGCTATTTACTATACGGAAACGTAATAGCCCTGAACGCTTGAATTCCGTGGAAAGTGCCTTAGAAGATGAAGTAACGTGTATCGATTGCAAGCGGAAAGTGTTGCAGCAGCTAGCCTCGTTTAAAATTTACGGCCGAGTTGAAACTTTCGCCGGGAAGAATGTAATCTTCTTGATTGATTGACTCACTTAGGTCGAGCTGCGTAAGCGGGCGGCGTATCGTCAGGTAGTTAGTCACTTTTCCCTTAATTATAAATACCAAACCGATCATCATGAATTAGATTAGCTCGCACTGAACTGAAACCGATTAAAGTAGATTCGCTGACACGCCGACAAACTTTCTCGATCAATCAACGGCTGTGTACAAATTAAGGAAATTCCTCGAATTTGAACAACCAGTCGGTCAATTAACGCGATTAACGAATCATAGAATGTTTCTTATTCGATATTCGTTTTATATACTTTTATATCATCTTAAGTAGGAACTTAATTTTTGTATAGTCTTCATTGAGTTTGATATTTTATGGGGTCTTTTATAAGCAAGATCTTGCTTTTAATTATATTTGTATTTTATAAATAATTCTTTAATATTCCACGTAATTAGACCAATTTTACGTTTCCTTTTTACTATGTTTCTAAGTTTCTTTTTACTAAGTTATTTGCAATGTTAACTATTTACGATTACGTTAATATACGAGTAAAATTTACGATAGTAATTAATATTTTAAACGTCGGTATGAGCTCTATAATAAATTCAGAAGCGTCTCTGCGCCCTTAAATCCATTCAATACTCGAAGCTGACGTCGACCTAGCTAATCTGAAACTTTTCAAAAGCGTCACCTACTTCCCGATAACTTTATTGAATGGAAAGTTTCGAAAAAGCTGGGATGCGCGACAAAACCGAAAACCCCGGTTCCTGCTATTTCTTCCTTTGACAAAGGAAACTCGGCAACAAAAGGAACTGAAACTTGTTTGGAATGAAAGCTATATTTAAAAGTCAGTGGCTTGTTCCGAATCAAGAAATTCCGCGGGGATCGCGGATCTGGAATTTTTTCATCTACAGTTTCACCGATGTTAACCAAACAAACTGGACAGAAAAACTCGCGTACAGCAGAGACAACTGAACGTTCAAATTGAATTGATAATAGAATTTGAAGAAATGAAATGGTTTCGTCGTTCCTAAGCTAGAAACTTCAATAGATAGGATACTGAACACAAGTAAACAACAAGGAAATAATCGAATTCGAGTCTAGCATAAAGTTGAAATCGATTTACCCGAGGCAAGAGTCCGATTTCTTACTTCATCCTTACAAAATTGTCAAAACTGAGAACGTACACAATACTCGTCCAAACAAAGAGAATTTCTTGCTCAAACTCAGCAGCAGTTTTAATCCAAAGAACGAACAAACGAAACGTCGGACAGTGCCGGGAAACGAGCAAACAATTGTTCCATCCAGGAACGAAACTCTCTCTTTCTCTCTGCAGTAGTCGAGGATCTAAAACGCGCGATATTTACCAGCAACCGGAGCGTCGTTGAAGTCGAGGCATTCGCGAGGGACAGGGCGTTGTAACCAATTAACGCCAGCAACAGCGGAAAGGAAAGCTCTGGCCCGCTCGCAGGTAATTCCAGTCAAAGACAACCGCGTGAGACAAGTTTCTAAAAAGGCCGTGCATCCACCGGTTTCGGCAAGCCCTTTCTCGCGGAAGACCTAGTTAATCGTGGCTGCGGAAACCGAGTCGAAACTTCCTCCAACAGCGAATAGGATGGCGGCTAATTGTTAGCCGGAGCGGAACGCTCGGCGTGCGCGTAAAATCGTAGGTAGCTTGGTCGCTGGTCGGGGAAGAGAACCGGGAAGGTGAAAGAGAAAGAGAGAAACAGAGAGGGAAACAGATTGGAGTACTTGAAATTCTGGAGTGGCTGGCAGAGTTCGAATAGTTTGTTATAATTAGCGACGCAGACTGTGTCCAGCGGCGTCGTATCAGGCCGAACGGCGAGGCTAATACGCGCGGATCGGCTCACTAATTCCGAATCGAGGTGGAACTGCAACTTCAGGATCGTACTTCGATGGCGAAGAAGCGAGGGTGAACCGAGATCCCAGTCTCTGCAACTATTTTAACTCTGACCCAACAATCGGATCTCCATTTGCTCGGACCCGCTTTCCCGATCTCCGAACCGCTGGCCCTTTAATCCGCGTTTGTCCAACGTGTTTGACCTGGAAACTTTGTTCCGGTATTCGTTTCAGCGCCGCTCCAATTTCCGTGCCTCCGGTTGGATATAGTTGCCTTCATCACCGCTCCCCACCTCCTCCACCATCTTCGTCTCCACCTACCTCTTTCGGATAATCGGATTTCCTTTGATCCTTTCGCGAGACCCTGCACTCGTTACTTCCTGCTTGTTCTACGTATTTTCGAGCGGTTAATTGTTTGCGTTCAGGGACGGTCTTGTTCCATCGTTAGAAGATGATTGAGTTCGATCGATGACGGTCGAAAGAGAATGAAGAAAAAAGAAAGTGGGATTGCGATCATTTGTTGAAATTTGATCTTGGTTTAATCGCAGTTCGTTTAAATATATAGTGTATAGTATAGGTTAGCTGTAGCGTTTGTTTGAGAAGCGCATGACAAGGATGATCCTTGTTCTCTGGTATTTTTCATTTCTGCTCGATATATCTGAGTTTCTACAAACGGAATATTCATTATATTGCACAATTCGTAAAAACGCATTTGCGATTATATCGCAGAAGGACTATATCTAATTAAAACGTGAGGTTATAACACCTGATGACTAACATTTTTATAGAATCGTTTAATTCTTATCCCATCGTAACACAAGATATAGATCACGTTTTAGAACACAGATTTTATCATATTCGATCGTAGTAAGCTATACGGATAAATTTGATCCAATTAATTTGCATTATCCGAGAATCGAAAATTTAAAAGAACATGTTAATAATTATGGATCTTTATCGTTAAAATAAAGGTATTTATTTAGTGAACGATTCCAACAATATTAAACGATACAATCTTGCGCGTGTCTCAGCACTTTCTTGTCTACACGACCTTCCATACCAGATGCCTTTCCATACACGACTGAGGACAGAACAGTTTACATTCTTTTGTCTTCGAGACACCGCGGACACACATACCCATACTCACATACTCACATAGTTAATTTAGCATATAAAATTACACATATCTCAACAGAACATAATTAGAGAGACGTACAGTCTGTCACACAAGAGCGTGTCTGCGATATCTGCGAAACCTGACACCTAATCAGAATGAGATAAAAAGAATGTAAACAAACGAAAACTTCTCTAATACGCGTTGCTGAATACCTTTCAGTTTCATTTGAAACAGTGAAAGGAACAGAGCTTTTTAATATGAGTGCCGCGTACGCGAAACGTCGAAAATCGTCTGGCATGGGCGAATGAAAACAGAGATCGTGATTGGAGTAATATAATATTCACTGATGAATCTTCGTTTTGGGCATGGTGTCCTATTAGGCAAGCTGAGAGGAAGACGTATCACAAAAATAAGAACACTTGTACATCACATTCGAAAGATATGGAGGTCGTTACCAGAATCCTACGCTCAAAAATTAGTCGAGAGTATGCCGAAACGATGTCAAGCTATAATCGCTAATGGAGGAGATTGGACACCCTACTAAGTAATAGCGTATTAGTGTTTTAGATGTAGATTCAATTCATATAAATTTTTTTACAAATATATAAATATTTACAGAAATATCGCAGACACGCTCTTGTGTGACAGACTGTATTAAGGAACAAGTGAAACATACTAATAAATCATCTATATACTCTAAAATCATTTTTCAAACGTTTTTAGCAAGAAGCCCATGAATTTATATTTATCGCGTATAATTTTGCTGCTGATTCTCGCTACTAAACCGTGCTTGATACTATCATTTTATTTCGCCCTACGTGGCATTAAAAAATTATCGGGAATGTCAATGTTCCCCCTTGGTATTCGAAAACATTTCACACGATCCTATTGAAAACAGAGGAAGTACGCGGTAAAAAATTTGTGACAAATAGCAAGGCAAGAGAATTGAATTTTTCGTACGCAACAAACGTAGTGTAATTGGGAACAATCTCGCGTGATTCATTATCCGTGGAACGGTAGACATTATCAGCTTTCAAATCACCGTAGAACGATTCGTGATCATTCTAATGGAAACTTCAATCCTTTTTCACCCCCGTTCATTAACAGTATGATAAAATGTTTATATTGATTTCCCATTAATCCCGCCTACTGGCAACGGTATACATCATTTTCGTAAATTTGATGCTCGTCGAAATGCTGACGGTAGTTTTTAGTTTTAATCGAATACGAACTGCAACCCGTTCATACAGTGTGTAACTGAAATCATTCGGCACGTGTGCAGATACGATTGAATTTACGGCGGTATTAGTTTATGCTACTATTTCGTGCGCGTACACGCCACCGAAAACAGTCAGATATCATGATGATTAATTGCTTTATCGTGCAACCAGCTTATGGAACATCGTTGAATCAACGTTAGGGGCATCGTCTAACGTTTGCTCTGTTTAAACTACCAAGCCGTGCATGCGAATACGGATGCGATTAATGGAAAGGCAAATAATTAAAATTCTGTTCGTAGGTAGTTATATTGTATAAAACAATCAAAGGTGGCGTTGATTAATTTTATAAATCGAGAAACGAAAAAGGGATGGTGTTGCAGATGTTATCTTTTAAAGCCATGGAATTTGCTTGAATTTGTGCCATATTCTTGCAATAAATGAACTGCGAATAATAAATGAAATTCTGGGAATTCGTGAGAACCAATGACAAGGTTATTTCGCTTCTTAACATCGTTTATATATGAAGATTTATAGGAAATTTCTATTTCGTGCTGTAATATTTCATTTCTGCCTCTAAATTCAAACTTCGGAGAGACGAAATTTCATATACACCGGTGTTGTAGTCCTCGGAGAAATTTTCTTTTACCAACGTTTCGTGGAAGAAAAGCGATTGAAATCGACAAAGTTGCTCGCTTCCGTCGTTCCATATTCTGTTCGAATCAAGCAGATAAAGAACACAGAAATTGCACGCAAACAATCTACTTTGACGATCGAGCAAAACCTCGCCCTCCCACGGTACTCGCAGTCACACGGATAACTCCACCGGAGTAGAGAACGGAAGTTAGCGCGTTAAAGTTCGATCGAGCGCGAACTCCAGGACGCGCCAAAAAGCTCGCCACGCGGTAGCGCAAGAAGCAAGGGGGAAGGGCGGTGACCAGTCTCGTTGGAATGCAGTTCCAAGGGGTAGAAATACTAAATCTTCGTACAAGAGAGCTGGCTCGAGTTCGAAGCACCGAGTGAAATAAAGGACCTGAAGCCGGAACTTATCTTCGTCTCCGCAGTTCCGCGAGATTCATTCGGCCGAACGCCGCCGGATGAGAAAGGATCCCGGTCGTAGTCGGAACAGCCTGTAGTAGTCACTTGTCGAGGACGAGTTGCACTCAACCATGCTGCCAGAGGTGCAGCTTATCACGATTACCGGACCACGTAACAATATTAATCTAAAACTTGTCCGTTAAAAGTTCACCGGTGTTTTCCCCCTGCTGTCATTTAATTTTCTTCGAGTCTCACGCCCTTCACGAAAAGGAAGAGGCGTGGCGATGGTTCGTGGTGCTTTTCGTCACGCGGCTACTTCTTCTTCCACCTTTTCTGCTCTCTATCCTGCCGGTTCTCTCTTACTTTCTTGCCAAGCTTAGCGAGCCTTATTTAAAGTCCTCCTACCCTAGGTTCGGGCTAGCTCGGCAACTCTTGGTCGAAGTGGAAGCCAGGCCTCGCTCGACTCTGATCATTTAAAAGTACAATTTGTCAATTTCTTCGCGGCGTAACAGGCCACTGGCACGTAGCCGAGGCCCTATTCTTTCCAGGGACTCAGCCTGGTCTGCAAATTACCGTGTTTTCGAGTCGACCTGTCAATGACCGAAGACGAACTACCACCGAATTTTACTAATTAATGTTTACCCACGCCGGTTACCGTCGAAAAGTTTCGCCTGTCGTTTCTTGCTCTTCCAACATTTTTTTCTCTCCTTCCTCAACTCCTTCGCAACCTCCTACCGATATTTCTTCGTCCTCGTCCTCACCTCGCCGTGCTTGTCTTTCTTTCTTTCGACGATCGTTCACGCCGAAAACTCGCATCCGATCATCCCTTTTGAAGGCTGCGAAGATCTAGCTGGAAAAACCAACCTACCGCTGGTCGATGATTAATGTCCACGCGATGACGTCAAGATTGCCGGCCAGTGACGCAAGATTTTTGGAGGAAGAGCAACGGGACTGGTGAATTCGGAAGCTGATTTACGAGGCTGCAACGTCTCTCGTTAGTCAGAGCGTTATTGATGGCTGGGCGCGGCTACTTACGTGCCAGCTGGGTTGTAGAAGCCGAGTTAGGTTGGGTAACTTGCTCGTCTGAGCTACAACGATACCATTCAAGTGAAAGTTGTTGCTTAGTTGAAGCTTATTATGCTCCTACCTGGGACATCCTAATGCCCCGAGGATCGATTTACGTTGAATCCTGTGATACGGAAACTGGCCGCTGAAACTTGCTAACCTGAACCCCCTCACGCAATATCTAATTTAATTTATCCAATAAAATTAGTGAACGGACAAAAGACTTACCACTTAAAGGTAGAGGATACAATTTTGTCGATTTTCTAATTTTAATGCCACTCTGTGATTAAAGGGGGAAATTTTTAATACGACGTAATTGAAAATGGAATTAACTCGTCAGACTCAAAGATTTAGGCTTTTTAAAAGTAGTTAATGAGTAGAAGAGGATTTGTAAGAGACAAAGCAGCATTTTAATATCTTTATTTCAATATCTTTTTATTGTTGTAACGAGCAACATTTCGAATGTTTTGGAGAAACGCTTCTTTATTATTTGATTTATTGAAATTGGTAACTTATATTTGAATATTAACGGTGTCGTTTTGCTGAAACGAGCTCGAAAGATTTTGAAGGATAACAAGAAATATTCTTTGTATGTACGCAACAGATACAATCGCGGAGCTTTTTGTTTCTACCTTGTTCCTTTTGATATTCGAAAGAGTTAGATATGAAACAGCTCGAGTACCTTTGTGATCATGGCCCCTGATCCACAAAGACTCGTTCTTTTATAACAGACACGCGCTATGAAACCGATTCTTTGTTTTATGAAAAAATAATACGACATTACCCACTGTACAAAAACAATACCACGTAAAGTCCACGACTTTGCAACAGAACCAATATTGACGTCGGCATTTTAATAACTTCTTTCACGATTGTGATATAATACGTTTGAACTCGATATCGATCTCACTGTCTTCACGATTCTCCATTCTCTTTCTCGTTAAATAATCTAATAATTTCGTTCCTTTGAACGCTTCAAAATTATACATCATAATTATTTACTTTCTAATTATATACTATTAGACTAACGCATATTTATACATTTACCTAAAACTGTGTGCGATACATATATGTAATATATAAAAAATATATAGAATATCCAGGCTGTAGCACTCGTTATAATATTTTGCAAACGATAAAAGTGTTTTAGTTGCACTCGTAAACATACAAATTTCCATAGGCATTCGCAATCTACTCTTCAACATCTTCATTAAACCAAAACCCATCGCAGCGATGCTTCAAACTACGAAAGACGCTTAAAAATCTCCGAAAATTCCCACCATTTTCCTTGCCTCGTTATCCAAAATTTAACGACAGAGGGTAGGTAAGAGGGGAGGATCGTGAATAGAAAGTCGGAGGAGCAAAAGCGAGCGACACGGAGAAACTTACCGACGTAAACCCTGTAACGTTGGCGTCGCTGGACGTCCGTAATTTCGGACCGTCCCTCGTGTTTGTTCTCAATTCGCAACTCGCAGCTTTCGGCATCGCTGTCGGCGGAAATTCCGCGAGAGATGCCTTCGACCGCGTTTCTCATTGATTGCATTCTTTCGTAGTTTGCGTCAGCGCCAACTTACCGACCGTCGCGTCGGCCGGAAACTTGCACGCCAGCTGCCTTTGGGCTGCTCGAGGGCCGCGGATAGCGAAGAAAGAAGGGCAGAGAGAGGACGAAACCGGAGGAACGGAAGTTTTTCCTCGTAACTTCTGCCAGAATTCGTCTAGGGATGGGGCGAGCGAATTGTTCGATACGGGCGATTCTGTGAAAAAGCGTAAAGGCTCGTGCTACAAGGTAGAGATAAGGAAGTTAGAATTAGAGATCCGATAAAAGAGCCGGAATAAGTGGTAGACGAATTTCATTAAGCGACGCTTCTGTTGGGAATTCGGTTTCCTTCGTTGCTTTTGTACTGTCGCCCTGCCATCTTCTACTCTGTCTGCTCCTTTGTGCGCCTCTAATTTCAACTTCGTCAGGTCTGTTCGGCTGTATCTCGATGACGAATGTTTGAGAATGTTCCACGGAAATTGTGGAAAATGGAGTGGTCAAACTTCAGGGCCCATGTATCAGGTTGGAAACTAAGTGATTGCAACCCAATGATACTCGTTGGAAAGAGTAAAGAAAGTCTGTACAAACATGACTCGAAATATCGGATTCGAAGTTACAAAATGCTTTTATCGATCAATTATTACTTACTTAGGCATATTATTATTGGAAAATGTTCTACGTAACAATGAGAATACTTTTGTATTGAATTTAAATGCAATTTCATTTTCTAAATAGCTGTTAACGATACCAGAGAATGGTATCACAGTATCGTCTCTGTAGAAAAATTGTAAGTGCCAATAAATATTAATTAATTGCCTTTTAACAGCTTGTATCAGGATTCCCGGAAACTCTTCAGAAAATTCCTCCTTCTAAATTCAAGACACGCACCGATTCGGATCTTTCACAGTCTCGAAAATTACTCTTCGATATTTCAGTGTTTCTTACTCGTTGATTTTGAACACTTTGACCCGAACGTTTCACTGATTGGTCGACCGCCGTTTGGACAAGTTCCCTCACGCAATACAGTTTCTTAAACTATTACGTGAGCGTAGCTGAAAATGTCAAATTAGAACTCGGAAATTAATGTTGTTTGAACCCAGAGATAATGTTGTTATCCGTCGTTGCTGAAGTTTGACCACAACTTTTTCAAACACCCTGTATAAGCATCCATATTCAGAACGTTTTGCGTGGTACAAATGCAGAATCCTCGAGAGAAAAGCGTAAAAATTAATTCTTGAATATTGTACGTACGGTATGAAATAATCAGCCGTGAAGTATCAGGAAACGTAGCTCGGAATTAACGCTCGCGTTCATCATCCGACTTTGTTTAAGCAGTTTTGCGATAAAATACGGCAAGTTTCGCGCGCAATTTCTATAGATCTTAAGTTACAGCCAGCCCATAATAAACTTCACTTTGGTCCCTGGGTTTTCTCGCGAAGTCGCATGTTTTTTACTTAAAGGCAACATCGCTGCTAGCAGCGGAGTGACACTTTGATGCAGGGTCGCAAGTTTTCGGGTGGCGGGGACAGCGGTTGCAGGGAAGTTTCGCGCTTGGTAAAACGGCGAAATTAATTACACCGGCTAGTCGACCGGGAAACGCGCCAACGGCAAATTATCGATTTAATACAGTGGCACGGAGTACAGCGACGAGCCTTTTATTAGGAATCGATCGCCGATATTAAACAAAAATTAGAACGAGGCGTTGCGTCCTCCGTGAACATTCTCAAAGAACTACTAACGCGACCGATCACACTATCGACTATACTGATACTGGTGTTTACAGTGACAGACGAAAGTGTTTGTACAGTTGGGATGTAAACATTTTTGTACTATCAGAAATATTCAAATATCTATGTGTAATTATCTATTATTATTGACATTATTTGATTTAAATTTGCATCGTCTACTATGGTTGTTATCGAGTGCATATTTTATATTCGATGGCTTATTAAATTGTGTTCAATACCTTAATTTCTTCACAAAAGTTGATAATTATATATTATGCAGAATCACTTCCAGTAATTTATTCAGCCTTTTATCAGGGATTAATCGCCGATATTAAACAAAAACTGGAACGAGGCGTTGCTTCTTCCGTGAACATTCTCAAAGAACTACTAACGCGACCGATCACACTATCGACTATCCTGATACTGCTGTTTACAGTGACAGACGAAAGTGTTCGTACAGTTGGGATGTAAACATTTTTGTACTATCAGAAATATTCAAATATCTATGTGCAATTATCTATTATTATTGGCATTTATTTCATTTAAATTTGCATCGTCTACTATGGTTGTTATCGAGTGCACATTTTTATATTCGGTGGCTTATTAAATTTTGTTCAATAGTTAATTTCTTCACTAAAGTTGATAATTATATATTATGCAAAATCACCTCCAATAATAAATGTACTTAAGCAAAAGTGAATCCGCAAATCGCACATACAATGTGTGCAACGTCAAAGAAGCAAATATCTCGAAGACTTGGAAAATATAAAAGCGTGGCTTTCATGCGATTTTTTGTTAGGAAAAAAGAAAATATCATCTATAAAATAATATTTTCGCAGGGTAAAGTACAATATATTGTGATTGCAGAGAAGTACCGATGTTACAAAACTTCTCAAAACGGTTTCGAAAGTTTCGGTCGACTTCCTATGGAATATGAAACCGTCGAAGCTTTTCCTCTTTCTTCGAGTTCGATAAAATGCCCCGTGAATGGTCGTTTGCTAAAAGAACTGAGATAAACGTAATACGTATCTGTCTTTTTTCAAATGCTGCTTTTCTCTGTTCCATGACAGAAGTTTTGTATCATATGTACGTATTAATGGAAATAATTAAAAGGATTAATGATGCGAAGATAAACAAAGCATTCGGTGCAATGAAGCATCGGTAAAGATTTTCGACGTTTTGGTTCGTTTGAATAATTCATTCTCTCCATTGTGTTGTATTCTATTTGTTTATATGAATATTCTCTACCTGTCAATTTAAAATTCTACACAGCATTTATCAAATGGAACAGTTTGAATTTGAAGATTAATTTAATAATATTGTAATATGATATCCGTAATATATTCATCGTTATTAAATATTATCGTATATGTATGTTTACATCTTTTATACGTGCAAATATTTTGTAATTTTTCGAATAGAAAATAATCTATAGGAAATTAGCGATACCGCGAAATTTTCAATGTTACGAGACTTCCAAAAACGTAATTACAAAACGACGAGACGTTAACGGTTTATTGGACGAAAGCAACTATGATTACGAATATAAATGTTAGGAAGTTCTACAGGAGATATGAAATATGCAAAATGATTGCAACGGCTATGGTCCAAAGTTGATTCCTTAGCGGTTTTTTATACCCAGAGGGGCTGTAAAAGTACGACACATTTTCGTTGCTCTTCTCCTGTTTAAAATCCCCCATAGTCGTTAATGCAAACTGCCGTGGATTCTAGTTTATATTTAAGTATTACAGATTTATAGGTATATACTTCAGTATTTGATGGCCATTTTACTAAAATTGAGGAAAAGCACCAAATTCCACGGAATATTTTATAGAAAATTTGTATTTCGTATAGACATCGATAAAATATATTTTTATATAGCATTTATTCTTTCGTGTTATTAAAATATCGCGATGTGACATTGACGAGATAATAGTCGGTCTGTAAATAATTCTTAAAGGTTCAAGTAATTAACGTGTTTTATTCGAAATTCCATGCATAGTAAACAACCAAATTACAAAGAAATAATAATTTTAGATGATTACCGAGAGAATTTATTCAGTAAAATACACGTTGCAGCTTTGTTTTAAACTTCACCCATGATAAATGTAAACTTTACCACAAATCATGATAGTCCAATCTCGTTATACTACCGATAAAATTTCAAAACGTTTCGTATTCACGATAATCTTTCATATATAATACACGCAACATAATACGTTTAATATTCATAAAAGATTTCCGTAAGTATTTATTACTAAACAGCTGGAATGCCATACAGTTGTTGAAATAATTAGGGCATCACCACTTCGAATCGAATTTCAATATGTCGTTCGCTGCAAGTCAGCGGTGGCTGTAAAATCCGCGCTTCCACGCGTAACAAATTGCGAATTATACCGGTCTCGTTATGATTCATGGAATATTCCCTAAGCGACGCTGGTACACGTCTCCGCGTACACAAAGACCGCGGTGCTCGCAACTTCCTCCGCACATTGCGAATCCATGCTAACATCGAAACCCTTTTACAATCCGCGGCTATGATAATCCTCTGGTTCGCGATGCTAAGACGTGGTAAATTTTCCAAGAAATTGTTGCTGGATCGGCGAATCACCGACGAGCGATTTAATCGGATGAACATTGCGTTTCATCCGTGCAAGTTGAAGCTTATCGCGATACACGTGATCGGAATTGAAACAGTGGAATCTGAATTGAGAACCAAAGAGATGCAAGCGACATCCTTGGAACTTTTTAGTTGAGAGCAATAATAGTTAGTTATACAGATCCTTGAAAATAATGTTGTGAAATAATATCAATAACCGAAAGCTACGTAAAAGTATCGTTTAGAAATTAAAAATTGAATTGTTTTCGTTTTGTTTTATATTATTATTTTTATTTTGTTCGTATTTTGTTTGTAAAAAGAAAAATATGGAACAGTAACATGATTTATTTAAAGGGCAATATATTAAAGATTATAAAAGAATGTATGGAATATTGTAGAAAATTTAAAGAATATTATTTCACGCGATATACCAATATTACTACGCAAATCTTTGCCAAAGAACTTTATTCTTTTCTTAACATTATCGATGTTTCTAGAATGGAAACAATATTAAAGGGAAATTCCAACGTTGTGTAGGGCGATGTTTATATTTCTTACAGTTTTAACTTCGTATATCAAACCGTGTCCTCGTTTGTGTATTAAGCGTGTTAGTTGTGCTCCGCTTCTCGTCTCGGTAACATCGTTACAGCTATAGCAACGCGTTAACGTGCCACATAAAACTCGGTAAAAATGATATAGTACGATCGTTACTGGTTGAACATAGTGCGTGGTATTTACGAAGTGATCGGTTTCTATTCAACGTATTTCGTCGCGTTAATGCTGTATTTATAGTCGTTTTAATGCTTTCGAATTTACTTTCGAATCGTTTTTAACGATCATAGTTCATAAAATGAAACAAAATGATAATACTGTAGTTGACTTCTTCTTATTTTTAAAAAGATTACGGTTGTTTTTTATTGTTACTGCTTCGCTCGTCAGTTTTGATCATAAAATGATGATTACTTTTTCGTTTAATCGATGTACCTCGACCAATTTGTTGGGTTACAATATTTTCCAATTTAAAACTATTTTAATATATCATAAGTGTTCTATAAAATTTCGTTTCCTAGTTAAATATAATTAATATTTCACGGTGTTCACAATTTTTGCTAATATCAGAGTAAATATGATAGGTTTCGCTATGTCCTACTTTTTACCACGTAGTTAGTAAATTATTTGTAATATTTTTTAGTAGATATTTCTAACTGTTCCCTAGTTTTATTATATTCGAGTGCTTGCGAATCGGTTAATAAATTTTTCATGAAAAAATAGTAGAAAGCAATGAACGCTATTGAATAGCATGAACAAATTATTAGGACGTCTGACACAGCATTTAATTAACTATTGTATCGAGTGAGTCAAGAAACCTGAAAAATGTATTGTGCGAGGATCAGCGAAGCTAAAATTCGACAACAAAAGGTAAGAATAAATAATATTGAATCGATAGGTACTGTTATAATTTCTGTAATATTTTATGTAAATATTAATTATACTTGGATTTTGATCGTCTGATAGAAGTAAAGATATATTAACGGGGAAATCGCTGGAAATTTTTATATTCTCGAGAAATTAAATCAAGAATATAAAAAAACAGTATAAAATATATATTATTAACGAATATTATATATGTATAATAAATTTTTGATACAAAGGAGCTATGATAATAGACAAGGAAAGATCGGCCCATTTATTTTAATTTAAAAGCTTTTATTTTCCCCATTTTTTATTTAATTTGCTATTAAATTAATATGTACCTGCTATAAAATGATTAGAAATGTTTCAAAGTTTTAAAATAAAAATGAAAATGTTTTGCATCATTAAAAATTTCACAACTTGCGTATCGTCAGCTTGCAAATGGTTTACAAAAGTATGTTTACAATTTTACATAATTCACAAAAATAATACATACAAATGTTCTTGACAATTCTATTAATGAAATAACCCATTGCTTCCAATTAAACTTGGCGTGTTCGCATTTTAAATATCAGGTGCATTTCAACCTACAATTTTCCACTTAAATGTCCAAATATGATTTTGGAATTGCAGAATGTCTGCATGGTTAAAAACAACCTGTAAAACAATATGTAATTATACATTTCGAAATTTTGTACTGCATATCCTTCAAATCAATCTTATGTTTAACAACTATCTTTAATATAACTGTACCCAACTTACGCTATTTCCTACATACTATTAAACGTACCTTGTTTAAAATGCACGTCACCAAACTCGATTTACGTTCCACAAACTCGCCTCATTCGACGAACTGTAACACATCACGATATATCTCAATAAGAAGATATATACTCCATTTACCAACAACATAGATATATACATGTACTTCGTTTCAACGACAAAGTTGAATCGACATTTCGTATCAAAACCTTTCACGTTTAACATTTTCGTGTCCGCGATACTGTTTTTAAGAATTTCTTTTTGTGGATACGATTGTAATGAATATTAGATTCATTTTATTGTATAGGAGTTGTTTTTATGCTATTGAATGCTCAAAAAATCTCAAAATAGAGGGAACACATTTGTGCAAAGATTACTTTTGTTAAGGCTACTATATTCTTACATTATATATGTATAAATATGTAAACTTTATTATTAATGTAAGAATATATATTATGAATGTAAGAATATATATACCACTACTATTATTCTTATATTATACTATACATGTATATAGTACAGGGTGTAACAGAATATATATGGGGGACCCACTTCGAGAGCTAATCGCACGACCGAGAACAATGAAAAAAAGTTCATATAAGCATATACTTTGTCTGTCGTTGTTTATGAGATACAACGAATTTTGTGTGTACGCAACACCTGTTGAAAATATTGAAATACTTAAGGATAGAATAGAATAGCGCAGAATGGCCCAGAATAGAGCAAGCGTTTCAACAGATTCGATAAACACCAGAAACCATTCAGAGTGTAATCTGATCCGCATGACAACACGTTTACGTGTTTACCTTGAGATCCAAGGTAGTCGTTTACTGCAGTTTCTGTAAATGTAATTGGATACCACAGAATCAAAACAAAACATTCGCTATGTTTCATAAACGAAAACAAATAGACCGTTTGTTTATATGAACTTTTTTCATTGTTTTCTTTTTTTTTTGTGTACAACCACTTTTCACACAAGGGTAAAACTTACTATAACAATCCTAAAAGCATCCAAGTTTATCGTCGAAGGAAGTCGCATTAATTCGTCAAAAGCTCGTACTGTCGATTAGCGAATAACAAAATACTGAGAAATAACAGTGCAATGTGAGTGGATCGTGGTCACTGGCAACTTTGATCACCACTCAGCGTCTACCTCATTATCGGGATTAATTATTGGCCGGGCGTTATTGTCGCCGGAGCAACATATTAAGTTGGGCGAAATTTCGTCGAATTACTGTGTACGACACTCTCGTATAAGAGCAATGGGCCATTCTGTTGTAACAAGAGCAGATGCGCAGTCTCCGTGGATGCTCCTCCGAAGGAGGAAGGGACCCGGGCCTCGAGTGCGACATCGAGTTAAGTTTCCTCCAAGTGCACCGCAAAGGAGGCTCTGCTCGTGCCAGGGATGCTGAGGCCTCGCGGTAACTGGCATCGCGTGCATGTCGAAGCCCGGTGCTCCCGTAATTCCTGGAATTAGCAGAATCCCGGAACCGCTTCTATCGGCGATAGCGCTTTCACGCTATTCCCGGTACGTTCAGATTGTCCTCTCGCCTACGTTTCGGCTACGAGCGAAACCGGCACAGGTGTACGACGTCTAATGGTAGGGGAAAGGTAGACGTTTCGCTTGGATATCCTACAACAGGTTGCTGGAAAATCGAACGTCTTCGGCATTCCGCCGACGATATCTTCTTTTCTTCGGTTATGATTACAATCACAGTCAATAGATATAATATTTTGGTGGTGGTATTGCGACAACGGATTACCTCTCGACTTAACTAAATGCCATATAGTCAGATTTAGCCATAAAAAGAATCATATAATTTTTGATTTTGCTACAAACGGTGTATCACTATCTTCGCTGAGTCGCGTTAATCCTGCGGAGGGTTGTATATTGGGGTTATTAGATGTATGTGAATAGAAAGGAACGCGTGTATAAATTGTAAGGTAGAAAATATATATTTTCAATACTAAAGTTTAAATACAAATCGGAATGTAATATGAGCTGATGCAGATCCGCACGCTAGTGTCACGTCGGAGACACAAGAAATCGCGAAATTAACAGATCGCCGGTGATTTCCTCGCGTCCCAGTTCGAACGAAATAATTCTTTCACGAATAGGGCGAAGAAAATTAAACTTCGTATATGAAAATGGACTTTTATTATATAAATCCAACAGAGTGACGGTTCAAAGTGTTACAACAGAAAATGAACGGAAAAAGAACTCTAGTACTGACTTGGGAGGGTTTTTTTATATCAACCGTTTAGTTCCTGTGGTGGGGTGATCGCTGGAAGCCGGTCGCATAGGTATGCTGCTACTGCTTAGTTACAATTTTTGACGACTATGGTATGCAAAGAATGTGATTATCCTAGCGCTGTATTCCGAGACGCCTGTGACCCTATGACTGAAAGCCCTGAAGCCAACGTCGCCTATCTATTGTTTATGGTTTGCCTTCGACGCAGTCTTTTGTCTATGCGCTGTCGATGGCTTCAGTACTTGAGAAAACTAAAGACCAGATGTAGAGTCTTCTTGTAAGTGATGACCACTTCAACATTCTATATTACGTACCCATAAATAGATTGTGAATTCTTATGCACTTTCATATTTTTGTGGAGAGGATTAAAGAAATTCTATCTACGTTGTAATTTGTTTCGCGTACGAAAGGGAGGAGCCCTTCAGAAGCTACACTGATTAACTGCATACATTGAAAAGTATAAAACCGCGATGACACTGCAAACAATGTTTTTTAAATTTACTTTAGAAATTACCATTGTTTATGTCATTTTGCGATGAATGTACTTCTGGACGTAAGACGTTGATTTCTTGAAGATGGAGTGTTAATCGTGTAGCTATGTGATGGAAATTAAGAAATGGTATTTGGCGTAAAATTTTCCTTCTTCATTTCCTTAAGTTTAATTTTTTTAGAGAAACATAAGACATATAAATTTATGAAATAAAGTTTGAAGTTTTGTATTTAAATGATTGTTATTTCTGCGAAGCGATATGTTAAAACGTTACGCCGAAAGTTTATTGAATAATTCACGAATGTTAGGGATTTTATCGGCGTTTAATATTTATCTCACAGGTGTGATTATTTCACACGGTTTTCACACTCTAGCTAGCATTGCTTACGTCAGAATTAAATCAAGTTAATTAAACTTTGACCTGTTTATCTGCATTACTGTCACGGATTGATCGCAGTTTCCGGGCTATTCTTTCAACTTGAATTTCGTTAGATAAATCAATCGGTGTCCCCCGATGAATATTCATCCACTCGTGTTACCATATCCATTACATTTCTCAAAAAGGACTGTCTGTGAACTTCATTAGAGTAATCTTTATTTTCTATCCTTTTATTAAATCGACTATTTTTCCACTTACTATATTATTATTAAAAGAATTTATTCATATTATTATGTGAATAATATTATTCATATAATAAATAATTATTCATATTGTTTCATTGTTTATTTTACATATTGATTTCCTTGAATTAATTTCCAGCAATCCAATGATTTCAAACATTGCAATGAAACACGCATTGTTCTTTTCTTTCACGAACTGTTTTATCGCGAATTTCCAAACAAGAAATATCACATTTCTTGAAAGCATAAAATGAGTTTCAAATTACTAAAAATTTTATTCTCCACCCTGGTTTCGCGTGTTCTTCTTAATTACGTTTATAAAAATATACATTTCCATAAAAATCTGCATTCTACAAATCATCTTGCCCTGATCACGAATAACCGAACCGAACCACGAACGATCAATTTTTAGCTGAATGGTCAAATTTGCTCCATTTCTGTCAATCACAGAACGCTGCTATTCGTTGATCGCGTGGAAGCAAGTTGGCAAGGAAACACGCGGAAACGTTAGAAACGATAGGCGAAAATTTATTAAAGCATCGTCGGAGTGTATCAAACGAAACGTATTTACTTTTCCTCGTGTATGTATAGCATCGCGTTTTAATCAACGGCACGGGATCAACCTATTTGTACATCCACCGGAAATAACACAGTGGCATAGTTTTCTCTTCTTTCCCTCCGTTCTGTTTTTTCTCCTTTTTCCTTTTTTTTTTTTTTTTTTTTTTTTTTTCTTGTTCATTTCCCTTTCTATCTTTTACTCGATACGCGATTGCGTCGCCGCGTAGGAACTTGGATGAAAATATTTCGACGGTACGGCATACGTACGCGTACGTAAATCGCCTTTAGTAATTCAGCGCGATAGTACAGGCCTCGTAAATCCTATAAACGATGATATACCGGTATCGAACGATCGATCTTTCGTACGCACACGATTCTACCTTCACAAGGGAACAGAAAAAGCCGATCAATGGCTTAAGCCTTTGAAAAGGGAATAAGCATCGAACTTTTGCCGGATGCAAAGCAAGAGTGGTAGGATAAAAGGAACGAAGAAGGACTCCTCCTCGTAACGTCGGCGATCGGTATTTCTCATGTTTGCTTCCTTCTCTTTCGAACGATTTCGATAAGATTTCAGAGAGTCTTAAGTTTGATTTCTTTCTAGTTTCTCTCCAATGGAAAGTAGCTAGTTTTAAGCTTCTCCTTAAGGTAAACGGTCAGAGAGATCTTGAAACTTTCGGATGAGATACATGCAATTTGAAATTTACAACCTTTTCGTGTAGTCGAGGCGTGACTGTCACAAATTTCCAATGACGAGAGTGAACTACCTGTCTCTGTTGTTGGAAGACCAGAGATTTGAAAAGATCGTTTTAAAATAGGAGTAAAATCAATTTTCGAATTTTTATTAAAAATCACAAAATTTCTTTAATTCGTCAACGAAGGCGTTTCACGTGTCATTCATCGGACTGTTTAACGAATTGCGAGCTTATTTTCTCCCATTTCGTACTACTTTTATATCTCTGTTTGAAAACCTCTCCATTGTTTCCGAATGCTGTTACTGTTTTAATGCACTTGTTGGTTACATTACTTCAATAAAGAAATAAGTAGATCCATATGTTTTTCCTCGTTATATATTAAAATGTTTGTTTGCGCCCATAGTTGACGATAGTCGAGCTTCCACATTCTGTAGCTCTTTAAACAAGTTGAGAAGACTATTACCTACTAATGAACACGCTAAACCCGACAGACGTGCGTTTACACTTTTACAGCGTTAATTAAGACAGTAAATTACACAGTAAGAGTTAGATGAAATCCGTATCAACGTTATGAGACAGCAGTGTTTTAAACTGGTACAACGCTTTGAAATTATAAAGGACATTTTCTATCTGATTTTCGTACCAAATTTATATCCTTCCTATCCTCGTTTCTTATAGTCTTACAGTCTCATTACCGCTTCTACGTCTTCCCAGGAAGTATCTGAAATAAATAATCAGGCAGATGTGTCCAGGCAACCAGTATGCGAACGATATGTACATATTCGAGGGGTTACGTACGTCAGCCACGACACACGGGCCACGGTTGCGTATATCAGCGCGAAAGAGATGTTATGTACCAACAAAACATTGATTCGCTAAACTCATGATGTAATACGTCCATTTGAAATGAGCTTGGCCTTCGGCCAAAATCCTCGTCACAAAACACTGTGTAGGCAGCCAGCAAACATGCCCGGCAGAGGAAATAGGTCTGTCGCGGCTTTATTCGCCGATCGATACGACGAGAGAAGTATCATGAGCCTCCATCTCGCTTTCTTTGCGTCCGTTCTCGTCCCACCCTTTCGCCAGCTATCTTTCTCCTTCGTTCCTCTATCGCAGACATTTCCCCTTTCTTTTTGCCATCTCGATTCACCCTCTGAAATCTAGAGTTGTTTTCAGCCTCCGAACATCGCCGCGTACGTTTTTACGGCTTCCTCTTGATTCACGAAACCTCCTCCACTTTAGCTGCCTCCGTGGACTAGTTGAGAATTAAGGGCACTTTGGCAAACGTATCGGGTTCAGCCAGTTTTTCTCGTACCCCTCCATGCGAAATCGTGGGGATTATTTCGTGATAAATCTCGCCTATTAATGGGTTGACGGGTACAAGGACAGTGTGACTGCAAGAAATGAGGATAGAAAGGGGGTAAATTTAACGCAGATATTCGGCGAAGAAAGTCATTTTTATCTTAAGACTGTCGTTCTATTTAACACGTTCGTCGCCCAGCGTGATTCGGCTAAGTTCCCTGCGGGGCCCAAATCCCACCGCCGGTACGCAGAACATAAATAGAGCGACAAGCAGGAATTCATCGTTTATCGCCTTCGATTCATTGTTCATCCCCTTCGATTCATTGTTTATCGGCTTCGCTTCATTGTAAAGAAAAGATTATTTATTTCTGAAATGGAGAAAGCGATAAGCTTTCCAGCTGGAGTATTCCGAGGGATCTCATGGCAGATATCTCGGATCTTTCATTTAGTCGAGAAGCATACTTGCGAGACGTACATCGGTGATTTTTTTCCTCCTCAAAATGTTCAGTAAACAGCGTGAAAATATATTTGAAAGCGAGGAGAGTGGCGATGACGGAGTCTGTAACTATTTTTCGATATGCCCAAAATCACCCCAAATGTGTTTGGAATGTTTTAACGAATACCATACGATATAGGATAATGTAATATATTATCCAGAATATAAATTAATAAAAAGTATGGTAAAATGTGTTTTTAATATTTTTATGTTGTATATCCTATATATAATATCGTATATTTAATTAATTCGAACAAGAAGAGCGTCATCATCCTTTGATGACGGGGCCCCCACGGAAGTATACCCGTCGCACCGATATGTGCGACGTGGCGACGAACGTGTTAAAAGATTGTTATTCTATTTTAAAATTGTTGTCCCGTATTAAACGTTGTTGTCCTGTTTCAAAGTTCTTGTATTTATTTTAAATTTATAAAATTGATTTGTTATTTATAAATTGCTCTATCTCTCTCTCTCCCTCTCTGACACGTCGTACAGAAATTTTTCTTCTCTCAAATACTCGAAATCTGTTCTTTGCTATGTTCAGTTTTGCTATATATATATATATTTTTTTTTTTTAATTTGCTATATTTCAGTTTCGTGGGATCATTGAATGGAATTTTTTCGCGGCCACGTCTCTCGTTTTATTTGAAATCGATTAATATATGGTTTTCTGTGCCGAAGATCAATGGGGAAATAGATCGTTGCATTCCCTCGTGCATCCAAAGAATTATGTGATATTATGCGAATATCGTCTGAATCTATCGTATTTCAATTTTAGAATAATACAGACGCAATGTGAAACGTAACCAAAATTTGGGACGCTGAATATGGAAAATTAAAAGAAAAGGAAGATTGGAATATGAATTGACCTATATTTTAAGAAATTGATTGGTTCCGAGGTTAAAACTGATGGCAGATGGAAGATGTCTATAAGAATATTGTACGAAGAGGAAATGAATAAAAAGGAACAATTTCAAAACTCGAAACCGCAATGAAAGGAAGACCCTCGTTATTCGAACAACTACGATCATATATTTTATGTAAAATTTTCTTTGATCAACCTTCTATACTGTTTACATAATTATACTTCGGCCAACAGCAACTTGAGAAGTGTGTTTTTATTGAAATAAGACAGAAATCCTTGAAATACCGATACTGTTTTTAATCAATGGCGGTTCGCACGCTTCGAATCATTAAGGAAATGGAATGAAATAAATACTTAAGGTTGCATCGAATAAAAAGGCAAGGGTCAGTTTCAGGGTTTGTTTAGTAAGAGCCGGGCGTACCATTACTCCGGAAACTAGTTCAACGGAAAAGAAACGAATGGATGAGAAACACGAGAGGGTAATTGAAAGGGTAGAGGAGAAAGGAAGTCATTCTAACGAACGCTGTGTTTATATCGCGGCGAAATCGCACAACACCACTGAAACCTACTATACGTGTTCGTTAAGTAGCTGAGAATTAATTACGTTTCAGTCCCTAATAAGCAAGGAAATTGAAATCGGGTTTCCGCGTGTTTATCATTCGAACGCTTTTAAAGAATGCAGAGAGCAATTTCAAAGAATTTTCTTCTTCTATTTGCCGCGTCTCTTTCAATAGCGGTGCTAGCTATTCTCCGTATTAAAATAAATTCCACCTTAAATTAACTGTTTTACCAAATAAAAATACAAATGAATCTGCTTTTATCGTCCCTCTCATCAAAATTTGAGAAATAAGGATATTTACCTTAGACACCGTATATGAATGTTGTTTCATTTTCATTATCAAGAATCGATCGAATAACGACGCTGAAAGGTAAAACGAAATAGGTATTTTCGTTTCCACGACGAAGGAACGTCAAAACCAGCCGAAGATCCGTTCATTGAAAGGTTTCTGAAATGCTTTCAAGCAACCAGTTCATGATTGAGAAAACGAGTCTAAAGGAAATATGAAAGGAGTCAATCGATGTAGAAAAAGGGAAACCTAAACAAAAAAAAAAAAAAAACAAGAAACGAACGTATTGACGCAGCGTTCGCCTTAAGAGTGTTCCTTGATGTAATTGCAATAAAAAGACAGATTTTTTAATAACTATGAAAGGTAAAGAAGTCTGTCGTTAAAATCTGCTCTTTAGTAGTAATTGAATTTCTCGACAAATATCCCAAGATCAATGTACGATTTTCTTTCTCAGCTTCGGTTGTTTCTTTATTTCAAACGTTCCAAGATTTCTCCGATTTATTTGATTCAACCGTAAAATCCATTAACGTCTTAATCTTTATCAATGTATAAAAAGATTTGTTAGTTGTTAGAAATTCCTTTGAATGCGAATGTAGGTTTTATAACAAAGTCTATGCTATCGTTCATGTTTTTGACGAGGAACAGTCTATTGTGCACGCATCTAATCGTCTAATGTCTAGGCCTTCCAACAAATCCTGGTCTTTAGTCAGCCACGAACCCTGTTAATAACTCGTAGCTTGAATTTTTCGGATCGAACGAGTTTAACACGTTCGTCGCCCAGCGTAATTCGGCTAAGTGTCCTGCGGGCCCAAATTCGACCGCCGGTACGCAGAACGTAAATAGAGCGACAAGCAAGAATTCATCGTTTATCGCCTTCGATTCATTGTTTATCGGCTTCGCTGCATTGTAAAGAAAAGATTATTTATTTCTGAAATGGAGAAAGCGATAAGCTTTCCAGCTGGAGTATTCCGAGGGATCTCATGGCAGATATCTCGGATCTTTCATTTAGTCGAGAAGCATACTTGCGAGACGTACATCGGTGATTTTTTTCCTCCTCAAAATGTTCAGTAAACAGCGTGAAAATATATTTGAAAGCGAGGAGAGTAGCGATGACGGAGTCTGTAACTATTTTTCGAAGTACCCAAAATCACCCCAAATGTGTTTGGAATGTTTTAACGAATACCATACGATATAGGATAATGTAATATATTATTCAGAACATAAATTAATAAAAAGTATGGTAAAATGTGTTTTTAATATTTTTATGTTGTATATCCTATATATAATATCGTATATTTAATTAACTCGAACAAGAAGAGCGTCACCATCCCTTGGTGACGGGGCCCCCACGGAAATATACCCGTCGCACAGATATGTGCAACGTGGCGACGAACGTGTTAAAACGATGAAAAATACATCGTTGACCGAAATTCGATTGAAACCGATACTCTTTATAATAGATCGTGATATGACCAGAGATTGGAAACCAGGGATCCAGAGTATCTAATATCTAGTAGATATCAATATCATATCATATCGTATTATGTCACATCACATCACATTATATCATATCGTATCATATCGTATCATACGTAACGTCTATTTATATCTGTCATAAGTAAATACCGTGAGTATAATCATAATATCTGTTAAATACATTATTATGCTAAAAATGAATAATAAAATCCAAATTAGTATTATTTATTTTATTGTTATTATTATTGTTGTTGTTACTTTGTAAAGCTTACTATGTACTAATTCGCCTATTACAATCTTAGATACCAAACGGGTTACAAATATAAGTAAGAAAGCAATAATATTACGAGAATATATAAATCGATATATAAGTAACAATATTTCCATGATATAGTACTGGTTTGTACAACCTGCTTGAGTCTTATTTCTATCTTTATCGAGAGTTATAAATTACTCTAATTTTCATTGCACTCTGTATAATGTAGCGGAATCTTTGTACATCCCCTTCAGTATGCCACTTCATAATTTGCCTACTGTGTTTATTCGAGTATATTTCTAGTATAAGTTCATTACATATTGACCAGTCTTTTTTAGAACGAGTTCGACTGACTCTGCTTTGCATTTAAATTAACAATAAATTAACAGTCGATATTGTAGGATCTTTACCACAATTAACTTATTTACAATAAATGGATTGAACGGATGTTGGTTAAACAGGAAACGATGGTTCTTTAACGTGAACTAATCACAATAATAATAATATAATTAAGACCACTAGATAGTTAATTTGCAACTCTCGTCACCACGGATCCAACGCTCTCTCTCACGCGGACTACACTCTCTCGACAACTCAATTCGCACTCTCTGACTTCTCAACTCATAATGACTGTTAATGTTCCGCAACCGCTTGTTTATAATTCACTCGACACCCCTCAGGCCCCTCGTCCACGATACTACAATATTAGCATGTGCTATCTATCGTTTCAAAACTTAAAGAATCCAAAATTTCGAATCGATTGTCCGATCGCAGACGATTTTTCTTTTAAAAACTTTCCATTAAACAAATTCGCGGCTGCGGACACCAAGAGTGTTTAACGAGCTCCGAAACTCTTCCCGCGATCGTTGAAAACGTTGAAGCGTTCTCGACGCAGCGCCTCGAATGTTAATGGGTTAAGAACGAGTCTCGGACTCCGTTTCCATCCACGTTTCATATTCGACTTTCTAATGGCCTCTCGAAAAATACATGCATGCTGCACACGTATGTGTGTGCATATCGATCGATCCATCGATCGTTTGGTTGCACGTACGAACGCCCTGCAAACGTTGGTTCGATCCGAATTCAATCGCATTCGGTGCGTGTCTTTACGGCTGTTCATGCACGGCTGCGTGTGCACCTGCACTCGTGTGTATGGTATTGTATGGATTCGTAGCGCGTATAGATTCTGCTCGAGATCATCTGCAGATAGACAGCTGGCGGACGGTATCCGAATACGGAAACGTTGCCGCATGCCAATAATCCGCGACTGTTATTATCGGTGTAATTGGCATTCGACTGGAAATTTTCATCAGATGAATGGCTATGCTTTTCTTTCGCTCGCGGTTACTCTGACAAGCAGATCAGCCATCTGACCAAGTTGACCTGCGTTCGAAAGTTTGGCTCGATGGTTTAGTGGCAACGTATGATACAAGAACGAAGAATGTAGAGGCAAACGATCTCTTTTTCTTTCGACGTCGATTCAGAAGGGTTGACCGTGTTACCTATCATTCGAGAACTGACTCGATGATTTAGAGGTAACGTACACGATCGTGTTATTGTGTAAGTGTAGGAATTTTCTTCGTCACTTTCGTTCGACGACGAATTAGACAGATTGGCTATGTTACCTTGCATTCGAAAGATTGATTTAATAATAACGAGCGATACAACCTACATTTTTTAAATCATTATAAGTACATCGTCGGTAAGTATGTTCGACAATAAAATTTATCTTGTTTCTTTGTTTGTTACAGGTAAGCATTTGCAGCGGTACCACGAGTAACGTTATGGGTGAGTCGAGCAATTTTGATAAAATTAATGGTACTTCCTGTACAAGAATAAAACAGCTTCGTTGCTAAATTGCCACGTCGCGCGCCGCGATCGTGCAATTTTTCTACCTTACGTTACCGAGAAACAAATCGAAATAAAGGATGCGTAATTAACGATTAATCAGGTTACCAGGTCGATAGGCTTTCGCATTAGATAAATCGATACTTTGTAAAGAAACGATTTACTGTAATTCATCTACTGTAATTCGTGTACCGTTAATCGCGAACAGTAACCAATGCTAAAAATCTTCTTTCCTGAAGAGATCGAACCACTTAACGAAAATTGTCGGTAAACTCGTCAGAGACGAAACCAAAAACCACCATCAATCGCAAACGATAAGCAAACGTAAAAAATTCCTTGCCGAAGAGATTGAACGGCGTAATGGAAACTCTCGATAAATTGGTCAGACGCGAAGGCCAAAACTCTGACCTAAATGAACAATGGCATCGGCGAAAGAGAAGAAAAGAGATTGACGCGCCTGCTTCTTTTTGCAATTCATCGGGAAAAGTCTTTGCATTAAGCCTACGAACCGAAAGACGCGCGGTATCCTTCTGCGTCGCAGTAATCAGTGATGTACGCGCTTCTCATTTTCTATGCGAATGAAAGATGCATTAGGGGCCATTAACTCAGATGACACTCTTTATCCGGGCAGCGGGAACAGAAAGTGTCGGGTGACGTTCCTTCGAGATGAACTATTGCATTCACTTGCATTGTCGCCCTGTTCCCTTCAACTGAAATAAATGATTTTGCGTTCTTTGTACGTAGCGGCGCGAAGCCTTTTTCACCTCCGACTAGAATAGAAAGCGCGTTTATAATAATATAAAACGAGCATCTCTCTCCAAGGAAACTTGTTTTAGACACGTAACAAGGCAACACGAACCGAGTAAATAGAACTTTCTTGTTATTTTCTTTGCAACCCGTACCTTCCTGAAAATGTACCGCATTAATAAGTTTTTACAAATTTTTTGTTTTTTTTTTATAATGAATCGTCATGTAGAGAAGATTACAGTATAAAGGTTAATTTTGAAAATTAAGAGCATAATGAAAGCTTAATTTCGTGTCGTTTCTTTAGAGCAGATTAAAGCGAGGTCAAGTTGTTTTACTTAAACGAGGTTTAAATGTAATCATAATTAGGTTCTTCCATTAGTATTGTTTTGTGTGAATGAGATAGTTTCACTCGTTTCGAACGAGTCGTTAGCCTCTTAGGATTTAGAAAATAATTGCTTGAATAATTTGATTTATTTATTTTATTGAGAAAATAAAATTTTGCTCGAGAAAAGTCTTGCTGATGTTGTTCTAATATGAATATTTGTATTATGTTAAATTAAACTTTCCTTTCGTTTATTTTTTTTTTTTTTTTCAGTTTTAATAAGATTTTGCGAGACTACGTCTTGTACTTTCGCTAGAAAATCTCGTCTCATACCTTGGTTGTACGTAATATGCAGTCTCATACATAGTGAATATGCACGAGATACTTTCTTACGGTAATGGAGAATTTACTTTTAAATTTTTCTTGAGAAAACTTCCCTAAGATTTTATTCGCCTATTCTATATTACAGAAAATTTAACGGTCTCGTTAGAACCTATCAAGAATTCACGTGTCCGATTACTCATTCTTTATTTACTTACCTCTTCATCACAAACCATGTTGCGTTATTCGACGAGTTCTTAATTCACTGACAGACCGTGTAATAAAATAACGAAACATTATGACACGATAAAATACGATATTATAAAACTTGTATCAAGTTCGCTAGAGGCAATTGAGAAATTTCACAAAAGACGGAAGTGGAGCAGCGTAAATTCTCCTCACAAAGGAGACAGTAATCCTTATCATGGCTGAAAGGTCATGAGATCTTTTGCCCGCAGACCATCACAGTTACAATTGCATCCAATTACTCGTTCCCATAGTTGTCTTCGGATCTATTCAATAACGAGCACTTCACATCTCCGCTTTATTACATCGTAACGGCTCTTCTGGCAATATTTTTTAAATAACAAATAAACTTCAGAAATAGAAAGTGATTTTTTTTTCATTTTTCGAATCACATTGAAGCTAACATTGGTCGAGTGAAATTATAAAATGGAAGCACGTTATCGCATGCTTGTAATGTAATTATGCGAGTTACTGTATGTTAATTTTAGTGTAGCTTTTCTCTTCTTCACCTCAGATTTCTGTATTCCTAATAAAGATAAAGAAAGAACTAGGATATTCGATTCTAGAAACGATTAGTTTAAGAGATAGTTTACTCTAGTTTTCTTAAATTCGGTACATTTTTTCATGTAAAACCCTTGTCTTGATTGTACTATTAATTCCAGGACGCCATGTATACATAGACAGATATATATATATATGTTGGAGATGAAAGGAAAGCCGAAACCTATCCTTGGAAATTTTGAGAATATCCTCTAGTACTCTAGCCTAGATTTTATCATAGCTGTAATTGTTCGAGATTTGTGATAGGGAGATTGGATTCGAGGTGACAATTAGTCGCCGAACGTAGCCACGGTCGCGGGATGGACGTTTTGCCTAACGGAGGTCTGGAGTGGTTGTATGGGTTTTCCGAGAAACGTGGTTGTGGCGGCGTGCGGCCTCGAGAGCGGGCCTAGCCACGTGTGACGTTGCCTCGGAGGTGCCGATACGATGGGACATACATTGTGTTAAGAATCAAACTCCAGGCAGACACTGCCTAGCAACGGCGTTTGGAACTTTCTCGATGCTTCCAAACGGGTATAGAAAACAAATGCGATCGTACAGCGAGAAAAATCTCCACGAGGCTGGCATTCGTGCGATTGCCTTGGAGAGTGACGCATCGAGCAGTTTCGACAATCGTATTTGCGCTTAGTAAAGAGTTATCCCGTTGACCGTGGATTCGTTTGAACTCAAAAACAGTATTAATAGTATTCATTAAACTTATCTGTTAATCTTATTATTCGTACAATTTATTATTCATTAACTTTATTATTCATTAGACTTATTATTTGTTAAGCTTAGTGATAGTCTTGTATATACGTGTAAATATAATCTCGGCTTTGTGAAACAATGGCTAATTCACGTGAAGAGTTGTTACGAGCCCAAAATGCCAATCTCAACCCGACATATATTTCGATTAGTTGCGATTAACGATGTTTTTCTTCTTCTCTGGAGAACTATCGTTATTCGACAACCTGGTCAAAGAAAACCTCTTTCAACGATAAAGTCACTTCTACATCTGGTTCCGCGATAGCAACTATAATATCAGATGGGAGTTAAGTGAAAGTGGGTTTTGTTGGTTTTCTTCGCGAAATCTCAATACACCGTCGAATGTTTGCTGATAAGGAAAGTGTAAGGGAACTTTTCAATTCGCTTGAAATGTTGCTCGTAATGTGATTGTAATCTCAAACGATAGTCTGCGAATAGTGAACAGAGTGTAGGCAGGATGAAGAAATTTAAGTAGCTTTCTTCTATTTACGTTTTCTGTAAACTCGCGATGTTTCGTGGACGTAGAACGAAACATTCTTCCTCGAAGAATTAGTCTACAAAAGACAACAGTAAGTTGATCGCGGATATTTATGCAAATTTGTATTTCCGGCAAATATGATTTACAAAACGAAACTTCGATAGTTATTTTATCCGTTAAATACCGCAAACGCTGCCGTACCTTGGATATTTTATATATTTTTCCATATTATGTGCGTTCTGTGCATTCTCTCGTGTTCGAATCCTTTAAAAATTCGCAAGACTTCGCGGTCTAACAAGAAATTTATGCAAATGTATATTCTCGAAAATATAATTGTCAAAATGTAATTTAGAAAATTGTTTTATCCGTGAAATATCGTAACGGGCACTGTACTTTTTATATATTTTCACGTGTTATGCGCGTCCTCGTTTTCCTGAAAGTTCTCGGAAATGTATAAAAGTCCGCAATCTACCGACAATAACGAAAAGAGACGAAACGAAACACAGTGAACACTTTATCTCTATCGTCGATTACTTAGCAACTTGTTTTCGGCGTTTTTCGCTCTTCGACCCTACAATTACTCGTCCCTGGAGTCTGATTCGATTTTATTCGAGAGCAAAAAGCTTCGGTGTCGCGCGTTTCCTGCTGCTTTTAACGGTTCTGTCCACGAATAATGTCAATCGTATCATGAAAATTTAATTGAAGCGGTGACCGTGTATAATCATTATAGGATATTGATGAGGTCGATTCGACGAATAGCGAAAGAACGATTTTCCATTGGCACGGATCGTAATTTAGAGAAGGAGAGATGTTATTATTCTTTGCGTCATCGGCCTGAAAGGAAAGAAACAAAGACACTTTAATTCTCTGTCCCTTTCCTCCTTTCATTTAGATACGCTCTATTAGATGGACAACTCGCTGGAAGATCCGTTTCTTTTGGTCGCTTTTTGCTCTCGATCTGTACAGCGATTGGTCGCAAAGGATTTACAAATACGTCACAGCTGTTGAAATTTATTTATCATAAGATTGTAGAAATTTTATACAGTAGATCCTCGATTAACCGGCTCTCAATCGGAAGACAAATAGCCCGGATAAATCGAGGCCCGAGGGGAAATAAGTAAAAGCGTACGTATCTATTTTCTATAGCAAAATAAGCTTCTTATTCTTGCAAGAGATATTTCCTTTCATGATATAGTCATAACCAAACGTACATCTGTATGTTAATTTTATTTACTCTTTACACATACGTTGTACTAAATAAATTTCTACAGACATTTAATTTAGAAACAGAGGAAAATCGTTAAAACGATTTTTAATCTAGGGGGGGGGGAAAGAATTTTATCTTTGCTTCTTATTTTATTTTATACGTAGTATATAACACATAACGTGTATAAAAAAAATATATCCACATAGACAACAGATACGTATCATGGTAGAGTGTAAAAAGAATTGAAACAAATTACAAAGTATTTACTAGTACGCAAACACATATGTGTACGTACATATATTATCTTCGTTAAAGGGAACAATAGATTTGTATGAAATTAATTTGTCGTTTTATTCACCAAGACTTCACATCGCGTCGTTAAAATATTGTCTCAGCGATTATAGCATTTGGCCGAATAGAAATTCTGAAATTCCGTTGACATATTTCCGCTATTTCTGGCGAGCATCGATACGCCAAATGCTATTTTCATGTAAAATAAAATCCTATTAGCCGTCGACACTCTTCTGATCGCTGTTTCCTCAATATGCTTTTTCACCGTCGATTAAATATTACATCGCATTTATTTTCTATACGTGGCAATTTGAAAGTAAAAAGCTACTTGGTCTGCGAAAAAGCTTTCTTTTTAATTTTAATGTATGCATATTATCGCTTTCATAAATTCTACGTATTTTACATAAAAATTTGAACTTCGTTGTAAGAATTGGAAATTGGAAATATGCTGATTCTTTAGGAATATTCAACTCTATAAAGATTGATACTTGGATAGATAATTTCCAACCGATGGTTTCTTCTCGTATCTCTCAAATATCGTAAAAATATCTTTCTGCGAATATTTTTTGAAAATCTGAAATTGAAAATTGATAATTTTGAAATATTCGCCTCGATAATACGTACATCATTTTTATTCGAGCAATTGATATTTTTAAACATTTGTATGTATCTATTAAACTTGATAATGCGAAAATTATTTTCAAACGATGTATTAAAAATAAACAGAGTAGTAGAGGAGGTTTAAAATTATCATTACGACGCGATATGCCATCGATAACGTATCGTTGATAAGTGCAATAAACATGAAATAATTGAACAATAATTTCATGCATCTTAAGAAATCAATCGTCAACAGTATAAAAATGAAAAGATAGTTTGGAGATTGTCAGCGATAAAAATAGTTGTTTGGTATGTCAGTTTCAAAGACAATTTCGAATTTATACTTTTAGTCGCAAGATCGATAGCGGAAGTTCCAGAAGGTTTGCATATTTGCATAGTTCGCAATGATGTTCGATACTCGCGATTGATCGTGTTTACGAAACAGCCTTTCAATAGACAGTTGATAGGAAGTCAGGGCAAACATTTGTTGACCGAGTACGAGCCATGACAGTTTTCACGTTGGCAATAGCATCGATTTTTCATAAGAATAAATATTCAAAAGTTTCACAATCAATACCTTCGTATCGATAAATCATGGAGTTTTCTGTGTTCTCGTTTTAATTTAAATTCACGCCGGTATAAAGTGACAAATGTCATCGAATAAATGAGGAGTACTTTAATTGCGAGCTGCCTTTAATTTCGTCAGGAGCGCAAAATAATTTACCAATTAAACCGAGTTTCGAAATTCACTGACTTATCGCATCCCGTATTTGCTTACGTAAATACCGAGATATGAATATTTAAAGCAATTAATTGCAGCCAATACGTAAAACACAAAGTGATCCGTATAAATTGTTCCAGTGTACTGCGCTTGAAAATGAAATATTAATCGTGAGATAGCAAATCGAATTAAAAAAGAAATTAATATTAGATTAGAAGACGATTATATAATTTTTAGCTGTTCGCCATAATGAAAACTATTTGAAACAAATTTGTAAACGGGCGATTATGAAATACTGAAATTTATATGCGAAGGAAAAATAATGTCCTCCTTCCTTCTTCTTCTGAAAGAGCAATAATATTCCCTTTGCTCTATGAAAAATTGAAATAAATCAGTGGATAAGGAACAAATTTTATGTCCATTCGTCGTCACGTGTTTTATTTAAGGCTGGAATTTTATTAAAATTTTTTTAATAAAACTGCTTTTTACCTTGAAATTTGAAGATGATATAAGTCGTTCAATATTTTATTCTATTTTTTCTTCTACATATTTTACATGCTGTTATATTTTAATATCGCTACAAAAATGAAATATCGCGTTGCTGTTGGAATAAAAGTAACGAAAGACGTCGCAGTAGTGTCGTCCAATATTAATCAGACACAGAGTTGGTACGCTTTTATCTAAGTATTTCTACGAATTATTTGAAGCTATATTTAGACTTGGACGAATTCCACAGTTAAATGGAGACACATTTTACAAGAGATAATTGTACTTGATGATCATAAACTGCTCGGATTATTATACTATATTCACGTGTTTACTAGAATTCTCTGATGAATTTATTTAGACGAATATAGTATTATATTATTGTATAGTTTACAGTATAAATATTGTACCAATTAGTATATTAATTGCTTATTCCAATACACGGTATTAGTTGCTCAAACATAACGATCCTAGTTACACAAAACTGTATCTTTTACCATATCATGAAATGTGCGGTAATGCGAAGACAATTAAAATAGTAGAAAAGTTTTATTTACTATATTTTAGTACTGATACAAATATTCCAAATAAGAATTAGAGAAAAAGAAATGTGGAACGATGTTCAAAAGTTAGAAATTGAACGAAAGTAAAATAAATAATATTATTAAAACTGAAATACAATTTCCATTTATTTTCTAAATATAATATCGATTTTGAAACGTATGCACTAATTCCTAGGAATCATTTGATAGTCCATTTTCACTTTATCCTTCTTTTCTTTTACGAATAATTGTCCCGTTCGATTGATATTCACAGAAATCGAATATTCTTATCGTGAAAATGTCCTGTGTGATAATTATGTTTGCACTCGTCAATTTTTCAGTGTCACTAAATTCACAGTGGAAATCTAGCTGCTTCGTAATTCTCGATTCTCGAACTCCGTTTCACTGCGGACGGAATGGCAGAAGGTGAAACGAATTTATTAAAAGAAAGCGGTTATTCCGTGACACGTTAGATACCTTTCTTTCTTTCTTTACACGTTGATAAATGCAATTTGCATCTTAGACTCGCGCAAATAAAAGACACTTTGCAAGTAATCACCAGTTACGGTGTTTGATGTTTAAATAAAACATTTGCCAAACAACAAAATTAGAAAGACGAAAGAGCTACTGTATAAAAAAAATTTATAATTATTCACAATCTTTTTCGCCTCAAGATAAATCCTTCAATTTCAACGAATATCGCTATACAGGTTTGCTAAAATTATCAGTCGATCATAGGTCACAAGCGTTTTTTTCAGTGCAAGAAAGCTATATTACGTGATAAACTGATAGATATATCGATAAAAGAAAATTCAAGGATATATGGATAAAGGAAAAGTAGTTTTCATAACGATTGAAAATTGCAAATTTATAAATAGTATGTAACGTAATATTAACGATATAATATCACGTGAAAGTGCAATACAACGTTTATGTTTGTTCGTTTGTAGCAAATTGATGTTTGATCGATCATCGAAGCCTCCGCAATATCAAAATTAAGTCTCTTCTGTAGCGCGGGATCCCTTGACCCCTGAATCGCATGAAATTAGATTACGCACCATCGGGAAAAAGGTCACCACCAGAATCCAATTTATCTCGATCATGGTGTTGGAATGCTCATCGATATTTCCAAATTACAATTTCGGTGCCTCGCCAGTAAATTACGAACGTCAATTACGATTCTAATTGTGAATTAAAGCGTTCCTCGAACATCGACGGTACATTTGCACGGTTTTAATTCCTCCTCGCGCTTGTTTTTGCTTGCTTCTGTCGATATCATGTTGCTACGGTTGATAGAAACCGAGTCTCAATTGCGATTATCAACATAGTAGAAGTATCTTTTCGAGATTATTCAACAATGTTTTAGTAGATATTTTTTAGTTATTTTCTTCCTATTTTTCATTTATTTCTCCTTTTAATGAGATCGATATACCTATATTTATATCCATCAAACATGAACGTAATGTACGAAAATCTACATACAAACGTCACCAGTTAACAACTGTAAATTTGGATAGAAAGCTTCGAATTTATCGTCACACGGTATTACTACGTATACCAAAGCCATCGCAAAAGTATCGTTAAATATCATATCGTAGATTATTAAACTCGTATCGATCGACAATCGCATTGCTGATACATTTTGCGTGTTCTTCGATATATATATATATCTGCATATTTTATATACGTAAATGTCATACGCGTGTGTCACAGGCGTCTCGGAATACAGCGCTAGGATAATCACATTCTTTGCATACCATAGTCGTCAAAAATTGTAACTAAGCAGTAGCAGCATGCCTATGCGACCGGCTTCGAGCGATCACCCCACCACAGAAACTAAACGGTTGATATAAAAAACCCTCCCAAGTCAGTACTAGAGTTCTTTTCTGTTCATTTTTTGTTGTAACACTTTGAACCGTCACTCTGTTGGATTCATATAATAAAAGTCCATTTTCATATACGAAGTTTAATTTTCTTCACCCTATTCGTGAAAGAATTATTTCGTTCGAACTGGGACGCGAGGAAATTACCGGCGATCTGTTAATTTCGCGATTTCTTGTGTCTCCCACGTGACACGTGCATCCCCCGGGTATTTAACTTGCATAAACATTCGCAGCTTAAATAACCACCCATTCAATCCACCTAAATATAACATCGTTTCAATCGAATATATATATACGTAATCGATCGCACTTTATCATCGATCGTTTGATACGAGATCGATGTCGCAGACGTTGAGCCAACCCTTAAGCATACGTTGATTTAGTTATCCTGGACAAAGGATGGCGGTTGTTAGCGTTAGGGTAACAGGTATAACAGATCGGTCGTTGGACGTCGTTGCGAACAAAACGTTCGGAATCGTCGACATTTGCCTGGTCCCGATATTCTTTTGTCGGCCCGGGTTGGATTTTACGAATCCGGGCAGAGCGATGGTCGCGCGCTGCGACGGAATTAAATTATACATTCGCCATCAGAATCGAGTTTGGCCCGGCGTTGGCCGCGATGCATGCCGGCGTTTCTGTTTGTTTCGTTGATTTATGAAGCATGGCGGGGACACAAAACACAACAACTCCCGCGCTCGCCCATCCCAGCCACGACTGTCCTCGGTAAAATAGAACAACGAGCCGGTGACGTCACGTGTAACCACGCCTACCAGCAGCCCACCTTGCCCATCCACCCCCGAGTTACCCTACCAGACCAACCGTCTCACCCTGTCTCTCTCAACCCTTTGCTATAACGCCACCACCAATTCACTTTGTGCAGTTTTATGCATATTCATTCGGCGTCGTAATAGCCCCTGCCATTAATTCGAGCCGCGGCCCTACCGCGCTCTGGTACATGTAAATCCAATATGTCGTTCTCGTGTAACCGACTTGCTACTTCTCCTCACTCACACACTCACACAGTCGCGTCTGTGCGACCTACACACATAAACACACACTATGTGTTTTGCGTGGTATACACAAAGACGTTGAAAAGATTTCATTAATCCTTTCCTGTTACTGTTACTAAAATTAATGCACACGTTTGATAGGTCACCGATATTGGGGATTTTGTTCTTTTAATAAAATATGGAAAGTGAAACTTTGAACTCTAAGTCGCTTTGCTCTTTGTTCGTTACATAACTTGTTTTCATACCTCGTACAGTCTCTCGTGTCATCCTCGTCCCCGCGATCGTTTCACACTTCGCTTTCCTCATCGAGTCGTTCACACTTATACCTTCTCGCTCGCCTCTTCCACGCTCAATCGCGCCAAGCTTAAAAGCCACACATATAACAGCGGTTAGTTGGTAGCGGATTATTCAGTGAAATAACTGGAAGATGAAAACAATGGAAAGCGTTCAATTTACGCTAAATATCCTAATACTTTCCTATAACCGTATAGGGTTTATTTGTCATTTTCAATGTCCTATCCAAATTTATCGTGCGACCAAACATAAGTCGGCAATGGATCATACGATCAACTATACATCTGGACAAGCTTTGGACAAAACTACGAAGACACGCGCATCTCGAATCGAAAGAGAATCTGATAGCCCTAGAATCCAGCAGTTGGCCAGAGTCATTAGAAATCCCGAGCAGTCTCGGATTCACCCGTACGGCGAGGCACGCGAATGGTACGGAATCAAAGCGGACAGAAGCCAACCGAAGAGAAACAAAAAGGGACAAGGGAAAAACGGAAGAAAGAGAAAGAACAATAGTTGAAAGGACACCGCAACGAGGACAAAAGCTGGTGAACAAAGAGCGAGAGTTAGCTCGGTCGGGCCGTTTAGAATCGCGCAGCCGTTCCTCGTTGGCATGCTCGTTACCCGGAACTAGCCCCCGAAGACGACGACGACGACTTGGCCGACGTCTAGCAGGAGTAAGGGTGGTCTGGAAAATTCAACGAAACAGCGAATCGATTTGGTCACGGAGCAGCTGGCCGGGGACAGAAGCAATCAGAAGTCAGGAGGAAGCTCGTGCCGGGGAACGAGGCTGGTCTGCCGACAACGAAGAAGGGACGACGATGGTTCGAGTGGGTGACTGTGGAGAAAGGTAGCTAAAGGAAAGCAAGAGACGAAAAGAGAGATGGAGAAAGAGAGAATCGTCGAATTCAGTCGGAGAAAGAGCCTCCGACTAAGGGTACGACCGGTTACAGGAGTTCGAGAAAGAGGAACGACTGATAGAGGGAAGAAACGATAGGAGAGAGGCATGGAAACGAGAAAGATGGGGTTTAGAGAACGAACAGAGTAGGGTAGGGGCACCGAGGTTAGGGAATGGGTTGGTTTAACTCGCGCTATTTGAGATAATTGATAGCCAGAATGGGTTCACGTCCTCTGGCTGGCCTATATAGCTGTGCAGCTCGACCCAATGCAATTTCCTTCCAACTGGACAGAGGACTGCATTAGCGATACCGACCGGTTAAACTATTGCCGTGTTGCTGCTGCTGGCGCTGCTTTTGCCTCTGCTCTTCTCTCTTACCAACCTTATTCCGGGGAATTCCGAGTGGCGCTCGCCCTTGGAACCATTTTCTTTTGGGATTCTGTCCCATTGACCGGGGCGGTGGCGTGAAACATTTATCGTACCCAGCGGCCGGAAGAAAGAGAGCCGAGAATCGGCTGAAATCTTTCATCACACGTGAACCGGCACGACTGTTTCCCGAGGGCGTTGCTCGGCTTATTGAAAATGCAGCCCGGGACGATTACGTGTTCGGGGCTTGGTTTTGCTTTCTAACGGATATCCTCTCAGGATATACTGGAGGGAAGCTAGAAACGGCTGCTTTATACAGTATTTATTTATTCGATTCGGTGGTACAGTATCGACTTGTCCCTCGGTAAAAGATTTTACGTTGAAGTTTGTTCGAACAACAAATGAATAATGTCCAAACGAATAACTTTTACGAGTAGAATAACAAATGATTGTAATTCTGCTGTTAATTTGAGCATTTGTAAAAATCAAATTAATATCAGGACAAACTACATTCCTAGAAATTATGAAGAGAACGAAGCAGATAGCAGTTTGAATTTTGGCAACACGCGATTGATCGACAACATATTGAATTTTATAATCTCTCTCTCGTAAAGAATACAAAATGCAAATTGCCTTGTCTTCTTTTCCTGTAGCCTTCGATTGCTAACACTAAAATTCTTTCTTATTTCACTTACAAGAGATAACCGAAATATTCGATATTCGTTTGAACAATATTCATAGCGATCCATCAACGAAACGATAACGGAACTGAAAGCCGATGAAAAACACGCGTAACCGGCAAAACGACATTATCTCGAATAGATACAGAACCGTTCGATCGTATACAAAGAGATGTTCACGCTCCACGTAGTTGGTCGACCGTAACGAGACAAACTACTCCTAATTCCGGGCGACATTGTGAAACTGCTTCTAGCAGGACGATTCGGCCACGTAGCACGAGTACGTACCTGGACCGTGGGTGCCAGCGAGTTGCAAATTGGATTACCGCATCGACACCGTGCCGCGACCACCACAGCACCGACTAACGAGCCGTACGAGAGCCGTTTTTATATTTACCGGTAGATCGTTTTCGGTAGCGCAATTGCGTTTCGCCGGCCTGTCGATGGATTCGAAGCGGAATTGCTAAACGGCCGACCACCGCGAGCACTAACCCCTTGCTGAACATCCGGTTTAGGCTTTGATGTTTGCGGCGATTGTACGGTTTTATGCGTTTCGAATTTTTCAACACGTTGATGCGCTAGCCTAAAGTGTTCAAAGTCCTAGAGGGACCATCAAAGTTTTGTCACAGTTTATACTCTTTTGGCGTTTCGAAGGAAATTCAAGTTTTGCGGGTGTATGAGTTTGCGAGATAAATTTTCAGCCCTGAAACGTTATATAATTATCTTAGAAAGATATTATGTAGCTAATTTTCATTATAACATTTTAACAAGCTTCAGAATAGATTCATAGCGTGTTTCACCTGTTTAGCGCAGTATCATTCGTTAACTATGTTTTAAAAATCTGTTCCATCATCGTGTAATTGTTTGATACAGTAGAGATCGAGTCAGAGAAACCATAGTTTTATGGAATGACTGTAGTAATGCTGAATTATCATCAACTGACGTGGGATCGCGAGTGTCGTTAATTTTTATTAATATTTTGTAAATGTTCAAGCAGATGACAAAACTACATATTTAATCTGAAGATTAAACACAGAGGTAATTTTCATGTGGCATTACTTGACGACATATCGAATTTTAAAGTTGCTCTTCTATAAAACTAGAGAGAAAATGTTACTTGCCACCAGTTTTTCCTTCCTTCCCTTCAAATAAAAGTTCAAATAATTAATGCCATAATGTCAAGCAGTGTTATGTACAAAAGATGAAATCAAACGCATTACAAAGGAATTCTGAGAAACAACTAATTGTGGTAAAAATGGTGACAATAATAATTTTAGTGGCATAGCATAGTGTTTGTTAATTATATTTATAATTTATTTAACGCTAGAAATTTCTACTTCAGAGACAAAAAGATCGAAAGCATCGTGTTTTTCATCTATTTGCTTAGCCTGTGCCCAAGTAACTTCTGACTAATCTGAACGAAACTTAAGAATGCAAGCATTCGGTGTTTATTCTAATGTCAGAGGCACGTAGGGCAAACGATCCAAGCAGCTGCCATCGTTTGGTGATCTCGACATTGTCTCAGAGAGCTGTTACCTTTTCGCAGTCGCCATAGTCGTAAAGCTTTACGACGAATCGAGAGTACTTCAAAACGGTGGCAGCGCGCTGCATTGTCAGTTTGCGTGTCCCTTACTCGTGGGATCCTTATCGAACTTGCAGAACCAAACGACTTGTGCATGTATATATACAGGGTGTTCAGTTGAAAACTTCACGTCCGATTATTTGGAAAATCAGATAGGCATTTTGGGAAAAAATGTTTCAGACGAAAGTCGATAATTTGTTCTGCACTCTGCGCCAAGCAATAGTAGAATCTGTTTTCAAATTCAATTCCTACTTTCCTTAAAGTTCCTAAAATTTTGAAAAAATGTTATGACCTTCCGATTTCTATAATTTTTGACTTATTGATTTCGTGTAATAAAATAATTCCGTGAAAAAGCGGAATTATCGCTTATTATTAATTTTCCTATCGCTATTTTGGAAATAACAAAAGTTGATATAAATTTTTTATTCGAATAGAAGTATGTTTTTAAGTTGAAGTCGAATACAAAATGTCTCCTATAAAATATTCTTCTTTTTCTCCGTAGAATAAGAATTCCTAAGGAAAAAATATGTTTTCCATCTTAAAAAGGCCAAATTTATCTTCAGATGACCATGAAAAAGGTACCAAAAAGAGAATAAAAAAGCTTTCCCCACAAATCGTGAAAGTGTTGTTTTGCTTCGAACATTTTTTCCTAGAATGCGTAGTTTTCGAGGTAATTGGACGTGAAGTTTTCAAATGAACACCCTGTATACATATTGGCATCGAATTACGGATTTCCATTCGAACCTGTGTGTGTGTTCCTTGAAATGGAAATTGGAGAAGAAAGCGTTCAATCGGCGAAATTTGCGAATTGTAAAGTGTATTAATGCTTTTGCCTTCGAAACTGTTACATCAGCTTACTTTTTCCGTATTTTCCCTCTGACCTTGTTTTCATTCTACGCGCAATACACTTGAAAGTAAATTGTCTATTCGTATCACAGCTATTTATCCAATGATTCGATTCAATATCGATAAAGTCCAATAATTATAAATATTCTAATAACGTGAAAATACTTTTACAAAGAACTGCTGCGTTCAAAAATGTCAATGTACGATCGAGACGACTGCGAAGATTTGAATTAAAATTTCTAACTGCAAACTTAAATCTCTAAGATTTGGATCCTTCCTATCAAGTAATAAATTATTTCAGTAGTTTTCAAAATCACAGAAACGTTTAACTTCAAATTTCTCTTTATGTTATCGATAAAAGATTCGGATTCACAATCTGAACGAATTAAAAATTAATTCTCGTGTGAACGCCTGCCAAGTATTGGGTTGGCGACTAAGCGATTGCGGATTTTGTCAATACCACCTAATGATGAAATCCACAATCACTTAGTTGCCAACCCAATAATTGATACGCGTGCGTACATTTATCAAACGAAAAGAGCGTGTATCCATGAAACGAATGACGGAGATTTAAAGGAACGTGGAATTGGCCACCTTAGGCGATTCAGAAAAATATTACGCGCTTCCTTCGATTGAAATATTTCTTACGATTGCATCTAAAAGTGAACGCAGATGCAAAGGGGGATAAGAATAAAATATGAAAACGGGGTCGATGATGAAGAGAAACGGGAAGATGAAATACCTACTTGCCTGCGATGTTTGAAGTAGTGCTTACTTATTCTTCTTAAAAGACAGGCATGCTGTCGTTCTCCATTCTTCGCAAGGATCGATATTCGCTTATTACAGTTATGCACATCGTACGTTCATTCGCCAGGAATTAAGTGGAATCTCAGTTTGGTAATCTGAAGAGGATTATTGTGTCCATCTGTTTACTGATAAAACGATAAACGTTGATAGATTACGTCCGTCAACGTGGATTTTAATTATACGATATACAGCACTGTTCATACATAACGACCACAGCAGAAAAACATAATAATTCGAAATATTAAATATGAAAAAAAATCGATACTTATTGTGATTATATATATGACGCGTTCGATGCTCGGAAATTAGTAGAACTTCTGTTTAATAATTTCGAAAGGATTATTGTGTCCGTTTGTTGGCTGTCGTTGATAAACGTTGATTTCAATTACGCGATACGTGGCTTTATTCATGAACGATGATCACAGCAGAAAAGCATAATATTTCGAAATCTATTTAAATACAAAAGATTTCTGTTTGTTCCACTTTAGAATTTATTTTAAACAAATTTGTAAACAGTTGCCCACCATAATTAATGTATCGGAAAACTGAATATTCATGTTCAAATTCTGTATGGCGAAATGAGTTTCGTAAAATTTTCTGCTTACAGCTACTAAATTAACTCTCTGCGTGGGATTTTCCAAACGTGCTCCTCCGATCAAAGGGAATGATAAACTGATAAAAGAACAGTTTTAACGCGACCGTAATCAACATACATTCATTATTTAACGTTTATGGCTAGAAAAAATAGAAACCATTGCTCAGCTAAAATTACATAACCAGATATACCGTATAAACGTCTCGTGTTCTTATTATCCAACCGAATTTCTTCTTGCACTAACAAAATAAAAATAAAAACGAAAATATTAAGTGTTAAGAATTCAAATAACATTTACAAAGGGTAAAAGTAACAAGAAAGAGAGAAAGGATAACGAAGGAAGAGAGAAGAGAGTACACTCGTGACTTACAATTAATCGTGTTAGTTATTCATACGAAATACATAGAAATGTTTCGTGTATAAATCAACGTGTCAAGGGTACAAGAGGTCTGTTTTTCAATGCAAATGTCGGGCGCACATTGTGCCCTGGTAGTCTGGGTTAATTTAGACGGTTCGTAGTTATATTCGCGCTGCATTGTTTCCTTGATGCACGTAAAATGGGCGTTAATTGAAATGTAAGTGCACATTTATTACGATTCCGTTCTATAACAAGGGTTCATAAACGTGTAGGCAAGTGCAAATTGTTACTAATGTGCTTCGTAATGACCTCTCTGCGAACGATATTACCGCGTCATAATCAACCGAAATACAATTGTGCATTAGAAACGAAATAAATTATAAATGATTTCCGGTTTCACTTTGTATCTTTTCGTATCGGTATGTTAACGTAAAAATTACCAAATATTAGATTCATTGTAAGCATACTACTACCGAAAGCTACTATTGAAAGCATGCAAGTTTTTTTGCTAATACTTGTATTTACTCTGGTTGAAATGGAAACGCGATTGCATTTATTTTATTTGTCTTTTATATCGTTGTAATATTAATTAGCTATGTGTGATATATTTTAACATATGTTAAAGGTTGGTAATTTTAACGTTAGATAGTAAAATATAACGATAACGAACAAAGGCCACAAGACAGACGTAAGTCACGTTTTCTGTCTTTTATATATATATATATATATATGAGATCAATTTGAAAATCTAATCTTGTTAATCAATCGCATATTACCAAAGCTTATTATTAAATCTGATTATAAAGTTATCGTGAGAAATATTTACATCGGAAATATTAATTTCTCTGGATAATTTTCTCACAAAATTTCATGCATTTATCACGTTGTATTAATAAAAGGCTTATACCGTTTAACGTTGAACCGAATAGATTGGTCCTCCTTTTAACTATATTGAAGTATATCCTTCAAGAAATCAACAGAATTATACTTATCATATTTCCTCTACTGTAAACCCTCGAATACGTAAGTACATATAAGAAATTTTATGAGATAATTTTATGAGATGCCATACAAGCATGAAATGTATAATGCAATGTGTACACGGTCTTGAAACAAACATGCGAAATTTCCACATTATGTAAAATATGCAAAAATGATAATACGTAAAATGAACATTCTCTGAAAACAAAAGAAATTCCTAACCAGCTTCCATTTTATTATTCATTTTCTATGGAAATATGCATTTGCATGAACATTTCCAACCTGGATAGATATAACTGGTTGGTTCTTCGTCATTGTTATAAATACAGTCTGTCACACAAGAGCGTGTCTGCGATATCTGCGAAACCTGACACCTAATCAGAATGAGATAAAAAGAATGTAAACAAACGAAAACTTCTCTAATACGCGTTGCTGAATACCTTTCAGTTTCATTTGAAACAGTGAAAGGAACAGAGCTTTTTAATATGAGTGCCGCGTACGCGAAACGTCGAAAATCGTCTGGCATGGGCGAATGAAAACAGAGATCGTGATTGGAGTAATATAATATTCACTGATGAATCTTCGTTTTGGGCATGGTGTCCTATTAGGCAAGCTGAGAGGAAGACGTATCACAAAAATAAGAACACTTGTACATCACATTCGAAAGATATGGAGGTCGTTACCAGAATTCTACGCTCAAAAATTAGTCGAGAGTATGCCGAAACGATGTCAAGCTATAATCGCTAATGGAGGAGATTGGACACCCTACTGTAATAGCGTATTAGTGTTTTAGATGTAGATTCAATTCATATAAATTTTTTTACAAATATATAAATATTTACAGAAATATCGCAGACACGCCCTTGTGTGACAGACAGTATGTGTGTTGCCTGAAACGAAAGATACGTGCCACTTTATTTATATTACAATTCTGTATAATATTTCCATTTATAATAACTAATGAAGCAATAACAGATGAAGGAACCTAATAAACAACGCTCATTATATTTTATGCTTGAATATATGTAGAATTTTTCAAAAACTAATGAAACACGTATCACGTTTTTGTAATGCCACGTCTTATATTTCGAACATTGAAAATTTCAGATATTTCAAAGAAAAATGCGTATATCGAGATATTTCATGTTCTCGAGATTAAAGTCGGTATAACAGCGCTATTCGTTTTAACAGCGCTATTTCACACCATTTTTTACACAATTTCCTGCAAATTGGAATATACAGCACGCGTAATTTTTGAGGAAATTCAGCACGAACTTGCGGCGTATATATATCGGCATTTGCCAGCTTCGTACAACGTAGGCGTCAAGATTAAATATAACAGGTGCAAATTTAGTGACATGAAAGCACTCGTGGAGACACTTAGCCTCTGATAGGTGTATTTCCAAAGGGAATACATACAAAAGAGAATGGTGATATTGTTGAAGACATACATAAATAGGATTACATTTACGTTACGGTAATGCAACATTTTGTTTGGAATTTCTTTTGCAATCGATTTAAAGGAAAATACAGAGAATTTCTTTAATATGTTTCTCATCGTTACATATTTATTCTTCCGTATAAATTATACTATTTTACAACGTTTGTAGAAGTTGAGATAATCAAGACACTACGACAAATTATTTTCTTTTTTTTTTTTTTTTTGTTTTGGACATGGAAATCATTCTTACGTTTGTGATTTCGTAAAATATCTGTTGTGTGGGTTTTTTATTGCAATGGGAGGAAAACATATGGAACGTTTACTACACAAAGAAGACTTTTACATGCTTCGTTTACGTCTGCGAAGTAATCTCTATTGATATTGGCAACTTTGAGCTAACATACTTCTGAATCAATCTTCCTGTTTACGTTGAACGAAAAAGCTCGCTCGCGACATCGAATGTTCGTAAGTGATAAAAATCGATTTTACGTCGGAAGGATTGATCGCAGGACCTATGTTGATTGAACATTTTTTCCTCCTCTTGGTGACTAAATACCATAAACTATTAATTCTTTTTCTTAACGCCGTGTATACTACACTGATCTTTCGAGATGATACGTGTACTTTACAATATTTACGTTTGATAATTTTTACAACGTTGTCCAAAACGGATTCTCCATAATGCAATAACTTCAACTCGCCGTCGTTCAACATTGAGAGTCAAAAATGAGTACACGACGAAGACACAATGTTTGTTCGAAAGCACTCGCGTATGCGTTGCATAAATTAAATTAACTGAAAAGGTTACAAAGGTACATAGAAATGAAAATTAATAGCAAAAGAACAAATAAATCTGTAACTAAGTCCATATTGTGCGGTAGCAAGTGCTTTCATCCAAATCCTTATATTTCCTTCTATATTCCACGACGTAATTTAATAATCATCGTCTACAGTGACAGTCTAAAACGAGACGACAGACAGCCCAAAAGTGTATAGGACAATTAGAGGAATTCGTGGTCGCAAGGAATTCGCTTTGCGCTTGACAAAGGGTTTTCTGATGCGTCTTGAAAGCTGACCGGCTGTTTCGCAAACCTGTGATCCAGACTTTCACGAAATTTGGATATACGACGAGGTGAAGGAGATACTACGGTATCTTGACGTTGCGTACACCTCTTGAGACAGTTGGATGGACGAAACGAAATCCGGCGATATTACCAGGGAAGCGCGCTAGTGTACGGGTGACGTTCAACTCGTAAAGATACATTCATACTCGAGGCACATCTTGCGAAAGGATATACCTAAGGCACTCGCGGAACGTCAGCATAATCTTTTACAGAGATCCCTTTTACGGGACCACCGTCGACTTAGTATCTCGAGCACGGTCCGTCAAGTAGCTCGCATTGGCCTGCAACACCCGACCACTTTCCAAATCTTTTGCATTTCTACCCAGCCCTTCTTCTGCTTCCTCCCCTTCTTTTCCTTCGTCGTCGTCGTTGTGGTCGTTGTCGTGGTCGTTGTCGTCGTAGACGTTGTTGACGCCGCATTGGTCCTCGTTCGTATAACCACATAGGAAAAAACTGTTTGCATAAGGTTGAAGAGTGAGATCAGGACTTTCCAGGCAACGATTTACTCCTCGTCCGTTCGATACGTATCTCGGAAACGTCTTATTTTAGGTTCTTACGTGGAAATCTCACGATTCAATCTGATCCCTGCGTCCTCGTGAAAGGATCCAACGACAGATGCAATGTGTGAATAGTTTAAATGTGTGTAAGTGATGATTTAATGGAGACGCGTGTTCGTGAAAGGACCTTGCGAGGAGTAACGTGCGAATAGTTTAGGTGTATGGACATTTAATGGATGGTCGGATATATAGAAAAGTTATTTGCATAGGAGCTTTTTTATCTGAGAATGAGAATCATAGAAAAGATAAGATAAGCGTATTTTTGTTGATTTTTTTATTTTAACATCGCTTTATGACCGAAGAAGAATAGTTAACGATGAAACGAACCTGTTAAATCTAAAATTATAATTTATAAAGTTTTACGGTAGCTAAAAATGTCATCGTTAAGGTGAACAAATGCTTGAATGTCTTCGATGTTTTATCATTATTGAGAGCAATAGTAATTCCGATAACATTTTATTGTAAAATATTCTTATATCTACGTCTGAATAATGATCACGATATGCATGCAGCGAATATTTTACAGGCTTTTTATCTTCGCCTAATATAATAAAAGAAACACGTGGTATAATAAAGTATGCATTGCGTGCAGGTGCAAGCAATCGGAGCTGGCCGAGAAAAATAAAGGAAATGAATTTCCGTGTACTTACTCGATAATATATTTACGGAAGTACGTATTGTTTTATCATTCTAACGGTAATAAAGAATAGTGAGTAAGTTTTAAACGAAACTTAATAAGTACTTTATAAATTGATGGTATAAAAGTATCTTAGGTAGTATAAAATCTCGTAAAATCGTCTTATGATAGTCGTAAAAATAAACTTCCTTGTTCGACTCAGAGAAGAGGGGAACTTTGAATAATTTAATCCCCGTGTTGCTTAGAGTTTATAAAAATACCTTTTTTTTTTTTTTTTTTTAATGAATATGAGACGTGGAAAAAGTAGAGAATGCATAAAATAATACTAAAAAGTCTGTGTAACAAACGTACTCTTTGGTAATATCTACTGTTGTTGGCGAGCTGAATATTTTTTGTTTGAAAATATGGCCATTTTTTATTTCAAAACGATCATAAATTTTAAACAATCTATAGGACGTATTGTTCTAGAAACGAATAAACGAAAATCTTTAAATGAAATTAGTAATTAAATCTAATAAAAAATTAATAGAGTTAGATCACGTATAACTATCACTTTGTTTAACAAGCATTGGACAAAGAAGATTTTTCATTGAATAATATTCAATTAAATTTTGTATTACTATGTTTCTTTGCTAAAGCCTTTCGAGGAACACTGATTTATTTCCCTAATTATGAAATAATCACTCCTCGTCCAAAAAGTATTGAACCGTTTGGGAAGTTCGTAGAGCGTTTCTGACAATCGATATTAAATTCTGCTGCACATTTAATGAGATTGGAAAGGGAATTATTTATTATGAATTTCTGTCAAATAATTAAATGCTGCATTTCCGTGCTAACAGACATTGTTACTAGTTGAATATTAAATGCGGCATTTAAACAGAATCAGTTTGAATTTATCAGGAGAACGTAATTTTTTCAATAAGATAATGTTCAATCTTTAACTCTTCACGAGACATTTTTGGTAGCAAAAAATTGAATATTCCAGATATCTGCAAAAATTCATTGCTAAGGAAGACGAATAATTTTATAAAAAATTAATTTATGAAAATATCTAATAGATGGCAAAATATCATCAATTATTTTACAGACTTTGTTATATTACAGAAATTATTTAACAATATAGTATATGCCATTCAAATAAAATTATATACAGTGCATAACATGAATTGACATATGGCTGCACTGTCTGTGCATCCAAAGAACTTGATGATTTTCGACATTACCCTTAACCTAAATCAGAAACAATATATCGTGCAGTATATAAATCGGAAAAATAAGAAATTTCACTTCGTTATTAATTTGAAAACCGTTTTCGTATTTTAATTTTCGCTACTTTATGCTCATCGTGAAGGCACCTAATAAATATAATTTCGATTACACAATTTATTTCGTACATTAAAAATCTATAAATCTAGAGGCTGAAGCGCGTGGTTTTTCAGGACTTTCCAATACACGAAAAATACATTTGCCCATTTTCGCAAATTTCAGTCGCAAAACGCCGTTTCCATCCTCGTTCGAGCATATCTCGTAAAATAAACGCGCGTTCTGTTGCGCAACGTTTTACCTTCGCGTGAAAAAGTCCTACAACGTGGGGTTAATTGTCCAACGGAGAATTACGTTCTCTCGCCCGAAGTAATCGCGATCATTAAAGTATCGAGTGGTCAGAGGGCCAAACTAGAGCACCGTTGCCAAAGTAGCTTCGCCTTAATTTGCCAGCCGTCCCGTGATAGGATCCCTTTAATCCTGCGCGACCGAAGGCGTTCGCTGAAGGATTTCGGCTCGAGTGTATGCGTGACCACGAGAGTCAACATTGACGCAAGCACCGCGGCATACGTTACGGTGATTATGCCTGTAACAACACCTTGCCCTATCCCACATTACCCAGGATCTCGTTACACGCACTTAGACCTACCCTCGTACGATCCTTCCACCCTCGTCCAAGGATCCTCGCAGGAAGCTAGCTATAACGGGGTAACCTGTATCAGGAACGTGTAAGGTGCTCGTAATTTACATCAGGCGCGGGGCTCATCGAATTATGATCGCTAGCAAAGCATGGACTACGGATAAGGGGCAAACGCTACCTTCCAGGGACAGGTACTTAGCCAGTTCGATTATATTGGGCTGGCAACCAAGTGAATGCGGATTTTGTCAATACCATCTAATGATAAAATCAGCAATCACTTGGTTATCAACCCAATAGTACCGATTTTTAAGCGTTGTGTCACGAAGGGTCCACAGGTACGCCATGAGGTTGTTCGAAACGTGCGATATCTGATTGTTTAGTTGGGAGCATTCACCTGTTTTCCATTAGATCGTCAAATAGAAAATAATACTCTACAATAGTCATTGTCGGGTGGTAATGTCCTGTGTTGAACCAAAGTTAATACACTTTCTGATGCGCCGCAGGATTTTAGTAATTAGTTTACGTGAGATGTAAAGGTTGAAAATCGAAGGATTATAGCAAATAGTGGCTTCGAGCTGTGCATTTAAAGAGTACCGAAGGAGAGAGCGAGTTAGATAGTTCATTACGTTAAGTGGAATAATTCATTTAGATGAAAATTATTTCTTTTTTGTAAGGAACTAGTGTGTAACGTGAATATTAATTGTTACGACAGCCGACTCTGTACCTAGACCAGGCCACACGCCGCGGACAAGCTGGCAGCCAGAGGTCTTCACATCCTTACCGCGTATCCTCAATAGTCTCAAGTACCCTCCGTAAACCTCAGGAATTTCTAGCTAAAGGTCCTTCATACCCAACAAACATTCTTTCATCGAATTATATTTCCAAAGCTTATTGTGCACCACGGGTTGACACGAGAAAGTTGGTTCTTCTCACGTATGCGGCCTCCCACTAGCAACTTCGTCTCGAGAGCGGCTAGTACCCTTCCTCACCTGCCAACCCAGCAAACAACCAATTGACAACGAAGCCTATTTCCCTCTCTCATAACGAAACCTTGTCCTTAAGGAATCAGCTCGTCTCACGTCCTCGGACCCACCCATCGCTAGCTTTCCTCCGCCACCGCATCATTGCCAAACGCCACTGATTTTCCATCTTTCGAACGGTCAACACCTTTGACCGAGTTTCTACCATTAGATCAGTCACATACTCACTTGTTCATACGCAACAGCGTAGCTATTCATTACAAGGTTGCTGGAATAAACTGTTAATTATATATTGTTATATCCGTGTCACACTCACTTTAATTACCCCTGTTATCCTAAACGAAATAGGGGATCGATCATTTCGCGGCGTCGATTATCTAATCGTAACGGGAATTTACGACTCCCGTTGACGTGCTTCTTCGCGATTGCGTCTCTCCGCGAGTGAACGAAACATTAATCTTAAACATGGAATTAATGTTGAAAATAGGCTCAATAGATATTATTAATACAGTGAGTAATTGACTTTAAATACTTTGGTGACATCTGCGAGGTATATGATTCCAGTACATATTTTGTAGCTTGTATGCACGTTTACAGATATGTTTCAAATTTGACCAATACAATCACGATACTCGTGTCTCGTTACAGCGCTAATGAAATTTCCAAATGTTTTGCACGATATATACATAAAGAGTTGCTAAGAGTGTCGAAAAAGAGAAGATAATTCTACGTCTGAAGACTTTAATTCCAAACGCATCTTGTCGGTTTATTGTATATCAAGTTAATAATAAGTTTATACTACCCCCAAGGTCGTAAAAAGAGGTAGCTAAAGAAAAATATCTAAAATAAAAAGCGTAGGTAGGATCACGCTGCGAACTGCTGCTTTAGTAGCTAGAATATCCAGTAATTGTCCGGCTATAAAACGGCTCCATAGTCAACTTGTCCGACCCTAACTGCGAAAGTCGTGTGAAGGACCAGACCATAATCCGGAAGTGACGTGACAAGAAAGTGAGCGAACCAGCAGCGACACTTTACCACTAATTACTGGCCCACGCGTCCGCCGTTGGCGTGTAATTTCCTCGCATGGCATCCTTTATCGCGTCTAATGAAGCTGGCACCAATTTCATCCGGACAATTGGCCGATAAAATCGAACACGAGCTGGCAAACCAAGCTTAATTGCAACACTAACAATTTATTTAGCATTTTACTTGATAAAATTACATCAGAAATTACAGAATCTTTAAAATATTTTCAATGTCAAAGAGATAACGGAACGTTAGCGATACCTGGTAGCGCAGAATCATATTAATGCAATTTATACTACTATTTTTATATCGTACTTCTTACTTTGCTGCTTTTTCTTTAGAGAAGGTGAAAACGAATAAATCGTCTCGCGTTTTACGTTATACGAATACGTGTCAAAAAAAATTCGCAGAGCCAAAATTTTTAACATATTCAAGGAATATATGTAGATTTTCGTGTTACCGTATGTTACAGCGGCTACATAAACCATTTACACGCATGAAGATACTACTAAATGATACGAAATATAACACACTAGGACCCGTTTAATTAGTACGTAACTGGCATAATAAACTTATGGTTAGAAACTATAATAATCTTCCGACCACATTAAATAACGTCGAAATCAACAAAATTCTACTCGCCATATTTTCTCCTGTAATCTTCATTCGTGAAACGTGACCTTTATCAGCAGCTAGCCCGAAGAAAGCCAGGACGAAGAGAGAAGAGTCGGCGGACGAGGTGGTCGTAAATTAGGCTTCCTTCGGTTCCATGGAGCCGCTAATTGCCGGGATCCCCTGTCGCCCTGCTGTAATTTCCTGCAGGTGATCCTTTATCGGGACTAATGAACCTAGCTGCGATTCAAGTCCGACAATCGCCGTGTTAAAATCGAAGATAATCGCCAGTGACGGTGCATGATGCTCCCAGCGGCCAGTGCTACCAATCGTTGGATAGCGAACGGTTAACGCGCCTCCCAGCGTTCAATAAGAGAACCCTCGATGTAGCGACACAATCGAGTATGCTCTTCCGGTGCACTTGGAGAGCGATCCACCTAGCTACCGATCTGCTCGAGCATGCTCTTCACCGGATGCTTCACTCGAATTGGAACGCAGTTGAATCACGTTTGGATCGCTTCTCTTTCGATTTCAAAGCATATTAGGCACTCGACGATCTTCCTAGCACACGCGAAGCCGCGTTATGGTACATCTTAACGAATCAATGCCCCGATGACGCTTCTTTAGTTTAACTCTGCCTTGCTACGGTATTTCGATCCTCGTGTTTCAACTTTGCTCTCATTTTAACGAGCAAAGAGGATTTGAAGATAACGGATATTATAACGGAACTGGAGGAATAACGCTGTGGGAAAATGTTTAACGTAAAATCGAATCGAGATGTCATGCATACTAACAGGATAATTTTCAGATTCTGTTGGAACTGAAGATATTTGTTAACGTTACAAGTATATACAATAATTGGATCGGGAGTGGCCATAGAGATATACGTTGATATACCGTGGAAATTTAAAGTCAGGAAATCGGTTTAAATATGGAGCGTGTTAGGTGTTTGTGTTGGAAATTAGTTCAATGGATTCTTAAGATAAATTTACCACGAATTTGCTTCTCAATTAATCCTGGTTTATTCAAACGATAGAAAATTCTTTCCCACGATTGCATTTTACAAGGAATTCTTATTGAATCTGAACGAAGTTTTACGGAGCAAAGTATTATAATAGCAAGTATGCTTATTTCGATAACAACATGAAACAGACCCATGGTGTAGATAACATCTGGCTAAATACGTAAATTTGGTATTCAAAATGAGGGAAAAGTTTGTTGAACACCTCACGAAATACTATATATATATATATATATATATATATATATATATGTAAAGTGGAATAGATTACTGTAGTTACAATAAACCGACAGGTGAACGGCAGTACTTGGCACAACTTAATAAACTACTTAATTAGTCTGTACAGCGCGAACTAGTCGCATTTCCATGGTATCGTAATATCGTCATCCTTGGATTGTTACGGTTGTAAATTTGAATATGTAATGGAGTTCGCACTGCGCTGATAAACTTGAGGTAATTTGATTGATGGTTTAATTAACCTCATCGAGGCTAATAGGTTGTAGTTCAGTTGTCGCAGCATGATAATTTCCGCGAATATCGTACAATAATATACAAGGAATAGGTTTCCATGCGTTAATAAATTGTATCTTGAAGATATTTAAATCAGGCAAGAGAATTAAATTATACGCGTTATTTAATAATTACTATTTCTTGGTCATGTGCCTTTTTATTTGATTTTCCAGATAAACCTATATTTTTTCATCCCCTTGAAAATTTTCAAAATATTATTAGATTATTACTTATCTGAATACCTATACCTTCAGCTTCCATATAAAACTCTTATATTCTTAAAATATTTACATCATTAAACCAAACAGTTTCCCATTTTTAATTATATGCTATGTCAAAACTCTTCCATTTAGTCAAAGGATAATACAAAAATCAGAGGATCGATAAGAAAAGATACATGTAATTCCCTTTTCCTTTTTCTTTTCTTTTTTCTTTTTTTTTTTTTTTTTTTTTTTTTTTCTGCTGCTATTTCCATACGCGTTACGTTGATCCAGATAATCGTAGCGCTACTGTGTAACAAAGCCAGCTATCTCGCGAGAAACAGTCAGCCAATTCTGGCCGTACGTTATCGAACAAATTAAGTAAAGCACAAAACCGTTTCGTGACCTATTAACGATCGTCGAAAAGTCGAGCGCGATCTCATTACGGTGGCTGGTGGAGTGGCGGACTGCAAAATTATACAGGCGAAATGGCGCAGTTACGCGATATTCTTGCTGCGACGAAGCTGGCCAGGGAAAAGGGTAGTAGATCCGAGTAAAATAGCGAGCCACGTGAGTGCTTCCCGAAACAGGATAAGCTTGGAAAGTGGCGATTTTGTGGGCCACGGGACGTGTACACCGGGTTCCCAAACTAGACGGAATACTAACCCAACGCTTCTCTACTCGTAAACCAGGCGTATAACCAAAGTTGAGTACGTATCTACTTTCGCATACGGTCTCTATAGTGTCGTCAAGGGCCCGCTAGCTACTTTATCACGCCGGCAGCTGAGTGGAAAATTTAGCAAAGATAACCACCGGCCGCATTAGGTCGCCACGTCGAAACTTTGTTGCAGGATACCGATCGTGGCCTCGTCGTCGATTCGGCCGAAGAACAGTTTACGGTCCATCGAACTCTGCCCCGTACGAAAACTTTCCGCTCGTTGGACCGAGCACGTGTTGTTGCTCGGCGATTTTTCGCCGGTTCTACGATGGTCCGGCTTTAGGGTTGGTCCTTGATCGCAGCTGTGCAACGATTCGTCGGGAATTTCGAAGCAGGTTCCACGAGAGGATTTCTTGAGCGGTTTCTCTTGGAAGGTGGAATTAAGGGAAAAGTCCGAGGTGATTAGTTTGTTTTGAAAATCATGTACATATTTAGTAATTACTTTTATCTTCTTTTTGTTTCGTATGGGCTTATTTTAAAGTTTAAACGCGATCGCGTTAACGACAGAGTAGCTGGCGATCATTGACTGGTATTTGATTACCAGGCGATTTAAATCGTGTTACATGCTGAATGGATTTGTTGTTGAGGTTCATCTTGAAATTTGCTTTGATATTGAATCGATTTCTTGAAAACTTAAGACATTCCAGCAGAATGTGCTTAGCAATATTCAGCTAGATTCGTATTCAAGAGGATTTTGTTTCGTTATTGCTCGTGCGAAATTTCACCGATTATAGAGAAAGATTTAGTTAAATGATCAATTTGTTGAAAAATAATGCACAATTTTAGTGATTACTTGTCCCTGTTTTGCTATGACCGATTAGAGGGAAAAATCAAGCAATTTAAACAATTCAGTCAGATGATTAATTTGTTGTGAAACAATGTACAATTTTAATAATTACTTCTTTCTTTTTATACCATTATAATGAATATTTAACATTAGTACGTTGTAACAGAAGAGAAACTGGATTTGTTGCTTTATTCTATATTCCTTTCAATCAAAAGCTGATCGATTTTCGAACAGGATAGCGTTCCAGCAAAGGGAATTCCTTTGCTCTTCCCTCTTTGACCCTCTTCCGGGTAAAAAAAGTTCCTCGACAAAAATCTCCAGAGTCATGCATTATTCCGAGCCACTGACTTTCAATAAACCTGTTTTTCATCAAAGAAACCCCCCGTGACCATAAAACGACATCGAATCACAGAATCACCTTTATGATACCTCGCCCCAAAGCACGGACAATTTAAAAGATTCAACTGCCTGTTCATGCAATTAATCAGCGATTTCGAACCGCGTTTCGAACTTTGACAGTAATTTCCTTCTTCAATTTATTGCAACTGTACGATTTATCCCTTGGACATTAGGTAAGTTCTTATACGCTAGATTGGTTTACATCCATAGACGTGGATATAATGACAGTGGATGTGGATGACAATTCCCAGTGGGATGTCATATCAGTTTGATCGTAATATTAGGTTGTCCTAAAAGTTTCTTTCGTTTTACAAGAAAATAATACATGTAGTAACTTAGGTGATGTGGTGTTAGTTTTAGTTTCTAGAGCAAGGACAAGGAATGATGGTTATTGAGAGTTAAGTTCGTTTATTCGTGTAAGCAATGCTCAACATATAGCTGACTATAATCGTCGTGCGTCTTCTACTCGGCTTCCAGCTTCTCAACTGACTTAACTCAACTGCTTAGCGTCTTCTGTTGAACTCTGCTACTTCACGTCTTCACGTCTTGACCACAACTTGACTGCCTAACGTCTTCTTCACGACTTCCCAACTGCAACTTCACGTCTTCACGTCTTCTCTTCGACTTCCCAACTGCAACTTCACGTCTTCACGTCTTCTCTTCGACTTCCAGATGTGCCTGACCCATTTCCAGGTAGATCCCCTTTAATTACCCCGATGTTGTAAAGGGCCTCGGGTATGGCCCATTGTCAGGTAGATCCCCTTTAATTACCCCGATGTTGTAATGGGCCACAGGTATGGCCCACTGTCAGGCACGTCCCTTTTCCCGATACTACATACATGCACAACAGTTTTTGTTTCAATGCAAACGAAACGTAACCTACGACAGCTAGAAAACGATCAGAGATGAAGACCACAACATTTGACAGATTCAGTTTTATGTTTGTATCAACATAGCCGGATGAAGCAGCTGCGTGTAGATAGCGAAAGACATTTTTGGCACAACCTAATATATCAGACTTAAAGAAGAAAAAGGGGAAGATACTGACACACGCTGAAAGAAATATAATTAAAAATTGTAACTTTGATCAGTTAAATCGCTAAAGCGAGGATTTTCAATGGGAATTTCGCTCTTGGATATTTAATTAGCTTTCGTCGAAAGACGCTGGCAGAGTGTAACAGACGAAAGTCTTGAAAACGTTTTCTCATTTTCACTGCCAGTGCTTGTAAAGTGTTTATAAGTGTGAACGAACATGTCGTCGCAACGAAAAGAAATTTGCATGCGTCTGCTTTACAAATTCCAATCCTGGCCACAACGCATCGTTGACAAGTGAGAATATTAATGAAATATTTGGTAAATCTAGCATAACTGAATTCATTGTTTAGCAGTGGTTTGCGTGGTTTTCGCAGGATGAATCACTCCGGAATTCTGATACTAATTCCTTTACGAATATGAAGTCAATTATAAATAAATTAATTCAATGGAGCAATCCGCATTATGTTTGTGTATAGATTACATGTAAAACATTCACGTCGTATCATCTATGTTACAAAGATTTTTTAAAGAGAATTATTTATTGTTGAAAATGACAACGTGAATTCTCGCTCGCCATCTACATATATGCTGACGGCTGGTTACAAAAAGAGTAACTAGAAGATATTACCAGACACGGTCGATAGACCTGATCGATAGTTTTAAGATTTCTTTTATTTTTCCGTTCGTTGTGTGTTCCTTTTTCAAGTGTGTGCAATAAAGGTTTTTCGGCTCCGAGAAGTGTGGCGTTTTTATCTAAATAATATAATAATGACTAACGCAAACCTACCTCTAAATATAAAAATAACAACATTTATGACATACGATGACGTGTGACAAAGATGGGTCTCGTGTGATGAGGAACCGGGTGAACTTATACGGCGCTATGAAGAAGATATTGCTTCTAAAAACAACAATGGGTTACTTGGAGTTTTGTGGGCTATAGAAGGAATTATTTGTCGTAAAATATCCAAAAGTGCAAATACAGCAGACGACTTTTATGATACAATTGTTTCTGATGTGAATTCAGCATTGCGGATTGACACGGAAAGTCTCGTTTATAAATTTTATCTACTTACAGATGGCACAGATCCAGTTCTTCCATATGCGTGTGAACGTATAGAACATCATCATATCTTTTTATTATCACAGAATTTTGCAGACGTATGGCCATAGAAGCGTAGCTTGCTGAAACAATTTAATCGATTCAGTCTTTCGAGTACGCAAAGATGGAAGAACTGCGCTGGACATTTGAAAATTTTCAAAAGAAAAATTTAGATCTGAATTTCAATTTCAAATTATAATTATAATAATTGGCCTAAGTGTTGGTAGCTGTACATGTACACGCATTAACTATGAATGTACGTATTAAACATTAATGTACTCCCAATTGTCACGAGCTATGTTAAATATTTCAATTGTATTGCATGTAATCTTTTCGAATGGTGTTACCTAAGTGAACTTAAAAGTTAGAAACGTGCGATAATACGTAGACTTGTAAAGTCATAAATAAATCAGAATGATGAAACGTGAAAATCGATACAAACATTCTCGGGAGAATTAATGAAAATGTTACAATTTTTAATATATCTACTATTCAAACAAGTAGATTTTTTTAGAAATCCATTTATACGACCATGTTTCCTTTAGAAACGTAAAAATTAAAAATAGAGAGACGACTGTCTCAACGAAACTGATTGATAAACAATCGACTTTAAAAATATTAAAATTTCTTCTCTCGACTATAATTGATACAACAAAATACTGGATCGCCGAGATATCTGAATCAAGAATCCTTGCATCAGCGAGTAAACAAGCAACAACAGCAACTGCTGTAAATGCCTATTTCGATGCAGTATGCTTTTATAGTCGCTATCTCGCTCTTTACGCGCTCATAAAAGGCCCAATCTGTTTGAATATGAAGCGAAACGAAGTAGGAAACGACAGTCCCTATCTCACACTGACTGTCTGTTCCTTCTTTTATACGAGAATGAAAGATCGAGAATAGTGCGAACATTACAAAGAATAACAATCGTCGAAGATTCTTGGCGCAGAAAATATTCCAAGATCATAGGAGGAAACACCATAAGTTTATTTTTGTTAACCCTTTTTTTTACTGTATAATTTGTATGTTACTTGATGACTAAAAGGATGTATTTTAGTATGAAATAGCCCAAGTCTCGTGCAATACTTCTGAACAATATATTATAAAATTTAATCAATCTTTCCCATGGAATGAGCAAATTAATTCCGATGTTTCTAATTTTTTTAATTCGAAATTGTCGACGAATTCATTTCTCCTATCGATGACTCACCATTCTCAACTTTAAACTGTATTTTACGCGGCGTTCGCCGTTTTTATCATTTCGCTTCAATCGTTGAACTCGAACCGAGACAATATTCGCGTGACTACGACTCGTATTTTTGCACTGCTCAAACTCGAGCATACGTGCACAGGTGTCTAACCTGTTTACGACTATCGAAGAATTTTGTCACGCTGTCAAATGCCCGGCGATTATGGGAAATTTGGGGATACGAAAATTCACATAATGCACGAAATATATAGAAATACGTACGATAGTAGAGATATGTATTCAAGTAGAGTATCCTTTGCGGTATTTAGTAAATAAAACATTTGCAATCTAATTTATAAACACTACTTTCAAACATAGTCGGAATAAAAATCACGACGCAACAACGTTGTAAACTTTAACATTCGTCCAAGATGATTAAATGTATGAATTTGTACAGCACACATTTACATATACATCGACTATTTACGATGCCTTGTCAATGCAGATGATCATTCGCTTCTTCTTCAGTCTTCTTTCTATTACGGTTTCATTTGTTTCTGCAACTAGCTGGTTTGGGTGTGTTGCGAGTCTTTCTTTGTACTTTTTTGCGTATCTAGCGATTTCCTCTTTGACTGTTGGAATTTTTAGATCTTTTCGGATGTCCTCGTTTCTGACGTACCATGGAGCGTTAACTATCGTTCTTCAAATTTTTGCTTGTTCCGTCTCTATTTTATTTATGTGACTCGTTGCTGCCGTCCCCCATAGTGGGACTCCGTATGTCCAGATTGGTTTGATTATCGTTTTGTATATATTTAGTTTATTCGTTGTGCTTAATTTAGATTTTTTATTGGTTAACCAGTACATCTTTTTCCTTATTTCACGTATTCTGTTTATTGTAGATTTTATGTGATGCTTCCATGTAAGGTGTGTGTCTAAATGTATTCCTAGATATTTGACTTGCTTTGTATGTGCTATGTAGTGATCATTCGCGTGTTACAAATAAAAAGAAATAGAGAGAGAAAAGAAAAATTCATCCAAGTGTCGCAATTACACAAACAGGAAGCCGCCGAGAAATAACAAAATAGCTGAGGGACTCGGCAGACTTTAAAGGAAATTGAATCGTAAAATCGCAGTATAGTCGCGTACGGCCAAAACGTCGTCGAACCGTTCACGACAGGATTCAACTTTCCGTCGAAGAAAATCTTCGGTTAGCTGTTCGGCTATCCTAATTCTGAGTTACGGGTATCGTCGACGTTAAGACAAACGAATTTTCGAGAGGCTCGTTCGAATTCCTGCGTTCCACGCCCTGGAACGTTTGTCCCTTTGAACGCTTTTGTAATAAAATCCAACATCCGGACACAAGCACCGTCTAAAATGCTGGCTGTGCGCCAGCCTTTGGCATCCTGGTTACAGTTGAAATTTTGTTGATGTTGGCGTATGTTGAATGGAATGTTGAGCAACGGAATGTTGAACACAGAACTGTAGGTTCACAGTGGAATCTTTAAAAATGCGTTTCGAAGATGCAGACCCTCGTGCACAAGTATTGGGGCAATTTAGAAAATCTTCTGTTAGCTTGCTCGTAATGTTTCATGGATTTGCCACTCATCTATTGCTAAAAACTTATACCTTTGAGATGGATAGTTTGTTTTTCTTCCGAACTGTGTTTCACAATTCTGAGCATCACAATCAGGAAGTCAACAAAATTGTATTTATTATATTTCTTCTCCTATACTCTCCATACATGTATAGCAAATACTTTATATTGCAATATATATTTTCGTTCCTAAATTATAAATGCTTTTCTATAAATACAAATTCTTCCTGTAATTATTTTTTTAAATCAACCTTAGCGTCACCTATTGTTATTTGAAACGTGTGTTTCGCGTCTATTTAAAGTTGTAATATTAGGATTTAATAGAATATTAGTAATAACAGTAATTGTTACGTCGCGTAAGACGGTCCGTGCGACGTCCCTCGTGGTCTGACCGCCGAGGCCCACACACCGTTACACTGACCCTCGATAAACCTAATGAACCACCATAAACCGAATCTTCTCAGTTTAATTTCTATTCGCATAAGCATTTTCGGTTTATGGATGGTCCTTAAAACAGTCCTTAGGTTTATCGCACGCTCTTATAACTTACGGAGAAAGCGGTTGTTTGTCTATTAAAAATAGCAGATTTTTCCCATTAAAAAGGACACCCATACCGAGCTTTCCTCCGTAATTGTGCGATACGGTTCATCACTGTTCCACCAAACGTCGTGCAGTCAATACGACTGTTCCTATAAGCTTCGCGTAGTCAACTTAAAACATAGTCCTCGCTACGATCAAAGTGATATTATCTTATCTATTCTTTATTACTGCCATTCATCTATCAAGCGTATTATTCTTCATCACCTGTATCAGTTATATCTTCCTATATGACGGAACCTCCAGTGTAATAAGTTGTTAAAATATAAATATTATAAGACTGTAGACTACAGTTTTATTCCCCAACAAATACCCCTATTATTCCACAAGAAATAAGGGGATCGACCTGTTCGTGGTGTCGATTGTCATAATCGTAACGGGAATTTACGACTCCCGTTGACGCGTTTCAACGCGATCGCGTCTCCCCGCGACTGGACGAAAGAACAGTAATAGAATTTGGTATTTTCGCAAGTTATAATATCGACATATTGTAGAACGAAAGTGTAACTAATTCAACGCTAAAATCCCTTTGTTTCCTGAACATTGTGTCGATCTGTTTCGAAATACTACGACAAGAATACGAATGAAACCTATCAGATGTAAAAGTAAATCGAACGACCCCTTTTTTGACAAATGGACAATCCCAAGTTTCTCGTTACTCTGCTACATTTCGTATGAGAACTCGTGTTCGCATTTCACTGTAACATTACTCGATTTATAATAATAAAATCCCAGGGACCAGCGCACCAGTAAAACGATGATAAAAGAACGACATGGCTCGGTTCCAAAATTTTTAACGTCCTACTTGCTTCCGTGTCGTACTTTATGGCGTACAAATTGGAAACGCTCGGCGAACGTAGTTTCCCGTAGAAAAATTCTCCTTGTCATAATTCATGCGTAGATCGTTCGTGATATATCGAGGATTCTCGTCGAGTGGAACGACATCGGCGACGGTTTAAAAGATTTGACTTTTCGTTGCCAATAATTCATACGAACGCCGGTATTCTCGTTCCGCATTCAAAGTCCTTTGTCACTTGGTTTGCCGCCGGAATAACATGTCTGACCCAAAAACCAAGGGGTTGTTTCGACAGGGCTGGCGGAACTCCAGCTTTTCTACCCCCTTTGCAACGATCCTTCGTCACAGCTTGCAAGAAAATCAAAATTTTTCCCTTGTAACCGGACTGTCGCGACAGATTGGCCGAGCTTGTCTACTCGTTCGTCTTACATATTTTGTAAATATTCGAGAATTGGAAGATGCTCAAGTTCTGATTGTTGATATCACGCGAATATTTAATATTACGATACAACATACATTTTTACGCTCCGATCACCAATTTAATAAAATATGCAGGGTGATATATATGAAATATCACTAGTATAGTATCAGCAGTATATTAATAATAAAAGATAAAAGTTGTTAGTGTTGAAAAACTATTCGCTTTAAATTAAATTCGGATACACATTCTTATTACTATTGTCGATTAAACGCTTGTTTGATGTTTCATTTAACTATGCGTTAACAATATCGTATTCTTTGTATCAGCGTTTCTGTTGTATGTGGAAAAGTCATCGATTGACATGTGAATCGCAAAAATCGTGTTGAAGGCAAGTTCCTTAGTAACATTTACCACTCGGGTTACATGAGTGCGGATTTCATTAACGCGAAAAGTTTATTGTAATTTATTAGATTAGTTAGTATCAAGTTCAAGCCTGTTGCCTCAAGTTACACCTTAAATGATGGAAGATTCTCAGTTAGAGTGTAATGTGCAGCTTGTTGTCCCAAAAGAACAATTTATATTCTGCCAACAGCGTGGCAACAAAAGTTTGTTAAATCAGTTAATGTTATAACATAAATATCCACCACTATTATTTACACGATTAATTAATTTATTTTTTATTATACTATTATTTTAATTAATTTACTTTTAATCGTCAGATATTAAAATGTATTACCTTCGATATATTAAATTAATTTTGAATTTTCGATCTCGTGATCAATTAGGCGCGCACTAATACTTCAAAAACGATGTATCGCCGTACTAAATAAAAATTATTCTGTTATCTCGCGCATCATCCTTTGTCGACGACAAAGTGATTTGTATTATTCTGACGCCATAAATTTTTATTACGGAATATACTATATTTTTCTATGCATAATCACACACACAGGATCGTGGTGAACGTTTTAAATATAAAGCACCATAATTTTATATACGGTAACGAAAATCGTAACAATGTAATAAACAAACATTTATTTCTATTATTTCGTTGGTAAAATTTTATTAGAACGCACGATATGTATGTTTCTGCTACATAACTTACAACACGATCACGATAAAAATTTTGAATTTCGTTCGCTGCTGTATTACTCGATAATTTCACACTATATAAATCGTAATACATCAATGATGAAACATCACCATCTCCAATTTCTTTTTAATAATACCTGTCTACTAGCTTCTTGTCTTTCATTCGCAAAACATTTCCCTTCATAACACGTTTGTTTGACGACAGGACCAGATAAGCACAATTTAACGCGACAGTACGCGCATTTATGATCGTGCGATTAGCTTTTAATGCGGCCACGTTCGCGAATAAAACGAAACTCGGTCGACGCTACTGTAAACAGCGAATTCAAACCGCAACACCTGCTACTTAACACTTTCGCCCGTTACACTGTTGGCGAACATAAATTATTCATTCGGCGCTATGCGAAACACCTTACCACTTCCATTGGAGAGTCTTCCATCATTCAACATATTCCACCCTGGATCAGAACCAACGTAGCGCGTGGTTTCAACTAACAGGATAAATTAAACGCGGATTACGATAAGTTAATAAATAACGAAATCCAGAAGAAATAGAATTTCGTTTATTTGTTTCTCCACAGTTGCAATCGTCGATAGTGTCACGTGGGAGACACAAGAAATCGCGAAATTAACAGATCGCCGGTGATTTCCTCGCGTCCCAGTTCGAACGAAATGATTCTTTCACGAATAGGATGAAGAAACTAGAACTTGGTATGCGACAATGAGATTTATTGCAGAAATCCAACAGAGTGACGGTTACAATAGTGTAGTTCGGAATGTCAGGACAGACTGACTCGAGATGCTACAACGGACTGTCTTAGCGCTGGTTTTTGGAAGGTCCTTCTACCGAGGGTCTAGTCCCTTTGGAGGGGGGCCTTGTTATTGTTTCAACAGATGTGGCATGCGGGGTGTTCGGTCGATCTGGTTACCGAGCGGGCGGTCTTCTTAAGTGTGTGACATCAGCGCTGGCCTCGCGCCGTCCGTACGGATCGCATAGGCCGCGAGTATTCAGCGCTCTAAGGGTTAACGAAACGCGACTACTGTGGCTGTTAGCATCGAGGCTGAGCACGTGCCAAGGTAGACGCATCGCGCGATGTCGACCCATTTTCAAAAGTATTGTATCGTCGATACTCGCAGCCATAAATGCGTCTTCAGGGTTTAGACTCTTAATTAAGAACTGCCGTGGTTCGCGGTACGGTCACGAGTGCCATAGTTTCGAAGTGTCAACAAGGGGCCCTCGATGCTCTCTGTTGTCCATCGCCGAGAATCACGTGCACGAGGCCAATGACTCGGTGTCACGTTCCTCCGTGCTACGTGAAAAGCGACAAAGCTTTTCTAGAAGGACCTGGCCACGGAATGGAAAAGGTGATGAACCCTGTGGCAAGAGGACTGAATAAAAAGCTTAGCACTTACCAATTCGCCACAGCCCAAGCTTCAACCGACATCCAGAAGATCTAACATGGATATATATTTCTAAAATTTGGAAGGAGACGAAAAATTTTGATGGAAGTGACAAGTGCTTATATATGTATTTCGCTAAATCGTCAAACTATTGCAATTAATACTTGGTTATCAGTTATTCGTTATTAATAACCCACGATATGTAGCAGGAATACTAATTTCTTTCTACGTATATGCAATAAACGACTCGTACCTTCTCTACATATATGTACATTTCCAGTTTGATTTTCAATTTTACATCAGTACCGTCGTGTCTGGTTAGTAACGTGGAGATACGTACTATCGCGAGATACTGTGCATTTATTCCTTTCAAAAAATTCAAAATATTTGTTTCTATTGGTTTTCTTAATTGAAATATTTTTCACTTGTTTTATTTCGTCAAAGTGATCGGATATTGTTGTAGGGATGATAAATAGAAACTTATCGATAGGCTTCTCTTCCATTAGAAACTTCCATTAGAAAACTCCTGCATATCACAGATTCAATTTACTTCAATTTATTCGACCGTAGTCTTTGCTGATTTAAAAGAAATCTCCTAATTAAAGACCAGTAAATCAGAATCTCCGAACTTGAAATATTTATCAAAATACAATTCATCGCAGAGTTTGATCATTTTAACCAAACCGACAAATGTATCATATACATACTTACTGCGTAGTATACAGTTCTCGATGACAAAACGCGTTGGTTGTTAATCCCAAGAAACCTCGAAAACAACCGAGAAGCCTGTACGTCGCAGTATCTTGTACCTGGGAACTTCTTAACGAGTAAAAATAAGTTTCGACGAACGTTAATGCAGCTCTCGCGGCGCAGCGTATGAATAATTTATGTCCACCGCGGGGACGAAAGTACTCGGTAGCAGGTGGTGTTGCCGGAACTAGCTGTTCGTCCGACTGTTCTATTCTGCCCTTCCTTCTACCTCCACCACTCCTTTCTGTGCATCTGTCGACGTTGTATAATACGTTAATAAACGCTCGTAACAACAGGTACCAACGCGGTTGCATTCAGCCCAAGTTCGTGCAACTTGCACACTTCGTTATAAATGTCACGCTAACGCGGCCTCCGGAAGCTGCGAAACGCAACCGCGAAAATACACTAGCCACGTAAGAAGTTTCCTTGAAGTCTGTAATACACTCGCGAATCTTTAATTATTTCTCAACTACGCTATCGCGTTTACTGTTCGAGTCTCTGTAGCTGTTCTCGCTGTCGGGGAATAATATTGTTACGTCGGCTGACTTTCTACCTGGGCCAGGCTACATACGGCGGGCAGGATGGCAGCCACATGTCCGCACTTCCCTGTCGCGGGCCCTCAATAGCCTCGAGGACCCGTCATAAATCTCAGAAATATCTGTCTAAGATCCTACGAGCCGGACGTAGCATCTGCCTAACAAATGTTCACGTGTCTAGTACGGGAAAGTTATTTCGCACGTGCGATGCCTCCCACTAACAACTTTCCTCCGAGGGCAGCTAAGACCCTTCCTAGTCTACCGGTCATCTTATTAGCCAATAAGAAACAATGTTCACTACCCTCACTTTCCTAGCCAAAATTGCTATGAACAAATCACCTGATCCCATGCGCTAGACACACCCATCATTAGCTCTCCTCTGACACAGCATCGTCACTTTCAAGTTTGTCGTCGTCCGTCGTCAGGACAATACACTCCGTAACGGGTTCTACCCTTACGTCTCAGTCTTCATTCGTCGGCAGAACACTAAAGTCTGTAAAGGGTTCTACCCTCAAGTAAAAGTCGTCACTCAACATTAAATCGGTCAACACGTTTGTAAAAGGTTCTATCCTTAAACTCTTACTTCATTTGCATCGACGCATCAGAGTACCTTTGTATATTCAGTAAATTGTCATAATAAACTCAAGTTATACCTGTTAACTCAGTGTAACTTCATTCTAACCACCCCTATTATCGTAACTGAAATAAGGGGAGCGATTAGTTTCGCGGCGTCGATTGTTTAATCGTAACGGGAATTTACGACTCCCGTTGACGTGCTTCCTCGCGATCGCGTCTCTCCGCGAACGGTCGTAACAAATATTGTTTCTGTTTGCACTCTCACGCGACCCATTCAAATTCGATTTTCTCGAGAACGAAGCCTCGAATGGACAAAATTGTATATTTTCGACTTTTATTTTTCTCTATGTAGAATCATTCTCATTTGTACCGATTTGTATATTGATACTAGGACACCCTGTATATCTAGTAATTACAAGTCGATTATTGACGTATTTGTATTGGTTTGGCAACTAAGTGATTGCGGATTTTGTCATTAGGTGGTATTGACAAAATCCGCAATCACTTAGTTGCCAACCTAATAGTTTCCTCGGACTTCGTGCTCTTATTAGTAAGTTGAACTTTCTTCCGACGTTTCGTGAACATTTTCAGTTTCCAGACGTGAAGAATTATCGATTCTGACGAACCGTGTTGAGTGAAAATCTAACCCAAACGCGACTGAAACTCGAAGAATCACAGAATCTGACCATCGTGAGAATTAAAAATCTGAAAATCGATTATTAAACGAGAGTAATTTATCGAAATGAACTGTGATGCATCGAAGACGAATTTAATCCTCGGCTATTGCCCGTTTCTAAGGAGAGTTCGAATTTGTACCTCCTTATCTCGATCTAGTGGAGAATTCCGAGAAGCTCCTGTATTCATACTTGGCCCTCTTGATGACGAATTTCTGTTTAACTTACGAACGAAAATTGTTTCCTATTAAATTGCCAGCAACATTTTGTTAGATCATTTTGCATAGGAAATATAATTTAACTTGGAAAAAATTCCGGTCACGTAGTTGAAGGCTGGAAGGGTTAACGTATACTCGCAAATTACTTCGCAAATCTTAAGCGTCATGATAGTATCGTTAGCGAGATAACGTTATCTGGCAGAGACTGCCGTTGCACGAATTGGCTCATCCATCACGTTAGTTATTCTTCGACCTAGATAGCTATCATATTATGCAGTATGCTAATGAACATCTATTATCGCAACCTGGTTGTACCAGCACCAGGTTAGGACAACTACACGGTCCAATAACACAAACAACCCTGGCAACGGCAGCTTTCATCGATAACCGCTCCGATCAGAGTTAATCTGTCTGCCGTAACATCTGAATAAGTTTCGGCGGTTGCCACAGTATTCCTGATCATATAAATTATATATATATATATATATATAAAAATAAAAATTTGTTATTCGTCGACGCTGAGATGTATTGTGACATCATTGAAATAGTAAAATCAATTTTACTAATGAAACTTTTAAAGTACTTAATATTAAAGATTTTAAAGTAGTACGAATAAATATAATATCAGGCAAACGAATATACTTTTAGGTATTAAACTATTTTCTCATAAATATCGCTTTGTTTATCATTTCCATAAGTATTTCTGAAGTATTTTTAATGGATATTGTATTCATAAAACATCCAACATACGTGTTATGTATAAATATACAGGAGGTAAGCACATGTGCAAGTAGTACGAGTAAATATAATATCAGTCGATAAAATCAGCTTCTAATTTCAAGTATTAAACTCTTGTCTCATAAATATTGGTCTGTTTATCACTTCCACGAATATTTCTAAAATATTTATAACGCGTATGTTGTTCATAAAACATCAAATATATGTTATATATACGTATGCAATAGCTAGGCATTTGTACAAGTAGTATGAGAAAGTATAATGTAAGACGATGGAATCAACCTGTAATTTCAAGTATTAAAATATTATAATACTTTTATGTTGGTACGTCGAGTCATTTCCATATGTTGCACGAGTTTTTCAGGATGTTTCAGTATTTCTATTTCCCATAAAACATTCACAAATGATAACACTTGCAACGGATATGTATTGTAGGTAATTTTTCATGTGAAAACGATATACTTGAGAAATGTTTGTTTTATTAATTGATATATTTGAAGCTCTTCTAGCGACATGATGATATAAATAAAATAAAAAATGAAAAATATGTGCATGTTTAAATATAACTGCGTGGGAGGAATCGCTCGATGTTTTCAGAACTCTCGATAAAAAATCTGTAGTTACGTAAAATGAAATTGATGAAGTACAATGGACCTTTGTGAATTGACAGTGTCTATCTGTAAAGCAGAGGAACATTGTAATACAGTAAATTTTGTTTCGTTGTACATGCAATCAAACTTTTATGCTCCCCATTTTCTCGTTCGAGTTGATTATAAAGAAAAACGTAGTTAGATATAATTAATTAATTTGTTTAAATTCTCACGTGAATTAAGTATTCCGTGTATTTTTGTTTTTATACTCGTAATTTATATTTTGTATATTTTTGCCTTTATATTGCAAATTCAAAAATTTGTCTCTTTTTGAAGCTACTTACCGAAATTTTATAAACCTAGATGACACGTAAGAAGATTTAATGGAAAATTTGGAGCAGTTTCCTCGTTACAAAAATGCTGACGTGTATGTTCCAAAGTCTCGGAAGATGTTGCACAGAATCCCTTCGTTTGAAGAAATTGACCATAAAGTTTATATTGTTGCATGTAAATTACGATGCATCCTTGAAAAAGCAGCAAGTCCCTTAAGACGCAAAGTTCGCCGTTGCGAAAAAAAAATGCATGAAAAGCATAAGGAAAAGACGTGGCTTGGATATTGAGTAAATAATTATATTAAAAAATATATATATTTAAAATATAAAGATCGTATAATATTCGTGAAAAATTTACTGCAAATACAGTACAATATGTCGGCTCTTTACGCAAAATTCTTTATCTGACTTTGACATTTTTACGCAATACTCTTGTCGACATAAATATTTTGCGCGAATTTTCACTCGCTGCAGGAGTAAGTCTGCGAAAGAGAGAAAATAAAGAAAAAGCGAGATCCAGAAACAAGAACCGTTGAAAAGATAAAGAAGAGCGAGTGGCAAGTATAGCAAATAGGAAACAGCACGCGCTATGTTTGCGTTGGTTTGGTTACCAAAATGTGCAGTGACACAGACCAAGAAAATCCTAAGAAGATTTTCCGCTGAAATGGTTCAGAAAAATGAAAATACAGAATGTGATGGAAAGGAAGGAATGTAAAAATAGAAAAGATTTGATTAAGAGAAATCCCCGTTAACGATTTAAAATATTCTTTATCTCGACAATTATATCTTCTATTATACCTGAAGATTTATTATACAATTAAACCTGAAGCTAACAGACTCTTTCCGCTTTTAGCCATTCTATATAAAAAATTTTAGTCATAAAGCAACGTAAAATTCAACGAAATCGAATCAAAAATATACTTGTCGTATCTTTTCCTGCGAATTTTAAATGAATTATTATCAAAAGCAGACATCACATTGATGCATATCGATAATACAGCATTTTCCATAACGTTTGCGAAACGATGTCGTCCGATTAGCTAGACAGTGAGATTTTTTCTATCAATGCAGCATACAAGTTGAGAATGTGAAACGACTGTCGGCCGAACGACAGCCTGTAATATATTATATTCGGTGAAATCGAATTGATCCCGGCCGGATTTCGCGCGAAGTGGAGACGGCCGAATGATTTATTTTGTCCGGCGGCGGCGCGAATGCGAGCCAATGGAACATCAAACGCGCGCGAGAAATCAAAACGACGGAAGTAGGACAATGGACTCCATCGGCCGATGCATTTTGATGCACCGATCGTTGGATTTCGTCCTCTCGTGGATCCTTCTGGTTAGAAATCGTCCGGCCTACCATAATTTCGTATATTCCTTGTATGAATATATGTTGCGCGCTATATATAAAACATTTGAAAATTTTGTTAACACTATTATAAGATTCGACTATCATAATTATATTGGTAAAGTTCAAAACCAGGTATAATCGACGTCTTGTATAATTGATGTAATCAGACATCGTTGAAATAATTTACTTATAATTTACTAAGAATAGCTTAATTCTACGATATTTCTTTCTATAAATGTATACAACACTGATTGGAACAATGTGAAACAGTAACGATTGTTACGACGGCCGACTCTGTACCTGGACCAGGCCACACGCCGCGGGCAAGCTGGCAGTCAGATGTCTTCACATCCTTACCGCGTACCCTCAATAGTCTCAAGTACCCTCCATAAACCTCAGGAATTTCTAGCTAAAGGTCCTTCATACCCAACAAACATTCTTTCATCGAATTATATTTCCAAAGCTTATTGTGCACCACGGGTTGACACGAGAAAGTTGGTTCTTCTCACGTATGCGGCCTCCCACTAGCAACTTCGTCTCGAGAGCGGCTAGTACCCTTCCTCACCTGCCAACCCAGCAAACAACCAATTAACAACGAAGCCTATTTCCCTCTCTCATAACGAAACCTTGTCCTTAACGAATCAGCTCGTCTCACGTCCTCGGACCCACTCATCGCTAGCTTTCCTCCGCCACCGCATCATTGCCAAACGCCACTGATTTTCCATCTTTCGAACGGTCAACACCTTTGACCGAGTTTCTACCATTAGATCAGTCACATACTCACTTGTTCATACGCAACAGCGTAACTATTCATTACAAGGTTGTTGGAATAAACTGTTAATTATATATTGTTATATCCGTGTCACACTCATTTTAATTACCCCTGTTATCCTAAAGGAAATAGGGGATCGATCATTTCGCGGCATCGATTATCTAATCGTTACGGGAATTTACGACTCCCGTTGACGTGCTCTTTCGTGATCGCGTCTCTCCGCTAGTGAACGAAACAACGATAATAATTTAATTTTCATTCTTTTTTTTTCTACGTTTCACGTCTTTCCTATAGCCTGTCCGATTAAATACATGTAGTATCGGGAAAAGGGACGTACTTGATAATGGGTCATACCTGTGGCCCTTTACAACATTGGGGTAATTGAAGGGGATCTATCTGGGAATGGGTCAGGCACATCTGGAGAACATAAAGAGGAATACGAAAATCGTGGGACGGAAGACGTTAGTCAGTTGAGTAGAGTCAGTTGAGTAGAATCAGTTGAGTAGAGTCAGTTGAGTAGAGTCAGTTGAGTAGAGTCAGTTGAGTAGAGTCAGTTGAGTAGGGTTCAGTTGAGTTAGTCAGTTGTGGAGAAGCAGTTGAGTGGAGCAGTTCTGAGTTCAAGCAGTTGAGAAGTTGGAAGCCGAGTGTTAAGACGTACGGCGATATTTATAGTCAGCTTTGTGTTGAGTATTGCTTGTACGAATAAACTTGAACTTAACTCTGAATAAACCATCCTTTCTTGCCCTTGCTCTAGATAATAAAACAACACATTTGTAGGTTACTACATACATAATTATTCTGTTTCAGGTAAGTGCATTTCTTAGAGAATCACATTATCCGTCACCGTATCCGATGTAAGTAACGACTATTATTTGCAATTTTTTACGCGAAAACAATTTATTGAAATTTTTGTTTCTAACCGACTTTGTAACTTGTAACTTGATAATTCTGAAAGTACTTTAAACTTATTTCAACGAGACTCCGGAAAGAAAGAAGTTTGGAAAAGAGACACGAAACGTTCCCTGAAATAAGATACGAAACAAATGAAGCAACTAATTAAACTATAAATAATTGAGAATCAAAAAGCAAATAATAATTCCGAATGTATTCTTAGGATGATAAATTCGATTCTTACGTTTAATTACGCTTTATACAAACGGGACTTGGAACGTTTCGAAAGCTATGAACAAAACAAAAGTTTCTCATCAGAGAATTATTAACCAGCCAAATAAGGATCGAGTCAAGTACATGTAATTAGAAATTCTACAATTTGCCTGAGTAACCGCGCGAAATATCAAAGAAAAACTGCTTCGCCGGGAAAGGTTGGCCGCCATCTTCTAAAACGACAGGGAATCTCGCTTTTACAAGCAATCTACGAGAAGCTTGCCTATCAGTTAAGGTTTCAAGTTATGCAAATTACGCTCCTCTGTACATACTTAGAGCAAGGCGAAAGGAGGAGCTTCCCGTTTACATTTCCAGCGTAGCCGGAAGAAACTTCCCGTTCGTTTGGTGCTGCTTCTTATTTCGAAATCGCTTCACCCCCACCTCCCCCGATAAACTGATCAAATTACGTTGCATCAATATTTCAACAACCGGTTGGTTACATAAATTTGCAAGCATTTCCGCGGCGACTCTTTTCCTCCGTGTTTTTCTACGTGTCTTCTTTTCCTCGACCTCTGTTTCCAACGACGACACGCAGTGGACAAGAATGGAAATATTTATTGTTCGATTCCGATCTTCTTATTCGATGATTAGTCCGTAAACGAATAACGTAAATATAAACAACAATTTCCCTAAAGATCGGTAGAGAATTAGTAAAAATTGGGCGAAAAGCACGTGAAAATTTAGTCACTTGAAAATTAGCTCACTCGTTCGTTGCTCTTGTTTGTTAATTCTCGTCGAATAGCGTTTGTTACGCCTTAAATACGAAGAATTTGAACAAAGGTGCGTATAATTTTTATCTCGAATTTTTTTAAATTTGAATGAACGATTTCCGCGTGATGCTTACGAAAAAATGGGAAGATCGTTTCCGGCGTCGATGGTATTCGCTTAAACGTCACCGTGTGTCTCTAAACGAGGAAATAAATATTCGAGATCGAGCCAGGGAGTAGGGAAAATACTAATAAATATTCGATAACAAGTTTCGGAGAAACTGCAAATTATATTATATATTTTTTTATTTTTGTCGCGAATCTCCGTTCAAATGCCGCAGTATGACGCGACTATCGAATTCTTTCGAACGCACGAATTCGCGAATGATGGCAGACACCGGTGTCCAGAGGCAGCTGCGACGAAATTTTTATCAAAACAACGAACGTCAAATATTTGTGACGCGATGTACCGCGGCGGCAACGTCACTTTTTACCGTGATTTATGAGGTCCGTCAGCCGTCATTTGTTCCACTCATCCCTCCATTGTAGCGCTTCGTTCCTTTTTTTCTCTCCCGTCGTCGCTGTTCCAACGAGAAGAGAACCCTAACTTCGCTGGTTTAGCCTTTTAAGTTTTGGATTATATTGCCGTAACATTTTCAGTACAATTTTTATCCTACGTATTCGAAAACCGTTTAAACAACAATATATTCCAACAAGGAAGATGAGAAAAGACGAAATTACAAAAAATTGTGAAATTTTTGCATGGGAGTGGAGTGGATCATTCATAAGACAAACCTATTTTTTGTCGATGCCGTAATACAATTCAAGGGGGGTGAAATCATCCCCCGAAGCAAATGCTGAATTTTCTTCCTCGTAAATACGAGTCTTGGATAGGTTTTAAGTATATTTGTTCCATGGTTATAATATAGATAAGTATAATAACACTACAAGGCAACTTCAGATGACAAGGAGTTATTACGATTTCTAGAATATGCGAGCTTCTTACAACTGAGAAACTGATCGGCTCCATTTCCTGTAACTTTTTCAGTTTTATTATCCGATCTATCGAGTATCCAAGTAGCTAGCGTTCGATTTGTTGAAAAACAAGTGATTTCCGATCGAAGACAAGGAGAATACATCGTCAAGGTATTAAAAAAGTATTTGAAATAAAAGGCATTCTATTCGAGAAAATTAACTCGACTTCCTCGACACCGTTAACCAAAATTAAAACATACGAAGCGAATTACAAGTTTCTCGAGTGAATCGTAAATTTTGAAAGTAAATCGGCAAAGTGGAATGAAAATTATAGAAGGAATCGTCGAATGAATTATGAGAAAGAATATTTAGTAAAAGCATTTAATTGCGTGTTTCCGGAGCATTCGCATTCTTCCTCGAATTCCATTCGTTTTTATCTACAGTCTGTCACACAAGAGCGTGTCTGCGATATCTGCGAAACCTGACACCTAATCAGAATGAGATAAAAAGAATGTAAACAAACGAAAACTTCTCTAATACGCGTTGCTGAATACCTTTCAGTTTCATTTGAAACAGTGAAAGGAACAGAGCTTTTTAATATGAGTGCCGCGTACGCGAAACGTCGAAAATCGTCTGGCATGGGCGAATGAAAACAGAGATCGTGATTGGAGTAATATAATATTCACTGATGAATCTTCGTTTTGGGCATGGTGTCCTATTAGGCAAGCTGAGAGGAAGACGTATCACAAAAATAAGAACACTTGTACATCACATTCGAAAGATATGGAGGTCGTTACCAGAATCCTACGCTCAAAAATTAGTCGAGAGTATGCCGAAACGATGTCAAGCTATAATCGCTAATGGAGGAGATTGGATACCCTACTGTAATAGCGTATTAGTGTTTTAGATGTAGATTCAATTCATATAAATTTTTTTACAAATATATAAATATTTACAGAAATATCGCAGACACGCTCTTGTGTGACAGACTGTACTCCTGACGATGCTATCTATAGCGAATCGCGAAAGAGCTGGAATAGTTGAAAGAAGTTGAAAACAATAATACGATCGAAACGAAACGAATTAAGGGAGATTGCCAAGGCTACATCATTCCTCGGGAAACGAGAAATGGAAGGCGGGCAAAGCCTCGGCCTCGATTCGTTCGTTCGAGTTGAATTCGAGCGACGTAGTCAAACGGTAAGTTTCTTCGTAGTCTTTGCAACGGAATTAAAGAAAATACGACTCGGCTGAAATGTTAATGAGTTCCCCTCGCTTGGCCGAGCCTCTCTTTGAACTCCTTAACCGTGGATCCCCGCGAACGCGATCGAAGTTCCACGACTTGTTTATTACTCGGAGAAAAGCCTCTTGAATCGTTCTACTATTTCAAATGATAATACGCTTTTTCAATGCCTGTATTCCCCTGTTCGCGTTAGTAATTTATATCCAAATGAAGATCGAGTGACGAATTATTTGTTTGATAGGCGAATCTATGATTCTTATACAGAATTGTAGAATTGAGGGCTACAGGTGAGAAAAGTTAAAGATTAAATGTTGTAGATTAATAAAAAAAAACGTTGATAATTAACCTTTAATAATAATAATTTAATAATAAAAAGCTAATTTGTTTTCTTGGAGAACTTTGTGGATTTATTACTTACTTCAAAGATCTTACACTTTTAAACTGTATATATATTTTATGTTAAAATAATTCTCTTGCATCGAGTAATATAAAAGTTGAGAAACTCAACTTATCATATTTTTCCTATGTGATCTTCGCATTTAATATTCGTCACAGTTTTTAATATTTCTGTTTTAAATTCCACATTGAATGCTGTTCTTTAATTGTCGCAGGTTTCTTTATTAATAAGATTTTCTTCTCAGACCATTGTAAATTTCTATTACGGTAGATTAAACTGTTTAACAATTACACAAAGACGCTGATAGAAATATAATTCTGAGGTATAATAAAAATGTAAAAATTTCTTGTTAATTCTAAACGCGTTTGAAAAAGAAAAATTAATCTCTCTCTTTCTCTGTCTCTCGTTCTCCCTCTCTGCTTAACACGTTAAATATCTCGAGAGATTTAAACGTGTCCTCTTCAAATGGATTGTAATATAGAGGAAAGTTCATTTTCCCAGTACCACCAGGGAAATCGGTCGTTCTATTTCCGACGTTAACGTAACATTTTTAATAGGCAGTGAAGAACATTTAACCACGCGAGCCTGCATGAAACTAGAAAAATCGAAATCGAGGGTATCGCAAAAATTCATTATTTTCCAATCACGTATTTGTCGTCCACCTTTAAACTTTATCTTCAAATTCCACTCAGGTTTCCACTATCACAATCGATTAAGACATCAACCACTTCCATTGGTAACGGTTGTTGCATAAAATTACACGATTGTCGGAGGCAAGGAGTTCAAATTCACCGACTATTCCTGAATTCCATGGAAATATACGCTCGCCAGGGCGTGCCATCTACGTGGCCCTGTATTTTTACATTTATATTACGTTCATACTTCTTGACTCGCACGGCCCAACATTAATTCACAGCTGTAGCCTCGGCGCACCGTTGAACCAGCGTATCCATCACTGTCCATTACGAAACAGAGAATCGTCTTGGCGCGGCCGTTAGACGCGTCGAGAATCGAGCGGAATCGCAGCGACCGCCGGCTCTTTTCAGTGTTTTTCCTCCTCTCCCAGGAACCCACGTATCACCGAACGATTTCACGGGACTGTGACTCTGTCATCTAAATTCCGCTACCGATAACACTCCTCTCCTCCTCTCCCTCCCCTTGCCATCTTTCTTCCCTTCTGTCCATTGCGTTCCTTGTTTTCTGTCTTTCCTTGTACGTTATTTCTCGCTATTTCTCTATCTATCTATGTATCTACTATTTGTCTCTGCCGACTCTCACTGTTTCTTATGCGTTCGTTCTCCTTCCTTGTTTCGCTCGGTGAATGCACACTGTGCATTCTCGTTCTTCCTCCTCGACCGTAGACAGCAAGTCTCTCTGTATTTCTGTGGAATTTCCCCGAGCACCGACTGTTCGTTCATCCCCCGGATTCTGAGTCGTTGTCCCTCTCTCTTCATCGTGGCAGCCACCGCGTAACCATTGTCCCATGAAATTGGACGTCATTCACGTACCGGATGTCCATGACTCTTTCACAGGACGCGCATCGCGGCGAGACCGTAACGACCAGGAAGCGGAAACTACGAACGCGCGGCCGTCGATTTTTCCGCCAACATCCGCTGCTCTCGATTTCCGGCTACACGCGATTAAATTAAACGATCAAGTCGGGTAAGATCAAGTCAATGAGTCGATAAGTCAAGACGGGTAAGACCGTGCGAGTCCTCAGGAGCCACGCCGATCAACTTGCGTAAATTTCTCGTAGCTTCTCCGTCGATTAAAATGCGCAGTGAAATTCCGATCGCAAACATTGTTTTCTAAAATTGATCTTGCAATGTGTGGTTATTTATATACTTAGACGTGTTACTTTTCGCGGTAAAGAAATTCGTGAGAATAAATCGCTTGGTTTTTTAAGAACCACGATTACGCTATATGTGAATAATTGCTACGTGAATTGAGAATTTCGTGGAAACTGAAGTGGATCAGTTTGACTTCTGATAGGCTCGTTTAATCGTCTATTAAAACGTGCAATGATTCGCATCTATGCTCGGACGCTATGATGATCGAAAGATTTTTCTTTCATATACAGCGACTCGCGAAAGTGTGGGGATACTTGCCACAGAAAATTTCGATGGACACATTATATACGTTATAGGGAATTCTTTGCATTAATATTGAAACCAGGCACGATGATCGTGATGATATTTGTAAAATCTGAAAATAGTTGGAAAATGTACGAGCATAGAAATTGCAAGACGTTTGTCATAAACATATGTCACAGGCGTCTCGGAATACAGCGCTAGGATAATCACATTCTTTGCATACCATAGTCATCAAAAATTGTAACTAAGCAGTAGCAGCATGCCTATGCGACCGGCTCCCAGCGATCACCCCACCACAGGAACTAAACGGTTGATATAAAAAACCCTCCCAAGTCAGTACTAGAGTTCTTTTTCCGTTCATTTTTTGTTGTAACACTTTGAACCGTCACTCTGTTGGATTCATATAATAAAAGTCCATTTTCATATACGAAGTTTAATTTTCTTCATCCTATTCGTGAAAGAATTATTTCGTTCGAACTGGGAGGCGAGGAAATCACCGGCGATCTGTTAATTTCGCGATTTCTTGTGTCTCCCACGTGACACATACGCTTCGCAAAGGTTACCAAAGCTGATCGATCTTCATCGCTAGTTTATATATTTAAAATCACTATTCATGCTGTATAGTCATTTTTTACTAAGCTCATATTTACATATAGCAATTTCATAACTAAGAATCTCTAATCGTAATTTTTGTAAAATATGTGTTTGTTACGATTATTTCGTAGCTTCTCCGTGTTACGTTTTTATTTCGATTGTTCTGTTTACGTTACCGTTAAATTTTGAAATTCGGGTAAATGGTAGTTGCTGCCACCAGACACAATCTAAGGATTGCTTCAGTTAGAATTTTTGTTGTCGTTTATCTTTTCGATGATCCCGAATTGTCGTATTCCTTAGTAATTTTGTTGACAATTAAATATCGGTGGGTAGCGTTGACCGATGTTTAACGCGATTACCAATTAAACTCCACGTGTCGGCTAACCCGCTACGCGCAGGAGTACTGGCACGGGAGAGGATCAAAGTTGGTGAAAATAAATGTGCGTTTAATCTAATTATATTATAAGGCGAATATTTTCCACAAGAAAAGTTTATTCTGATTCTAATTGGTTATTAACAGAGTTATCGTTGAACTTTAGAATATTCGAAATTACAATTGTTCGCCATACGTTTTACTCTTACTAATTACAAGATTTGAATTTAAGTGATTTTCAGTAATTTACAAATTGACAAATACAAACACGTCGATTAACAAAACTGACAAGAACTGAGAACTAGATGAAACAAAGAACTAAAAACTAAAGAATTAAAGGACTTAAGAACTAAGAGCTGGGAAAACTAAGAGATAAAGGAACTAAAGAACTAAAGAGTTAAAAGCCAAAGAAACTGAAATATTAAGAGCCTGAGGAATTGACAACTAATCGCTATGAACCAAGAAATTATTTGCCAAAACTGAGGAACTGATCACCAAGAACCAAGGAATCGATCACCAAGAACCGAGGAACTAATCACACAGAACTAAGAAATTAATTGCTCTGAACTAAGGAATTATCTGAATAATCTGAATCTGAATAATTCTTCCATGTTGCTGCGCTTATTTATAGTTTGCTCTATCGTAGAAGGGGGCAGTTGTCATGTGGCGGTTTGTGAAGCTCGAATTCGGTTTCTAACCAAATTGTTAAATTTTATTTTTCGAATTGAAACGTTTACTCGCGCTGTTGGTAGGTTTTAGCCTTCGTTACGGCGCGTGTACAGCGTGAGACGTGACATCCGTATATTCTTACTTGTTTCAAACCTTATCAATATGATCATGACGATCGTATTATACAAAATCTTCTCTACAGTACACATGACGGTATTTACAGAAGGTTTTCATAATATTTTCACGAAGCACTGCAATTTTCTTATATTCGATCATCGATATCTATCAAAATTGCCACGATCTCGAAGGGGAATAAATTGTTCGGAACTACTCGTCCCTAACGTCCAATCGTTCTCGAAAATTTTCCAGCAGCCTAATCACGTTATCGAGGGATACAAGGGAAAACAGGCGCGGACGTGCAAGTCTCTAGCGTGTTACAAGGCGCACGTACGCAGGTGGCAACGTTTTCGTAGCAGCGTGGCATCGTTTCGCGTAATTACTTAATCCGTTTACTCGCGCGCCAGCGGCCACGAGCGCGGAATACGAATTCGCGTTTCCAGACGGTGGTCACTCGCGGTGAAATAATTGCGCTCGCAATAAATACACTGGCGGCTAATTTTATTCGCCGCGATGCTCGTTGCCGCGGTCAGTTATTAGATCAGCATGATGAACGAGCTGCCATGGCTGAAGATAGGGTGCGTGAAAGAGACGAGCGGCCGTTCCAGGGTACGTGCGCTTTGTCTCCGAATTCGCCAACAAAATTACCGGCGGTCGTAATGAATACGACCCCCTCCCCCTCCACTTTCTCATCTAATTGCACCGGTGTCATTGTGGCTGGCATTCTTTTAAACGTTCATCCGAATTATACATAGAAGCGAGCTCCCGGAAGATCGAGATCCCTGCGGTCGTACGTATCCTGGCACCGTGTTTTTCCAGCTAACAATTTATTTTTTCATAGAAACGAAACTTTGCCAGCTTTCGATCCGATTACTTTGACGTAGAATGGAATACTATCGAGCACGGATTGCAGTAAACAGTTATCCTTCGTTTTATTAGGTTGCCCGAAAAGTGTCTTTCTTTTACAGACGCGTCTTTTACAACGATGCATTTTTATACAAACATGAAACATGATCTGTCGAACGTTGTGATCTTTATTTCGATAGAACAAAATGGATCGTACGTAATTCGATAAAATAATATAGAACGAAAAATGTTGTGCATCCGTTATTTCCTTATGAAACGAAAGAAACTTTTCGGACGACCTAATAGAAACAAAATTCTGATACGTCTTATGTGTTTCGTTGAAGAAAATATCTGCATAATTTTTACGGAAAGAAATGTTATCTTGGGGAACTTTTTTAAAAAGAAGTTATGGAAGCAAGTTATTTTACGACGTGTATTAGAAAAGGCTGCATAAGATAAATCAAAGTATCAAACTATTAGTACTATTTAACGTCGTAGAAACATACTTCTCTTTACTGGTTTTGTAACAAAGACATAATGTACTAAAATTTGATATCAGTTTCACGAAAAACAAGTAACTCGACGTTTCATTAATTATTCGTATGCAAATCGCAAATTAATCGTTTCTAAAATTAGCGGATAAAGGGAAGCATCGCGGAAGAGGAACGGTGCTATACAAGTACTTGCGTATTACGCGTATCCTCGCGATGCACCGTGAAGAGTGAGCCAACGTGATAGCGTGATAGCTCGTTCATCACGACGATCTAATAACCCTGTTGTACGGAGGGTAGTGCGGCAGTGTGCCATGTACAGTGCATAGTGGCGAGATGGACGGCTCGCTTTGTTGCAGAAATTACGAGATTCCTGGCCTCGGTGGAGAATCATCCGCTCGACCCCATCCTCTTTCGCTGGCTATCCCACGCCTGACCCTTGGCCTTCTCTTCGTCGCGTGCCTGTCCATAGTGACGATCTCTGTCACCGGTCCTTTTGTATCTCTCCTCTTTTGTCTATGATCGGAACGAGTCACGTCGAAGTTCCACTTTTCGGCCCAACCATCACCAGCCGATATTTGTTCGGCTCGAGCACGATAGAATCCGAAATATGCTGTTCTCTGACCACCGTCTCTTTGTAGCTTTTATGGCTGTCCTGTGACCGCATCCGGAACCAAGTGCACGAACGAGCGCGAAGGCTGTTCTTTTGTTTGAATTTCGATCGTTGATGCAGCTATACATGGCGAGCGTAAATTCGCGGTACAAACGAAGTCAGAGAGATTCTATGGTTGAAAGTAAGGCGAAGATCATCGCTTTGAAAGCTTCGTTTCCAAGAAAATGAAAGGGAAGAACGAAATATTTTTGCTCGAAGGGATTACGATTGATTATGATTTATCGCTTTCGGTCAAAAACACGTCGTTGACTACGATCCATCGATTATTCGTTGCCAGTAAAATTACGTAGGATTATAGGGATGAATGAATAAAATAGGATTTTAAATAGGCGTTATACAACAGGATTTACCCTACGAAAGTTCAATCGTAAATGTCAAAGTAAATCTATTCTAATTGGTTTCGTGCTTTTATTCTAAGATACGGGAGATTGATAACGAAAGAATTTAGTCGACTGTTTCTTTGCTCGCAACCGCATCTTCGGTATGTAAAGCTAATGCTTTGAGTCATTAAGGTACATCCTTTTAGCGTCTCCGTAAATATTCGCTAATGCGTTCCCAAATGGCACGTTTCTCTTAAACATTCGTCAAACCAACTACCTTTTGCGCCGAATAATTGCTTGTTGCCAAACATCGACGAAATAAGTCGAGAAAAAAGAACAAGTCAACGTATATAACGAAATCAGTGATTGGATAGAATTATTACAATCTTAAATAAGCTTAACCAAATAGAAACAGATTTTACCAGTATATTCACGATAGCTATACCTAATTATACTACTAGCGGAATTTCATAAAGTTTCGTATAACGCACATGCAGTAGGTACATTCCTAAGAACTTTCTGCAGTAAATGCACTTTCGTAAAACTTTCAAATATTTAAGCTCTAAAAAATAACGAACGTTTTCGACCGTATCGTAAACTTTGGAATTTTCTATTTTACGCAAAGATTGCTGGGAAATCGGTGGATTCTTGGATTGTTCTCGAGGACGCTGACTGAGCTTGCAATCGGATCAGAAACTGTGCCGCATTGCAGGGTGCAGCTGCCTCTTTCTTTCTCTTTCTCTTATGCTCTCTCCTCCTTCTGTTTGGTTTCTTATCGTCCTCTTCGAACGTGCATTGATAGCACGTTGAAAAGCATGTCATTTCAAGGATGCCTTCGTTACTTCGTCCTTTGCCCTGTAATTAGCACAAAAATTACGGAAACCCGACCGTCATTGATATTTCTTTGCCGAAGCAAATCCGACATGAAAGAAGAATATTGAACGGGCGAATTTTATGTATATCCCTGGGCATGCGACTGACAAAGCCGATTTTAGGCTCCCTAATTGCTATTTTATGTCAATTAAACGCAAACGTTTCTTTGACTGGCTCAGTCAAATAATTCTTATAATTAATTACCATCCGTTATTTGTATCATAGAAAAGGCAAAATAAAGCTGGAAGCTTTATAATTTACGATAAAATTATTTGCAAGTATATATAGCATCGTAACGCACTGCTTTACGTGTTTCATATTCTTCGTACGATAAATAAATTGGACGACATTAAAATCAGAATATCTTTTAAACTAATCTCGTTCTTCGACCTAAATGCGCTATAATACTATTCTTTTTTTTTTTTTTTTTTTTTTTTAAGAGAATGAAGAGACGCGTCGATTGATATATACGATCGATTTGATATTTCAATTTGAGAAATAGAGATGACGTTAAAATTTCCAAAAATCTTCAGCTCTTGGTTTTTACGAAATAACGTGAATATTAAGACGAATTTTGTAAACGGAAAAGAGCAGAGAAAAATCAATGATTGTTTGTATAATCGAATTATAATTCAAGTACAATATTCTCTCTTTATATAATAAAAAGGAATCGATTGAACAACGCATCTACTCGTCAAATAAATTATTTGCTTCTCTATGATTCTATTTGAATATGTATGTAGCTGCGTTATTTACGTAATAATTCTTCTTAGCTTCGCGTTATTAACGAATTCCTTACCCATGTTTATCGACACGAGATATTGTCTTTTCCATTCCTTCCCAAGTCACTATCACCGACGATAAATCGAGGTCGAATCCGCCGCGGGAAATTTCATTCTCTGCTCAATTTATGCCCGTTCGCAGCGAACTATTCGCTAGATACGCGCTTGTAAACAATATTCGCGAGGACAGGCTATGGTGACTTACAGTCGAAGTTGGCGCTGAGCGAAAGAAGCATTCATGTGTTTACCGTGGCGCCGACAAAGGAAGCCTGTCGCTGGAAGTTTATGAAACACGACGCAGTTTATCGCAGGAGAACTGGGCGCGAATCGGCTGCACACAAATTCCGAATCTTCGTGTTCTCTCATCGGATGTACACTGGCTCGCTCATATACATACACCTTGTCCATATCCATAAATCACCAGACGCTTAATAAAATATGGATACAGGCGATTTTCTTATTACGAAAGGTCGCACATTATGAAATAAAATAGCGTTTGTTAATGGTTTATAATTTAAAGAATATGTAAATTGTGCGTGAAAAATCTCAAAGAAATATCTTATATTTTTATTTTTCTTTTTTTTTTTTTTTTTTTCAATCAACTGCGTGTCGATATCGTCGCTTGAACTAATTGCATCCTGTCGATTATTTCTTTGTAATATTTTCGCTGTGATTATCTTTCAACCTTCTCCAATAATTGCCATAACTGTGTTTCTATACTTTGTGCATTTGCCTTGCTCGTCTATTTATTATATGTCATTTATTATAATTTGTCTCGAGAATCTTCAAACAGATGCTTATGGATTCAGTGAATTTTTTAAATGTTTATTCCGATTATATATGTACGTGTTTAATTTCGCATTCGAGTATTATCGTAAAGCGGCTACATATCACAAAATTGAACAATAGAATAAAGCGGGAAATTTGGATTCATGTTGTATTGTTATAATAACCATTGTTGAAAATGAGTAACAGTCCGGTGATTTATGGACAGTGGTGTAAGTACATCAACAATTGCCAGACGATTTCTAAATGTGCATTGTGTGGTTTATGTAAAACATTCTGAAATTTCATTATCATTATAACGAGATACCGTCATTATGATCGTATTGGCGACGATACAGATTGACGAGCTCCGCTTTTTATCAATTTCTCAGTTTCATGATCCAAATATATGATTAATATTGAAGTTTCCGAAAATCAAATTGTCCGTTTCAATAAATTCGCTTGTTACGAGAAGATTTCATAAATAACTTTGAATAAATTTGAAATGTTAGTCACATTATATTAAAATTATAAATTGAATAAATTTTCATAAATAACACGAATAAATTCCAAGGAAATTTTTAACAAATTGAAGTATTCCACACATTCTTCTTTGCTTTCCGATTTATGAGCTTAATCAACTAATTGCTCTTTTGAGCAGTTCAATCTTATCAAAAATATCTGCAAGTTTTTAGTCATCTCAAAAACATTAAATCTGATATCCGTCATTTTCACGATATTGGCAGTTCTTCTGTTGAAATCTTGCCTTATTTTCCGCTATTTATTTTTAAACAATCGTCATCCAAGTCGATTAATATGTGCGCAGTCACCGATACCATTCACCTCCATACACCTCGCAGCCAGATGATTTGTCATCGGTCCGGTTTTCGACATGCACGAGCATAAATTTCGAATTGCGGAAGGAGAAATCGCGCGTCGTGCCACGACGTTTCCAGACTGGACAATTTATGAAATTGCAGTACCGAAGTAGCTGAATATTTCCCAGCTTCCCGACGAGCTTGTGAAAGCACGTTTCGTTCGGTTCTCTCTGTCAGTTTCTCCGCTGTTTACGATCTATCACGAGGTTGGAATAATCGATACAAAGAGTGGAATTTATTCCTATACGATAGAAAATATCGTGTTTCCTTCGTTGAAAATAAAGTTTCCTTCATTGAAAATAAACGTTCCATATAAACTCGTCGACTAAATGATCGTCAAGATAATTTTGATCCAAGCGAGATGATCGATTTCTACTCGCAAAAAAAAAAAGAACATTTTGTGTCACCGATCGTTCCGAGCGATAAACTTGCGCGTGTTCTGATCGGCACGATTTCGATTTGACGTGGAGTTTCGTCACGATTCGGCGTATTTCGCGAGGGACAGATAAAAGAAAAGAAGTTCCCCTTGTTCCTGGCGACAAATCGATTCCCAATCGTTTCGTCTCACGAAACGCTCATTACTCATTTCACGAACGAAAAAAACAGCGGCAAATCCGATTCGCGTGATACGGGAAAAGAAGTCGTTCGAATGATTTGTCATCGATACAGTTCCTCGTAACGGGAACGTGAATTGCTAGAGTAATAGCTTCTTTTTCTTCTCGTCGATCGTCAAAATGGTTAACAAAGGTAACAGCTTATTTATTATTTATCATTAATTTGTTTCATGTTAATGTAGACAAATAATTAAGTTTGATAAATAAGTGGTAGCGTAACACGACGTATACAGCCTGACGAAAGTATTCGAACACTTGCATATACCTTTTACAAAATTTTTGTGTGTGTTATACGAGACATTCTGAAATTTTATTAGCGCTGTTATGACACTATAATGATTATACTAATGAGTCAGTGTAAGTAAATATGTATATTTAGAGTATCTACTATTTCCTTTATCAACCGATATTGTTGAGATTTTAAGATGATTGAACGTTTCGATAAAAGCTGTTCAAAATACCGAGATTCCACTGTGTATCAACGTTGAATAATAATAATCATTATACGATAGAAAATTATCGTTATTATGTCGATCGAATGAATGTGGAATAAATGTTTTAAAACTAACGTTATTTTTCATAATTATCACGTATGAAATCTTGTAAAGTAAGATGAAAATCTTTATGTAAGCGAGGCAACAACGTTTTTACATGAACATTTTCGCAGCTCTGCGGCAAAATTTCGAGAACAAACGTTAGAAAAATAATTTTGAAAGTATCAAGGTATTCGAATCGACTGAAACGATACCGCGCGAATTGAATTAATCGTTGACTACGTACGTATCGTTAAAATCTATGAACGATAACGGAGCAGTTTCTAATTTAATAGCGAAAGGTCGCTTCCTTTTAGAAATTAATGAAAATCCGAAAGTACGTTGCGACCGCACGAAAGAAAAAATATATTGTCGCAATGTAGGATGCCATAGACTACGGTGCCCCATGAACTGCTGAATAATTTAAAATCAGGTAATTCAGTACGTGGTCGTATCAAAGCAACTAACTTATCGGGAAAATAAAATGCAAAGGTGTATTGCGAGCCAAAAATACGTACGTACGCTGTACACGAGACGCGTAAATAGAAGCTTAAATCTCTGAATAAATAGAAAGTTGTTCGTTCTGTTAAAACTTTGTTTTTACGATGTATCTTTTACTCGTGTAAATACATTTTCTTAATCAAACTCAGAAACGATAATATCCTTATTTTTATAGTACAATTAATATATATTACTTTTAAAACGTGTAAAAATAAAAAGCAGTGTTTCTTCAAAAGTATATGAAGATTTTTAAGCTGATTCAAATATTTGCTCATTTCTGGCAAGATATGTTTCAAAATTACAAAATTACCGATAAATCGACCTACAACGTTTATCTTTCATAATCGTCGTAATTGTACATACGATTAAGATTTCGTATTATATTCGAAATGTGATGTCACAGTTGACATAATACCGCAAATAATAATCTTAAATCTGTACACGTAGAGACAATGAGAGGCAGACTCGCGAGACTGCCTCACTCGATGGCTGCCATGTTTCCTTGTGCCATCACGTGACGTAGTGTACGCGAGGCAAACAAGCGAGGCAGGCTAAACCGCAGTCACGCTTTTCACAAAAACGTACGATAATCGTGCAAACGAAATAATTGAAGAGGTACTGTTTCGACCGTCCGCGGAGAGACGCGATCTCGAGAAAGCGCGTCAACGAGAGTCGTAAATTCCCGTTACGATTGGACAATCGACGCCACGAACTGATCGAACCCCTTATTTCTTTTACAATGAAAAGGGTGGTTTGATTGATTGATCACACTGAATTAACAATGGAAATTAATGTTTATTTCAAGAACTTATTGACTAGAGATGTACAGTTAAGCGAGATAGGTTTCGTGATTGACTGTTACAGAGATGTATATCGAGTTAATCTTCGAAATAGACTGACTGCCCTGCGATCATTTCCTTGTTTTCTGGGAGACGACCCCAACTACGCACGGGTCACGCCACCGTTCACGCCTAAGATCACGTTCGCTATTTTCTCTGCGTGGACAAGTAACGGACCGAAATCCAAGGTTCTAGAGCTCGACGTTTTGATTCTATACGCGCTTGCCGCTACATTGTACGCATTTGGCCGGTCCGTAAGACGAACTGTCCGCGACATTGTAGTACCGCGCGCGACAGCCAGGAACACGGCCCATAGCAGAGTCGGTCGACGTAACAGGTACTTTGGGTCTCGTTGAAAAATAGACGATCTTTGGCTCGCTCTGATCCAGCCTCACCCTGACGTGACAATAGCTTAAGGATTATTCTCTCGAATACTTGGACAATGCAAAGAATCGCTACTTTCAAAGGAAACTCGCGATAATATAACTTAATCGTCCCATTGAATCGACGATTACGCGCCAAAGGTCTCCGTGTGCAGTGCTATTAAATAAGTTGTTAGAACGTTTAATCGAGCTGGTGAAACTGTCGAAGATATTTGGACCCAGATCGAACATCTACAAGACGATAGCTCGTTCCCAAGTGGCCTTTCATCTCTGCTTGGTTCTTCCACGATGTGTATGTATGTATGTATAACCAGTGCCTCGTTTCCCTACAGGCGTAGTTAGTGGTAAGGTGGTGCCTTGGTCCCTCGAGTACCACAATTCAATTCCGAAGCATTTCGCTTGATTTACAGACTCGACCGCAGTAACCTTGGCTTCATCGTGTTTCAGCAATCTCTTCATACGCTTACCGTTGTAATATTTAACTTGTAATCAGATTTCTTCCCTTATCGTCAACTTCAAGTCATCGTGTATTAAGGCATGCTGCACACTCGACATTATTGCGTCCCGAATCACGCATATCGCTCACGGGAATATTCGAACACTTCGAAAAATTGTAGATTTCGATCTTGTTGCACGTGCACTTTGCGTTTGCATTTTGTAGTTGCGCTGTGTCCTTGCACTTTGCGCAAACGTTTCGCGAACACTGCGATCTACTTCTTCGGGACAGGCCTGGAACGGAGATGCGGTTAGAACTTGCGAGTCGAGTTATAGGTTTGATCAACCGACCAGAACATCGCGCGGTACAAATGGAAACAACGGAAACCTTCAGCTTCAGGTCTGCTCTGAAGAAATAGACTGCAGTGTCTACGGAACGTTGGTACAAAATGCAAGTACAAAATACAAGTGCAACAGGATTGTTCTCGAAATATCAATATCCTGATGTTTACATATATCAATATGTTATACGAAACATTAAAAAATTCCATTGATACTGTAACGAGACGTTTTCGCAATTTGTTTAGAAATGCTTTTGTACAATTCGTTAACCAATTAAACGATTCGCAATGGTTCGTGAATCACTTGTTCCACCAGTGAATACGTCACTTTAGGCGAACACTGGTGTCTTTGTAATGCTCCAAAATTGAGAACGATAAATCTAATTTTATCAAAATTTTAATTATACATACATCATCATTTACGATATACGTATGTGTATAGATAAAATGAAAGCCCATATTCTGCGATATGATTGTCAGCACAGCCTCTGAGATAATTAGCGAGAGGATCAGTCGTTCGTTCATACGAACATATTATACGTGCATCATAATAATAAATAATATTTCTATTAAACATCTTATAATTCATGCAAACTTGAACTATTCCTATGTATTTATTTCTGCTCAGTCTTCATTGAGACAGGCTCAAAACTGTTGACGAATCGCAACGACCACATCTTTAAAGGCAATTGGAAATTAGTTAGGATGCCTATCGTCGCGTGTCAGAGCCTGCGCCACGTTTAATATATCTCGTTAGTGTCAACGAGAATGTCAAGAGCAATAAAACAGTATAGCTTTTACATTATACTTAACAGAAGAGTATTGCTTTCTTGCCTAACAGCGACCATTTCTGCATATCCACGGTTCGCTTAATTACTATGTTACAGAAATACTTTCGTGCATACTATGTTTATTTTAATCTAATATTACGCATAGGCATTAAATACTTTACGATTGCAACCTGTTCTCATAACTTCTACTAATTAAAAGTGTTTACGACCGTTCGCGAAGAAACGCGTCAACGAGAGGCGTAAATTCTCGCTACGATTCTGATAATCGACGCTGTGAATCAGTCGTTCCCCTGTTTCGATTAGGATAACAGAGGTAGTTCGAATGATCGTCATACTAAGCTTCTATATTTTACAATATTTAAAATTATAATTAACACGTCACAAATGATTAGTTTGTTATTGTAATTCGACTCGACTTTATGTTATTTCTCGACGTATTCGTTTGACTGAGCGACCTGGATTTTATTCCTTTGAACCTCTCGGTGCATTCGGTTTGAATCCTCAAATGATACCGACTACCCTTCGATTTTTTCCTTTGTCTTCTCTGGAAGACGATTCCCACCACGCTCGGCTCTCGCAACCGTTCGCGCCTATGATCACGCGTGCTACCTTCTTTGTGTAAATAAAATAACTGACCGAAGGCGAATCGATGTTTCTAGAACTGTATATAATCTGGCCACACTATATATATTTCGTCGAGAGACAGAGACAGATACAGAAATAGAGGATGTAAGATTGCAGAAAGGATGTAACGTTTGTTTCTCCTTGAACAGAAGCTGATAAATGAGAGCGCAGTAATATATAACAGCTTCGCTTGTAAAAAAGGTTTCAGTACGGTAGTAGACGCGCGTAAGCATCAAACAGTACTAGTTCAACGTGCAATTAGTATACGTAGATCCTGTCAAAGCTTAGAAGGATATAATATAGTGCTTGAAAGGAAACATGGCGACAAATACGCGAGAGCAGAATATCCACCACTACATTATGTGTGAAAGTATACTAAGTATGGATTTGAACTCGGTTATATTCTACGATGACGAATGGATCTCATATAACGACGGTGTGTATCAGATCAACTGGTTAAATGAAAATCGTAATTCTGAAACGAACAACATGCAGCAGCTTGGAGTTTGGTGGAATAAGTCCGGGATTATCGAATATTTTGTTAGACCATCTACAAGTTTCACAAGCGCACTGTTTTATAATTCATTTACGAACGCAGATTTAAAGCTGCGTCATTCCCATGATTCTACCAGACAATATAATTTAATAGTAGACTTTACAAAACCAGAGTTCACGGTGGATACATATAAATATATAAGAGCAAGAAACTACAAGATTCTTTCGTTGCCAGCGGAATCTGAAAGAGACTCGCCAACCAGATTTTATTTGTTCAGAAACTTTAATCGATTTATTCAACATAAAAGTAAAAAATATAATGGAGATATAACAAAAGCGATGGAAGACTTTCGTGGAAAAGACCCCGCATTTTTTGAGGAAGGGATTGTTACGTTTACTGACAATTGCATGAGATATTGCAATAGAGGTAGAAGATCAGCTGAAATTCCAGAGATTAATCCCATGTGAGTTTGGCTTTATAATAATATATTATTAATGATATTTATATTATTACATATAACTTTTCAGATGCCATATGGAGTGTTAACGCGAATTTACGCTTTGTACTATTTGGATGCTTACATATAATTAAAACACTTTATGATGCATGATACTTTCGTGATTTTTACCAGACTTGGTGTAAATCTATATCGGTAAAAAGATTTCTGTCAATAAATCAAATAAAAGAAAATACTTATACTTGTACCGATAAATTATTTCATATTAAAAACATTATTCCAACGTTTCCGAAATTCCCATCCTTATATTTTTTAACTCGATCGAATATTCAAACATGCAACCTTCGTATTATAAATAAGTGAGAAAAACTTGTTTTAATATCATTCGTGCAACGCGTGTGGTGCGATAAAACGAGCGATAAAATATTTTTAATCTCACGACGTGGTTCAAGTTCCGTTTGAGAACACAACAATCGCAATGCTGTCCTTTTACGTCTCGTGCCATAATTTCGCCATAATTATATCTCGGGAATGCAACGGAGAATCGTTTACCAATTACACACCAGTTAACCGTTAATATCGTTCACATATCGTTCACATATTACAACGCGAGTGTATTGGATTTTAGTGCAGTAACACCGTACAGTACGCGCGCACGTATGAACATATGGATACGGGAACATTTGTTTCGATTCATGCAAAATGCTACACCGAATTTGCTGAACACGTTCGCACAAGTTCTACGCAGGGATCATTACAGCGCGTTAAAATTGCCATAAGTTTGTTCTGTTACGTGGTTCCGTACCAGCAAATACAGCTGTACTCGCAGTAAATCGAGAACCGAGCAAACCTGATAATTAAAATAAGAAAAGACTCGATAGTTTAATATCGGTAGCAATAATATAGTTTTAGACTTTATCGAAATTTTAATAGCTGAATATAATACGTCTATAGTGAGACGTTTGGACAATGTTTGGACACTTGAATCTTTGGTAATAATATTATGCGTGTTATGCAACAAATTTTCTATTACATACGACATGATACGACTATCATGATTACATTGATAAGTTGGAAGGAAATATAGAAATAACGAAATAAATAAAAATATGGAGAAAATATTCATAACAACATTGCACTTCGTAATAGTTACAAAATTATCTACATACATACATATAGTCGATAATAGTACTAATGATATTTCCTAAAGCCTCGTACGATACACGGTACGTATTCGTAAAAATTTTGTATGGTAATTATCCAGATACAGTGATACTCTTTATAACTATGCTAATTATGTACATAACGAGAGAAAGAGAATTCTCGTGCAGAATTATACTTGGTACCATTGAGTCGTAACTGCCGTTCCATCACCCAAGCAACCTTGTTTTTAATGATTAAATCAACTGTTCCTGCCCGCAAGTAAAAAATGTCAAAAATATCACTCGCATCCCATTCGTCCAAACGACTTCTGTTTCTTTCGTTTCTTACACCTCGTACATTGTCCCCTTTAGTTTTTTTCTTCCTTTACCTTTTCCCTTACTTTCCACGTTTTTATTACCATTCTCGCCCTTCCCTTTTAAGGCAGTTTAAGTACCTTCTTTCCCCGTATTCTCAACAAAACACAGCACGCCTGGAAAATCCCATTGACGATGGAAGAGTGCTTCGAATTTCGATAGGATTTGTTTCGTGGAGACGCGCCATTATGCGGCACGAAACCGTGAAAAATTACCACCGTGCTCGTCGATACACAAACTTAGATCGTTCTAGAAGTTTTCTTTACCGTTTCACGTCGATGACGAGTTTGAAATTTTCGTGCCGCTCGCAATCTCAATCATTTCGATTATGCTGTCTGCTGAAAGTTTCGTGCAAATTAAAAATGCCACTTAATTGGATTTATCTCTACGATTTATCTCTACGACTTGACAGATGCTTGATACGTAAGACTTTAATAATTCGATTACTCTATTATAAGTGAGATTTTACGTTTTTGTAAGAATTTGTAAGATTGCATTATCTACAAACGTGCGATTCATTTATATTTCCTTCTTCGAGACATTAGAAATACACCGTGATATATTTTTAATAAACCAAACCCCTAACTGGAACCTACTTAACCGCTAACAATTTAACATATTATTTAACTTTCGGCTTAGGATATGTTTCGATCCTTCTTTTGCTAGCTACTAGTTATCTTTATTATTTCTTCGTGTGTCGTAGTCCTTTGTTATTTCTGCGGCCGAAACTAACGGCATTTGAACCCACGTTTCGTACATTTTTCCTTGTTTTGACGAATATCACATTCTTCTGAAGTTTGGCAGCAACTTACTGGAACACCCTGTACGTGAACACACATACAATTGCCCTGGATATATCGAACCCTTATGCATAATGCATTAAGGGATGACGGGAAGTATGGATATATTACTCGCCAGAGGCCAATGTTATTCTCCCTGGCGTCTCACTGGCTAATGTTGATAAGGAAGAGCAACGTGGTCCCGACGAATATGTGGGACAAAGACAAGAAACGTTCATTAAGGCGAACCCTATGCTTTCTCTGTCTCTCTCTTTCTCTCTCCGTCTGTCTGTGTTATTCTTGCCGCTTCATTCCGTGAAAAAGGGCGTTTCCTGAAATCCCGTGAAATCGCGTTACAATTCCGTGCGAAGAAACCTCGCCGATTATTCGCGGCCGGAGAATACCATCGAAATACGCAATCGTGGTAATTTCTTACAACACGGTTTTTAATCTTCGCCGCGTCCCGATGGTTGTCACGTGCGACGAAACAATGACGGAGAAAGGAAACGTTCTACCGTCAAGGGAAGAGAAACTTTGTGTCCCGCGATTTCTGCGGAAAACGTTGCTCGTATTTTACGGAGTATGTTTTTTAGACGATTCAGAGGATGATTGGGAAATTGGAAATTCGAGTATTGACGTTCATATCACGGTTATTCCATAAGCCGGGTCGCTTTTTCGAGCTGAAATGTCGATGTACAGTGCTGCTGCTGCTGTTTAATCTTTCTGTGTACTTCTCTAACTGTTAAACGAAGTTCTGTCTCAATTACAGCTCCTGGTTCTTTGATATCAAACGTTTCCTGTCGATTGGATCTTGATTTATCGGAAAGGTCGAAAATCACGTTCGACTTTTTTGTTTCGCTTAAAACATGTGCTGAATACACGTCGCTGGTATCTTTAACGACATCTGTAGCTGCTTTGCTCTTTTTCCTTTTACCTTAATTTAATCTAATGCTGGAGATGAATTTCATTGATACTCGTTCTTCGACCTCTTTAAAAGTAGAAAATATCCTTCTAATTGATTCGAATGCTTGTTGTAGATACGTACTCGTTCAAAGAGGATATCTACCTTTTCCTCGGCTCTGAAGGTTCGCAGGATGATTCTTTTTCTGCCAGTTCAGCAACGACGCGGCCATCTGGCCGGGCGAAGAATGCAGATTAAAGTGTTTTCTATAAACAGAAATTTTCTTTCAATATACCCATATTGTCCATGTTTCTTTCAACCACCACGCGTCTTGAAAATGTCTGATGATTCGAGAAGAACGCGTTAATGCGAAATGTCTCATGAAACTCGGGAAAGGAGGGACTCAAGTGGTTGATATGCTGGAAGAAGCACCTGGGGAGAGTGATACGAAGCCAGGAACCATTTACAAATCGGTGAAAAGGTCTCTAGAAGGAAGAGAAGACGCGAAAGATGATGCTCGCGAGGGTCGACCTTTTACCTCGCATGCCGATGAGAACATTGAACGTGTTCATAATCTTGTATTATCAAATCGGCGAATCACTGTCCGGATGATCGTTGAAGAACTGCCAAGTATTATCAGTTTAGGAAGTGTGCACTTAATTCTAATTTTTTGTTCTTTTTTTTTTAGAAACGCGAGCATTTAGTGCCATGATTTGCTCATGTAATTCTATGAAATTTTTGAACAGAGTATAATTGAAAAATATAGGAAGAAGTTTTTGTACAAGATACGTCGTTCGTATAAAATTCGATAAGAAGCACAGCTTATGGGAAAATCCTATGAATTGCTAAAATATATATATATATATACATATATATACAGCTGCTACTAAAAATGTTTCCACGTCATTGCATTTATCGTTTACAGAGTTACGTAATTAATTCGGTCGAAGGAACCGGTTAAGGATTATCATGCGAATGGATCTGGCAAGTTAGACTTTGGTTGGTCGAAAGTTTGCATATCGATTCGCAGGGAATTTCAAAGGCGCAACCTTCGTCGTATTTTTCGAGGCATGAATCCTGACCATGCAATTTTCGGCCGACAAGGGCAAAAACCCATCGAGACGGCTGTTCCAATAGGGAAAACGCTACGAAACATATTTTTGGTTGGCTCGTTATCAATGGACGGGTCTATTCGCTGTACCTTTTATATTTTTGTGACGGCCGACTCCGAGGAATTGTGGCTTTTTTTCGGGGGTAACGTTTCGAATGCGACTTCGGCTGTGATTAAAATTTCGCGTATTTTTAAACGGCTTGCTCTTAATGAAAACATTCGCCCTCCTTTTTCAGCGATTGCACCACACGATCTCATGGCACGCATTCTTCTCTTCGTTACGCTGTAATTTCCGGTTTCGCTCTCGAAATCGTCTATTCGATCGTGGAATTTTAACGTTTGAATCTGCGTTTTCGAATGCATCGCTCGCGAATCGTTCAGGAATTCTAAACATCCTCCGCTTTTCTGACAAAAATCAACGATGATACAACAGAGCTTTAAGTGCTGCAAATACACCGAGACTGTGATTAGATCTTCGGGAAATGAAACTATCTGGTCGTAGCATAATATATCATTAAATGTCATTTAACGCGCGTTTAACAAGGTGTTTCATTTATTTAAACATCATAAAACTGTGTTTCGTTATTTTAAAGTCAACGGTACCGGCGTTAAACCAATTTGTAACTCATTCGACGTTTTACCACGCCTCGCATATTATTATTCGTTTTTATTGAAAAAGCTAATATTTCTACTAAGAAAGATCTAATACAGTTAGTATCTATAGTTAAGTAATAAATCCATAGTACCATGAATTGGCAGAAAAATTCATTCATAAATTATAATTGAACTTTTTCGTAAATGACCTAGTACTTTTGAGCAGACTGTATATATCCCTTTTTATACCTAAACGCAAATATCTGAAATTGATATTGATAGGAAAGTTCCTTTAAAAATTGTAATCAAAGTTTTTCCTAAGCTTCGCTTTTTTTCAAGTCCTACATTTAAATCTACCAAGACAATAAGTATTGGGTTGGCAACTAAGTGATTGCGGATCTTATCATTAGGTGGCAATGGCAAAATCCGCAATCACTTAGTTGCCAACCCAATAAATCCTGTATGGAACGTTCGACACATAGGCACGTGTCCAATGGCACGTGCCTGTACCTAATTATTTTCGTTCGTGACATGCACAATATTTCTGTTAATATTTCTCAGTGATAATCCCTTTTACACCTGAACGTTGATAGGTGAAAAACAATTATCTGAGAAACTCGAAACACAAGATAGAATACCGCAAGATAAATGGGAAGAGAACCGAACTACGGAAACAGAGCTTCGCTTCCCTTGGTCGAAGCCAGACGAATTTTCACGAATAGAGGCTCGATTTCAAAGCCATTAGGAACCGTGCAAAAGTACGAGCCACGGGGTTACAGCTTCATCATTGATCTTTTCACAGTGGCTGAGAAGAGGGGATCATCCTCTGGCTGGCCACAACTCATCGTTAACACCTAACACGAATTCGTCCCCTAGCCGTTTATTCGCCCGTCTCCCTATCCTTTTGCATGTACCTACATCTACGAATCGTGCTGGAAATGAAATGGGAGGCGAAAGGGTTTCTATAGTGACCGCGCACGCTGATAGGTTTTAAAGGTAACACGTGTGTCCACGTCGATTCTCAATGCTGGCTCGCTAAACAGTATCTCGCCAGGACTATGTCCTTGCGTAGAATTTTGATTGACTTGGGGCGTTTGATCTGAACTGGGAAAGATAAAATCACTTCGATGATAAGTTTCGCTCTTTATCGATAGCGGTACTGATCTCGATACGAAGATTCGTGGTATCTACAGTGGCTCGTGAAGACATACATTTAGAGAAAATTTCTATGAATTATGTACCATTATATGTTGCAATTTAAAATTTTCCTTACATAATGAATCATGGGGTGGATTTGAAATTGATTCATCATCGTCATCACTATCCACCTCTTCTACAGCTGCCTCCTCTGTCGCAGTTGTGGAATTTGCATTTGATTCAAGTAATTCAGTATTGGTAGTTACACACTGCTTTATTTGTTTCACCTTTTTTACAGCAAAGTAAGGAGTTATAAATTTTCTTTCGTTCCACTGGTGCATTTTGCATAAGATGCGCGACTGCTTTAGCCTGACTAATAGTTTGATTTATAGTATCGTGATGAGAAAGAGCTGGTAAATTTGCAGGCTGTGTCAAGTTTAGCAGTTTAATCAAACTTGCCTCTTCTTTTCGAAGATTTTGTAATTCCAACTTCATCTTAGCAATGTCACTTTTAGTTAAAGCAAACGAACTTAGACTTGACATAAAAGCGTCTAACGCATCTTCTTCGGTCGTATCGTTCTTCGCATTACTAGCACTCTGCCAATTTTCAATCGAATTTGACAACTGTGATATTCGTTTTGTAACTTCCTTATGTTTTTCGAGCAAGGAATCATACGTTTCTGCTTTTTCTTCCAATTTCCCAGCTAATCTCTGTTCACGCTTCCTTTCTATAGAGCCTGTTCCATCCAAAAAATTGTCTTCGTCCGAGTCATAATAATCTTCTGCTTCCCAATTCCTCGTTTTCCTTTTTCTTGCTTCTTAATAACCATATTTCTCATTCAGACTTGTCTTTCCATCACCTGCTTGATCCGATGGCGGAATCCACATGGAATAATTATCCGCATGTATGTCTTGATCGCAGTACATTTTTCTTTGTTCCCGTCGATGTTTTTTCGTCATTTGGATGTTACGCTTTTGCTGCTCCTCGCGTTTCTCGGAAGATTCGTTTTTAATAGTGGTATTAGAGAGTTGCAATTTAAAATTTTTCTTATATAATGCCATTATATGTTATTACGTATAATTGTGTATTGTAATATCACGTGTGCTATACAAATATATCGGTATCGACACAATCGCTAGTTGCACGTATAGAACGTTTTGAGGTTTCATTGGTACTAATGAAACCAGATTGTCATGATTATGTTGGTGGAGTTTGGAACAAGCGTTCGTGAATTGCAGCCACGGAGGTTTCTGTAGATTATCCAACTATAAAGAATTAAACAATTATAAAATAGAGATGTGCGTGAGCGACGTAATTTTTGAAATCTCTTTAACGCTAAAAGGCACATATATTTGAACAAAATATCAGAAAATTGTTATTGGTATCCATGATCTTTCGTTTCAGTGTCGCGTTAAACATCTTCTTAAAACATTAGATATTTTTTTCGTTTACCACGCGTACAGAGCAAGATCGAAACCTGAACATTTGAGAACCGCGGCAGGATTAACATATACAATTTGCGAAAGACGATTACCGTTACAACACACGCGTTTACAGGAACAGTGGCCTAACACGATTAATCTCTACAATTCGCTCTCGTTAGTCGCCTAACAGCTATGTTTGTTGAAGTCAACTGCCGCACGCGCGGTAACGCGAACTGCACGAATGGGTAAACTCCGTCGTATAGCTGTCGCATTATCTAATAATACGAATCTACGACGGATTGTAAAGTAGGCGGGCTCAAGTCAACGATACAAATGGTGCAAACCGAGCAGCAATAAAGACGGACACGGTTATTAAAGGGGATTCGCATTGTCAGTTGCGGCGAACGTAAATCTTCCGCGAGCTGCGAAATTGCGAGAGTAAGCCGCAGATCGGAATGGCTAGGTAACTATTGATCGAAGGAATCCTTCGTGAAATATGTCGTAGGACGGTATCCTGCTGAGGCATAGTGAGCATGTTACGTCGAAGGGGATGTAACGTTGATTTGTGAAATAATTTCGTGGTATTAGGTATCAGATCTGCGTTGCTATCCGTAACTGTCCAGAAGCTGTTCTCTAGATTTGTGTAATGGCAGATACTACTAAGATAGTTTGCCAGAGAAATGTTTTAATTTAGATTAAATCTTAATTTGATTAATACGTTCGATATGGTAGGATAACGAAAAATATCGAAGAAAATTCTGTTCCATAATTTTCCTCCGAACGTGGCTAGAGAAATAATGTTAATTAATAATATTGTAACAAACATTAAGAAAAAGTAATTTTGAATGCGTGCACGCACATCGTCGCTAAAGGGCTCTTCCTGCTTCTCGATATATGTTTGTATCGACTTCCGAATATGTTGAATAATTTTTTTATTGGATTTTAATTTCCAGTCTTCTATTTTTATGATTTTCTAAGTGCTACTTTGTAATTGATCTCTAAGCCGCGTGATTTCACCCGCTAATTCGCCTTCGTATTTCTCGAAACTGTTATCGAGGATCGTAAAAGCGCACGAAAAGGATTCGAAACTGCGTTCGTGACTTTCCCAGTTGCCCACATTATAATATTATACAAGGATGATATTCGTTTCTGATTCTCGCGGAACTTCCGTCCAAGTGCGGATCCGTGGTGTATATTAACAAAGATAAGGCTGAGGAACGTCAAATTTGAAGTTAAAGTTAAAATTGGTCGACGAGGAAAATGTCGAGTGGAACTCGAGCCAGAGACAAGATTGAAGTTTCAACTCCCGACTAAGGAGTTCAAGCGGGGTAAGCGAAATAGAGCTACTATTTCATAGGTGAAACCGCGTGCGGACCTTGTACCGAGACTGTTAACAACCATCAAAGAAACCCGGTTCCTGAATAATGAACGAGCTGCCGTTTGATTAGGCGGTTGCCATGAAACTAGATTGGCTAGTTCTTCTTCTTAATATGCAGTGACCTGCGAAAATAGTTAAACGCGTGTCATAGAAAACTTTTATCTATATATATGTCGGAGATGAAAGGACGTCGGAGCCTTCCTTTCGGAATGTTTGGGATAGTCCCAAATACTTTAGTCCAGACTTTTTATTACAGCCGTACTTAAACAATAAGACTGAGAAATAGCTGTTTATGAGTTGAGTCAATTATGATTATCCGAGATTTATAACAGTGGGCTTGGGCTCCAAGTGACATAATGAGTCACTGAACGTAGCCGCGGTCATGGGAGGGACGTGTACCTAACAGAGGTATGAAGTAATTAAATAACTCTCCTTACAACAGGGATCGACCCGAGGAATATGGAGAGGGGTATATAAGGGCAGTTCCACTTTGACTGAGTACAGTACAGTCAGTTCAATTCAGTTCAGTCCAGTTTAGTTCAATTCGATAAGTTCTACTAGTACAGGGAACACGTGTATCAAGTTGAATATCGCATTTGTCATCCCGTTGACCGTGGATTCGTTATTGAGTCTACGATCATTGCTATTCACATCCCGAGTATCTAATTACCATGATTATTTGTTAGATCCCGTCACAATCATAATTGGACTAGTAAATATCTTCGCTCTTGCATAACGACAGTGTTTAATCCAAAGAAAGATTCGTTACACGCTCCTAACTCTAATGAAAACCCGACATATATATGTCGGAGATGAAAGGAAAGCGTCCACGAGAAGAGGAAAGAAGTCTGAAGTGGAGGGTGACCGGGAAACGATAGCAAAGTTGCTGGATTTAGGCAATACTTCTTCAGATCGGTCACCGTCGTACGAACCGCTGTCGAATTTGATGTCAAGATTGTTCAACAGTTTATGAGGCCCCATAACGCTCTCATCCGGCCGGCCGGTCGTTCGATCGTTGTCGATTCGTTCCTTTTACTATTTTCGTGGACGATCGTCCGCAGCTGTCGCCGCGAGCCGGCGTGTCAACGTAAAACGTAGCGTTGTGCGAATGGCCCCTCGACTAGGAACCGATTCGTCGATTCAGCAAGCGGCTGCTGGGTGGCGTGCCATCGACACGTCGTCAACGCCTCGAAACACGTAATAAATCCGACCCAGGCAGTGTAATTCAACAGGGAACAATGCGAAAGAAAAGTTGAATCTGTGCTTGCGAGGTCCGTCGAGATCGGTGCCCTTTTCTTGATGTTCGAGAACGTATCATACTATACGTACAATTTATAGTTCTCCGAAACGAATGGCGCGGTCTGTTACAATCTGAAAGCTTGTAGGCTACCAATGGGTGAAACTTCAGCCCATGAAAATGTTGTTTTAATCTTAAAAGAGGTAACTACTTTCGAAACTAACTTTACGAGCATATATTGTCAGTAACGACGACGTTATTATTAAATTGATCGATTCTCCCATATTCTTTATTACAAAACGTAATAAAAAAAAAAGTTAGCTCGCGGTCGTATCTCACTCGTGATACCTCGAGTGTAAGATTCTCTAAGATTACAAGAAAGGATTTCTAACTTGTCTTTAACGCGTTAATTTCTACGATGTTTACCTTTCGCGATGAAAACAATTGAAAACTTTTCACCTAAAAAGTGATAAAATTGTTCAATATAAAAATAATAATAGCGCCGCTTAAGAACTACTCCGCCTACCTCGAAACATGTCTCTACTGCGCATTGAACGTGTTGTTATGCTATAGAGTTACAATTGTTAGAAGTTTTTCATTTTTCAAGAGTCGACTATGCATCATTCCTTCTCGTGTCCAAACAACGTGCTTGATCGCGCGTCATTCGAGTTAAGTTAAGCGTCACGAAACGACAGCAGCGATCGATCTCGAACATTACCTATCTGGTTGTCCGGTGGTTCATCGGGTCCTGTTCGATGAATAGCGAGATGCGACTGCGAGATAAATCAGACGGTAAGATGATTCGTAACGTCCGTGGCCGCTGAAACGGAATCACCACGCGGCGTAGTCGCGAGTGACGAGCCACAAGCTGATTATCTCCTCGCTTCGCTTAAGATTGATACCCGTCGTCGCCGGTTGCCACGTTCTCTGCACCCGGCAAAACTGCACACGTTCGCCAAAAGCGCATTAGCTGGAATAGCAGAATCAGGGGGATAGATCGGTTGGCGAGTCACTGGCCGATCAGTCGATTGCACTCGCGAAATTCAGTTCCGGCCGCGCGACTGCAACCCCCTAGCATAGAACTTCCGCATGTGTTGCGAATTAACGCGGCCACTCTTGCAAACCGATCGTCAGCTATGGACGATCGATAGTTTCATTCGGTCCGACATTTGGTGCGTTCGTTCGCCAACGCGATCGAACTGTTTCCACCTTCTTTTCGTATTCTAATTTTCTTTCTTCTATATTACAATGCTTCGCTAGGTTGTGCCTTTTCTTTTTCCCTTGTCGAATTTTATCCTCAATTTGGCGTCACTCGTGGAATATCTTGTACTTGCAGTTTTCTAGACTTATAACATTTTGATTGATGAATTTGTGTAACCGAAATTCTATTTATTAAATGCCTTTGTAAGTAACAAAAATAGAGCTCGCTCAAATTAATAGTAAAACAGAATCTCTCCTTTTTTCGACGCTCGGTCGATTTTTGCTAAAACCTAGCGCAATATTGGTATTGCGTTTGATCTAACAGCGATGATGTTAGAAAACATCTAGTTGTTCAGATCCACAGTGCACTTGTCGTATGCCCATTATATCACGTCTTGTATATATACTATACATAATCTTCCTTTACACGATGATTCAGCTAGCAATATTCAGGATCATTTACTCTAGTTTTCTTCTTCCTCATACTTATATGCCGCATGTGAAAAAGTACATATTTATTTTTTGAAAGCAAAAGAGACGAATATACGTGCGATACTTGGTGAAATGGAAATCATCTTAACGCAAGAACGTGTTTCTTTGCGATACTTTAAATGAATACGATACATACTTACGTGAAACATAGTAAACATGAAATGTTATAAATATGTAACGTTACAAGAAATATCGACAGTAAAAAATTTCATTCGGTTCGACCGACAACGTTATAACGTAATTTGTAACGTTTATTCTTCAAAGAATTCAATTGGATACTTTGATCGTTTTTTTTTTTTTTTTTTTTTATTTGTTTGAATTTTACAATTTGTGCAGAAGGACATTTGGTAAAACGTCATAACTTGAAAAATATAGCATGTGGATGGTTACCCCCAGCGGGGTTCCATCTTCCAGGTTGTTTATTGTATTTCTATTGCGAGGCCTGCGGGATGCTTCTTCTTCGGTCTTCTTTCTATTAGGGTTTCATTTGTTTCAGCTACAAGCTGGTTTGGGTGTGTTGCGAGTCTTTCTTTGTACTTTTTTGCGTATCTAGCGATTTCCTCTTTGACTGTTGGAATTTTTAGATCTTTTCGTATATCTTCGTTTCTGACGTACCATGGAGCGTTAACTATCGTTCTTCAAATTTTTGCTTGTTCCGTCTCTATTTTATTTATGTGACTCGTTGCTGCCGTCCCCCATAGTGGGACTCCGTATGTCCAGATTGGTTTGATTATCGTTTTGTATATATTTAGTTTATTCGTTGTGCTTAATTTAGATTTTCTATTGGTTAACCAGTACATCTTTTTCCTTATTTCACGTATTCTGTTTATTACTTTGATCGTAGCAATTTTTTTTACATTCAATAAGAAATATCAATCTGTCGCTATAAACGGTATAAATAGAAAGCTCATTGCAATCAGGATGCAACATTATCGAGGATCGGACGTTACGATACGAGCGCTCGGAATGTTTCTAAACGTCTATTAATTAAAGCATAAATCAGGATTTTATCGGGCGACGTGATCGTTATTTAATAGAACAAACGATCCATGCATCGTCTCCGGTACACATAGTCGATTGCACATTTTATTTCGCAGCAGGATCTACGCGGCTTTACGATGCACGACTTCCGGCGCGTTGTTTTGGAAAAAATCGGATTTGCTGGTTAATCCAGTGTGCGCGAAAACGAATTATCGTGTTACTACCGATGCCATACGAACGAACGGGTTGTTTCTCTATTGCAAGAGATTTGATGATCGGTGTTTAACTTATGAAACGACGAAGAGGATAGCAGAATTATTTAAAACACATAATACTTGCATCTGCGCGTCGAAGATGATAAATGTACCAAGGATGACGATTCGAATATTCTGTTCATAAATTGATAAGCCTTTGTTTATTTCTACGTTCATCTTGAAATTTCTTTCAAACTTTATCGATTTAATCGTGACAGCGGTATCTCATTGTGGTAACAATGAAATTTCAGAATATTTTGTTTAATACATTCATAAACGGATTCTATTCGGAGATTTTGTGGCGGATAATCCTGTAACCGATGGAACCAGCCGTTTGTCTATTTATTTTATTTTGGTGTGGTAACAAATTCTTAACACTTGGACAACCGTTGTCACGCGACTTCATTTTTGTTTTTAATTTAATCGGCGCTTAAACGCGATACAAATGATTCCTATCTTTGGTGCTTTTTGCAAGGTTTACCCAAACAACTAATCGAGCTCAAACGATTCGCAAAATAATATTTCGTTGAATAGAATTTTGTTAGTTAAAATAGAAGAAGCTTAAAATGTTTCAAAACGACGAAGAAATATATTCCCATCTTTTTTCAAATAAACGTAATAATATCGATAGTAATAGCGACAATGACAGTGATAGCGTAGCAAAACGATTTAAAAATACATTGAAATAATAATTAGCATTCTCACTATGACGGAATTCCTCCCGATGAATCGAACGATTAGAAAATGATTATAATTCGAGAAACTGGTAAAACCAGGGAATTTGTAAATCGCGACACGTTCCTGTAATTACAAAACTCGATTTTTCGACAATTTCAAATGGAAATATCTGCTTAACGTGACAAGTCGGTGCGCGAAATAGCAGCAGCGAACTTATCGAAGGAAATTCACGCACAGGATCGCACGTTCGCCATCTCCCGTTCAAACAACTGGAAAATTTCCCTGCGTCAGGTACGGCCATCCAGACCGCGTTTACGTTGAAAAACGGTGTGGAAGGTGTTTTATGTATTCCACCGTTGTTGGCCGACATATCGTGCGCCACTGGCGTGTGTTCCAGGAAAAAAACAAATTCCCGAATAAACAACGTTATTTACGATCCTCGTTGGCATCCCTTTCGAGGCGAAAGGGATAAAATCGGTGGAGATCGAGAGAAAGAAGCGAAAAAGCCTGACGAGAATCCGAATAAGTTGCCGCACAGTACATCAACGTGGTATTTATTTTTCGATACGAGCGCGCTGTCAGGAATGTTGGCTATGTGTATAATTGTTGGCATAATCGTTGAAGGAAAACAGAATGTCCAGCTAAATATTTTACAAATCGCCACTTTAAATCCTTTATTCGCGCAACAGCCTTACTGTCGGTAGACATTTTGCATGATTTGCAGTACTTGTTCTACTATCATTCGCTCGATTCTTTCATTCGTTCCACTTACGCAATTGAGTCTCTTTTCCACTTGCGACTAGCCTGACGTGTGACTACAACACATAGATACATATTCGTTGTATGTATTTTGTTTTTTTATCTAGAGCAAGGACAAGAAAGGATAGTTTATTCAGAGTTAAGTTCAAGTTTATTCGTACAATCAATACTTAACACTCGGCTTCCAACTTCTCAACTGCTCGACTCAAACTGCTCCACTCAACTGTCTCAACTCAACTCCTACATTCAACGGACTCTACTCGACTGCCTCTCCACAACTGACTAACTCAACTGACCCTACTCGACTGCTCAAACTCGACTGCTACATTCAACGGACTCTACTCGACTGACTCTCTGCAACTGACCAACTCAACTGACTCTACTCGACTGACTCACGTCTTCCGTCTGTCCCCAGCTGTGCCTGACCCATTCTCAGGTACATCTCTTTCAATTACCCCAATGTTGTAAAGGGTCACGGTTATGACCCATTGTCAGGTACGTCCATTTTCCCGATACTACATACATACTTCGTAGTCGCGTTGAACCGCGCCCTGACTTTGCAGTCGCGCGGAAAAGCGGAAAAGGGACCTTGTTCTTCATTCGTATTCGTTCTCCTGACTTTCACCAGTGTTGTAACGGAAACGCACTGAACATTTATCCAGCAGATGCGATCTACGTACTCTGCTTACCAGTGGTGTTGCAGTAAAAGCGTCAACTCGGTAAATGTATACGCTCACTACCTCTATAAGCTATAAACAAGAGACACGAGGATTAGGTTTGCGTTGGATATATGTTACAGTAAGAGCTTAAAGCGTAGTAAATGTATATACTGACTAGTAAGTGTACATTTACTACGCTTTAAGCTTTTACCGTAACAGTGGTAACACAGTGTTTTACCATCGCGTTTTGGTGCTTGTTGATTCTGGCCCAATATCTTTCCTTTAATCGAAGAAGTATCGAAGCTCGAGGGGTTTGTTCGACCGATGGCATCTTTAGGCTGTTTTCTTATATCGTCGTTCCTCGCGTACCACAGTGCATCGATCATTATTCTCGATAATTTCGATTGTGCATTTTTAAATTCTCTTCCGGTTGCTTTTTCTAACTGTACACCAGAGGAATATATACCCCGTATGGCCATATTGATTTAATCATTGTTGCATATTTTTCTCTTTTATTGATAGTCTCTGATTTCCATTTCCGACTGATCAACCGATACAGTTGTTTCATGGCCGATGCTATTTTCTTTGTTATGCGTTTTATACGAAGATCCCACGTTAAACTTTTATCTAGCACAACTTCCAAGGATTTCGTTTCCATTGTCTGTGGTACGATTGTTTGGTTTATATATACCGCCTTTTGTTCTTGCCGATTTAACACGAAGAAAATATTTGTGCCTTTCTGTGGGTTCGGTGTAATTCTCTTTCGTACCATTCATGAATGGCCTAGTTAAATGGAATCGCCTAAATATCTACCGTATCTATCGTAGCATGAAAAAGCTACTTAAGACAAAGTTATACTATTTTTCAGCAGACACGTGAAAAGGTCTTCTTTCGCGTAAAAGAAAGTCCAAGGTTCAGGAGATAAGGGGAATGCAAGGAATTTTTTCTCAAGTACTTCTTTTCCAGACTCGTCGCTGTATTTTTAAACGGAATTTTATATCCTTTCATCTATTAATTGGTACGTCCTTTTCTATTCTCTCTGCAAAAGTCTAGAATTTAAAATTATGATATTTGCGTCGAAAAATGCTTATATATTGTAGTACCGTGGAAGAGGAGCCTGGGGGGTGTCGGGCAAATTACAAACAAGCGGTTGCTGAGCATGTGCGTGTTAGGGCTAAGACAAAAGATACGAAGCTAAGACAAGAGGTTGCTAAGGAACGATAAACGAATTAACAGTCGGTGTTAGTTGAGAAGTCAGAGAGTGCGAATTGCGTTGTCGAGAGAGTGTGGTCCGCGTGAGAGAGAGCGTTGGATCCGTGGTGACGAGAGTTGCAAATTAACTATCTAGCTGTCTTAATTATATTATTATTCACGTTAAAGAACCATCGTTTCCTGTTTAATCAACATGTGTTTAATCCATTTATTATAAATAAACTAATTATAGTAAAGATCCTGCAATATAGAAGGTAAAAGACACTTCAATTACTTCCTTGGATCCTTCATTTTGTAAAACTTGGTGTATGAAAGACGAAGGAGTATCGTGAGTGCTCGTATGTTTATAGTTTTCTTGCTAATATGTTATGAGATTAGGAGACGAGAAAGATTGAAATATGAATATTACTACTTTAGATTTTAAATCCTTTGCACGCATATTCTATACATAACGAAGAACTCGTACATTTTCTACCTATTTTCAGCCGCGAGGTCTCTCGTTGTCGTTGCGTCAAAAACTTTTAAATCACGTCCGTTAAACGTGACTAAACGTTTAAGTTGCCAGTCGGAGGCGCCGTGATTCGCGGCAGCAACGCGGAATTTTCAAGTAGCAGGTTATAGATGCCTAGCTATCGGCGATCTCGACGAGTTATCGTGGTAAAAATGTAGATAAAGGCAGTTACAAAAATTACGTTATAATTATGTAGGTCGTTTTCTCAATGATTTAAACGAGAATTATTTGAATAAAACGAAATACCATATGTATAGAGCTCGGAGCGAAATTCATGGAACAAGTAAAGTGCAGTTGATTTCCATAATCATTAGCCACCGTGTAATTGGTTCTTCGTTCGTAGAAAAAGGCACCGAAATTGAAAGAAATCACGAAATTTGTATTGTAATCAATTCAATTTCTATTTAGACGTTGACCTTACATTAACAAAAACAGATAACGCTTTGAGATAAACGAATAAAACACGTGAAAATGATCCATTTTCACTTCCTACTTTTGTTATAACTTCTTAATAAAACGTTTACGAACCTCTCATTTACGTGACATTTTTCTTTTATTTTTCCTCGCGAAATCTTTCCCTCCACAAAAACCATTTTGTAAAATAAACAGCCAATGTAAATTGTATCGCCAAGAATATTAGTCCACTAACGATTCTTTGATATCGCGTCAAAGTCTCTATTGAAAATGATCTATACATAACATGAGACTTTTTCAAAAAATTCCTTAAATGTACATTTATCGTTACAATATTTGCATCGTTCCAATTGAAGACTATTTTCTACGTTATTTATGAGGTCTCGTGGTATCGATGATATCTCGTCGTAAAATCACGAGATATTCCGAAGCTTTTGGCTTTCTGGGAAAGGTGGCAGTTAATTGGAAGGTAATTAAGGATGGTCGGAACTACGCCTTTCTATAAAGATCCGCAAGAAGCGCGATCGCTTCCGAAAAGGCGAGAAAACTCGTCGACAAGCGTCCTATTACGACTTAAATTGGCTTTTCTTCTTAGCCCTCGGATCTTGATCTGCCTTATCTGTGGCAAGACTCTTTTTACTTTCGAGGGGGACGATTCGTGGCTTTGCAGGGACACGTTCGAAGAACTTTCTGATCTTCTTTGAAAAAGCTTCGGGAACGTTTCTCTTCTCTTTTCCTTTCTTTCCTCTCTGCTTCTTTTTCTTCGATGCTCGTTGCTCTTTGCCAGCGGGAAAACGCAACGTAGGATTCGAATTCTCGTCGCGAGAAACGCCATAAGAAAGGTTCCTTCTTTAATTATTTCCGGCTCTCTGTATATGCCATGATTTCGACGTTCACATTTTTATGATGGTAGTATAGTCGTGTTTTAAATTAGTCCATTTAGGGCCAAGCAATGAAAAACACGTCGAAGTTACGCACCGTTCAATAAACGTACATAAAATGAGTTTTTGCCTTGTTAAGGCTCATTAGAATAAATACATTACAGAAGCCCATTATGCAGATTAGAGTCACAAAAATACCGTAAAATATTTCAATTTCCTCGAACTTGATAAAATTAAGATGCGAATTTACTAATAAGAAATTGCAAATGTTGCGCCAACGCAACGTTAGTTAGTCCTCGATGACTTAAGGAACATTAAAAAAAAAAAATCAAAAATAAATATTCAATCAAATATATGCGTACAATTTTTTGATCGAATTTTTTCCCTGGTAAAAAAGAATTTTTACCGCTTCTCAACTGAAACTGCCTCGCTGTGAGCCACGTTAAAACACTGTGAGACGGTTTGTCGGATGAAACCGCGTGATTTTCACTAGTCGAACACCATCCCCTGGAGAACGTTAGAGAAGAAACATGCGAAAGAATGACGTGATCCGTTTTATTGCGACTTAATTTATATCCTGTCGTCTCCTCGCCCTTTTACTCCCTTAGCCCTTTTTCGGCAGAGAACTTTAAATCAGCTCCTACGATATATCACCGACGAAAAGGCCGAAACACGCCGGTAGCTGAGCCGGCTTAATAAATCATCAGTCCCTGGGAACGTGCTGTTTTAGATGGTCGCTTGTAAATTCGGAAGAAATTCAAATTCTCAGGTGGTTCCCTTTTCGGCGACGAATGTTGTATCATTAATTTCGACGCGAGTAATGTGACTGATTGAAGTATATTCGGTTAATTGGAAGGCTCTGTTCGCCTGTTTTTGAAAGGAAACAGATTGATACGCATTACACGCGCGAAGAAAATGTGAAAGGTAAAACGCCAGAGTAAACGATATGATAAAGAAGAACACAAAAAGAAAACGAATTGGTTTTTCTTGATCGATTAATCTACAAAGTAGTACTCGTTATTATTTATCACTAGACTGCATATGTTTTATGCACGTTAAATATGAAACATCTAATATTTATTCATACGAAGTATGCAAATGTGCTCGGAAAATATGCAAACAATTTATTATTATCAACAATGAAATATTATCGTTAGAAAGGAATTGATCACATATTTTCAGAGTACGATAAATGGCTCATATTTTCATAAAATAGACAACAGGATATTTAAATCACTCTCATTCTTACGAAGCAACAAATACAGAGACAGTACCGTGTCCAGATATTCATGTAATTGTATATGTTACTTACAAGAGATATAATTATTTTTTTATTCGGTAGAATATTACAATCAATTCTCACGGTGAATTTTTAGTAATTATGTAGTATCGGGAAAAGGGATGTACCTGATAATGGGTCAGGCACATCTGGGGACAGACGGAAGACGTGAGTCAGTCGAGTAGAGTCAGTTGAATTGGTCAGTTGCAGAGAGTCAGTTGAGTAGAGTCCGTTGAATGTAGCAGTTGAGTTTGAGCAGTCGAGTAGGGTCAGTTGAGTAGAGTCCGTTGAATGTAGCAGTTGAGTTTGAGCAGTCGAGTAGGGTCAGTTGAGTAGAGTCCGTTGAATGTAGCAGTTGAGTTTGAGCAGTCGAGTAGGGTCAGTTGAGTTAGTCAGTTGTGGAGAGGCAGTTGAGTAGAGTCAGTTGAATGTAGGAATTGAGTTGAGGCAGTTGAGTGGAGCAGTTTGAGTTGAGCAGTTTGAGTCGAGCAGTTGAGAAGTTGGAAGCCGAGTGTTAAGTATTGCTTGTACGAATAAACTTGAACTTAACTCTGAATAAACCATCCTTTCTTGTCTTTGTTCTAGATAAAACAAAACACCTATGTAAGTTACTGCAATTATGATAGAAAATTGAATTATGAATGATAGAAAAAGTATCATTTGCTATTTAAATCTGTTTTGCAAATCCTCTACATAATACATTTTCAGTCTTCTCCGGAGATCTTTGCTCCGTTTAGAAGCTGTATGACCAGAGGATTGAAATGTTTAGTCAAGCGTGTGTTGTAGCGTTTACTGAATTTCAAAATTTCTTCTTTAACTGTTGGTATTTTTAAGTCTCTGTGTATGGTTTCATTGGTACCGTACCAAGAACCATTCCGGATAAGCCTTAATTTTCGATCGAAATGGGTGCTAATATAAACGATGCACGCAGAACACGCGCACGAAATAAAACAATTTCGAATTATGGATCGTCCTCTTAATTCGCTGTTCTATTCTTTAACGAGTTTTATCAGGACGATGAAGCGACCTCTAATAATTCTCTACTATCATAAACTCTATTTTCTCGCTACAGCGCGCAGATTTTTCTTCCCTCTGGCCGATCTGTTTCGCCGGTAAGAGCGCAGTGGCAAGAAGCGAATGATTAAAAGGGTTATTATTTTACTTGCTCGATAAATATCTAGCCGCGTATATCTACCAGTTGATATTCACGGCGAAAGACTTTTTGAATACGCCGGCCGTCTTCTGTCTTCCACTTTTTCCCTCGTTTTATTTCCCTCCCTCAATTATCATTCTCTTCGTGCCCACCCCGCCCGGTGTCTTCCTCCGTTGGCCAGGCCGCGAGGAAACTAATTTAAATCGTAATGGCCCAGCCGGCAGTAGCATGGAACTACGAGTTTTTGTAAGAAAGCTATTTGTCTGCCGTGTGCGCGCCCTGCGATTCTGCGCCCGAAATTTAGGAGACCACGTAAGAAGGGGGAAAAGGAAAGAAAGAGAAAAAAGAAAAGCCCGGCGGCACGATTGTGGTGACAATCGCAATTACGGAAGAAATTTTTTGCTGCGGATCGATGCCGCTCGCACGTTTTACGCTCTGCCGAAATTTCTAGGGGTTCGTTCCCCCCGGAGTTTGCAACTTGTCGCGTTGAACGTATTTGTATAGATGTACATTATTAGACTGCGGATGTTCAAGCGAATTCATATTTGTACGAATATAATTGTTGAAGTAATTTGGCAAAGTTTACTTATCAGGATAAGTAAAGTGTAAAATTAGATTAGGTATAAACGTAAGGAAAGCAGTTGTAGTATATAGAATTTATTAGAAATATTGTAATTGATTCGTTAATATTTTGATTGAGAAAATGATGCCAAGCTGAAACCCAGTACATTGATAATATTCGCTTTTAATTGAGTTATAACAGGCATTTCCTACAGCCTCGCATATGCAGTTGTGCACGGGGCTTTACACAAGCTCCCCGACTCCCGTTTGTACGTAGTGAAATACTCGTTTTATTATACGTAGATGTATGGTAAAGCGTCAATTATTCGAACCAATTGGGGCCAAGGTGGTCGAGGAAAATCGGACTGTTCAAATAATTAACCCGGTTGATAACTGTAGGAATTGAGGCAAAAGTTACTTATTGAAACCAAAAGTAAATTACAGCATTAATTTCAAGTGTAATGCACGATGTATTACGCAGAGTATTAATTCATTTTTTAAGAAATGCTTCGAAGTAACAAGGTACATTTATTATTGTAGTATCGTGGACGAAAGGCCTAAGAGATATCGGGCGAACTATAAACAATGTCGCGAGAAAGCCGAAGTGCCGTAATACTTACGAGCAGGATTTTGCGTAAAAAGATATGATCTCTTATTGCTCTTAAAAAATATCTAAAAACATGGAAATTTTTCTTCGTTTACACCACAAAAGATAAACGAGAAAAGGAACGAATTTCCAAATTCGGACGCCAAGTATCTTTGAACCGAGTCGCGATAAATTTCCCACCTTGTCAGCCGAACAAGCATGAAATCTCATAATCGTTCGCGACTTCACGGCCTCGTGATGCACTTTTACCACTGCGATACCGAAAAATAGGAACGACGAACGTCGTGGGCAAGCAGAAGGAAGAAGATCCATTAGAATTGGCGAGCATACTTGGGTTGGTCGGGAAAAGAAAAGGACAGCACTGTGTACGATCACCAGTAGAAGCACGATCCCTTTAGCTACCTGACCTCCTCTATCTAAACGGCTTCGGAAGACAGCACGGCAGTTAAGTGACGAAATTGCAAATCGAAACGTTTTACGCGGGCAATGAAAGGAGTCGAGGTACGCCAGTTCGATTACGAGCCTGGCCGTAAAACTTGCCACTGCAATATGTATATGTATGTACGTGAACGAGAACGAACAGGAAGAAAGAAACAGCCGGAACGCGCTAGTCGTACGTGGAATTAAGCACAGCCACGAATCGAGCTTCCAGATTTCTCGGAATCATCCGATTCTAGCGACGAAGCTATCCGTCTTCGATCTTCTCTTCCATTTTCATTGCTCCTTCTGTTTCTCTTTGTATTCGATTTATATTAGGGGCGTTACACACGGCGATACGTGTATCGCGATAGAAGTATCCGATACACGTTCGAGGATAACTTATCGTATAAAAGACAAAGAGAACAAAGAGAACGGGGAAGTATTACGCTATCTTTCCTTCTTTACTCGTACGGTAAGTTCGGCGATATTAAAGTTAAAATATCTTGCAAAATAATTATTTTTCGATCCAAGTACCTCGATACTTTTTTGCGGAGAATTAAAAAATCGAACGGTGTAGACAAAAATGTATCGTTCCATTTAAGAAAGATAAAAGAGGTGAGCTCAACCTCTCGTCGAAGATTTTTTAATGCTCTTGATATTGCAGTCTGTAGTCGATCGAATGGTCGCTTCGTTCGACTATCGGAAGTACCTTAAAAATTCACATGGACTGATTTATGCGACGAATGATCCGCGTACGATCGATAATTAATATTATCATTATCACCGAGTGTTAATTGTACTATGAATCGTATACGATGGATTTTGAAGAATTGTTAGTGTAAATTTGTATTTGCTCAAAGATCCACAGTTTGGTAATATCACTGTAACTATAATATACCAAAGTAGAGTAAATTTATAATTGTTAACCAAGAAGACATTAAACAGATCGTCGAAGTCATCGTGGATTATCTTATTTACGATGCGATCCATTTCCCAAGGAAACTCAATATCCGGTGCGTCAATATTACTTCCAGGAAAAATTAATGTATCATCGTGAGGATATTAAAAATACGTTGAAGTGGAACGCGAATTCCTTACGCAAATATATTTCATCAGTGATGAATTATGTTTGTCCGGGTTGGAGCTTCGTTACTCGTCATTGATCATTCCTAATGACTTTCCTAGCCGCCCTATACGCACGATTTTTAATGTCATAAATCACTGTATCGTTCGTAATACCTCGGAATTAGATCGCGAAGAAATTGATTTTACCTTGGAGTATTCGTTATCTCGTCTAAATATGCGAATATTAAACGGGATTTGTATAAAATGAATATTTTAGTTTAATGTCACGGATATATATCAATGCAGTATTGATATACATACACTTGTAGAAACTATTTTCTACGTGTTGCAACTTGTTAAAAAAGACTGGAATTATTCCAGCGCATCGTACATTGAAATAAAAATAGATTCTCTTGCGTCCAGCTTCTCTTGTACATTTTTATTTTCTGGCACGAATGAAACTCGAGAAGATTTACGAGAAAAAAGCTTTTAAAGTATGGAAAATTTGTCCAGAATAATTTACTGGGCGATAAATTCTAAGTTACAGACTAAATTACTATTGCGCAAACGATTTCTACAATTTTATAATTGTACATAGTAAAATAAATTGTATGAGTTACAAGCCAGATGATCGTTGTATTGTTCGATGTAATCTTTTTTGACATTCGCCTTATCGTCGGACAGGAACATTTTTTAAAACTATTAACCTTTAACCTGTGACTGTACAGAGATTTCTTTGTAACGTTAGATAAATCACAAATTATATCTGATACTTGATACGCTACTTCACAAAATTAAACGATCACTAAATTTCGATTAAAAAAATTGTCGTCTTGAATTGCTGTAACTTCGTGAAAAAAAATTGCGCGACGGAAGCAGCCTCGTTTTAAAGGAAGAAGCCTCTGCTTTCATATTTCTGAATCGAATTTTTTTCCATATCTTTTTTTTCATATTACAAAATAGAATAGAAAACTGAAATTGGTTTCTTGCTTTTCGGATTTCACAGCTCTTCTCAAGTACAAACCTGTTTTGCAAAATTCTGCTATTTTTTTTTTTTTTTTTTTTTTTTTTTTTTTTTCCATTTATGTAGTATCGGGAAAAAAGGACGTACTTGACAATGGGTCATACCTGTGGCTCTTTACTACATTGGGGTAATTGAAGGGGATCTACCTGGGAATGGGTCAGGCACATCTGGGGACAGACGGAAGACGTGAGTCAGTCGAGTAGAGTCAGTTGAATTGGTCAGTTGCAGAGAGTCAGTTGAGTAGAGTCCGTTGAATGTAGCAGTCGAGTTTGAGCAGTCGAGTAGGGTCAGTTGAGTTAGTTAGTTGTGGAGAGGCAGTCGAGTAGAGTCCGTTGAATGTAGGAGTTGAGTTGAGACAGTTGAGTGGAGCAGTTTGAGTCGAGCAGTTGAGAAGTTGGAAGCCGAGTGTTAAGTATTGCTTGTACGAATAAACTTGAACTTAACTCTGAATAAACCATCCTTTCTTGTCCTTGCTCTAGATAATAAAACAACACATTTGTAGGTTACTACATTTATATTTAAACTTGCTTTTATCCGCTGTCGTATCTTGCGAGTAGCATTCAAATTCCATCAACTGAATGTTTGATTCGGATTTACAAGTATCCAACTCGATCCCATCGCCGGTAATTACTCGAATTTGTTACACAATCTAACAATTGCCGTAAGATCCCTGGAAAAAGAGGTGCCAGTTGACGCGTTACAGTCGTGGTGAAACATTTCGTGGCGTTTGAATGTTCGTTCGTGCTCGATTGATTCGCAAAGGTAGCCTACCTTGCTTGCAATTGTTGTCAGCCTACGTGTCTCAGCATCTCGCGTCATTGCCTGCCAACTTGATTGGATCGGTAATTTTAATGTGTCGCCAGTCCAGCTCGTCTGCGTTACCACGCATCAATAACGACGTAGCACACGCGTGAGATCAATTAAATCAATTAACGGGGCAGACGCGGGCTACCAGGGACTCAAAATCGAACTGCTTCCTCGTGCATCGACGTTAATGATTATAGCGATTTCGGTAGGAAATAAATCAAGCGAAAGGACGATACAATGTTTACCAGTGAATTATCAGTTTATCGTTCACTGCTCACAATTTTCTACGATATATACATATTTTTTTCTCTAATAAATATATGTAACTGTATGTAACTGTGGAACTAATACACAGAAGCGCTAATAGATATACGCGAAAGAACAATCAATTGAACGATTTGGAAATCTATATGAGGAAAGGTAGCATCTTGTTGAGACAAAAATATTCGTACAGTATTATCAACAAATGTCTGTGTTATACAATATTTATCGTGGAACTCCCTTTTTGACAAATAGATGCCTGTCCCATTTGAACATAGACTAAGAGATTTTATCATTAAGTGATATTGACAAAACCCGCAATCACTTAGTTGTCGACCCGATAGTAATTCTTTGGCAAAATTTGGTTCTACATTTTATCACTCCTCTTTCAAAATTTCTTTACGATCTACTTTCAACGTTGTACGATATTTTTCCTATACACGTTGCATAACGTTTCTCGTACACATCTATGTATAACGTACAGTTACATATATTTGAATACATTTAACGATATGGAAAATACTTCTCTTTCTATTTCTATAAATAAACCAACTGTGAATACTTCTGTCTCTCATTGTATATGCACATAAATTTGGTCTATTCTATTATTTGAAAATTCAAATGAAAAGAATCGCGCGTCAACGCGGTTTACGCAAAGCTAACTCTTTAAGCGAACCAAGTCTTTGAGGATCTGGTCTGTTTTTCCAAAACACGATTCGGCTTGGCTACTGCTAATTTCTAGCAGCCTGGCAAACGCGCCCTGAGAATTCTCGATGACTGTGTACGATTAAAGCCTCGTAGGAGTGGCAGTGTGCTTACCAAGCACTTGGATAACGTCCTTGAGCAAATTCATGCCCTACGAAGAGCCAGATGGTTCCTGTGTCCGAGATATGCAACTCCAAAGTCCGAAGATACTTAGGTACCCGGTAGTTTTCCTTGGAAAATCAAACTTTAACCTTATTGATTTCCATCAGTTTTAACCTGTGAAGCATATCATCCCTTAACTGGACATTTCTATAATTATGAAATTTGAAATTAACAGCAAAGGCAGATCAATTTTAGTTAGAATTTAGTTTTAATTTTTGCGAATATGAACGTGATATAATTTGTTTATAACGAGCATGAAATTTACTTAGAAGGATAGGGGATGTCTAAATGAAGAAATTATTATTCTAATGACCGAGTTAACTAGCTTTCGTTGGTTAATATAATACGTTAAGGAAGTTGTCTGTTATCCTTGAAACATTCTGTGAACACAAACGTTGTAATAATTTGGAACAATAATAATGTAATCAGAGTCTATTGAAAAAATTCTGAAATATTTAGATTTTAGATATCGTGTATCATAACAATGTATTAACCATTTACCTGTTTTCTGTTCCAGGTACGTAACCATTTTCGTCTAAATACTCGTTTGCAGTAGTCCTTTAGGTGAGTGACTTATTGATTATTCAGTCGACGACGATTATCTTGATTTCATTGAAATAGCAATAAAACATGTAAATGAAACGTGTGGAAATTTATTTAGACATTTGCTGATAATTTCAGTAATTAATTTCAACAAAATTCCTTAGATAAATTCTTGGTAACGAACAGGGCTAATTAGATCGAATGATTTCTGTACTGATTGCTGGCCACGTGTTTCAATTTTTGCAATTATCTTTCTTCCAGTTTCAGTTAATAAAATTATATATAACTCCTTCCTCCGCCATGATGATACACCTCGGTGATTTGAAAAAATATAATAAATTTCTTAAAATAAAAAACTACACAACACAAGCCACTCTATGAAATTAATTATGCGTGTAAATACGTCGCTTAGAATACAAAATTATACAAAAACAATTTCTCACCTGATTTAACAAGAAGTTTAGAGCTATACATTTTCCAAACATATATTTCACCATTTCTTTTCTGTTAAATTATAATTTTACGACACTCGGATATTCTAATTTCTCTGTCATCCTTGAAATAAGAGGTTTATAACAGAAAAAAGTTTCGTCCATGATATTGTTATTACAAATATATCACCGTGGTTTCTTCATAGACGATTCAATGTTCGGCTTGATTTAACGCTCCATAAAACGATCATGGATATGGATTCTTCCCGAATTTCGCGACGGAGCCATACTTCACAGAAACGATGTCGTCACCGGTAGGATAAAAGCTCGTCTTCATTGTTCCGCTCCTATGGGGTGATCAAATACTTCACCTGGCGATGTCTTTATTCCGATTCAACGGGAACTGTCATTTCTGTCCTGGCTATTCTTTTTGTTCGAGCCATTGGCCCAGAAATGGTCCGACGTTCGTGAAAAAATTGCGGTAGATGAGGGCCGCGCACCCTTAAACGGGTCTTGCAAATATTTGATTCGATTCAACGTTTCTCGTCGAGCAATCCAGGGTTCCGGTGTTTTCGATTAATCGCGAAAAATTGGAATCCCCTTTGCGAGATTGAGAAAGCAAACGAGAACGTCCGTACGATCGTATAAATGGCAATGATTAATTTATTCAGCTGATCGTCTCGTCAGGATTTACGACGTTGTTGGAATTTTAAATGGGGGAAAATCAGTAAAAGGGGAACAGGGTTTCATTCGATACGCTATAGCGTTCGATGTGAGATATCCATTTGTAATGTTATTAAAAAGAACAAAATAACGAGAACGCTATCGATGATGGTTACTAACAACTGTAAAATACGTTCACCGTCAATGGTAACCAAAAAATACACCTGCACCGATTGTTCGTAATCCGGACACTTAAAAATTAATATTTATCGATTGTTACGTCGCGTAAGACGGTCCGTGCGACGGCCCTCATGGTCTGACCGCCGAGGCCCACACACCGTTACACTGACCTTCGATAAACCTAAGGAACCACCATAAACCGAATCTTTTTAGCTTAATTTCTATTCACATAAGTATTTTCGGTTTATGGATGGTCCTTAAAACAGTCCTTAGGTTTATTACACGCTCTTATAACTTACGGAGAAAGCGGTTGTTTGTCCATTAAAAACAGCAGGTATTTCCCATTAAAAAGGACACCCATACCGAGCTTTCTTCCGTAATTGAACGAGACGGGTCATCACTGTTCGACAAAACGTCGTGCAGTCAACACGACTGTTCCTATCAGCTTCGCGTAGTCCTCACTTCGATCAAAGTGATATTATCTCAGTCTATTCTTTATTATTATTACTCATCTAGCAAGTGTATTGTTATTCATCACTTCTATCAATTATTTCTTCCTATACGACGAAACCTCCAGTGTAATAAGTTGTTAAAATATAAATATTATAAGACTGTGGACTACAGTTTTATTCTCCAACAAATACCCTTATTATCCCACAAGAAATAAGGGGATCGACCTGTTCGTGGTGTCGATCGTTATAATCGTAACGGGAATTTACGACTCCCGTTGACGCGCTTCATCGCGATCGCGTCTCCCCGTGACTGGACGACAAAACATCGATCGTGTAATTTATCGAAGAATCTCAATGTTAAGTAATCTGATCGCGATATAATCGAGAAATTAATATTTTGTCTATGCAATTTTTTTTCAAAAGTACAAGAAATAACCTTCGTTTAAAAGTAAGCCAACGATACCTTTACAAATCGAAAGCTACGATTTAATTTCTATTTACAAAATTCGTATCCACCGTGTCTCCTAGTCCACCGTATAAAACCATCCTTACACACATATCAAAAACGAAATATAAGAAATAAACCGCGTGCTGTATGAGAAACATCGTTGTCTTCCCGGATAGCGTGTATAACGTTTCAAATAATCGTATGGCACAATGGGATCGGACATTCGGTAAAGAAAAAAAAGAAAGGAATACCAACGGAGAATTTTCCAAAAGAAATCACTAAGCTCGATTCGTTGTCGAAGAAGAGAAAGAGAAAAAGATAAAAAGAGAGAGAGAGAGGGGAGTGGTGGCGTGCGAAGGTGTAGGACAAAGGTAGGAAAGAGCGTCCGCATAAACCGGATGTCCCAGGCTTCCCTAGGCGGCGTAATATCGTAAAGCCGATTTCAGTGGAAAAAGGGCGGCGTTGCTGGCCCGCTTATACCCTTCCACGACGGCCGTGTTTGTATGCGTGGCTGTGTAGGTGGAATAAATTTCGTGGCAACAATTCGACAATCCCGCTCCAATCGGAAGGGATACACGGCCAGAGATCCTCCCCTGGACGCAGCTCTGGACCCAAACGATCCACCTTTATCAGGATCCTAGCTGATGGATTCGGCCCCATTCTGCCCCAAATCTATTCCGTTTTATTGCCTTTCTGATACATAAATTTTTATTCAATTTGATTTGCCGCCATTGCTATGGTAATGCGGCGAGAAGAGATGCACACGCGTACTCCCTCTTCTTCTCTACACTTTCATCCCCTTTCTTCTCGCCAACTTCCCTCTTCCGTTCGAGACGAGGCACACGCGCTACTTCTTCCGTGGAGTCACTTCGAATCGTCATCATTTTCCCGGCCTAGTATACTCGGCGCAGCCGTCGGTAACGATTATTTGAAAGGACGATTTTCGCCGCTCTTTCCTTCTCCCCGCGGTACGTTCCAGATGGGCGGCGAGGTCGTTAGAAGGGCTCTAAAGCAAATCGCCTGATCTCCAGATCAGTGGAGAATAATTTTATGGTTTCTCGATGCGCCCACTGTTTAGACCTTCTGGCCGACCATTGTCGCCTAACGACTGCGTTCTTTTATTGGTACGAAGAATTACGATAATTCTTTAAGTGCTTGGTGGATCGTACAACTATACCAGAGGTCTCAAGAGGTAAACTGACGATCGTCGTCTTCGCTTTTCATTTAGTTTTATACGTAAATACGCAACCAGTGCGCAGAATTTTATCCTCCTATATCTGCGTTTAACGTGAAATCTTGCAGCCTATTAACGATTACGCGAACTTATGTCGAGTTATGATTCTAATTGGTGGGATGTGTTATAAACAAAATTCGTAGATAAAATAATTCGTCGATTTCAGCACGACTTACGGCCAATTTTAGGTATTCTGATTGTTTTATAAAACGAATAACGATAGAATTTCCACCGTTGTATTTAGTTTCGTTCGTTTATCTCGGTGTAAGAATGAGAAAATGTTTTTTTTTATTTATTTATTTATTTCAATTTTACAATTTGTCCAGTAGGACATTTGATAAAATATTATAGTTTAGTGGCATATGTGGATGGTTACCCCCAGCGGGGGAATGAGAAAATGTGAACGAAATAAAGATCGACATCCGTCAGCTGATCCATTGACTTGCGCTACTAGCAGTGTACCGCTGGCGTAAAGTCGAATTGTTTGTGACTTGAAAACTAAGTCTCAAACGAAATTATCTTCCATGGACTTTCTCGATTTTCTTGATCTCTAGAATGTTATCCGCTAAATCATTTAAATATTTCCCACTTTTTTAACATTCTCTACCAACTATCGTACATAAAGTAACGCATCGAGGATTATAAAAAGAGCAACATCGATTGGAACTGTTTACGGTTCTCCGACTAATTGATAATCTATTTTCGTATTTAACTATTGATTATTAAAATTAATTAGATTTCGTTCTTACGATAATCTAGAGAATACAGATTAGTATAGAGCATAAATTCTACGGAATAAGTATTATTATTGGAAAGTATGAGGAAAAAATAATTCCGCGATATTTTACGTTTCGAAAATATCTTTAGAAACGTTCGTCATTAGCCTGGTTACAAAAAATCTCTTTCAACCCAACCGGTATGAATTTTCACGAAAAAACCACGTTACTCTTCAAGTTTTCATATACCTCGTTATACTGTTGCTTTTCCAAATTACGAACACTGAAATAACAGCATTTGTTATCATTCATTACCATTATACTGTTCTCTCAATTGTTGTTTCAACTTTCAACCTTTGAGCTACGCATCTCACTCGACACGAGAGCGCTTCCTGTCCGAGCAAAACGCAGCAATTTTTCCCTCAAAGAATAACGTAAACCATCGCACACGAGACGATAAAACGTGATTTCATCCGCTTCTAGTAATTAAGCATAGGGAGATCAGTCTCGCGGCGCTGTCTTACCTCTCCAAAGTTCAAGTAACGCGAGTGCTTAGCTTTCACGACTCCGCGTACGATATCGAATTGCAGGAGTTTCGTAATTGCCCATCAGAGAACTTATTGCCGGTAATATTGGTTCGTATCTATTTGAATACGAACGCTGTTGTATCCGTCGTCGTTTAACGACTTCTACGAGGTGTTCGATTAGTATGCGGGCCTTGACTACGAATCTTGAAATTGTACATGTTGCATCATCGGAAACGCTGGAATCTAATTATTTTCTACGTTATTGCATGGTAGAAAATAAATAGGTATATTTCAAAGTTGAAATCTGGATAGATTCTCTTTCATTGGTCGTTAGATTGCGGATATCTGTGCACACGCATAATTTTCTAGAACGCAGGTAAACCTCTATAGAAATTGTTTATTCTCCATTGTTTCGGTAACACGCAATAATTGCATAATTGCGTTTAAGAACATTTTTACACACATATCGAGTATCACGTACTTTATGTCGGTTTGCGGTTAATTAATTATCAAAAAAATTAGCGAAAATATCTCGAGTATTGGGTCGTTTGGAAAGCTCGTTGCGAGATGTAGTTATAATACGTTTCTTTGTAATAGATGTATTCGATTGTCACTTGCAAGCAGAATTTGTCAAGTGGCATTAACACTAAACCTACCATGCGCGGTCAAACGACCGTTTTTGAAATTTCGTTTAGAATTTCTCATATACAACGTTACTGTATCGCCATGTAGCTTATTCACTTTTCCTATAATATACATACAACCCATTTTTCAATATTCACAACTTTCTTTATCGTTTACTTTCCGAAAAAAATTTATAGCATGTCTAGTCTACCACGAACGGTCATTGGACCATTTGAAAAATTCATGTTTATTTACAACTATATTCTTTGGAAAGCGCACTTCTGAAATTGTTTTACGAGTCTACGATGTAATCGTGGATCTGCGGTGTAGACAAACGCGCGATCGGAACAAATGCATAGTGTTCTTTATACGACGATACGATCTTGCGATCCGAACAGAGAGCATCAAAATTTCACAGTGTATTGTAGAAACTATTACGTGGTATAAGCGATAGTTTCGACAAAGTCAACAGAGCTAACAATATTTTGTGGTATGATTTAGAATTTTTTTTATTTCTGGTCTCAATGTTTTTGCCCCGTTTGATTTATATTTTTATATTTTAGTTTTTACTTTTTACTTTATCATTTGTATATTCATCCCCAAAAATGTCAAGACATTCGAGGAATATCAATTTATTAGACAAAATAAATAATATCGACGAGGATTGTTCGGAAGATGACCAAGAAGTTTCCGATTTTGATAATGATACGGCAGAAAATAATTGTGACTTATTTGACAGCGATACGGACGAAGAGAATATTTTGAATATACGAAGAGGACAAAAAGGAAAGAGATTTATAGTTAGTTCCGAAAGTGAAAATGAGGAAGGGATTGAAACTGCTATATCGAAACTGCTGAATATCGGAAGGAGAGACAGCTAAGCAAAGAATGTTCATCGAAAACAATAATAAACACAGCTACAGATTCTTCTGGATGGAAATCTTGTCAAATAAGATATTGTAAAGTCAATAAGACTAACAAAATTTGTATAAAATGTAAAAAATACGTATGTGGAAAATGTGCAATACAAGATGCTGTAATTTGTAAAAAATGTGCTGAAAATACATAAAGGTAAATAAAACTTTCTAAGTAGAAAAGCGGGGAGCGGGTTTTTATCGTAGCACCAGAAAGATATTTTGCTTACTATCCAATTGCAATTGGCTAAAATCTCTTTCTATATTAAGATACATATGTTTTTTTGAATCGGTCATTTGACCGTTCATGGTAGGATTATGTATACATGAAATGTCGGTAGGTTTAGTGTTAATAGTAGATATAAATAGGGTTTATCGATGACAAATGAGACATTGAAGAGTAAAAGTGGAACAAATCACGAAATTCTTCTCCTCGGTTGCTGGAGTGGCGAAGAAACCCATAAAGGGTTATAGAGAATATTTCTCTGAAGATCGCGTTTGACGCGTTGAAAACACCATCGTTCGTCTCCGACCCTCGCTATCGGAAGGTAGAAACGCGAGGAGGACCTTCGCGATAGATCGAGTTTGGATGGGTGCCCGTGAAAATTCGTGACTGTCGCGGAAATTTCGGTCTCTCGATTTTCGGTAGACTCGCGTCGCTCGGTGTTTATCGGAGCTGGGCCGTTTTCCGCATGCGGCTCACGGAACAACCCTTACTTCTTGCTCCCCTGCGCAAGAACGCCACCCTACGACCCTGACGCGTTGCACGTGATCTGCGAACAGCGATGGCACCAATACCCACGTGCAACAATACGATATTCTACGTGGAACGTATTAACATCCGAGGCCAATGATTTATGGAAACTTGCCGTGTGACTAATGGATCGCGACTGTTGTAGTTCCGCCTTCGTTTTGTAATCTTCCATCAACTTACGGCTATAGAATTCTTCTTGATTATCGTTTAACGTTTTAAACCATTTTAACCGAGTTATTTCGTAACCGGAAACCTGTAGAAAATTAAAACTTAAAAGGATTAATGAGAAATTTAAAAAAAATTCAAACAAATTAATTGCAATTAGGTAGATTCTAAGTCTCGAAAAAAGTATATTTTAAGAAAGATAATATGACACGTTAAGAAGTAAGCGAATGAAACGTTATCATATCCAAAAGATTGTAGCGGTAACTCGTGATTAACAAGTTAATATCAGATGAATTGTAAGCTTGTTAGGTTTTTAAGTCAAGTTAAAATATCTTATCTAACACACTAACGCTATTTCATTCTTCAATACACATTGAAGTATTTGATTTTACAACGATTTTAGTGCCATACGAGTACATTCAATTTAATAAACTCTATATTACACTGTAATTCTACGTTACATTGTATTACACAAATATTTACTACGAAGTAGGATTATGAAAGTTCCATAAACGCGTAAAATTCCGATGCATTAAACTCTATCGAAAATTATCCACGTTTAATTTACGATCGTTCGTTTTATTTTGAGAACGCTCGATCGGGTCCCATCGCTAGTTGTAGCCCTGCACGATGACGCTGAAGAAGAGAACGTGCGCAACGAAAAAGGCGGAGGGTAAAGGCGGCGCGCAGCACGTGACACACATATCGCCTACCTTTCGAGAATCTCTAGCCAAGAAACTTCTTCTTTTTCTTCGTTCGTCGTGACTCTACTGCCAGAATGATAGAAAAAATCTAATCTACCAGATTAAATCTCTAATTCACGGCGCAGTCGGTGGTCGATTCCTGTGAACGAGTGGATCCTTTTCAATGTTGAAAGTGATAGAACCGTCGTATCTAGGCTTTTTATTTCTAAAATTAAAATTATCAAGCAAACTGACGTCTGTAGCGCTCGTTCGATATCGCGAGGAAACAGAAAAGGTGAAAAAATATTGAGATGCTTCCGTTGTATCGCGGCAATCCAAACGGCACGCGACATCTTAAAAATCCAATCGACGCTTATTTTACGTCCATTTTAATTTTCTTCGTCTTACGACCTAATCTACGTGTCTTAAGAAGATGTTAGGACGGCCGACTCTGTACCTAGACCAGGCCACACGCCGCGGACAAGCTGGCAGCCAGAGGTCTTCACATCCTTACCGCGTATCCTCAATAGTCTCAAGTACCCTCCATAAACCTCAGGAATTTCTAGCTAAAGGTCCTTCATACCCAACAAACATTCTTTCATCGAATTATATTTCCAAAGCTTATTGTGCACCACGGGTTGACACGAGAAAGTTGGTTCTTCTCACGTATGCGGCCTCCCACTAGCAACTTCGTCTCGAGGGCGGCTAGTACCCTTCCTCACCTGCCAACCCAGCAAACAACCAATTGACAACGAAGCCTATTTTCCTCTCTCATAACGAAACCTTGTCCTTAAGGAATCAGCTCGTCTCACGTCCTCGGACCCACCCATCGCTAGCTTTCCTCCGCCACCGCATCATTGCCAAACGCCACTGATTTTCCATCTTTCGAACGGTCAATACCTTTGACCGAGTTTCTACCATTAGATCAGTCACATACTCACTTGTTCATACGCAACAGCGTAACTATTCATTACAAGGTTGCTGGAATAAACTGTTAATTATATATTGTTATATCCGTGTCACACTCACTTTAATTACCCTTGTTATCCTAAACGAAATAGGGGATCGATCATTTCGCGGCGTCGATTATCTAATCGTAACGGGAATTTACGACTCCCGTTGACGTGCTTCTTCACGATCGCGTCTCTCCGCGAGTGAACGAAACATTAATCTTAAACATAGAATTAATGTTGAAAATAGGCTCAATAGATATTATTAATACAGTGAGTAATTGACTTTAAATACTTTGGTGACATCTGTTCCGACATTTCGTGGGCGTTTCGGTTTTCTTCTTTAGGATAGACCTGACAAAAATGTCACTATAGCAGATGAACGTCAGAAATGAAGATATAAGAAAAGATCTAAAAATTCCAACAGTCAAAGAGGAAATCGCCAGATACGCAAAAAAGTACAAAAAAAGACTCGCAACACACCCAAACCAGCTTGTAGCTGAAACAAATGAAACCCTAATAGAAAGAAGACCGAAGAAGAAGCATCCCGCAGACCTCGCAACAGAAATATAATAAACAACCTGGAAGATGGAACCCCGCTGGGGGTAACCATCCACATGCTATATTTTTCAAGTTATAACATTTTACCAAATGCCCTTCTGGACAAATTGTAAAATTCAAATAAATAAATAAATAAATAAATAAAAAACTTTAGCAGATGAAGCCTGAATTTGGTTTCGAAATCGAAACACGAAGAAATATATATGTCGATCGAATTTCTGCTTGATTCGGTTTATTCCACTTTGTTCTTCGTAGTTTGGTCGGAAACGAGATTTTATAGCATCGTACGCGCTATAGAGATAAATATATACGGATAAACTGGCTTTGCGTTGCTGCGTTAACCTCGCCAGGAATATAGGAGTCTAGTTACATTTATTTGTGTTTAATTAATGTTGCCGGAACGTTGTGGTAAAAGCGGCACCCATCTCCACAACCCATAGTAGAATTAGCAACTTTCCAGAATTTGATAATCTGATATTCTAATTTAAGCTGGAATATAAATTTCGCGATATAGCGTGCCTGTAATGAAATTCGGCCGAAACAGGGAACAGCACCAGCGAAATGATTGCGGGAAAATTATCCGAGAAAGTTTCGGCTGACTCGCGTCTATTGCTTTCTATGTTCTGTTTTACTTTTGCTATCCTTTTGACGTCTCTGCTATACGGCGTGAGATATAAGTCAGATAAGTTGCTGATACGCGGTAAATTAAACGAATCGACTGTTAGTTAAGAAGACAGAATTACGTAAACCCGATGGCATTGCAAAACGTTGTCGAATAAAGTTTTCCTTTTGTCAAGTTATAAAAGATGTATTGCAACGATAGAAACATTACAGAAGAGCTTTTATAATCTGGAAAAATTGCTAAAACAAAATACTTGAATTTCTTGGAATTTCATTAATTAAAATAATTTACATGGAGGAAGAAATAGCAAGGAAAAAGATATTCAGCCAACTCGGCGAATCTCTTCTCGTAATTCCAATATAAATTTAATAGAATTCAATAACGTAAATTGAACAGAAAAAAAAAAAAGGAAATAGAAAATTACAAATAAAACATTGCGTCGACTCGACTTTGGTTCTTAATGAGTTAAACAGAAACTGCAAAAAGATCGAACGCCGTAAGTAGAGCTTCGATAAACTTTTCTGTTACCGAAAGATCGAAAGTTTAGCGTAAAAGTTACATAATTTGAAAAATTTCGATAGCCCATCGAGTAAGTCCACGAACGTCGATCGGATTCGCAAGGGTCGGAGATTCGTTCGGCGAAGCGATAGGCAATGGCCAACTAACATTAAACAACTATTAACTCCGGTTCCGAAGTCGATCGAAACTGGTATTAAAGTCGACTTGAAAATAACATGTTCGGTGAAGTACTTCTGAAAGCAGTGTCGAGGGGAATTGTCCTATTAGGAAACTCTTCGGTAAAGCGCTACGAACTGTATTTCAATAATCGACTCTTAGGAACGTCGATATTGGCCGAAACCGCCAACATCTGCTGCTTCTGCGAAATCGTCGCTCCGACTTCCTCTCGTGTAGCGATACACGTGGATAATAGACAAGCTGATATTCAAAATAACGATACAATCGAAATAGAATTTCCGAGATTCCAATTTTCACTGACACGGTGATCTTCGGAAATTACGATCGAGTATAAAATAGTGTAATGACAAATATAAAATATAATTGTTTAGTTAAGGAAACACAGTTTGATTCGTCGACCAACGCCTGATATATTTTAACGCTTTGATTCATCAATTTTATCTTCCTCTGTATTACATTTCCGTCTGATGTTGGTCATTTTTCATCGGTTATTACCTTCGTTCTCTTCGTCGTTTCATGGTTTTTCTAATAATATCGCTCTACTTTCTTCTTCGTAGCCGTGGCTGGCAATCTTTTTTACCAAACACTGCGACATTTCTTACCGAAAAAGAAAATGTTAAAAACCGTACGAATTATCGTAACAACCCTTTCATCTGCGTTTACCGATACCAGTGTTCGTATAAGCATCCCCCCGTGAAGAAAATGAACGGTTCTTTTAAAAATAGCACTTACAGCCTCTTTTTATTATACTTTCGCCCTTCAATCTCGAAGGAAGAAAGACAAACGAGAAGAACCGATCTCCGTCGAAACGCTTGGCCAAAGAGAAACGCGCGTTCGCGTTTTCCATCCGAAACGCCCCACGAAACTCGTAATGTCCGTTGGCCGGAGTTCCATCGCGCAAAGTTGGCCGGATCTCATCAGAATCGATCAGCAAATAGCACTCTCCGCGGAGAGTGGCTCGAAGGTGGATAGAATTCTCGCAGCAGGGTCAGCACGTAAAACGCGGATCCATTCTGGCATCGTGGGCCGAGGTCACGATGTGCCTGGTAGATTATGCATAACGTGCATGCATATATGCATCAGAGAAGACGCGTATCGGGTCGACAGGTGCGAGCTACGGATTTTCCGATGCAACGGCCTCTGAGCCCTCGACTTCCGGCCCGGCGGAAAATCGCCGACGCCAGAAGAACGTCCACGGACCTAACAAACTATACCGCGGTGGAATTTTCGGCCGAACGAAGAGAAGAGGGACGAAAACGTGAAGAGCAACGATGCGAGGATGGTATAAAGGGGAATACGGAGTACGAGGTGGCACCGCGCCAACCAGCTTCTCGTAGCTTTTCCATCGCCATGCCCATTTCGCCTGTATTGGAGATCGTTCGATGGAGATTTCGGTTACACCGAGTTATTTGTTTGTCGTTCGATTCGAATCGTCGGATCGTTGAAGTACTGTTCTTCGGATCGCATTATCGATAATTTCACGTCAACATGATCAGCTTGAGACTTGTGCGACGAGGTCGGTTTTCCTGAGCGTGGAAGAAGAGCAGTTTTTTCTTTCCTTTTTTAACTTGGACTAGTGTTGGTAACGTTCGAATTTTGGGAAAGTCTATTCTACGCATGTTCTTTTGTCTGAGAGCGTTTGATGAAGAGGAAAGGAATTATATTGTTGTGGTATCTGATGATTGATCATTACGTTGGATCAAATGAATTAAATTAATCGTTAAATTAATCGTTCGATACCGATGAATTTTTATTGGAAATATTTTCTTGTTGCACTGTCAAAACGAAATATTGTGACAAACGACTGCTGGATAAATTCGTATAAAAATATTTACACGTAGATATCGATTGATTTGAAGATCATCTTTCAGCGTTTCGTTAATGCAAAACTCAAATAACACCAACAGGCAGGCGTTAAATAAAAAGAAGAGAAGGTCTGATTACTAAACGTAGCACGTGTTAAGTACACGACGCTTGTAGACAACATTCAAATAACGCTAAGAAGAGTAATTATCATAAATTTATGCGGCTACGTATTCAAATTAGATATTCAAATTGGCTGCAGTAGTTAAATGCAAATTTTAGCACTCGGCGCGTATTTACTGTTACCTGATGAGGGCTTCTGCGCCTAGTTTCGTTCCTTATTAACCAGCGACACCGTTTTGTATATTTAGTGTAAATTCTCCAATGTGAAACTGCGATTTCTCTTGATATTTCAAATCCTGCGAGAAAAATGATTTGCCAAGAAAGAATCAAAATAGCTTCGACCCGATCGATCGAAATCTATGGCAATATATGATATTCCATATTAAGAAATCGAATTATCTTTTTTAATCGATCATTGACAGTCACGTGGATCATCGTAATAGATTATTGGCTGTTCAACTGAGTCATAAATCGAATTTTATAATATTTGCTAAAAAATTAATCAAATGCATTTTTATCGTAAAGTATGGAATTACATCATAGTTACATAGCATTGTTCGATATACATACATAATATATTTTCCATACTTTGTATATTTTAAATATTTCCTCATAGGATGTGCATTTTGTACATTTCCGCGTCATTGAATTTTCTCTAAACGCATCGATGTCCGCGATCTTTTCACCACTACGCTCAGCGGCTTTTAAACAGAGATAATGACTTTCTTGTGAAAAAATTAAAAGAACATTTCTTACCTACGTACTAGCTGCTTTCAACTGATTTCGGAGCAACGTATAATTCAGCAGCAGCACACGATTCCCGAATCAAGAATTTTACAATCCTTTTCGAAAAGACCCGTTAATTCTATATATTATGCCGGTTCCTAGAGGAGATTCCAGGAATGTTATACAGCGATGTATTTAATGCGAGCGCTTACTGTCAGTCGACTATTCGGCGAGAATTCCTGTCCGTAATTTCGTGCCTTATTAACCGACCGTGGTGTCTGATATATTTTATTCGAATTTTCCAGCCGGTGCGCGTATAGCGTAATAAACTGACAAAGGTACGTATGATATAGCGTACAGACATTTGCGAGAATTACCAGCGGCCCGTTGTAATGTGCACAGGAATATTTCATCTTCGCCTCATCGCATCGGCCTCATCGCCGCCTGGCAAGTATTTAATTAAATAACATAGTTAGCTGGCTCTACACCGAATCGCCAGCGTATTGAAATTAAACAGCACGGATAAGCCGCGTACGAAATAATTATTTGTTTTCGCAGTTCCTTTGTTCGCTGACTATATAAGTAGGTTAAGGAAAGCGAAGCATTTTTATCCAGCACGAGATTGTAGCTAATACAACGTAACTGGTCTGTAAGAAGATTTTAAAAAGAACGATCAATTTCGAATATTGAAAATCTAAAGCAAGGGAATTTAAATAGACTTAAACTACAAAATCTTAATTAAATTTCACATGGAATTCTAAGTACATATTATAAATTATAAGAATCGTTAATTAGCAAGAAAATAATACAAAAAATAATTTAGGAAATTAATTGCATACCGAAGCGTATGTAGCAACGTGAACGCATACCTTTTACCTTTGATGAAATTTTAATTCAATTTTTATATATTTTATAGTCGGCGTAAAATAATGATAAAAGAAATAACCAATTCAATGAAACGTTATTCCCTTAAAACGTCATTGAGAAAAATACATATGAAGAATCTAATTACGTTTAACTTCTATGATTTGTGCGGAAAACAGAGTTAGCTACTGCTTAAACGATTTACTTTGTAAAAATAATATCTTTTGCCGTGCAGATAAATCAACGCAAACGAGATGTACCATAAGCTCGTTTTAACTGAAGCGTCCAGAGGAAAGGAACTTAATCCATCGCTTGACCACCTGCAATACGTTTCCTCTTCCTTCCCCCAAGCATTATCGACGATACATTAATTGAATCGTTCAATCTTTCGTTCAAATAAATTATTTAACCATACTGCTGTAACGAAAACTCACTAAAATGAAAAATCACTGATTACCATATCGCGGATGTTTAATATTCAATTCTGACGAAACGAGTGACTCACTTCCACAAGTTTATTTATTCCGTGAAGTTTAGTGATATAGATGTAGTAACCTACAAATGTGTTTGTTTTATTATCTAGAGCAAGGACAAGAAAGGATGGTTTATTCAGAGTTAAGTTCAAGTTTATTCGTACAAGTAATACTTAACACTTGGCTTCCAACTTCTCAACTGCTCAACTCAAACTGCTCCACTCAACTGCTACTACTCAACTCGACTGCCTCTCCGCAACTGACTAACTCAACTGACTTTACTCGACTGATCAAACTCAACTGCTACATTCAACGGACTCTACTCAACTGACTCTCTGCAACTGACTAACTCAACTGACTTTACTCGACTGCCTCTCCACAACTGACTAACTCAACTGACCCTACTCGACTGCTCAAACTCAACTGACTCTACTCGACTGCTCAAACTCAACTGCTACATTCAACGGACTCTACTCAACTGACTCTCTGCAACTGACTAACTCAACTGATTTTACTCGACTGTCTAACGTCTTCTGTTTGTCCTCCAGATGTGCCTGACCCATTCCCAGGTAGATCCCCTTTAATTACCCCAATGTTGTAAAGGGCCACAGGTATGACCCATTGTCAGGTAAATCCCCTTTAATTACCCCAATGTTATAAAGGGCCACAGGTATGACCCATTGTCAGGCATGTTCCTTTTCTCGATACTACGTAGATTATATAACTTCTAGGAAAAATTACAATCGCTTTCCTATAGTTGTCAATATATGGCGCGTATGGATCATTATGATCAATGGTACTATCGAACGAAACAACGGAGGATATAATTTATCAAGTTATTTGTAGCGCGACAGTATCCCTCGAAAGTGAAACACGCAGTGATACTCGAGAATCATATTCTTCGAGTATGTCTGAAATTATCTGTCTAGCAAGAAATTTCTCAGCTGTCTGTACTTTCTACGCGCGCATAGTGATAAACAATTCAGAAATAGAACAGCAGCTTCGCATTATAATATACGTCATTTTGCACGCTGGAATTACCGATATTACATACTTCGCGTTACTTTTACTCGAAAACGGAAGGGTTCGGAGGTGAATCTTGCAGTTTAAAATGATTCTTCTAGCCATTTCACGCAACGTTACGTACGTTAAAACTTTCAACTTTTAGAATGAATATCTTCGTTTGATTCAAATTAGACTCCCTAGAAATTGACGTATCACGTATACATAGTAGATCAGAAAAACGTATCGTTACAATTTCCAAAAATTCGTCGAGAGAATTGATCTACGCCACAGATGCCTCAAAAGCAAAATAAATCCCATCTCTGTGAGAAACATAGACGACATACCAAACAGATCGCTCATATCGAAAATGGGAGTAAAGGAAGACGAAGGTGCAAGCCAAAGAAAAAATCGGCGAGTCGTCGTCTTTCACGCGGATAGGCTGTGATCAGGAACAAAGGGAGGACCTTTTAGTCGTCAGGGACAATTCAATAAGGTCGACGAAGTGTGGATTTTTCTGATTAGTCGGCAAAGTTGGACGGCCGGTGGCGCGTGATCGTCCTGCTGAAACGATCGCCGCGGGAGCTAAGAGGCAGGTGCCTTTGTCTTATTTTAAAACTAACCTGCTCCGCTCGGCCATTCACGTCATGCCCCAGGAAATGCACTCAACACCTTCGGCACGAACACACGAAGTTTCAATCGGTGTCGAAGCGCCGCTCCGTGAGCTGCTTACCGTTTTTCCAAGCTCGTTTTTGTAACCAATGAAATCGATTCGAGGCCGCCCAGTATACGCCGTATCGACGGTCATCCAATTCCTCGGATACGTTGTCTGGTCGTCGACTGAGAATCAACAGGAACCGCTGGACAGGTGTTTCTCGTACTAAAGGACAGAACGTTCTGCAACGTACAATGTGTTGATAGACACACGCAGTCGAAGAACAGACACCGATCGTACAAGGCACAGTGGCGGGTAAAAGAAAGTTTAAATTTGATACAGTATGAACTTTAGCGACTTTTGTGCTGAAAGTTTTTTACCATTTTGACAACAGGTCATCTATTCTCTGCTATATATTACACGTATCTATTCGTTGCTCTTATTAAATTTAAAGTTATAGTGTCTTTATATGTTTCTTATTTTGTAAACTTTAGAGAAAATGCCTCTTATAACATTTAATGGATCGAACAATTGCCACTTAGATTCTATTTTTTTATTTATATTTGAATGCTGTACGTAATCGACTCTTAGACTGTAAACGTTTTTACGGTACCCTCAGAATGTAAACTCGGGTCTTTCATGTCCGATACACTTTTCAGTAGGTAACACTTGTTGAAAAAAGATGCAAAGAAATTTATGCGACATCTTCGAACGTTCTAAATTAAGATTATTATAAGACTTTTGCCAAATAAGTTTTCTCAAGAGAGGTAAAAAAGGTTTTCTATCTCCTAACTTGCGAGAAACTCAATTCGGTCCGGGCATGAAGTATCCACCTTTTCGGTTTAAGAGCCGCTTATGGTGTAACAAGTAAAAAGGAAGTAAAAGTAATTCTACGTTATGAAAGGTGTATACGTAGGTACAGCGAACTCTAGAAAGTATTTGGACACTTACCGAAAGAAACTTTTATGTATACATACATTGTATGTATAAAACATTTTGAAATTTCATAAGCGCTGTATGATCGTATTCGATAAAATTCGAAACCAGTCTGAAAATGTACATATACAGAAGTTATTTGTTGTATTTTTAAGAAAAGAAAATTGGACTACGTACTTTAGCAACTGACTGCACGAATTACAAAATCTAAATATTCAAATATCTATAAGAATTTTATAGATAAATTAATATAATGTCACGTCTCGCCGTAACAAAGGCTAAAACCTACCAATAGCGCGAGACGGCGTTTCAATTCGAAATAAAATTTAACAATTTGTTTAGAAACCGAATTCGAGCTTCGCAAACCGCCACATGACGCCCCCCCCCTTTCTACGATAAAGCAAACTATAAATAAACGTAGCAACATGGAAGAATTCATTATTCATTGTTCATTATTCAGATTCAGATTATTCAGATAATTCCTTAGTTCTGTGTGATTAGTTCCTCAGTTCTTGGTGATCAGTTCCTCAGTTTTGGCAAGTAATTTCTTGGTTTATAGCGATTAGCTCTCAATTCCTCAGGCTCTTAATATTTCAGTTACTTTGACTTTTAATTCTTTAGTTCTTTAGTTCCTGAGCTCTTAGCTCCTTAGCCTTAGTTCCTTTATCTCCTAGTTTTCTCAGCTCTTAGTTCTTAAGTTCTTTAATCCTTTAGTTCTTTAGTTTTTAATTCTTTGTTTCATTTAATTCTCAGTTCTTGTCAGTTTTGTTAATCAACGTGCTTGTATTTGTCAATTTGTAAATTATCGAAAATCACTTAAATTCAAATTTTGTAATTAGTAAAACGTATGGCGAACAATTGTAATTTCGAATACTCTAAATTTCAACGATAATTCTGTTAATAACCAATTAGAATCAGAATAAACTTTTCTTGTGGAAAATATTTGTTTTACAATATAATTAGATTAAACGAGCATTTATTTTCGCCAACTTTGATCCCCTCCCGTGTCAGTAGTCCTGCGCGTAGCGGGTTAGCCGAAACGTGCAGTTTAGTTGGTAATCGCGTTAAACATCGGTCAACGCTACCCACCGATATTTAATTGTCGACAAAATTACTAAGGAATACGACAATTCGGGATCATCGAAAAAGATAACGACAACAAAAATTCTAACTGAAGCATCCTCAGATTGTTTCTGGTGGCAGCAACTACCATTTACCCGAATTTCAAAATTTAACGGTAACGTGAACCGAACAATTGAAATAAAAACGTAACAATAATCTTCACCAAGCATCTTCATTTCATGCATCTGTTTCCGTGTACGTAAAACAAACATTTCGGTACATCCAAACTGCGTATTAAATGTCAACATCGTGCTGCATCCTCCATTCTACGTCTATCCACCTTAACAGAAAATGGAGTTAGAATTTCGAACTCATGGACATTCGAACAGCTGAAACATTGTTCGTGGATAATCGTACTTGCTTCCAACGGGATTTCCAACGGGATGAATCCCGCTAGGTATAATACTCATAGTTTGGTCGCAACGATGGGAACAGTTATTCCACCTCTCATTTATCAAAGTCGACGAGCAAGGACTCGGTGGACGATTCTAGATTGAGTCACGAACGGCGCCTTTTCTGAGTCGCCTATTTTCTGTCAGGAAAAAGAAGTCGACCGTGTCCTTGCGAAGAGAGCACGTGACACGTGCCATTTTTATCGTTCTGACGCGTTTCCCCATTGTTTCGTACCGGATAATCGAGAAAAACACCAAGTTCTTTCCTGTCTTCCTAACGCGTCCTTATTACGTTTTAAGAGTAGAAAAATTAGACTTTCGGCTAGTGGAACGTCATAAGTACGTGAATAATAAATAGAATGACTTTACTTCAACTAATTCTTCGTAACATGCGTCGAACAACAATATCTTTTGTCAACACTTCGATGGCCAAACTTTATTTCCACGTCAAAGTATCATACTTTCTTCACAAGTACAATGTTGCATGTTCAGGATGTACGTGTTGTATTTTTAATTGAACAATGTTTTGCAAACGACGAATCCTCTCGTCATTCTACGTAGAAGAGTATTAAGGTAAAATAGTCGAAAATTGAGCGGTTTAACACGTTCGTTGCCCAGCGTGATTCGGCCAAGTTTCCTGCGGGGCCCAAATTCGACCGCTGGTACGCAGAACGTAAATAGAGCGACAAGCAGGAATTCATCGTTTATCGTCTTCGATTCATTGTAAAGAAAAGATTATTTATTTCTGAAATGGAAAAAGCGATAAGCTATCCAGCTGGAGTATTCCAAGGGATCTCATGGCAGATATCTCGGATCTTTCATTTAGTCGAGAAGCATACTTGCGAGACGTACATCGGTGATTCTTTCCTCCTCAAAATGTCCAGTAAACAGCGTGAAAATATATTTGAAAGCGAGGAGAGTGGCGATGACGGAGTCTGTAACTATTTTTCGATGTGCCTAAAATCACCCCAAATGTGTTTGGAATGTTTTAACGAATACCATACGATATAGGATAATGTAATATATTATCCAGAACATAAATTAATGAAAAGTATGGTAAAACGTGTTTTTAATATTTTATGTTGTATATCCTATATATAATATCGTATATTTAATTAATTCGAACAAGAAGAGCGTCACCATCCTTTGGTAACGGGGCCCCCACGCAAGTATACCCGTTGCATAGATATGTGTCACGTGGCGACGAACGTGTTAAACGGTATTTTAACTTTAATTTTGTAGAATGTATCAATGGAAGATAAGAAAAGATGTGACGCACTACTCTAGTGTTTCCGTTTCCCCTCGTCCTTTATACAGTAAGTTCAACAAGATTAAAGTTAAAATACCTTCTGAAGGTATCGCAAAGAAGACAGAGAAAAACGTAACGCATTGCTCTTGTCTTTTTCTTTCTCTCGCCTTTCGTACAGTAAGTTTTGCAAAATCAAAGTTCAAATATCTTCTGAACTGGTGATAGCAGTAGTTTCTCTCCCATGGAAGTACAAGACGTTCCCTATACGTCATAAGCGCACTTTAAAACACAACCCCATGTAACTATCTTACCAAGTAATCAATTTTCGACTATATTACTGTATAATATTTTTTCTTTCATAGAACAAGTATAGTGCTAGGAAAATATCATAATACTCTTTGAACCTCATGAACACTCATCTTCTTCCATCCACAGCTAAATATACTATATCGTATTTCTAATGTTTGCGATTTGGTATAAGGTTTGGATTAGTTCGAGCCAAGTTTGAATTAGATTGAAGTTTGATCCATATCTTAAGGCACTCTATTCTAAATAATTACGACTGAATGTTGCTCCATTGTATCGCTATTTATTCTAAATTCCGATGAATGCGTCAAACGCTCGCGTCTTACAGGAAATCCCGTGTTCACGTGCATCCGATTTTCATCGTTTTCAATGAGGCCCTCGATGCCCACTTGACAAATTCATCCGGTCGCATGGGATATATCCTCCGTTTGCCAGTTCCCGCACGTAAGCGAAACGTCAGCTTTTCAAGTTCCTTCGAGTTGGGCGACCGCCACCCGTCCCATCCTCCTCGTTTGCTTCTTTCTTCTCCTTTGTACTCTTGTTTCCCAAGGTTGGCGATACCTTTTCGTTCCGGACTTCTCGTTCTCACCCCGTTCCGAGGACACTTTGTCGTCGTAAGCGGGTTGCGATTCTTCGTTGACGAAAGACAGAAGGAGCCCGGCGTCGCACCATTCGCCACATTATCCGTGTTGACGTTGCATGCGGAATGTCCGCGAGAAAATTTCAATCCTAGAGATTGCTGCTTTCCGACGATGTTCTTGTTGAAAGCGAAACCGCTGTATTATTTATGAGCCTCTGCCACGCCACCCTGGACAATTTGCCGTTCCATGGGTGACTGTCTGTTTTGTCTCCAGCGTTGTTTCACTCTGTATGTGCCTCTCTCTCTCTCTCTCTCTTTCTCTCTCTCTAGGCTTTTTCCTTTTTTGTCGAAAGTCTCGGGTGTGGAAACACGCGCTGCTCTTTGTTCCCGACAGAGGTTATTTTGACTTCTTTTTTAAGGGTGAGATTTAGAAGGGCGTTAAGGCTTCCGCACAGTTCGTAGAGGTATTTGCAAAATAAATTAAACCTGCAGACTCATAAAAATTAATACGCAAGAAACAAATTTCAAGTAATCGTAAGAAGCTTTTAAGGATTGTGGAACGATCATTTTGTTTGAAAGCTTGGAACGTAAAGGATTTATAAATCTCCATCTGTAGTGGATTTTGATATTACGAGATCCTGGAATTTTTCAGAAATAGATACGTTTAGGATTTGTTGTTTAAATCGAAGGAATTAAAAGGGACAAAGATATCTCCCAATTAATTCGATTATTTTTACGATTTTATCATATTTCAAAGTATCGAAGCTACGATAATATTGTGATATTAAAAGAATCTGGGATTTGTCATATCAAATGAATTTAGAGTCATTGGATTCGTAAATAAAAAATTTTTACGCGTTTTATAGCAATTAAAATATTGCATAAAAATATGAAGTACTGAGAAGTGAAGAAGCTTCATAGTAAGTTGCTGTTACGAAGGAAAATTATTTTACTCAAACATAAAATAAAAAGAATCATCAGCATATACTTAAAATTAATGTAACGTTGAACTGCTGTTGACATCGAACACGACAGCTCAGTAATCTTCAACAATATCTCATCTTTGTCAATAACTTTAATTCAGTAAAATAATTCTGCTTCTTATATTGTTAGAAAATGGAGAAATATATAATTGTTAATGTTAATGATTATGGATCTTTATTGCCGAGATAAAGGTATAGAAACAATAAATATTCATTTAATATTCACAATAAAGTAATTATGCATTTATTTAGCGAACGATTTCAACCATATTGAACGATACAATCTTGCACGTGTCTCAGCATTTCCTTCTCACGCTACCTTCCATACCAGATGCCCTTCCATTCACGACTGACTGCAGAACAGTTTACGTTCTTTTGTCTTCGAGACGCCGCGCACACACACACACCCATACTCACATACTACGCAGTCAATTCAGCACATAAAATTACACATATCTCAACAGTTAATATGTTAAATTATTTGTATGGAGCTTCGTGAAAATTGTATAAAGTTAGATCGAAACGAAAAAGATGCATTTATAGCTTTTAAAACACTTTACGTTTTCAGCGCAGTTAATATAATAATTGTATCAAAGGACTGTGCAATTTCATCATCCCGACGAATTTGTCGTGTTTGATAAGTGCACTGCAATTTATTGTTAAAAATATCTTTAGATTGATCGTTATTGCTCCAAACGAATTGCTCTCGTCGTAACAACATAGGAAGGAGAGTAACATAGCAATCAAAAGATTGAACGACGATTGCAGTTTTTGATCAATTTTTGAAAAAAACATTTTAACTTAATATTTCAATATTAGCAGTTATATTATTTAATATATCAATTATTAAACTATTTTTTTCGTTGTTCGATAAATCAAGCATGGTGATATATTTATATATCAAATTAATATAATTACAACTACTATATGCAATATAATTGCGATACTATAGATGTTACAATTAATAAAATAAAATATCAAAGGTACTGACTTACAAAAAAAAAAAAATGTATAATATAACGTAATTAAAGATATAATGAGTTTCCCCACAGTTGGAGATCCAATAAAAAGGTTTAGAGAAAGATGGAACCGAATTCGTTCCACGATGTGAGATTTCATTCAAAAGTAAGTGTTACGCGTTATAAATATGCACTGGTAAATGTAAGTACTCTTCGTTTCATCATTAATCAGATTCTATCTGAAAATGTTTTTTATTCAAAACTCGGAGAAAAAAGTTAAATCCGAAATTAAAACATCAAAATTGTAATTCTATATTCAACTACTAAAAAAAAAAAAAAAAGAATAGAACAAAAAAAACAGAAAAGCCATTAAAACGAAAGAACTTTCAGAATGGTTTTTTTTTTTAATTCGTAACGAAGTTGTAACTAGTGATTCAGAATGTCAGAAATCGATTCGAGTGTTATCGTGATTTTGATCAAATAATTACGAGAACCATTAAAAACTTTCCTAACGCTATTCGATTACACGAACGACGACCACCGTTTTAAAGCTGAAAGTTGGGAGCAAGTGGGTGAAAAATTGACCTGTATTATAGGAAACGTTAAAAGTCGGTTAAATATTCTATCAAATATGATAAAAAAAAAAACGTATAATATCTATGTGTATTTTATGTAATATAATTTATATAATTATACCGTATAGTATTTATTTATTTCAGCCTGATGGCCTAGAAATCTCACTTGGTTTTACATAGTTTGTAGACATAAAACAAAACTAAAACGAATCTCACAGACAACTACGATACTGTCACGTCGGAGACACGAGAAATCGCGAAATTAACAGATCGCCGGTAATTTCCTCGCCTCCCAGTTCGAACGAAATAATTCTTTCGCGAATAGGGTGAAGAAAATTAAACTTCGTATATGAAAATGGACTTTTATTATATAAATCCAACAGAGTGATGGTTCAAAGTGTTACAACAAAAAATGAACGGAAAAAGAACTCTAGTACTGACTTGGGAGGGTTTTTTATATCAACCGTTTAGTTCCTGTGGTGGGGTGATCGCTGGAAGCCGGTCGCGTAGGTATGCTGCTACTGCTTAGTTACAATTTTTGATGACTATGGTATGCAAAGAATGTGATTATCCTAGCGCTGTATTCCGAGACGCCTGTGACAATACCATAAAATATAATTACATGAAATAAGACAAACGAATGACCAACATTACTGGCAACAGGACATTATCGATGAGCAATTACGAGTAACGATAAAGAGGATGTAACGTTTAAATGGGAACGAAAGAAGAGTATGAAAAGCGGATGCACCCGCGGTTACTTGGTAATGTAAACACGTACACCCCTTTTTCCCTGGCGTCGAAGCTGGTAGTTCAATAAAATCGTACTTCTCCCTTCTTCTTCCCTTTGGGGTTCCCTTAACGACGTGCCAGGATAGGCAAAGTCTAACTCCATGAAAAGTTATCCGCGGATTCAATATCGCTCGCCTTCGACCAAGATCCAGCGGCCGAGCGCAGCTTCCCTCCAATTCTATGCAGAGTTAATTAAAAACAGGATAGGCCAAGCCTCTTTAATGTCTTAAAGTATCTCGATGACTTGGGGAATAGTTGCAAGTTCGTTTGCTAAAAGATTTCCTAAACTCGGATCTACCTATTTTTGATTAATTAAACCGCCAACAAACTTCGTTCTCCGCGTTCATAGCTGTTTGCGTTACGAGCGTTCGAAGAAAAATAAAGAATATCTGAATTAATTTCTTTACATTTTACTGCATTTATCATTTCCATTATATCGCATTTCTAGCAACCGCTTTATTCCGGATACTTTACGTGTTAAAGTTCAACGTGTTAAAATTCGATATTGCACTTTGCATAGAATAACGAAAGTTGTATATTATGAGATACTATTAGTCTTTGGTATAATAACCAAAGTATGAGAAAATATCATCTACTTTGGATACACCTAGACAAAATATTTTTTTTTTTTTTTATTTATAAAATTTACAATCAATTCTCGCATTGAGAATTTTTAGTAATTTTTTCTGGCGTGGCGCTGTAATAACATCATCAATAAAGATTGATGGAGGAGGAGGATTTTTTTGTGTATGTTGAATTGTTGGTGTTTCAACTATGCCCATTGAATTATCTGTAGATTCTAATATCGCGAATCTGTTGTGAATGGTAATGTGTCTCGATGTCAGTTCGTTCTGATTAGTGTTTGCATCTTTTTTGATTGAATCAAGCTTGCGTTTTTTGATGCAGTTGGTGTGGTTCTGAAGGTGGATGATGTTATCATTATTGTGTTGCCACGGAGGAGGTAGAACGGTGCGGTTGCGGTTTTGTTCGTGAGGGCTTGTTATAGTTACTCGGACCATCTTCGAGCTAGTTAATTCAAATTGAAATAACTAGTCGAGAGGCTAAGATTTGTTAGAGATTGGGAAAGATGGATTTTCCACGAGTAGTTTATAAAAACACTTGGTTTGTTTCTGATTTTCACTCACTTTCGACAGAGGGTCGTCACTTATTATGAACTTCACTGGGCACTAGACACACGTGTGCACGCTTCGGCAGTCGAAAGAAAGCTGATAGACAAAATATTGAAAACGAGCAGAACGATCCGTATTATCTTACGATAGAAGAAGAGAATTCCGTGATCTCTGTTAACAATAAATGATAACGTATCCATAAGAAATGAGAAACGAATAATTTTAATATTAGGTTCTAGATATGTACGCAGGGTTGTCACGGAGCTTTGAAGGAGCTACAGATACGCTACGTCTGTAACTTGTTGTAAATTGTTGCTTGGACTTTTACAATAGCGATTTTAAATATTCTGACTTAAGTTCATCTTTAGCGTGGGTTGTGTCGTTGCAGTTGATATAAAGATTACGTGAATCAGTAACGAGAGAAGGCAGAATGAGTTTATCTGTCAATCATGTCTAACGAATGATCTAACGTTTGAGTACGTATGAGATGGTTTGGGTAATTTAAAGAACGCGAGAAGAGTCTAATTGATACGCCTGATATAGCATCTTGTACTGTTGGGATAGTCGTGTAAATAAGACGTTCATAAATGATAAGTTGTCATCTGACGCAGTTCAAATCCATCGAAGGGTCGATACTCTTCTAATTTCCATTTGATATTTCCATTGCGAGTGTTGAAATACATTGAAACCCTAATAATTATTAATTAATAATTACTCCATAGCAAGTATTCAAGCAATTTCGTGTATATTCACTCTTCCCAATGAACTCTAATTCAATATTCACAAGCTTCTGCTCCACTCTTTACAAGTGTCTACAAAAAATGTTCTTTGAACAACCATTCGACGTAATTTCCTTTCAGAGTACAATTTCTCGCTGTACCAATACCTTTCCCTCGGCTCTTGTGTCTGTAGACGTATCTGAAATCGGTATTTCAGCAACGTTGTCCTGCAAGAAGTCGTAGCTGGGGCTTCCAGCAGGATATTACCTTCTTCTGAGGAACGCGCTGGAACGCTCGGTATTTAGGGGTAGAATGAGAGAGGGAGAGAGAGTGGGAGAGGGAGGAGATAGGGAGAGACAGAGGTGATCGTAGACATGGGACTCGATACGCCGGGAATGGAACACACCATAGAGATTGTACTAATTAAGTCCCACCTCCCATTAATTGCCAACGTTCCTGCCTTGTCAATGCTCGCTGTTCGTCGCTATGGCTGCGGACACCGGCCGTTCATCGCTGTGGCTGCAGCCACCAGTGATGTAGTTAACAGAATTTCGATATCGACATGCTCCACTTACGTAACTACTTGCTTCTGCATGTTGGATCGCGCGAGTTGCTTCAACTTCAATACCGCTTGCACTCGGTAACAAGTCTGGTTTATCGCCCGATAAGATGTTTGCAAAGCGAGCTCGAAGCAACGAGAGATACGGTTGGATTCTGTTTAACTAGTCGCAGATCTTTTCCTCTCGGCTTAAGTCTCTGATGTCGTTATGAAATTGTGCTCTCTCGTGAATTTTCCTAATTACCTTAATTGGCTTGCGTCGAATAGGAACGAAATTAAAATGAAGACTATACGAGAGAAATAGGCAGATAGATGTGTTTTTGTTCATTTTTGTATTTCTACGTCGTTCGACGGATAGAAAGTATTTTGTGTAGCTGAAGAAGAGAACAACTCGATGGATTCGAAGATATACAGTCTGTCACACAAGAGCGTGTCTGCGATATTTCTGTAAATATTTATATATTTGTAAAAAAATTTATATGAATTGAATCTACATCTAAAACACTAATACGCTATTACAGTAGGGTGTCCAATCTCCTCCATTAGCGATTATAGCTTGACATCGTTTCGGCATACTCTCGACTAATTTTTGAGCGTAGGATTCTGGTAACGACCTCCATATCTTTCGAATGTGATGTACAAGTGTTCTTATTTTTGTGATACGTCTTCCTCTCAGCTTGCCTAATAGGACACCATGCCCAAAACGAAGATTCATCAGTGAATATTATATTACTCCAATCACGATCTCTGTTTTCATTCGCCCATGCCAGACGATTTTCGACGTTTCGCGTACGCGGCACTCATATTAAAAAGCTCTGTTCCTTTCACTGTTTCAAATGAAACTGAAAGGTATTTAGCAACGCGTATTGGAGAAGTTTTCGTTTGTTTACATTCTTTTTATCTCATTCTGATTAGGTGTCAGGTTTCGCAGATATCGCAGACACGCTCTTGTGTGACAGACTGTACAGATACTCTGAGAATAGGCGATAGATTCACGATGTTTTGTAAGAAATAAATTATATCAGTGTAAAGTAAAGGTAATAACATTATTACGTCTGCAGAAGAGTAAGAAATAGAGAAACTTATACCTTGTGAACTATTTTTTAGCATCAAAATCTAATCAACTTTAATTTTCTGAAGAAGGACGAAGGTCTGGCAGAATTTTTACAAAATATCTCGTATATATGTAAATCTAACCATGAATTTCGCGTCGTGAACGAAGATAAATTAAGTCCCGTATTTGTCCATTAGATCTATAGATCCAGGTGGGAATAGAAGCACGGTCGACGCGTATAGGTTGCCGGAGTAAATAAATCTTTATTATGTCAGTGCTCTGCCCGTGTACATTGCTTGGCTTCTGAACGTGTGCATAACATTTGCAAATACACCACTAACGTTGATGAGCACTCAGGCTGTGCACTATATTAACGTGACGGGCTGAAACGTTAATCCAGATGCGTTGATAGCTCGAATTTATTAGCCAGCAAATTCATTATCAGCGAATACGCGATTTGCGGCGCGCCCCGAAAATCACAAGGGCGAAGAATCATTCCGCGATATCTATCGGTATCGTGCATAGCACCACGTTAATTATGTAGTTTAAAACCTGTGTTTAAATCCATTCGTTACATTATACGCGTTACGAGAACCGTAGATATCGAGGAATAATAAACGGTTTGTATAAAGAAACTTATATTCTAAGTTTTTTAGAATTTTGCGTTTGGATATTTTGGAACAGTACTAAGTAAGTTAATTAAAAACAATAAAGTTTCTTTTACCATACGACATTATGATATAAATATAAAATACTTGAGGAAGTTAAATCGAATTAACTTTGATCTCCACGGGTTTTCAGATCTTCAATAAATCGATCATTGTGTTACAATAAATAAATCGTAGCCTATTATGCAAATGATATATGACGAGATAATGAAACTTGGAAAAGAAATAGGTAGATACAAATTATTTGTTTCATATTCAGAAACATTTTATTTATCCACTATTTACTTACGTCTTGGTTTATTCGTCACTTTTTCAACATCTTAACTTTCTATTGATTTGGAACACCGCCAAAGGGTTAATGTTATTTCCATTTCCATTTCGCCGTAACAGTTAACATTTTCAAAGCATTTCCACGTCCGAGAACGTCTTCAACTATAGTAATTATTCATCGTTTAACGTAATCCCACAGCAACGAAAAGTAGTAGATCAAAATCAGCGATACAGGGCGATTTAAACCCAACGCGGCCATTGACAATCATCGAACACCTCCGTGTAACACCAATAACGAAAGCCATACATCACGATTGCCACGGTTGGTCCTTCGATCCTTGCTGTCCTCGTCCTTCGCGTTAGTATCCCTCACGAACGCGCTCACATAGAAACTATTCGACTAAATTCTGTTCAGGGAAGCGAGATAAAAGCGAGGAGAAATGACGTCGTTCCATCGACTAGAAAATCGAGCTTTACAGGGACGAAGGTGGAGTACAGGTGGATTATTCCTATCGGGAAGTTCGTTACAGACTGATACGACGGTGAATCCTTTTTCACGCTGTTCTGCTAATTGAACCAGTTTGGTAAGGTGTCTCGTTCGAGACTTTAGTAGTCCGGCACCGTTGCACGAACGTGTAACGGTTGAACTGGCCGCTATTCCAATCGTCATAAATTGTCGTAGCGAACGTGACGATCGTACCGAGTAGCCAATAGATGCGCTCGCCTGTCATTTGACCCCCGGTACCTTCAATTGGCGTCGCATGGCCAACAACCCTCTACGGAGGCCTTTGACTACCGATTCGCCTACGCCAATGCATCTATCCGCCCGAAATGATCGAATTTCTACAGCACATTTCACGTTAAGTGTCTTCCCCTTTTATTACGTTCCTTTCGTTTCAACATTTATATATGTGTGTGTGTGCGTGTGTCCGGGGTACATATTTCTTTTCGCAAAAAAAGTAGCAAAGGTTGATTTGGTACATTTAGTACGTTAACGTTAGTACGATCGTGGCTGTAGATAGTAATAACATCCAGGTACATTAAGTTTCGTATTATTTAGGGATACTTTCTTATTACTACGTGCGATCTACGTACACTCCTTAAATGTTGAATATTATAGTGAAAGTTAGTTGTACGAATTTTGTCGACACATTAAGACGCGTATTGTTAAAATGTAACAATTTTCACGTTTATTAAAAAAAAAAGGAAGTAAAAGATTATATTACAGCATTACAGAAATTTATATTTAATTTATCCGTTTCCAAATGTGGAAGTTTGCATTAGGTGATAAGTAAAAAGAATCTTTCTCAAGACTGTCATGTCACTGCTGAATGAAATCTTCGATCGAAAATTTATTGCACGATCGTTCTTTATTTATTTATTTATTTTTCTCTTTTTTAATTTTCTAGATATACAAAACCGATTGGTATATTTCATTGAAATACTCAGGTTTACAAGATCACCGTATAGATTGATCTCCGCGTTCCTTTTGAAAGAGCAGAATAATGCTCATTCCACACTGACGCTTAGTAACATAATCGGTACCGGGTGTAACGCGTGCAACGAATAGACAAAACGTGGCGACCCGTCAATTAGGAAAACGGCCATTAATGCAAATGCCAACATTAGCCAATAATAAGAGGACTAATATTATTATTTTACGGGAATAATATCAGTATAATTCATTCGGCTTAATCAAGAACATTACCGCCACTGTGTGGACAGAGCTATTTTCCGTGGACAAATTTAATGCCGGCTCGTTATGGCCTCTGCTCACCTGGTCCTCCGTGTTCCGTCTCCCTTTTCACCCTTGGTTCTCTCCCTTTCCAGCCAACGAATTGTCTGCGAAATCGAACGGCACGCGTAGTCGGGCTGCGGAATTCGACGCACGTGTTCCACGACCAAACGCTAATCGTTTAAAGTCATGAGTCAATAATTGAGTTATTACTTGCTGTGGAATTTGCTGTCGACTGGCTGGCGGAAATGAATTTTCTCTTCTTCCGTGACGGGAAACGAAAGATAAACGGATTGAAATCGAGCGAGAAGGAAGAAAAAGTACCTATACGAAGATCACGGGGGGAAAAATACACTTTTGTCGATTTTTTCATTTTAATCTCGCTTTATGATTAATCCATCGTAAACTTTTCGACGAGGTTTATATCGGTTACAAAATGTCAAGCATTATGTTTATCGTTCAAGCAGCTCGTTATCTTCAACTCGTTTGTCAGCCATCAACGTATAAATAAAGTAGAGAACGTTTTTTTAGATTGATAGAAGCGCTACCCTGAATAATTCTAGCAATGGTATTTAAAATACTACAGCACTTCGACGACTGTCGTGTATTTAATTTTAATATACCGTTGATAAGATACGAAATAAAAAATTAATATTTCGTACGATGCATCCTATCTGTCGACTCCACGAGAAAACAGTAAGAATTGCTTCTGACCATTTGCTTGCCATTAGTTTATATACCTTATCGATATTCGTGTAACATTGATATAAATCGAACAAAATGTGTAGATATTTACGAACGACGGTGTATCTTCAGCAGAAATTTCGATATTTCGATTCGAATTACGAAGCTTCGTCGAACGCCTCTTTCCGCAAAGCCCGTGCTATTTTACACGGCGATAGAATAGCCGAAAGCCCAAGCACAGTTCCTTGGCCGCTACAGTCCGTTTCCCATTCAAGGCAATCGTTAATCCCATGGCACCGCAGAATTATTTGCCACAATGGAAGCAAGCCGCGACAGGATCTAGGCGCTTGCGCGAGCGAACAAGCGAGCAAGCGAGCGACCGATTCAAATCGCGACAATGACGGCAATGCAAATCCGGCCGTGCCTGCATCCTGAATAGTCGAGGCTTCCACGCATAGCTGGGATCACATCCACCTCCAACCCCATGGTTTCTGCTCCGTAGACTGTCAGTTATTTATTAGGGTGAACATTCATACCAGCGGTGCTGTCTCAACCTCATAAATCGAGCGTTTAGCGCACTTTTATTCCTCGTCTATCGTCCCGTTTTCGGTGTTCCTGGCATTAGTTTCGTCGCGTTGTTGACGAGACGTGTACAACCAGCTGACAAAATTGACTAGCGATCGTTACAGAGGCTCGCGTTTTGATGTCCACGGATGGTTGGCAAATACAACGGAATATAGTAAGACAGGGATATCTGAGACATCCGAGCTCCAACATCTTAAAACGTAAAGTCGAAGACGCCATCGGTCTATGATAATCGTATAACACTTTCGTTATTACAAAAATGATAAACATGAACAGCGAAAGTGACAAATTGACAAACCGTGTAAAACTAATTTGTTAAATGATAAACTCTTTATGTTCAAATTCTTCCAGTTTTGAATCACAAAGCCAAGACTACACACATTGATAGACACATTTGCTCGCAGACTCTTTCATCAGAAATGTTAATGCGGATAATTAGTTTATGGCCTAAGACTTAGTTTATGTCGAACGAAGAAGGTTCTTCTAAACTAATAGAACTTTCGATATTAATGCAAGAAGACGGTTTACTGGCGGTTTATCGTCGGTAAATACGCTTAACATAAATAAAATCCTTTGACTCATAATCTCACTAATACTACTAATATATCTTTTATAGCTGTTACTTAAAAATTTGAAGAATGTGCAGGAAACATAAATGCGAGAAGAGCAGTTAAATCCTTGAACGCGTCTCTATAATCTAATTATTAAAATATTAACAAATATCCGTGTAATATTTTAAAATTAAACGTTTTTCTATTCGTTTACAAAATATAAATACTTATTATCACTATAATAATACTGTTGTTCGTAAAGATATAAACACTTGATGACTTCCTAATTTCTTAAAATACAGAAAAAACCTATATAACAAAACATTTCTAAATACAAACCTATCGCATTAACAATTATTAAAGGCGTCTAAAATATTCACATTGTTCGATACAACAACACAATTCTTTGAGACAAATGTTAAATTTATCAATTATTAATTACATATATTTAACGCAAATGTATATTACCTAAAAATAAATAAACTATCTATCAATAATAATTAACGACATCCATTTGCTAAAATTGTTTATCACTTTTCTATCTTCCTTTTACAAAACTCACAATCAAAAGGATCATAACTAGCTTGGTCGTTCAAAAGCCTGCTCTCAGAAAAATCGCGTTACTCATTACTTAATACAAATCCCTAAGTACATATACATCCAAGTCCGATTACGTCACAGAAGCTCACTAACGTCATGTTCTCTAATCCTCCTCTTTCGTAATCACAATCTTTGCAATCATTATACTCGGCAAGAATGGAAGAACGCGCGTTTTACTCTGCTGTTTCAACAACTTCGTGGATTACTGCGCACAATAGATCCCTAGATCTGTCGCAGAATTCGTAAATCGTCCTGGAACCGATCGTAATTGGCCGCAACTCCGGTCGCCGGCCCAGAACTTAAATAGACTCTGTAACCGGAGAACTCATTTATGGAAATATGCTGGTGACCATGCGTCCTATTTTTGACTTCACCACCGGACGAACATCTCCTTCCAGGCTCTCCCTTCCCTTTCTACCGTTTTCACCCCTTCCATCCTCCTTCGTCGTGCATTCTTCTCTCTGTAATAAAATTAGCCACAGTTTAATATATTCATAAACGAACATTTTTTTTTTCTTTTTTTTTTTTTATCCAGCTTCGAGGTATTACATAAACTTAAGAATACTTGAGAATGGCACCAAGGTTTCTACATAACGATCTAGCTATAAAATTCTATATTTCATTTAGACATGTTTATTTAACTGTTTAGTGATTATTTGAAAATCGCGTTGTTGCTTCTGATATTGGTCGTGTGAATGAAAAGATTGTACATTTTGTAACTTCATTCAACGATTTTATAGCTAGAAAATGTTAAGTTTAGAAACGTTTCACGTGCTATACTTATGTACGTACGCTATAAGTGGTGTTTACTGTCGGTACACGATGCACAGAATCGAGACAAAAAAAAGATTAGCTGAACACTTTTTCCCCGGTTTTTACTGGTCGAACGGTGCATCGTCGTCATCTGCAAGAAGAAAATCTCTAGTTTATGAATCGTGGCTCGGCGGGGGAGACAAACGGGCCCTGGGAACGCCTTGAAATATTTTGCCGATTTAAATAAAGCTGGCGACCACATGGTAGTCACGACGGAACCGTAAATAGAAAACACGGGAGAGGCCACATGGACGTGGAAAGATGGTCGAGTCACGTTACGGTATACGTGGAACTGCCTCTATTTCTGGCGTCTAGATACCAGTACCGGGCTATAGCTGTTCAATATCTTTTTCCATTACGATGACCGCGCCAAACGTGGAAACTTTGCGTAACGTTGCATCGCGCACTCTCGAGACTTTCCACTGCTCCCCGTTGATTTTCTATGGAAACAAGAATCGTCGGTAAAAATCGTTTCTAAAGCGTATCAGAATACACCGGACGTTTTCCATGATTTCATCGGGCGTAACAAAATCTTGCTGTCTTCAGCCTGAGGAAACATGTGGTCAACTGTTTGATCAGCTGTTGAGCATGTCTCGCGAAGAACACCGGGTCCCACGGCGTGTTTCCGGTTCGATGATACACCTGGGCGCAGCTCCATACTTCTTTACATTCCATACGTCACATTCACTATGGGAAGTAAGGAAGCACGGAACGGCATCGCCCGGTTCGAACGAAGAAATCGTTCGAGAAAATCGTTGTTCCGTTGGTTCGAGCCGATCGATCGTTCGATCGACGAAAATCGGCCACTTTTCAACGACGAAGACCGGGACGATCCTGTCGCCGTGACGGTGCGCGTTTAATCTTCTAATCGGACGATTACGTAATCCACTGGTTTCGACACGGTCGAAATCCGCGCGTTCACGGCGTTGGATCCTGAAAACCGATACGTTTCACCGATCGGCGAGATACCTGATTGCTCGCACTTCCTGTTCGATTCGATTGCGGATCGGAACGGTTCCGGCCGGTAGCGTCGTCCATGTTGGACTTACGAGGCAGACCGAGTCCTTCGAGAGGTCGAGGATATTCTCTGGTCGCGAGTGTTAGAGCAGCTCGAGTCAAGAACTTCTAGCGAATCCTCCTGACTGGTTGACTGCTTCAGACTGAATGCTGCCAAAGCTTTGGGCACGGTTGCTTCAACGAGCCCTCTAAAAATGGCCGCACAGATCCCATTGGCCTCTCCATGTCGTGGCCGACACCCCCCGGCACATGTAAGCTTACACTTGAGACTACCACGAGGCTTGCTTGCTCCCTCGTAGCGCATCGCGCCAAATTTGTCTTTACCCGAAAATAGTCAGTCCCACGGCTGCCACCACATGGCGACTATTCCTGGTCCAGACTCGAGTGATAACTTACCCAGGCCTCTGTCTCGTTCCTCGTGCTCTCCTCCGTCTCCCCTTGCCCGTTCAGCTTCGTTCTGCCTCCATCGTCTCCTTCTTCTTCTTCTTCTTCTTCTTCTTTTCTTCTTACGGATCGCGATGCCGTACAAAGACGTATATACGCATACAGTTGCTCGCCCCTTCAGCTGTCACGGTGTCGTTAAACAGGGAATCCGAGGAGGACTCGATAGGATGACACGCTGTTCAACCCTTTGGATATCGTAGCTTCGAGCTTCTACGCGTGAAATTTATGTTTACCTGGGAACTTATATCCGATCGAGGCAACCTTTCGTTTCGACGAACAGAACGATCCAACTTCCCGATCCTCTCGCTTGCCATTCTTAGCGACAAAATAACTAGTGCGAGCGGATGCTAGGTGATTTGGTCTTTCTCGCGCTCGCGGTTAGGTGATGGACCGCTGTGGCCTCGCATGTGACAGGAATGGCGTCTGAGAAAAAGAAATCTGTTATGTCCCGTAGGCAAAGGAAAGGTATGTTAATTTGTTTGTCGTTTGTTAGGATACTTTTTGGTAAAATGTAGTAGCTCAATGTGACTAAAATATATGTTAAATATCAATGTAAAATCACTTGGAATAAGTAAGGCATAATATAAAGCAGAGATATGAAGGGAAATTTTAATATAAAATTATTTTTAAATTGCATTTGATAAGATGGACCGGCCGATTGTGACTAAAAATTAATTAGACGTTAATATAAAAGCGCTTATACGTATACAGTAAGAATTAATTGACAGATTTCGTTATGACTTATTAGTAAGTACTATGAGACGTAATTAACATTATTTAATCTTCATTTCCATTAATTTTTTACAGTGATGTATCCGTTTATCACATCCTTCCAAACATTTATTAAATATACACGTATAATCTAGCTTCATTCTACAAGATTAATTTCGTCGCTTTGTATTATTTTGAACATTGATTACACAAACTCAGTCAGATGGATAATGGTGAATACACTTACTCTGTCCTTCTTCTTATTTGACATTATTTATGTAGAATGATATTTTGAGTCAAATATTTGGCAACCACGTCTGGCGGAAGAACGAAACTCCTTTGCATTCCAGGCTTATCATATCATCTGCAATTTCATACGCAAAATAACGTAAGAAATAAATACTTCATATCAGAAATACAGCAAAATGTTTCAGATGAAAAGATAATTATTTCCTAAATTTTTCATTCTGAATTTCGTATCATTTTATTGTACTATCAAAGGATTAAAAATTATGTCAAACGTAACACGTTATTTATTCCTGTCGTATTTTATAAATATATAATAAAAATATCCCTATAATAATCTTCTTTTAACATGTAATACAAAATGTTCTTACCTATTGTCTTCAATTGTAAGAATATTTTTCCAGAACGTCGATATCATTTCATCTCTGCTCAAACAACACAAGCAATATGTTTGTCTCCAAATATTTTAATGTAATCGTCATGGAAGACACGTTGCTACAACAAACTGAAAAGTTATGACCATACATCTCTATGGTTATGATACAAAACTTTGTCCTATGAAAACAAGAGAACATAAGACAAATGGTCAGAACTATATCAAAGTAATTAAGCCACATGTGCCCGAACTTTTCGATAATAATTTGCCATACTATTGCCATTTTCCTTTTATTTATATCTTTATTTGTATCTTATATATTGCAGCCTCACATAAGCGTAGAAAAAGTCAACGAAAAATTAGAATCTGGGAGAGACCCACATTATTGTGCCTTTAAATCCTAACGTTTGTTTTGGCTTACAAGATCTAGAGGCAAACGAACTCGGCACAGATTGTTATGGTCGTTATTTGTAATCTTCGGCCAGAGTTACATAAGAATTTTAGCTTTTAACTTTTTGTTGTAACGTCGGTCGATATAAATGCATGAACGTGATCCCTAGGACAGTTCAATTGTTATCCTTTCTGCGATCGGCGTAATAATATTGAGCGAGCGACGATTTTAATACGACTGACTATTACAAATTCATCCACTCGTTTCTTATCGAACAACCTACACGTTTAATTCATCTCAATTATATTTCGAGTTCATTAATTTTTGTATTATCGTTTACCAATTCTCAAAAAATATTCATTTCGCTTTCACTAAATCATGAAATGAACGCAGTGTCCTATTCTAATTACCGTAGCATTGTATCATGAAGTCATCGTATTATTATAACTTCAAGGTTCATTACTAACAAACGATATTCATTTTACAAATTGAGAATACGATCAATATTTTAATTTAATAGAAAGAAAAAGATAAGAAGTTGTACGAAACATTTGGTAATCAGTTTCTTACTAAATCTTGTTAATTTCTCTAATAAAAAACGAATTATTATATCGGATACAATACAACCAATAGCAATAAAGAAATTGGTGAAAGTATTTTAGATGAGAAATTGTTCGTGTGAAACTTTCGTGGTGTCGATTCCAATCTCGAAGCTTAATAATCGTTCACGTCGTAAATTCAGGACGACTAAGATTTATACTAACAGTGAAAAATTAAAGGAAGACCGATGCATGAATGGCCAACAGACCGCGACGCAGTAAAAGTGTCGAAAGATCCTATTAATCCTTAATACCTTTTATACGCGACATTTTTTAAAGAAATTTCGCCTCGTAAACAAGCCGTGCAACACACTTCCTCAAAATAACTAAATTGAGCCCATTAAACTCCCTTGAACTATGGCTTTACGGAGCGTGTCGCGAACACCTAATGAAATGTATACCTCAAACTGATAATAAAATAGCAGTGAAGCTTTGCCATTCTTCAAAGTTCCCTGTTACCGTTAAAAAAAGAAAAAAGAATCTCCAGCGTATTCCGTTGCGAAATGATGTTAATTGTTCGATAAATCACATATAAGTTGTTAGACACCACCTTATTATGGAAAGTTGCAGCAATGAATAAATTCACAGTGTCACGAGCAATTTCCCGTGCATTCCCCATTCTGCTTTAGATACGAACGTACAGGTACAACTCCGGTTATACGTACTAGAACGCTTATGAAAGCCTGAATAAATTGAAAAAATTAGTAAGAAATTATCAGAATTAACATTTGTTATCCAACATGAAATAATGGTATAATATTATAGCAATAATTTCGTCAATTTTTTTTTTTTTTTTTTTTTTTTTTTTTTATATAATAGAATTAATTTTTCTCTTGTTTATACGTATGTGACGTATTCTTCGAGCATTTTCTATTTTGATCGGTTCTGACGTTCATTTTATTAACGTCTTTGTATTCGACTTCATGCACAATTTTGCAAAGTAAATTCAGATTTTGAGTAGATCTACAGGAATTTCTATCTAATTCGTGTTACATTTTTTCAATAGGTTTCAAGTTAGAAAATTATGGAAACCAAGCAATGTAATTATTACAATTTACTATGTTAGTGTGATTCCTGTAAATATTTGTCACTTTTTTATTGATAATATGTACATGATCTCTTGCTAGATATATTCTTAAAGCTTCCAAATATTCCTGTTTGTTAAAATAAGAACGAAATTGGAACAGAAAGATTCGAAGATCGCCGCAGAGTTAAATTAATACATTGATAATAATATACGTTTGTCGATTTCGGTCAAGATCATAAATTATACAAATTTTCTCGATTAAAATCTCAGTATCCGTATTGCAATAACGAATCTCGATCGGTAGCTCCGTTAAAGACTTATATTCGAGATGCAAGCTGGCTAGCGAGATCGCTTGTCGCAAGTATTATTTATAGAAAGTTATTTGCAGCAATAACGGTGTTGGCAAACGTCCAGCACTTCTACAATGTGATGTTATAGCAGCAATTAATCGCAGTTTTATTTGATAGTATCGCGAACTCGTCTCTGATATCCATAGTTCGATTGCATTCTGCAGATCTGCAGATATTTAAATCTTCTTAGAAATGAGAGAAGCTTTTAAAACAAAGGAAACATTTGATTCGATGAATTTATGGATTGATTTCCTTCAGAGAAATTGATCACAGCTTGCAATATTTGTTTTTATAAATTGTTACATCTATCTAGTGCAACAGTATGTTTCAAAAAATACATTGGATATAAGTGATATATTGCAAAATGATATATTATGAAATTACGTGAACAAGTATGTAGTATAAGTACTATGAATATAATTATTTGATAAATTCCTGTTATAAAAATGGTCAGTATATAATATTCAAAATATAATTTAGAGTATTTAGTTAACGATACAAATTTTCGACGTCTTGTATTTCTTGGCAATATTCTTAACAAAATGTACATATTCTTTGAAAGATATAATCTTTCAACGTGTAAGATGTTTGTGTTATCTAATGTACATAAATATCAAAAGTACATAGAGTGCTTTGCAAACTAAGTTGATAACGTTACCGTATGAACCTTGCTTAAGGCAACTTTTACATTCGACATATGAGTAGCACAAATAAATATGCTTAGAAGAACGTACAGTCAATATGTTATCATGTTAGAAACTAACCGGAACAACTGCAACTTTACATAACTGGGATACTTACGTCATCGATCAGCTTACTCCAACATTTCAATAAAATTACTGTATATATAGATAGCGTCGAGTTAAAGATCTGTTTTATAGATAAAGTTGCAACATTATTTTAACTTCTATTCTCTTGAAGAAAGGAACAGAACATTATAAGAAACGTTGTTGATTCTAGTTTTCAAAATTGTTCAAATGTCCAGGATCCTCTTGCACATACCGACTAACATTATTACTGAAATTTTACAGGTGATAAATCAAAGCTATTAACATTGATAGATTCTTTCGTATGGCAGTAATAAGTTTGGTAACGAAACGAATGATATTTTACAAGTAAATTGGACAAATTACAGGTCATTTGATTATCACGATTATTTAACATAAAATTGCAAAATTGTAGAAACGAAGTCTATAACTTACGATTATCGCCGACTCGTCGATTCACTGACATTACTAGTTGGTAAATTCTTATACAGAAAAATGTTGAAACGAAGAGCGTCGTTTCGTCGTCCATAGGTGAACCACGATACTACACTTTTTTAGCGATTAAAATAATCACAAACAACAATGACTGAAATAAGATAAATTTCATGAAGTAAAAAATTGTCAACGATATGACTGACTTAGATAACGTTGTCAAAAGAAGAACAGCGCGCAAATACAATATACTAGTTTGGAAAAATTAAACGTTATAAGTTATAACGTAGTATATCTCAGTTTATTGCTGCTGTCAGAGTGAAATATATAAAATTCACGTAGCAGTCAACGCGTTTATGGCTTTCCTGAATGTCGATTAACCCTTCTCGAGAAACGATGCTCCTGCTTTTCATTCTCCGCGAGTTCTCCAGGCTGAGTGTTATGAACACGTTGTGCAATGTTGATGAAAAGCGGTTCGGATACATCTCGACGAGTATCGTTCCGTTCTTCGCCGCTACGAACAGAGGAGAAATCCTTCAGGCCGCGTCGCGACGTCTCCTCCAGATCTAAAATTACTAGCAGCCGAAGACGATGCATTCGCGGTCCGGTGAGCCGTGCGAAAACGAGCCACTACAGGCTTACGCCCTAATACAGCCCCTATTTTTGGACGTCGTGCTGACGCCACGACGGAGACAACTCTTCGCAAAAGAAAATCGACGTTCATCCCCCCTCCCTGCAAACCTCTCTGCGTTTCTTCTTCTCTACACTTCTCCTCCGTTTCTCAATTCGTTTTTCTTTCTTGCGCTAACAACACGTCGAGGAAACGTTATTATTACTTTTTCTTATTGCTCATCACGCTGCTAAACTTTAACTTCGATCTATCCTTCTCAGGGTGGGAGGGGGCGAGGCGGGGCGAGACGGGGTGGAATTGCGTTGCAGAAGCAGAATATTTTCATGGCTGTTTATGGAGAGCCGAAATTAATCAGACGAGAAGAATCGAACGTTGATCGCTTAATCCTTTACACTGCGGAACTTTTCATGCTACGGGACGATCAGCAGCTTTTATAGTGAAACTTTTTGAAACTAAGGATTGTGTTCGGAAATAAGAGTCATAGGTGTGGATTCATTTATGTAGTATGTAGATTTATTTATTTGTTGGTGTAATAAGTTCGTTCGCCTCTTGGTGTACACGATTAGAAAACAGTATGAAAGCAATTGAAGAAATTTTGTCTGCACGATTGAACAAAAGTATTATTTTGATAAGAATATAAAAAATGATATGGAATGCCTGAGACTATATTGTAGAAATATCGAATTGATGGGAGAAAAGCATAAGATTTAAATATGCACTCGGATATCTTGCCTTTTATATACATATGTAACAGTTTACTTTAAATTTATTATGTTTGTTTTACGTTTATAGGTGATAATTATCAATTTATTCAATTCCTTTCTTTTCGTGTTATTTTTTAAAATCGTGGTAATAAAGTTTCGCCCCGTAAGATATTAAAAGTTCTTTCTACCATTTCCCCGATATTATGCAATTCAGTGATTAAGATTCTCCTCTTCAAAATGTATTCAAATCTCTCTAATGTATTCGCTACGTTACAGTAATAACAGAGAAGAAAATTAAATGAATAATTTGTAGCGTGTTATTTATGCATGACGAATTTACGAGCTAGTTGAATATAAACAAATAAAAATCTTATAAATCCATACGTAAATAGAATTAACGAGAACATGTCACTGAAAACATTATCGTCTGTGTACAATTAGATGGTTCAATTATTTCATAGATAGTTATTAAAACGATAAAATAAAACAGCGCGCAGCATAGTTCAATATTTATGTATTTCTTTAATTAAGACATAAAGATAATTAAAGTATTTACACACTTGGAGTAATAGAACAATTGTTTCAAAAATGTTAGAAATAGTTAGTGCGATGGCAAATATTAAACTTTCTTAAGCAAGTATATACCGTCATAGGAGATAATAAGATAAAAATTTTAAACATTTCTGTCGCCTACAAACAGGAATTAAATATATAATCTTCAAAAGAGTTGATGAGCTACTTTAAGTTTGGTAAAGGATAATTAAATTCTAAGATGATTACGTATAATAGGTGTAAAATTTTATAAAAATTTATTTAATAATTCAGAGGATATTAAACTTTGGAAACGTAATTTACTAAGAATTTTAGATTGTTATTTTTTTCCAATATTTAACGTACTCGAAATATTTCAAGAAGATTTCTTGTTCCTTCAATATTGAAAGATATTAGATACAAAGAAAGAGAGGGGACAGGTACCGGCAAAAGAACGAACGTTTCGAGAAAAGCAAGCATACCTTCTTTCATCCGCAAACAGATCGTTTCATTAACAAATCAGAGTCGGTTGTCCGGCACGTTTCATTAAAAGCACTCGAAGGCATTCCACGGTGATTTTCTAGTTATAGGAACACAGGCAAACTCTTCCCGCTCGATGTGTATCGGGTTACGAGTTCGTTGTTGAAAATAGCCCTTACCCCGTGGTACTAACGGTAAAGACTTAAAGTAATCTCCGGCCAAGATACGAGACCGGAATTCGTTTTCAGAGCAGTTTTTAGGCGTCCTGATGAAAGAAAACCGCGGTATAACGTGGCACAGGGCTAAGGAAAAGAAGGAAAAAGAAAGAGGAAGAAAAATGAAAAAAGAACGAAGAACAGAAAAAAGAGGGAAGAAGATGGGTAGCTATCGGAAAAGAAACAGGAAGAAGAGATGGAGGAAGAGAAAGACGGATTGCGAACTGGTGGTTCTTGCAGCGGCTAATTATCATCGTTAATTTCGCCTGGAAGATAGAAAGTCGTCTAGACTCTAAAGTGGAACAGTTTTTCAGGTTTTGCTTTCGCCATCTTCCTCCCTCTTCCTTTTCGAGCCTTCGCGTTAACATGAAAAAAAAGTCGTTTGCTCGCTCGAAGGGAGGGCTTTTAAGCGGCTTAAGGATATTTGGCAAACCGGACGAATGTTTCTTTTATGTGTCTCCTTTGAGACATGTTTCCACCACTTCGTGTTCTTTCTCAACCCCCTCCCCCTCCCGCCCTTCTTTCTTCACCGTCTTTCGTTCTCCTCCAGAGATAACGAATTATAATTGCTTTTCTAACGCAACCATCTGAGAAATTGTAGGAGCAAAGAAGTCTTCGCTTACCAGAAGCTCCCTTAAATTTTCGGAAGTTTTGTAACAGTAGAATATTGTCCCTTTGATCTAAACATTCTAATTGTACATACGTTGCTATCGGCTGAATGCTTTCTTTCAGAAGAATGCATCATTATAATGAAGACCAGACGTATGTTCAATTATTAGAACATTTTATAAAATAGTTTGACAATGATACCTAGAAGTTATCTTTTTTAAATTGCACTAGATGAATATTTTACAAAAGTACGTCTACTTTATTGTAAAATTTATGTCTGTCAACCTCGAAGCTTTGTATTCAGTTTGCGTTGCTTACATAAAAGCAAATGTTATATTAATAATAATTGACTAACGATTAATACGAGCTTCGGCCAAAGTATAACGTACACGAATGTAGTGTCTTACATAAAATATAAGAAACATTATGTCTAAGAGGTTAACAACCCGAATGACACGAGTTAGTTCGTCTAAACAGGTTAAAGGCGAAAGAATTGTGACGGGAGGAGGTGTCGGAGGTGTAGAAAAAAGTTGGCGAAACAACGAGTCGAAAGAAAAATATAAAAGAGGCCGAAAGAAGCTACTCTTGGAGCCCTTAAGAAAGTGGCGGAATTCCCAGTTACGCCCCTAAGGCTAGTTGAAACGCGTCGCTTTTTGTTCCATGACAGATCCATGAAACTTTACATCAAACATATCTCCTTCACTGACAAACACCTACTACAAAGGGTTGATGTTGTTTGTCTCACAGCTGCTAAAAGTATCGCGGGAAGAATCCATTAGAACAATGATTCTCGATTTTTTATGCTCCGCGTATCCCTGGAAATGCGCATGAAAACGAAGTACCTGTTGTGTATTGTCTTTATAAAAATGCAAATTTCCCAGTATTCGCCAATTGAAACGTTATTTGCTTGGCAAACTCTTTTTCCCAAAACTTCATCGTTTCACGATAATTTATTTATGATGGGAGATCGATGTCAGTTTCTGTCATACAATTAATCGAAGATTAATCTCAATTTCATTACAAAAAGTAGGATTAAATGGTAACCACAATTGTTCGAATTGTAATATTTTGTATTGTAGATTATATATACAAATTATTCATATTATATATGTCGGGTCGTCATTCGAGTTAGGGGCGCGTAACGAATCTTTCTTTGGATTAGACATCGTTGTTAGGCACGAGCGAAGATATTTACTAGTTCAATTATGATTGTGACGGAATTTGACAAGTAACCATTATAATTGGACATTGGGAATGTGAATGGCAATGATCTTAGACTCAATAACGAATCCACGGTCAGCGGGATGACAAATGCGACAATGAACCTGACACACGTGTTCCCTGTACTAGTCGAACTTATCGGATTGATCCTCGGTCCAAGTGGATCTGCCCTTATATACTCCTCTTCGTATCTCTCTGTATCCCTCAGGTCAATCCCTGTTTTTTAAGGAGAGTAATTTAATTACTTCATACCTCCGTTAGGTACACGTCCCTCCCGTGACCGTGGCTACGTTCAGTGACCCATTATGTCACTTGGAGCCCAAGCCCACTGTCATAAATCTCGGATAATCATATTCGACTTAGCTCATGAACAGCTATTTCTCGGTTTTATTGTTTAAGTGCGGCTGTGATAAAAAGTCTGGGCTAAAGTATTTGGGACTTTCTCAAACATTCCGAAAGGAAATTTTGGGAATATCCTCTAGTACTCTAGCCTAGATTTTATCATAGCTGTAATTGTTCGGGATTTGTGATAGGGAGATTGGGTTCGAGGTGACAATTGGTCGCCCAACGTAGCCACGGTCGCGGGATGGACGTTTTGCCTAACGGAGGTCTGGAGTGGTTGTATGGATTTTCCGAGAAACGTGGTTGTGGCGGCGTGCGGCCTCGAGAGCGGGCCTAGCCACGTGTGACGTTGCCTCGGAGGTGCCGATACGATGGGACATTCGTTTGAACTCAAAAACATTATTAATAGTATTCGTTAAACTTGTTATCTGTTAATCTTATTATTCGTACAATTTATTATTCATTAACTTTATTATTCATTAGACTTATTATTTGTTAAGCTTAGTGATAGTCCTGTATATACGTGTAAATATAATCTCGGCTTTGTGAAACAATGGCTAATCCACGTGAAGAGTTGTTACGCGCCCAAAATTCCAATCTCAACCCGACATATAAAAACGAAACGAAGTTAAATATACTAAAACCGAATATCGCATCCAAAGCTTTTCTGATTATCTACATGTGATTCATTGATAGCAGTCGACTGTCAAAAGCCTCAGAAAATATCTTTCAGATACGATTCTTCCGCAACGCCGACCAAATCTATTTAGAAATCAAAGGCAATGCATCGATACAAATAATTCCACGGCTGATAATGCAATGGAACAAAAAGCTTCTGTTTCCATTTCTGTTGCGCTCTTTTGAACACGAGCTGATATATAATCAGAATGTACGTTTCTACATGCAACGGGGCAAATTACACGTGCAACGATTCGTTTTGCCGTTTTCGATAAACAAACGAAAGCCAGTTGAATGGTTTCGGGCAACCGCGACAAATCGAAGCGTATCGCCTCGCTCTTTGACCGATTTACCTGGACCGTAATTTTATGAATGGTCGTTGGCACGCGTCGAGCAAAAGCACAACCGCGATGAAATCACGTTACGTAAATTTCGTCCGCGAAATATGCAAGGAAACACGACATTCGCTTCGTTCCTGCCACGATTCGCCTAAAATGGAAGCTTCCGAGAACGCGGCATCGAACCAGCTGGAAAATATTCGTTACAGCCTTCGAAGTCGCGTTGCAAAGCTCGATCATAAATTCAATTACTGGAATATCTTGAGGTTGCTAGATCGGTGCATGTCAAGTATCGTTCGATACAATGAAACTTTAATTACATGAAGCTTCTTCCAAAATATCGTATATTTAAGCCTCGTGAGTTCTTCGAGCCACTCTCAACCGAATCGTACGTTTCTATCGTTAGAAAATTCCTTAAGTTCGAGGGAAATATTATACAATAGAATTTCGAAAATAGGAGTTAATCAAAATATTTGCCATATAATTTCATTCATTATCGATTTTAAAATTTAAAAAGTCTTCGTATGGATTTTTTTTCAATTCTTTGTAATTTCTTCCTCTATGAATCTCTTTAAAATAATTGATGTAGTAAAAGATTGCTTCCTCAAATGCTAAATTTATTATACTATTAATATTCTGAAAATTTCATATTTTTCCCACGAATCCTCTTGAATATACATAATTCATAATAAGTTTCTTATTCTCTGATATGATCGATGATTAACAATAGAACAAAATTGGACGGGCATATCGGCGCGGCAAATTCAAACTTGGAAGAAACATTTCATATGCAGCAATCTGATACAATGACTCACACTGTCATCCTCGATGGAATTCCATAAAATCGGTCATAAAATTCACCAAATAGATCTTCCGCTTCCTTTTTTCAGTCCTCTTCCTCTCCTTTCTTTTTCTTTTTTTTTTTTTTTTGGTTTATAACCTTCGGTCGCTTTTTTTCATTCGCTCTGCCACTTTTACGGAGGATGGATGGGCGAGGTGGAAGGGACTTTTGGAACATGGCCAACGCGCGAGGGCCGAAAGAGCTCGCGAAACTAATGACGAGACGAACTCAAAACAACAGAGGCATTATGACCATTAAAATCTGCGGATTGCAGTCCCTTTTGAAAGTCTGGCTAGGCTTTAAAGCCTGCCATCGGACCACGAAGCGACAATTTTACGGCATAATAAAACTTGGAAAACTGCGCACGTAAGAACTGATGCGTCGTTAATAGCCGACGTTGGCCCTTGGTATCGGTGGGAAACGTCGCGGATTTGTTCCGTTGGCCGAAGTGTTAACCCCTGCTTTATTAGGGTCGTTTCAGCTTCGACGTGTATCACGGATCGTTTCTTGCCACGCATGAATGTTGTCTGATTGCAGTTTCTGCTGAAAGTGGAACTGAATTTATGCGCTTTAAACAGAGATCGCAAACTTTTTGAAACTGAAACATTCGCAGCGGACAAAATTTACAGTTCTAAGTTATGAATGGGCACCGATAAGTAAATTTCTGGACATAAATGTCACGGTGTACGCCGATGTATGGAAAGTGATACACAATTGATTCGTATTACCAAGGGAAGAATCATAGAAAGACAAATTTATACCAATTAATATTAACCGTTGCTATTATTAATATTTATTCACTGTGTATAACTAAGAGCTGCATAACTAATAAGCTAACGTAAGATCAAATAGTTATGAACGACACTATTTCGTTACCATGTTAAGTAAAACTTTGAAAATGTTGTGTGTAGCGAATGACGTTTTCTATGTTTTAAAGCGTGTACATATGTTCATGAGTCACTGTATATGTAAGTGTGAATTCGGGATATGAATATTTATGAGCTGAAAGTTAATTGGAAAAGCTTGCTCGTTGTATCGCACGAGTAATGTCCTGTCGAGATAATATCGATTAAGAATGAGCTGAAAGTCTCGCCACGTGTTTATCTGATTTATATCTTCTAATAGAGAGAAACTCGGAGTAAAATGAAACAATTAAGATTTAATCACGAAAATTACAAATGTAACAGGAACAAGTATATTTTTTCTCATTTTATGTTATACATTTTTATTTTCGTCTATAAAGCGATATTTCACTTTGCCTTACCGTTTCGCCTTGTTCTACAATGTTGGTCGTGTAATAGTAGTAATTAGTAATTATCAAGTTAATCGGTAGCTATTTAACTTCTTAACTACCCCTGTTTATACTATCGGTTAAAAATGCCGGATTTATCGCCCCCTTTTATTATTTGATTTATAATACCCGGTATGACAAGCATAATTCAAGATTATATATCTTTGATAATCTAAATAGCTTACGTTGAAAATAACCGTAACATTATCATACCAATTTAGATACAACCAATTTATTTAGTTACACATTTTGTATAAGAATAGAAGAGACGAATAGCAACGGTAACAAAGCAACAATGTTTAGGGGAATAATAAAACAAACATGAAAATGTCAAGAACCATCTTGCCTTTACGTTGCCTTTACGTTTTGTTTTTCTTTTTTTCTTTTTATTAAAATAAAAGCGCACCGCTTTGAAAATAAATCAGCGTCATTTATTTATTCAGAGGAAGAAACACGGGGAAAGGACGCGAAAGAAAACCAACAAAACCGCAGAAGTAATTTAAACGAAAGAGGAAAGGAAGAAGAGGGTTGATACTGCCTGCTATACATTCATTCTTTGCTTTCGTTTCATCGCCATAATTATAATCGTAATCGTAATAAGATCGAAATCGTAATAAGGCAACTGCGACGATTATAAAATATACTATCTTGGCTGATATTTCGCAACGCTGTCGAGATCAATTTAACCACTGAACAAATATGGCCCTGAGAAACTAAAACTACACCGATTCAAAGCTAAATAGAGGTTATTTATTTATATATTCGGTATAGAGGAAAGAAGAAGGAAAAATGAAAGCAGCAAAAGGAGAAGGCCGCATAAAGAGAAGAACGCGGTAGAAAACAACGTTGACCCAATTGAGAGAGGGCGACAAAAATTCCAACTGGGCGAGCTGTGTGGGAACGCGACTGTATTCAGGTGCCCGTAGCACCGTACAAACAAACCCATTATTTTAAAATAATGTAAAATCTTATTTTCCCCGGTAACGAACGAAAGTCGTTATGAAGAGAAATAGGTCGAGCTGGAATCCGTGCTTTTTATCCCCCCGTTGGACGAACAGGAAAAAGGGACTATCCAGGGCGGGACAGCAGCGCGTATAATAAAATACCGCAAATAGAAAATTGGTGTTCACCGGGCAGACCTGAATGCACCGCCGGTGAAATTAAAATGTTACGTCACCGGCTGTCTCGAGGATTACCACTCGTGAACGGGTATTTTAAGATCTTATTTAACATCCTCCCGCGTGTGCCACCCTTCCTAGTCTCGCTGATAACGTGAGAATTACCAGCTGCTCTATAGAGACAACGCTGCATAAGGAGGATGTTTTCCTCCTTTGTCGCGGCTTTTCCCTTTCTTTTATATCTTCAGCTACCATTGTTCGATTTTCGCATTCTCTTTTTCCCCTTTTCTCTTTTTCTTTTTTGCAAACGAGTAATGTCGCGCTCTCTCCTCGATTCACAAGATCGGACCCGTCATCACGCAAGGATAATGCAGCTTGGAGAACTTCTTCGAGGCTAAATAAGAAGCGCGAAGATAATGTTCGTTAGACAGAGTCTCTTAGTTACTTTGTTACGAAGCGAAATTCTTATCAAGCGAAATGATTAAGAAACGAGTTGTTCGGTTCTCATGATCGTGTCTTTCGATATTTAGATGTTTTCAGAATTTTCGAGGTATTTGTGTGTAGAAACGATCCATCGAATGCTTTCACGGAAGTTTCAAAATTGTCCTTGGACTATCGCAAACAATTTTATTATAAAAACGTTCAACTAAGGTCGACTTGTAAATTCTTAGAGAGGAAACAGTAAGAGTGGGAAACGAAGAGAGTTCGAACTTCATATCGAGGTTAAGGCGTGAAACGTAGAAAACGAATAAAAGGGGAACGTTATTTTGAAACGTAGGAAACGGATAAAAGGACAAGAGGGATGTGAAACTTGGATCCTTCCCCATCTCGTATATCAGCCAGATGACGTAAGAAATCGAGGGCTGGTGCAATAGCCCAGAAAATTCTTTCCCGACCAAGGTATATGCGATCGCTTAACGTTGATCCCTTATCAAGGGCACTGCGGTAATGAGTTGAATTAATTAATTGATTTTCCTGTGTTCTCGCTAATATGCACACTCTAATCTTGTGGAATTATTTAAAGACCACGGGGAAAATTGTTATGTGGATCACGTTTCCACTTTTTACAAGAAAACAGTTTTAAAATTCTATTACACTGCCAACTAATTTCTAAATTAAAGAAGAAGAATAACGTAAATTGATTGCACAAAATTACAGGTGAAATGTTGTATTAATGTAATTTTCACGCAATTTTCAATTTAAGGATTTTATAACATTTTAATCTAAATGGATAATCTAAAAGATGTGAACAGATCATGACCCGTAGGTATTTTAGAGCGTGTAAAATGTATAAAAGATGCCTATTATAAGAACAGATGGAAAACGTTTAAAATAATATTTTGTTATAAATAAAGCATTGCTTTCAAGAAAATGTATTTTTTTCTAATTCAATGAGTAGAGTCGGGTTTTTTAGCTTCCCTTTAAAAAAATATACACACAGTATTTTTCGACAAACGAATATTTTTGTACAAAAATACGAACAAAAAACGAAATAAAGAGAAGTTCTACCCAACAAAAATTTCTCTTTACATATTTTTCTACGCGCGTGTTTTCATGCTTTAGTATCATGATGTAAATATAATCATAAATATAATAAAATAGTTTAAATAAATGATTCGTTGTATGGAATCGTAATTTTTTCTTCTGCATTCGGAACAAAATTTGTCCAAGCCTATTTTCGAAGATTACTGTAAATCCTTTATATCGTAACGAAAGTCTCACATATGTAACATGTCAAGATGTTGACACGACCAAAATTTCATTAACGTGGCATATCAAAATGTTAAGATAGGACTAAAATTTATTATTTCTAGATTCTAAAATAGCATGAAACTTTAAATAGAACCTCAGATTTTTCGATGACGCAAAGCTTTTCATCTCTATTGCATTTCTGTTTGCTTACACACGTATGGTTTACGCGCCATTTAAAATGGCAAGTTCGTTGGATACAGCATTTTACAGCTTCAACTTTGTTCCGATGAATTTATCGCCGATGCTTGAAACCGAGAATTCCGGGGAAAATTTCTCACACGACCTCGGCCTTAAACCTGACTCACCATGTGTGCACGCCGCTGAAGAAAAAAGAGGACCGAATATTGCGCAAACAGATGTATAACAGTCACGTAACATGTTGCATTATCCCACGTTAACAGAAAGTACGCTTAATCGTCCTTTTGAATATGAAGCAAAACTTTCTTCGAGGTTTTAACCGACTCAATTATAAGTATACAAATTACATTTTCCATTTATTACAAAGAAGCAGTAGCAACGATAACGGTAAAGAAGATATAAAATAGTGTGCTACATTTTTATGCCAGAGTCGATATTTTCTCTTACTTTTTACACAGGTGTTCAAATTATCTTCACTTAGTCGTGTAATGTTGCCAGGTTTCAATTAATATTAACTACCAAGCAATCTTAACTTCCTAATTGATCATCGATAATTAACTATATCTTTTTAATGTACAACATACCCAAATTTCCAAATAGAACGTCCCATATATTAAAATAAAACTTAGTTACTCTTTTATAAAGTCATAAACGGATATCACGCGCTTCTAACGTCACCTGACAAACCAAATTCTCTATTACAAATCACAGTTTCGTCTTTTATCCCTAACTAAATCACCGCGCAATTCTAGCAATCTAAACCGAACTACTCTAATTCCGGTACAAAACTAACTTAAGAAATTCTCTATCGGAACAAATCACCTATTCAACACCCTATCACCCTAACGCCATATACCATTGTTACGTTCTGTTTAGTAGCCGACGAGAAGGTAGCGTCAACTGGGGTTTAACACTAAACCTACCATGCGCGGTCAAATGACCGTTTTTGAAATTTCGTTTAGAATTTCTCGTATACAATATTACTGTATCACCATGTAGCTTATTCACTTTTCCTATAATATACATACAACCCATTTTTCAATATTCACAACTTTCTTTATCGTTTACTTTCCGAAAAAAATTTATAGCATGTCTAGTCTACCGCGAACGGTCATTGGACCATTTGAAAAATTCACGTTTATTTACGACTATATTCTTCGGAAAGCGCGCTTCTGAAATTGTTTTACGAGTCTACGATGTAATTGTGGATCTACGGTGTAGACAAACGCGCGATCGGAACAAACGCATAGCGTTCTTTATACGACGATACGATCTTGCGATCCGAACAGAGAGCATCAAAATTTCACAGTGTATTGTAGAAACTATTACGTGGTATAAGCGATAGTTTCGACAAAATCAACAGAGCTAACAATATTTTGTGGTATGATTTAGAATTTTTTTTTATTTCTGGTCTCAATGTTTTTGCCCCGTTTGATTTATATTTTTATATTTTAGTTTTTACTTTTTACTTTATCATTTGTATATTCATCCCCAAAAATGTCAAGACATTCGAGGAATATCAATTTATTAGACGAAATAAATAATATCGACGACGATTGTTCGGAAGATGACCAAGAAGTTTCCGATTTTGATAATGATACGGCAGAAAATAATTGTGACTTATTTGACAGCGATACGGACGAAGAGAATATTTTGAATATACGAAGGGGACAAAAAAGAAAGGGATTTATAGTTAGTTCCGAAAGTGAAAATGAGGAAGGGATTGAAACTGCTATATCGAAACTGCTGAATATCGGAAGGAGAGACAGCTAAGCAAAGAATGTTCATCGAAAACAATAATAAACACAGCTACAGATTCTTCTGGATGGAAATCTTGTCAAATAAGATATTGTAAAGTCAATAAGACTAACAAAATTTGTATAAAATGTAAAAAATACGTATGTGGAAAATGTGCAATACAAGATGCTGTAATTTGTAAAAAATGTGCTGAAAATACATAAAGGTAAATAAAACTTTCTAAGTAGAAAAGCGGGGAGCGGGTTTTTATCGTAGCACCGGAAAGATATTTTGTTTACTATCCAATTGCAATTGGCTAAAATCTCTTTCTATATTAAGATACATATGTATTTTTGAATCGGTCATTTGACCGCTCATGGTAGGATTAGGTATACATGAAATGTCGGTAGGTTTAGTGTTAATGCAACTAACAATAGCTCCACTTTCAGCTAACCTGCTATATGCGGGAATACTAGCACGGGAAAGGATTAAAGTCGTTCGAGAGTAAATTATCGATTTAAAATATTTTATTTAAATCTTACTCGATTGACAGTTGGCTGACAAGCGTTGAAATTCTTCGATCGACAAGTGATGTTCCTTCGGTAGACAGATGATAGCTAATTTTTTCACTAGACGAACACTAATTAATTTACTCGATAATAAACGGTAAATATTCTCAAATTCAAACTCAAACCCGAACTCCAAAATTACTACTCAAAACTACTGCTCCAAAACTGCTACTCAAAAAAATTACTGTTTTAAAACTACTGTTCCAAAATTACTGTCGCTGACTTCTCCGAGTCGCTAAATTTATATCCGTCGGAGATGAAAAAAACGTCAGAGTCTTTCTTTTGAAAATGTTTGGGAAGATCCCTAACGTTTGTCGAACCGCCGACTTTGTTTAAGATTTAAATCATCACGACATCATTATAAAAATATAGTATAAGAACGTAATTAGATGAGTTTTCGCAAGATGTGACCTTTTTAACGGCTTTAACTGCCTTTCACTTCAAATATTATAAACACGATTTCGAATAGACATTTTAATTGTTTCGATTTGAAGGAATTTATCGATTTTACTTTCGCGTCGCGGGACGTGACAACCGTGATCCACGGTTCCTTTCTCCTGTCGGAAAATACCGTCTGAAACGAAGTTGCTGAGAATTCGGTTAACGCGATCGCTCATTGTTTAAAGAAAGACCGATAACTCGTTTGGGAAAAAGAAACGATCTACTTGCTGAAGCCGGGGCGGTGACTAACGAGGATGCCGATCTCTCGGTGACTCCTACGTGGCCGCACCTGCGACTTGTCTGCTGCCATATTTTACGCCAAAGTCATTTCCATCGCCGTGAGAAAGTTCGAGGTTCGCTTTCACCCCTGATTCCTCCTTCTCTATCGTCTCCCTCTCTCTTTCTCTTTCTTACTCCCTCGTTTCCCATCTATTGCCCTCTTTCCGCTGGGTCGCGGCGACCGTAACCAACTCCTTTTGCAATAACTTTTAAAGGAGCCCAGAATTAATATATTTTTTCAGAGCGCACGCCGGAATGGCTGGCCGGGTGCCGCGGTCGGGTATTGAACGCATAAATTACGCGGCTCGAGCCAAAGTGCTGCGATTGAAGTGCTTTCTTGCCCCTTTTGCCCTTCCCCTTCGGCTCTCCCGCCGCGCTTTTCCTCGTTTTTTCCTCCTTCGTCGCTCGCCTTCTCTCTCTCCCGCCTATCTCCGACAGCTCGACCACGAAGAACCCCTTTCCATCGACGCTCACCCCCCGTTCCACTTCCACGGAATCCAAACTCCGTGCGATGGAATTAGTTGGTAGTTGTGATTTAGTTTTGGTTCGAATACTACTCCCCTCTCTGCCCCCTTATACGTCCCTTCCGTACACTTTCTACCACCTTCTCGTTCTCTTCTCCATTCGCCTCTCTTCGTTACGAACACGGTTCAGTCTCGTCCCTCTCTCTCTCTCTCTCTCTCTCTCTCTCGACAAGTTCCACCCAGGGAATTTCGATTTTCGTCACGGCAATGCCAGTTCGACGAAGGGATTTGAGGTTTGGTCACGGTGACGCGTGGACTGGATACCATCTAACAAGATCTTAGACCGTCTTATGACGCTTTGGCACGGAATGAATAATTTGTCGTCGAGTTTGAGAAGCATTGAGAAAAGAGAGACACTTAATCGTCTGGTACACGGTGGTACACGGAGTAGTTGACAGTTGTCAATCGATGAGTTTAGACGGTGGATTTTTATACATTTATGGGAAATTTAGAAATGCAAGAATGCATAAAACATTGAAAATACAGCACTCGTTATGGTGTTTAATAGGCGAAACGTGTATCCGTGTGAGTCGATTATTTCATTATTTATTCAATTATTTTCATCGAAATATGGATTTGCATAAATATCCGCAGTCTAGTAATCGGTTAACGACTGTAAACTACACTGAAGACTATTACGTATAAAATAATTATGTATCTCCTTTTCTCTAGGCGAATTAAACTCAACGATATTTAAACGTAAAATATTTATAACGTTTGTCTGCTTCCACAAATATTCGTTGCTGAAAAATTCGAAAATTACTTCTCGCACGTTTGCTTCTTGTTTACCGCACAACTTATGCTGCGAGTAAATGTAATGATAATGTTCGAAGATGTTCTCTTCATATTTAAATGATTTGAAACAATACTGCAGAGTTTTGAAAATCAAATGATGCGATTGCCAGAGAAACATGATTTATCAGTCGGGTGAATCATTTCTTAGATTTTTCCAGTTACTAGACTGTTCCTTATATGCGAACCTTGCGTAGGAATACTCGTTTTCTATTCAACAAGGACGTTGATTTCATTTACGGTCTACTGCTCGAGAAATTTCTGAAACAACGTTTAAATTGAAACAAAGAAATGTAATATCCTTGGCATAGTCGCAAATTAACTTAATTTTGTCTTTGTATCTAAAATATTTACTTCTTGTTCTTCCTTGTGATATAATAAAAAAAAAAAAGTATTTTTTAAATTAATTGCTTGCAAATTACAATTTTAACATATAAGTAGACTATAAGCAAGCGACTAAGCATTTCAGTAGAGAGTCGATTAGCCATAATTCATAAGATGAGATTACAATTTTAATTTATATACCGCAATAATTAAATAATAATTTACAAAAATAATTTATAAGTGTAATTTATGAAATACATTAAACCGTATTTTCTGCTAATTACAAAAGCTATTTGTTCAAGTTTAGACAACGGTATTTAATAATGAGATAATCGCTGTAAATAATTTTTAATCAGATCTCGGAAGCGAGAAGCGAAAATGGAGCGTGTTAAATGAATTCAGACAGTAGCACGTGCGATAACGACATGTTAATCCTCCGGTTAATTCAATCCGTTTCATACTTTACGATTAAAAATGAAACGCAAGCCTCGATCAATCGTGAAAAGAAAGAATCTTCGAGTATTTACTGCGTCGATTTCAAGATAAGTTACGTTGAATCCTGGAAAATAATTTCTCCAAACTTAAACAAAAATTTACGTATACTGTTATTTCAAATACATTTCGACAAAAATGGAAACTTTTTCGAATCATGACTCTTATCTCGCGTACATCACGAAATGACAGAAAATGGACGAATCGAATCAACGAATCGGAGAGTCGAAAGAGTCCGAGACCGCTTTGAAGTGCATCGGTCCTCTGCGACCACTAGGAGTGCCAATTCTGGTAGAAGCACCGGAAATTGCGTCACGGTAGCTAACGGGTTTCTGCATATTAGCTTACTCGTCCATCTTTCTCTCTCTTTTCGTACTTTTTTCTCTCATCTTTCCTTTCCTTTCCATTTTTACTTTTGCATTTCGAACCTCGGTTTGAATAATTCCAAATATGTGCATCGATTTAATCCTGACACAGCTAGCCGCGAAAAATTTTCTTTGCATAATACCGATAATTTTTTCTAATTGATCGTATACAGCCACGTGAATCCTTATAACAGATTATTAGCATCTCGGTTCGAATCGTAAGTTAAATTTTATCACTTTTCAGAGGGATTGGCTTATTTTAAACATTTGAGCGGTTCTACTCTTCGATTAAATTTGATAGCTTCAATAGGAGAGGAATTAACATCAAACTACCACGTAGCAACAGAAAATTTATTGCAGCGTAGGACGAGATTTTAATCGAACAGTATTTTTGTAAAAAGAAGTGATTTTGTTTTTAATAAATGCGACCTAGTATATATATGTATGTCGGAGATGAAAGGACATCGGAGCCTTCCTTTCGGAATGTTTGGGATAGTCCCAAATACTTTAGTCCAGACTTTTATTACAGCCGTACTTAAACAATAAAACCGAGAAATAGCTGTTCATGAGCTAAGTCGAATATGATTATCCGAGATTTATGACAGTGGGCTTGGGCTCCAAGTGACATAATGGGTCACTGAACGTAGCCGCGGTCACGGGAGGGACGTGTACCTAACAGAGGTATCAAGTAATTAAATTACTCTCCTTAAAAAACAGAGATTGACCTGAGGGATACAGAGAGATACGAAGAGGAGTATATAAGGGCAGTTCCACTTGGACCGAGGATCAATCCGATAAGTTCGACTAGTACAGGGAACACGTGTGTCATGTTCATTATCGCATTTGTCATCCCGCTGACCGTGGATTCGTTATCGAGTCTAAGATCATTGCCATTTACATTCCCAGTATCTAATTACCATGGTTACTTGTCAAATTCCGTCACAATCATAATTGGACTAGTAAATATCTTCGCTCGTGCATAACAACAATGTCTAATCCAAAGAAAGATTCGTTACGCGCCCCTAACTCTAACGAAAACCCGACATATATGTTCAATTTATTAAATAACCTTGTTATTCCGTGAGAGTAGGATATTCTTTATGTTGAAAATATTTTTTATTCTTTCTTATATTTCTTATATTATGATCTTTCTTATAAATATTATATATAGTATATATCATAGATTATTATACACTGATTCTGTATTATAAATAATTATCCGTGACACATTTTGTACACACATAGTCTGATATTATTTTACAATTTAATCTTCCCTCCTTGATGAAAAGATAGTGTTTCATAAAACCAGGAAATGAGAACCTTTTAAAAAATATTACAATCGCAGAAAGGATCAAAGGAAGCTCGAGAATGAACAAAGGTACATTATATTATTATAGAGAGACCTTGATCAAGATAATTTTATATTTTATACAGAGACAAAGATACGTATCAGAATTATATTTTTATATTATTTCTATATTATTCTATATTATTGTGTATCAAGTAAAAACATATACGTGTCCACAAAATATGTCATACTCACATAAAAACATTATTTTATAATTTAAACAAATGGATAAACAGATGAAACGTCCATTCCACAAACTTTTCCCTTGAAACCTTAAAACTGCTACACCTTTTCTCGAAGGAAACTTACAATTTACCAAAGAAATCTCGCGAGTAAACGTTGCAAACATTACGTTAAATCCACCCAACAGTTCTTCCATTTTCTTCACGGAGAATAATGAAATCCTTCGCCGAGGCGTTTTCTTCTCTGTTATTCATAAAAATACTGTGGGAAGGATGAAAATTCATATATTCAAATTGATTCTCGCGCGAAAGAGGTGAAGCGCGATCTCACTTCCGTCGTTAAGAACGGAATTGAAGTGCCGATGCAATTCACGGGCCATGCCCATTGCTCGCCAACTCTTTTCAGTCCAAGCAAATCAAGCGTATTTAACAACAGATTGCCAGTGTGGAATAACAACGTCAATGGTTGTGCGCGGTCGATAGTACCATTGACCGATCCCTAACTGGTCTTTTCCCCTGAAAAATTCTCAAATCAATAGAAAATCGGTTCGCCGAACCGAATACTAAATTCAAGTTGTCCTGAAATTGCTACGACGAGTACGGCACATCGATACGCGTTTGTTTGGAAAATTAAATAAGATTCGTTGGTACGTGGAAAGTTCATCTCAGATAGATTTTCATAAAACGAATTGACAGAAATATTCTTTTACTGCTGTTTGAAAAATATTAAAAGATAAAAGTTGTCCCGTTCTATTATGTTATACCTATATCGTTGAATTCAGATATGTAATAACGCGATATAAATCCGCAGTTTTAATCAGAGTAATTAATTAGAAATAATAATTAGAAGTAAAAATTCATGAAACATAAAAATCATAAAAAATAAAAAATCCCTTTCCATTCGTTCGTTTCTCTTCTTCGTTCCAACTACTCATTTTTAAAACGTACATCTCAGCTACGAGAGATTATATCTCAGTCTTACAATTCGGACAATTCTAGATCCTAATACTAATCCAAAAGCTAGTAGCGTCGATTAAGTTTAATCACAAACAGATAAGCCAGTAACGCTCGGTAAAAGCAGTTGATAAGTCCGACAATGGATACGAGACAAGTGTTATACTGTCCAATTTTATGGTCACTTAAAGAGCGAAAAAAAAAAAAAAAAAAAGAATAGAAAATAACAAGAAATCCAGGAAGATTTGATTTAACAATATCTTTAAACGTCTCTAAAAGTACAGGTCGTAGAGGACGCGGCGAGAAATTTATTTCCGTGTGTACAGACGATACACGCTTCTCAAATTGAAGAATTGATGGACAGGGAAGCGTGGAACGAGAAATTGAAGGTTTATTTATCGCTCGCGGAGTTTTGATCGAATCGGTTCCTCGGCTCCGCGAATGGCTGATAGGAAATCCGAAAACTTGGAAACAATCTCTCGAGGAGACGCGTGGCCAAATGAAAAAGAAGATAAATGGAATTTCGCCTGAATTCTGCAAAGCTGTCGAGATAACAGTTTCCAGGTTAAAAAGATTCGATATTGTAGTATCTCGATGATATTTCTCAAAATCTGAAACCGCATACTTCCTATGGGTCTTTGTCGTCGTTTCGAACATAATCACCAGACTGTGAACTTTCGCGCATTCATAGGAAATTCGAAGATTCACAAATGCACGGAATGTACGTAATATGCAAAGATATAGAAAATATCCGAAATATATTTTCTACACAGGTTCTATCTTTTTAACTATACACGTATTTAGAAAACGCAAATTACATTGATCGATCGAATCATATTTGCGCGATCTCCACGGTCGTCAAGCTTGATTTATCCCGTTTAAGCGTCGATTAATGACCACGTGAAGTCGTACATAACTTACCCACAAAAGTAACCATTATTCAATAACCGAAATATGCGTGCCTTATCCCTTAGTTAAAATCATCCGTCATCAACACCTGAAACTTTCTAAAAAGGGGAACGTCCACTTTGTACAATCCACTGTTTAATCCCATTGAAAGTAACGTTATAATACGGAAATAAATAAATAACCAAGTGAAAAAATACAATTTCTACCAACTAGATCGTATTACGTTCTTTTAGAAGTTGCCAAATTGCAAGCAGTCCACGTGCTCGTCGACTATGTTACATACTATACTGGTTATTTATATTATTATATCGTTGTTCGAAAAGTTCGTAGCGTTTCTATTACGAAAATACCGTGCATAGCCGAATAATAAAGAGAATCGAGACGAAACATCGAAAATTCGTTAATAAAAGAAGCTTTATTTTGTCGGTGAAACGATGTCGAACCTCGCATATCCAAGAAATTTTCAATCTTAACTGCAACGTTCACATCTAACTGTTCTTATTCACCGAATATAGTATAATCTCGCTATTTTATGGTCTTTATGAAACCTAATCAAAAGACATAAAGAAGAAGCGAGTTACTGCGAGCATTTAAAAGCTATTCGAAGGAGTTCGTTATCGAGAAAAACGAGAAATCAAAGAAAAGACTCTCGAAGTTACATGTACGAGCAGAAGAAAGTCTAACCCTGGTCAAATCTTTCTGAACTTTCACTACGAATTTACCGAACAACCTGACGGTTATCGGAGAATTGTTTGGTTCGTTCGATTGGAACGCGTGAACACGGTGAAAATCGATACGAACGCGATCGAGAAGAGATATTCAAAGAGCGATGCACGATCCGTAGGTTGCACTATGTCAATTATATTTAGCACTTTGCCATATGATCTCTTCCACTGACTCACAACCATCGGACGGAACGTTTCGCGAGCAAGAGTGAAACGAGCAGAACGAGCGAACCGCACATCGGAAACAGAGGCGCGTGTACATCGGGTTCTCGGTAGACTCTGCAATGATGCCTCGTTTGTCAGTGACTCACTAAATGCACGATATATGCACGTGTATGTCCGTGCACGCCGGCTGTACGCGTGTAGGATGATACCGATACAAAGTGAACGAGATTCGAGCAAGTATCTTGACTGTATGCTGAATCGTGTCATTCATTAACCAGATTCCCCCCTTTACAATTATTTTGACCGCGACGCATTATCGGTAGTCGTTTCTCTGTTCGCCTTGTTATTTGTGATATTCGACGAATTAACGATGGCCCCTTAATCATCGAATATCTTTTGCTTCTCCACGGACGATAACCGCAGTTGCATTCCCCATTAAATTCTACATAATTTAAGGATATCGCGAGAAAAGTTGAAATACATTTATCGTCGGCCAAGTTTCGAGGATTTTCCGAATGTAACGAAGTTTATCTCCTTCGTATTTGACGTTGCATGTATATACGCAATGTTATATGATACTTTCGTCAAATATTATCTAACTATGTGATAAATATATTTACAAAACTGATCTCTAAATAGAGCGTTACGCGGTATTTACAAAAGTATCGGAAAAAGATGTGTTTCTGTTATTAATAATCGATAAAATTAACACAAAATGAGAACCGGATACTGCAAGAATTATAATTCTTTTCTACGTTAAAATTTGTATTTCGATAATTTAATATATATGTATAACTGTTATAAAAATGTCATTGTGATATTTTAGTATTACAGTCTGTCACACAAGAGCGTGTCTGCGATATTTCTGCAAATATTTATATATTTGTAAAAAAATTTATATGAATTGAATCTACATCTAAAACACTAATACGCTATTACAGTAGGGTGTCCAATCTCCTCCATTAGCGATTATAGCTTGACATCGTTTCGGCATACTCTCGACTAATTTTTGAGCGTAGGATTCTGGTAACGACCTCCATATCTTTCGAATGTGATGTACAAGTGTTCTTATTTTTGTGATACGTCTTCCTCTCAGCTTGCCTAATAGGACACCATGCCCAAAACGAAGATTCATCAGTGAATATTATATTACTCCAATCACGATCTCTGTTTTCATTCGCCCATGCCAGACAATTTTCGACGTTTCGCGTACGCGGCACTCATATTAAAAAGCTCTGTTTCTTTCACTGTTTCAAATGAAACTGAAAGGTATTCAGCAACGCGTATTAGAGAAGTTTTCGTTTGTTTACATTCTTTTTATCTCATTCTGATTAGGTGTCAGGTTTCGCAGATATCGCAGACACGCTCTTGTGTGACAGACTGTATATACCGGATGAGTCGATAAGAAGTACTACCTAAAAGAACTCCTTAGCGTATTAAGTGAATTATGTTGCATTTCAAGGGACTCATCGGGTAGATGCAATTTTATTTTCTAATATATTTTCCGAGATATCTAAATGACCTTGGGCTTTTTAAGCGACGCAGTATATTCTTTGTGACATTATTCCATCCAACTGGACATTCTCTAGAAAAAAAATATTAACCTACTTATGGCGAAAATCTATTAGTTTGGCAGATATTTCAACTTTAATTTGTCTGCGTTAAATTTTACGAATTAAAGTTAAAATATCTGCCAAACTAATGGTTTTTCGGTATAAACAAACTTACCACTTTTCTGTAGAGAATATCCAGCTGGGTCAAGTAATGGTATAAAAAAAGTGTACAGTGCTATTTAAGAAACTCCAGGTTTTTTTTTTTTTTTTATATATCTCAGAAGATACAAGTTATAAGAAAATAAGATTTTGAATCTAGTTAGAAATTAGAAACGTAATTCATTTAAAAGGTTTCTCGATCAAATCGATAGCTAGCGAGTTATTTCAGATAGTATTACTTCTTATTGACTCACCATGTACATAAAGAAAACTTGATAACAACGAAGTCGAGCATATCGACGATTTAATAAACGTAATCGCAAGTGGATCTGTGCCGAGATGTGAGAAACGTGTACATGTAATGGAACGAGACATCGTATGACGGCGACATGTTTGATATCTTGGCACGTCGCATCGTATGCATAGTAGAAGATACGTCACGCAAGTGTCAGTTACAGCAACCAAGCAACGGGATGACGCGATGCTGACGATATTGCTATTACTCTCGTGTCTATGAAGTTTTATTTTTTGCAAATTAATATGATCGTTGCTCGCGCGTTACGCAAGCCAGCACGCGATTAGGCTAACTTCGAAATGACTACACGCCTCAAGGATAAAACTGTTCTACGAATAAAGCGTGCAAATGGCATCATCAATGCTAATAAACAACTAAACGTCACAAACTATTGGCTCGTGCTTCCTTTTATTCCTGACCTAGAATCGACCATCTGCTCGAAACTTTAGAGATTTATTCGCGAAAACGCGTTGCGAAACGATATTCAACGATATCGCGGAACAGAATTTTTGACGATAGAATAACAGAATTAAAATGTTCCTTGTAAACATATCAATTCGAATAATGACAAGAATACTTGATTAATATTAAATTATTAATTTTATCGAAATTTTATCACAGCGATATACATACGCAGTGACGATATTTATTTAATCCGTTGTGGTTATATACCGCCAACAGCGGTTTGATTCTATTGGAAGTATAGTTGGACGCTGCCCTGGAGAATATAGCCAAGAAAATATTTATTTTGGAGAGGAAAATATTTTTGGACGGCGTTTCAGCTAAACTCTCGAAACACACGGAAATTGATTTTTTTTTTTTTTTATATACCATCCTGAGGGTATTTTACTAAAAGTAATATTTTCTTCCTCCTTTCTTTAGGTAAATAGAGATATAGTTATCGTTCTTGACGGTTTTTTGCACGCATTACTTATCAGTAATTAACAATTAGAAACTTTTCATCGATTTTTGGAAATTATCCTTCGCACGCTACTAAATGTATTGTATTAAATAATTTTGATATTTCAGAAACAATTATATATATATATATATATATATATAAACAGGAAAATGTTATAGTTTTATATATAGTTATTAAACATTTGTGACTAGGTAATAATGTAAGTAATAGCTGTTTAAGTCTGCGAAACATTTTAATTACCTTCTTTTAACTTGTAATGAACAACATAGAAATTATCTCAATATAAAACTAATCTGAAATTTTATCTTTACAATTTAATACTTCACAATAGCAATACTAACAACGAGAAAAATATGCTTGCAACGAATGTCTTACTCACGAAAAAAAGTAATTCGTATAAAATAATCCGTTATTCCCATTGAACATTTTAAGTTTGAAATATCTGGAAAATATCCAATTACCGTGAAACGTTTTTCTTCCTCTCTCATTCAATTACATTTCTTATAATTTGTTCCTTCCAAAGAATCTTCCCGATGCACTTTATTCTCGAACTCTTAATCTCTCGGAATCATGAGATCGTCCCCTGACGATCGAAAGCTAGTTTGGAATTCGGAAGTTCCAAGTCGAATTACGGAAATATCTTGAGAGTTCCGTATACCGTCGACCTTATCCTTTTCTACTACGGACCTTCTCCCCAAAGATTTTCTCGTCGCTCGATTCTAAGCAACGTAATAAAACGTCGTAAAGCATGAAAATCAGTCGATCGATTCTGTTGTAGAATCGCCTTGAAGATACTGTATAGGGCGGAAAAGAAGTAACAATTTTTCCAAGCGTTACGCGAAAAGCACAGCTTAATTAATATTAATCTTGAAATTATAAATTAGATTAACAAACATCTTCTGAACTGTTACAGACTTTCGATATAATGGTAATAATGGTAATGACCGTTTGTTAATATCGACGGAACGAGCTCTTTGTTACAGTAAGTGCGTAAGTACATAATTGTAACATAAAGTAAAATTACACGTAGCGCAAAAAGAACAAGAAAGGCTAATTCGCACGAAATTACGCTACTGATTTTAGGAGTTACATGCTCGATGATTAGACACACTTATATCGGTCATAAAGTGTGCGATGAGTTTCAAGCACAAAGAGTAAGTGTATGTACAGTCTGTCACACAAGAGCGTGTCTGCGATATCTGCGAAACCTGACACCTAATCAGAATGAGATAAAAAGAATGTAAACAAACGAAAACTTCTCTAATACGCGTTGCTGAATACCTTTCAGTTTCATTTGAAACAGTGAAAGGAACAGAGCTTTTTAATATGAGTGCCGCGTACGCGAAACGTCGAAAATTGTCTGGCATGGGCGAATGAAAACAGAGATCGTGATTGGAGTAATATAATATTCACTGATGAATCTTCGTTTTGGGCATGGTGTCCTATTAGGCAAGCTGAGAGGAAGACGTATCACAAAAATAAGAACACTTGTACATCACATTCGAAAGATATGGAGGTCGTTACCAGAATCCTACGCTCAAAAATTAGTCGAGAGTATGCCGAAACGATGTCAAGCTATAATCGCTAATGGAGGAGATTGGACACCCTACTGTA